>JAIFGZ020000019.1:0-663577 GCA_019925245.2 Oryza australiensis | reverse complement strand
GTGGACCCCCGATTTTGAGTCGGGAATCTTTCGTGTTCATAGTACCATTTCCTGGATCAAGTAGTTGGTACCCACGAATGCAAAGATCTTGGATAATCAAGTGCACATGCACGAATAGTCTTACAATACCATTATTACATAAATAGGCCCGAAGGCATTGTTCATCCCAGGACCTTTTGGTCCGCATACAACATAAAAACGAGTTTAGATAAGGCAGCGGAAAGAGGCGGCGGCTTTGTCCATTGCCACGAGCAACGACCGGACTAAGGTCTAATATGCGCCGTCGGTTCCTCGCCCTCCGGGTAGTACGCGTAGGGGTCTTCGGCTCTTCATTTCCATCACCGGAGGTTTGTGCGTATAGCAAGGGTGAGTACCAACCGTACTCGGCAAGTCAACACGAAATTTGATGCATATGATAGGGTTATTCAAAGAACACGGCTAGAGTTATTTTTGCGTAAAGCCGGTTTTCACAATTCTTTTCACAAGCCTACCGACTAGCCAAATCAAGTTTTAATTTCATAGTTCATTAATCCGGCGACGGTTCGTCTACCATCCATCGTGATTCCAAGGATGGCTTCCCGTCTCCGGTTCGTCATGATTTTCTGGGAGTCCACCCCTTCTCGCATTCTCGAGAAGTTGATCCACCAAAAATGAAACCATCATGCAAACCCATCCCAAGTATTTTTAAGTTCAAAGTCTAGCCAAGCGAAAGTCTTGTCACGATGCTCAATATCCGCGAGCACGGCTATTCGAATAGATTGATTCATTCACCTTTGCAAGGATGTACACTTTACCCGTACTCCGCGACGACTCAACAAATGAGCCTACGCCTCAACACATGAGACGGTCACGGCAAAGCCTTTCGATAACCTCGCTTTGGCAGTACCCGCTCCATGAACTTTAGCCCTCATGCACTCTAGCCGTCCTTTTCTAGCGGTGAGAGGAGTTACGCGCACCCGGGGTAAGGGAAGACTTTTCCAATCTTTAAGTTTAATTAGCATTAGTTTAATCCCACCATTCTTAACAAAGGCCGCAGCCTCATTCTCATCCCATAACCACATCACGAGAACCATCTATGCAAGGATACGCCTCCGCTCGGCTATCTAGTCGGCTAGGTCTATACCCATTCGAGAAGTACGGTTGTGGCTCGTTTCCGGCTATCTCATGGCTCGGTCCTTAATTGACCAGGGTCGGCACTTGCCTTTTCCGGAATCCACCCAAATCATCCAGCTGCCCAGTCTAAAACATTTGTACAAGTACTTTCAATTTTCATCAAACTTAATTCATCATGGTCATGTGGCGCTCATGTCTCCACATGCCGAATCCCAACTACCTTCCCTAAGGTAGTTGCCCAAGCACAAAGCTTTTTCATAAAGTCATGAGTATGCATAAATCTAAGTATAGCATGGCTAAGCGGTTTACAAGTTATGCTTCGGTTATTTGTATCACATCGCGAGTTACAAGGAGTAATTCTAAAGGTAAACAATAGCAAGGTATGGCATAACAAGTATAGGTAACTCGGTAAAGCATGCATGTTTAGAGTTTAAAATAACATCATTTCGCAAATGGGATCAATATGTTCAAAGGGTGTGAAGACTTGCCTTGCTCGCACACTTGAGGGTGGGGTCTTCGGCGGTGTTGATGCCGGTTTCTTCAGGCTCTACCCGTACGTGCGAAAGATCAATTGAATTCGGTTAGAATTCAACAAAACACCGGAGATCGAAAAGAACCACAAAAGCCATGAAAACAACCCCAAAAAGTTTTGCCGAAAATTCTACTCGAGTTAGGACAAGGGTTGCGAGGAAAATCCGGGTTTTGGAGTCGAGCCGATGACCTAGGGTTTTCGTAAAATCGGCGATCGCAATTAAATTTGGAAGTTACGTTTGAAAATGTCGGCGAAGAAAATTCGGGCTCGAAATTTGAGGGTTTGAGCACAAAAGCGAAACCTATTTCGATGGCGGGAAAGAATTAAACGGGATCCGGATTGAAAAACGATGCGAAATAAAATTCCGGAAAACGTCCGATTCCGATTTTTCAAACTTTGCACTGAGAAAATATGCGAGAAAATAATTTATTTTTGCCCAAAATTTTACTCAAATCATCCCAAAATATTTTTCCAAATTTTCCAAAATTTTTCCTAATTTTTCCCTATTTTTCTTTTTCTCTTTTTCTTTTTTTTTCTTTTTCTTTTCTTTTTTTTTCTCTCTGCAGCACTTCAATGCCCGCAAAGTGTTCGACGGTGCGAGAGGAGAACAGAGGCGGCGGCAGAGAGGGACAAGGCGGCGCAACGGGGACTTACGGCGACGGCGGCTCGGGGAGGAGCAAGGGGGCACGGGGCGGGCTTGCGCACGGCGGCGGCACGCGCAAACGGCGGCCCTTGGCGGTGGTGCTCGGGAGCAGCGCGGCGGCGGTGCGGTGGGATCGGCGGGCACCGCCCTTTTATAGGCGCAGCCACGGGGTTCGGCGCGGGCGCGGGGTGGAAGGAGAGGGTCGGCTCGGCGCGCGCGGCGGTGACACGCGGCGGCGCAGCGAGGAGGGCCGGGCGGCGGGCGAAAGCGCGGCGGCGAGGCGCACGGCGGGCGGGGTCGGAGCGGCGTGCGTGCGCGAGTAGGGGCCAGGCGTGGCTTCGCTGCGCGTGGCGCAGCGCGCGGGCGTGGCGGCACGGGCGGGCGCGCAGGCGCGCGGCGCGCGAGGTCCGCTGGCGGCGGTCGCTCGCGCGGCGCGTGGCGCGCGCGGGGTGGGGCCGGCGCGGTTGGGCGCGGCCGCGCGCGTGGCCTTGCGCAGTGCGAGCGCGCGTCGGGCCGGGCGACGCGCGCGCGCTGGCCGAGGCTGTACGGCGTCGCGATTTGTGACCAATGAACAGTGCATTTTCACTTTTTCCCGATTTTCTATTTTCTTTTCCCATTTTCTATTTTCTTTCCTTCTAAAAATTCCAAAATAAATCCTAATATTCTAAAAATAATTTTTAACTTTATATTTTAAACTTTTTCTTGACTTTCATTTTTCCATAATTATTTTTCATACTTATTTAAATTCTTTTTCCTAATTTTCATAATTCACCCATTTTTTAAAAAATACAATTCCCAAATTTCGAGTACGCCTCCCGAGAATTTTATTATTTATTTTGTGTTTTAATTTATCTTCTCCCAACCAAAATTTTTATTTTATATTACTCGAAATGCGTTTTCACAAATCCGCACTTTTGCCGGATTCTTTTTAAAACCCCGATGCCGACTTTCGCACCATCATTTTGTCAACTCCGAAAACTCCAAATACGCCGAAAAGGGAATTGACCACGACTAAATTTATGCACGCGAGTGGCAAATAAGAAACAACAAACCCGAGAAGAAGCAATAAACCAAGGTTTTGAAAGTTCCGATTTTACGTTCCGATTTCGGTTCTCTCCGATTTTCGGGATGTTACAAACCTACCCCCTAACAATAAATCTCGTCCCGAGATTTCTTACTTGCTTGAGTAGGTGTGGATATTCTGTCCTCGGGAACTCTTCGCTCTCCCAGGTAGCCTCTTCTTCCGTGTGATTGCTCCATTGTACCTTGTACATGCGCCATGATTTGGTCCGTGTCTTCTTTTACGCCTCGTCTAGTATCTTGATTGGATGCTCTAAGTAAGATCGGTGTGGACGTGGATGGCTTCTAAAGGAGCTTGCTCTTCGGTACCCGCAAACATTTCTTCAGTGCGATACGTGGAATACTGGGTGGACATCGGAGAGATTCTCGGGCGGTTCCAATTGGTAAGCCACTTCTCCTCTCCTAGCGCTTATCAAGAATGGGCCCACGTATCGTGGTGCGAGTTTCCCCTTGACTTTGAATCTCTGAGTTCCCCGTAGTGGTGAGACCTTTAGATACACGTAGTCACCTTCTTTAAATTCCAATTCTCTTCGACGGGTGTCCGCGTAGCTCTTTTGTCGTGATTGAGCGAGCTTGTAGTCGGTCCGGATCGGGCGAACCTTTTCCTCCGCCTCCTTGATTATGTCGGCCCGAATACGGCTCGTTCACCGGTTTCGACCACATCAATGGGGTTCGACATCGGCGACCAAATAAAGCTTCGTTTGGCGACATCTTCAAACCGGCTTGGTAGCTATTGTTGTAGGAGAACTCGGCGTACGGCAAACATTTCTCCCAATCCTTGGTGAAATCCAACGCACGAGAGCTCTCGGCATGTCTTCTAGCACTTGATTCGTCCTCTCGAGCGCCGTCGTCTGCGGGTGGTAAGCGGTACTAAAGGCAAGGTGACTCGCCGAGTGCCTCGTGGACCTTGCTCCAAAATGAGATGTGAATTGGGTACCACGATCCGATATAATCCTTTTTGGTACACCGTGGAGACACACAATCCTACTCATATATAATTCCGCTAGCTTGGCACTGTTGTAGTTAGTTTTCACGGGAATAAATCGCGGTCTTGGTGAGCCGATCTACTATTACCCAAATGGAATCGTAACCGTCGCGAGTCTTAGGTAGTCCTACTATGAAATCCATGCCTATCTCGTCCCATTTCCATTCGGAATCTTGAGTGGCGCGCAAGCAGTGGCGTTGATGTTCGGCTTTCACCCTTTGGCACACATCGCACACGGCTACGTATTCGGCTACATCCCTCTTCATATTAGGCCACCGTATTCTCCTTTCAAATCCGGGTACATTTTCGTGCTTAGGGATGTAACGAATATGCCGATTCGTGGGCTTCCTTTAAGATCAATCCCCTCAAACCGCCTCGTTCGAGCACACGATTCTTTTCTTGTACCACAAGATTCCCTTGTCATCTACGAAAACTCCGAGCGCGTCCGGCGCCATGCGTTCCTTAATTTCCCGGGTTTCCTCATTCCCTCTTTGGGCTTCCTCTATTTGAGTTCTCGTAAGGGCTGGATTTCGGTGAGTTCACTTCTCCGTGAGGAATCGGGTGCGGATTGAGTTTAGCCATTTCTTCTTGAAGTTCGCTGGCCATACCTCCCAATCCCATGTGGTTGCATTGGGCTTTGCGACTCGGCGCATCGGCCACTACATTTGCCTTGCTAGGGATGATAGTGGATTCCTAGATCGTAATCCTTGATCAACTCCACCATCGCCTCGTCGTAGATTGAGATCGGTGAGTAAAGAAATATTTTAAGCTCTTGTGATCGGTATACACATCACGGTGGTTCCCGATCGAGATAGTGTCTCCAGATCTTCAATGCGTGTACAACCGCGGCTAATTCCAGGTCATGTGTGGGATAATTATCTTCGTGGGGTCGTAGCTGCCGAGAGGCATACGCTACAACCTTCCCATCTGCATTAACACTCCTCCCAATCCTTGCCGGGATGCATCACGGTACATCACGAAGTCCTTCCGGTTGTCGGGTAAGGTCAAGATTGGGGCGGTGGTTAACTTTTCTTTTAATTGGTCGAAGGCTTTTTGGCACTTTTCATTCCATTCAAACTTCTTTTCCTTCTTCGAAGTTGAGTCATAGGTTGGGCTACGGTGGAAAACCCTTCGATAAACCGTCGGTAATAACCGGCCAAGCCCAAGAAACTCCGAACTTCCGTCACGACTTGGGTGCCTTCCATTCCATAACGGCTTCGACCTTGGCGGGGTCTACTGCTACTCCTCCGGCTGAAACCACGTGGCCGAGAAAAGCGACTTCCTTGAGCCGGAACTCGCATTTGCTAAACTTTGCATACAGCCGGTGCTCTCGTAGCTTTTCCAAGTACTAGTCGTAGATGCTCCGCGTGTTCCTCATCGTTCTTGGAGTAGATAAGTATATCGTCGATGAACACCACTACGAATTTGTCCGGGTACTCCATGAACACCTTGTTCATCGGGTTCATAAAGTACGCAGGGGCATTGGTCAATCCAAAGGACATCACTGTGAACTCGTATAAGCCGTATCGTGTAGAGAATGCCGTCTTAGGAATATCTCCGGCTCTAATCTTCAGCGATGATATCCGACCGTAGATCAATCTTGGAGAACACCTGCGCACCCTTAAGTTGATCGAATAGGTCATCGATTCGAGGTAGCGGGTACTTGTTCTTGATAGTGACTTCGTTCAGCGATCGGTAGTCCACACACATTCTCATGCTCCCATCCTTCTTCTTGACGAAGAGTCTTGGAGCTCCCTAGGGAGAAGAGCTGGGGCGAACGAATCCCTTCTCTTGTAGTTCCTTTATTTGCTTCTTGAGTTCCTCCAACTCGTTGGCTGGCATTCGATAAGGCCTCTTGGATATGGGGGCAGTACCAGGCATTAGATCGATGATAAACTCTATGTCGCGATGCGGGGCATTCCGGCAATTCCTCGGGAAACACGTCCGGTATTCTTGTACTACTGGCATTCCACCTAGAGGTAGCAAGGTGAACACTCCCGCAGCTTGTTCACATAGCTTTGGGTTTTGATCCATAGTTATGCTCATCGGTGATCCCCACGGGGTGGATACCGTGACTTCCCTTCGACTTGCAGTCTATAATTCCATTATTTTTGGTCAACCAATCCATTCCGAGTATGACATCTATGGTTTGGGGCGATAGCACCATAAGGTTTGAGAGAAACACCACGTCTCTAATCCGTATGGGCACATTAATGCAGGCATGGGGTACGGTTATGTCTCCCCCGGTGAGTGTACCAACATAGGCCTCTTAAGTGCTACTTGGTGTAAGTGGTGTTGTTTGCTTACTTGGGAAGATATGAATGAATGCGAGGCTCCGAATCGAATAAAACTTTAAGCGGTGTAGAGTTGATAGAGAACATACCCATCAATACGCTCGGTCCTCCCGTGCTTCTTCGCCCGCACATGATTCACCGGCCACGTCGAAACCCGGTGGCGGCCTCGTTGGGTAGCGGGGTCTGAGCAGGACCTCGTCCCCGCCAGGGGGTGGGGTTCCTCGGACGGGTGTTGCATTGGCGCCGGTGCGCACGGGGGTGTTGCGTGGTTTTGGGCAGCTATTGGAGTAATGCCCGAATTCTCCGCAGCTGAAATGACTCACATTCCTTCTTCCCTGGAGCGGCTAGGGTTGGTGTGGGTGTACGAAGCCGTGGTGTAGCGACTGTTGACATGGTCGGAAGCGAGAGAACGTCCGATTCCGGGACGTTTGGCTTCCATCCGGACGGGTGGCTCCCTTGGGGCGTTGTGGCGTTCCCCGAAATGGGCGAGCCATAGCGAGCCTCCTCTTGCGGTTATTGTCTACCACCTTTTGGTCATGCTCAAGTCGGACGACCTTGTTGATGAGGCTTTGAAACCGGTGTGATCTGCCCGATCATTGGTCCCCTCGGTTCGTCATTTAGTCCCTCAATGAATTTGTCTATCTTTTCTTCTTCGTCGCCAGTCCTTTGGTGGCGTAACGAGCAAGCTGGGTAAATTTGTTCGAGATATTCTTGTACCGAGGTGTTCCCTTGACGCATCTGCGGAACTCGTTCTTCTTCATCCTCATTACTGCAGTGGCACGAAATTCTCACGGAACGCAGCCGTGAATTCCTCCCATGTTGGCTCGCCGGCGTCTTCACTCGTGTCTCCTTGTAGGTGTCCCACCGAGTCACTCGCGGGACCCTCCAGCCGGTTAGTAGCGAAGACAACTCTATCGGCTTCTCGGACTCGGACGAGGGTTAGCTTCTTCTCTATCACTCTTAGCCAATCTTCGGCGTCCATAGGTTCTTCGGCCGTGGAAAAAGTGGGCGGCTTAGCTCTCATGAATTCCCCGGACTCGATCCTCCTCGACCTCCTTGATTATTGGCAATCGCTTGGAGTAGCCGGGTCGCATAGCCATGACCTCCGCCGGGTGGAGGGTTGGGTTCGCGGGTTCTCGTGGGTCGTGCGGCTCGCGACGATGTGCCATCCGAAGAAGGGAGATGAATTAAGAGAGCGGTCTAGTTTAGGTTATGGTTCACGGAAATTTTTCTTCAAGTTCTTTCGAATGATCTTCACTCAACGAGACAAGGTGAAATAATAATACGCATACGAATTAAGACATCGCAAGGCGATGCCTAGGTTCATCATATTACATAAGGGTACATGGACTGTACACACACAGTCCTCTATGCGGGATAGCAATAATAACTATATCGTCCAACTAGATCAACTAATTAGGGGTAAATAGGAAGTGCTTTGCCGAAGGAAGGTCCTTCCGCCTAGTCATCCAACCATCCGCAAGAGCCGGGCGCCGGAAGTGGGTGGTCCGCGAAGCAAACCGAAGTCCCCACGGCTCGGAGGTGGTGGCCTCGGAGTCACGCCGAATCTTCCGACTCGGTGGTCGCGTACTCTTGCAAGCGATGCGGCGGGTGAGGGGCCTCCCGTGTGAGTCGGGCGACGAGGGGGAGCTTCCTCCTCCATTGGGTCGGTGTCGCTAGACTCCCATTTGATCTCCATGGGCTCCGCCTCGGACTCCGTGTCGGTGTAGATCTGGATGGGGTTACCCTCTCCCGATCCCGGCTCGGATGGTACCGGTATGGAGCTCGGGGTGGGTCCCATGGATGAAGCGGCGAGTGGGGTCGACCGGGTATGGTGCGGGCTCGTGCTCAACATGAAAGCTTGCTCCATCATAGCTTGAAAAGTATCAAAGCTTGCTGGAGTCATATGGTAATAGTGGTCGGGCACGGGGCGGGATGTGATGGTACGACTCGGTGGAAGTACTGCAGGCGTGGACGGGACGAGTGCGCAGTTGTTCCTCTAGGCGGTTGATCTGCTGCTTGCTCCTCCCGAGCTGCTCTTCCAGCTCTACTAGAGCCTCCCCTCGGGCCATGTAGCGGTCGAGAGTTGCTCATCTTGAGCACCATTGGCTGCAGTGTGTCTGCGGCATGCTTATCTGGTCTCCACGGCCTTGGTGGCATCGACCGATCATTGAGCGTGGCTGCGATTGTTGATCTCGGCAGGCCTCCTCCTGCTGCTCGTCTGTCTGTCCCCCAACGCGATAAACGCGTGACCATCGGGTTGTAGCAGCGGGGGTAGCCTCCACGGTGCGAGACCGGGTTGCCCTCTTCGCGGTAAGGATGATGCACGAACTCGTCATTGTGAGTTCGGCACGGTGTTCCGCATTAAGGCGAAGGAAGGCCTCGCGAGCCGCATCTGAATAGCCTTCGCTAGGTCCCGGTGGTAGCGAGTGTGGAAGCGGTAGGATGTCTCACTCCCCATGTGGGCTTCTATGGATACGGCTGCCTCCCGAGCTGTATACATCTCGGAGCCATGTCTTTTGGTGTGATAAGTGGGCGGTTCCGGGTATCTCAAGCACCATAGTAGAGGCCGGAGTTGTACCACGAACCCCTCGTCGGAACGTGACTTCCCAAGTTCGTCGTGGTTTGACATCTGTTTTTACAGGCAACTTAGGGTTAGCGAGAGGGAGCTATCATAATCATTTGGTAAGAAATACGGATGTAGAAAAGATATATTTGCATTTTCGGAAATAATAGTTCAAGACTGATCCTACCGTAGGATATTTCCCTTTAGCCATCTAGTTAGGGGTAGGGCGCCATTTGGTCTTAGCCTACGGTCGCATGGCTCGATACCGCTCTGTGGACCCCGATTTTGAGTCGGGAATCTTTCGTGTTCATAGTACCATTTCCTGGATCAAGTAGTTGGTACCCACGAATGCGATCTTGGATAATCAAGTGCACATGCACGAATAGTCTTACAATACCATTATTACATAAATAGGCCCGAAGGCATTGTTCATCCCACAGGACCTTTTGGTCCGCATACAACATAAAAACGAGTTTAGATAAGGCAGCGGAAAGAGGCGGCGGCTTTGTCCATTGCCACGAGCAACGACCGGGACTAAGGTCTAATATGCGCCGTCGGTTCCTCGCCCTCCGGGTAGTACGCGTAGGGGTCTTCGGCTCTTCATTTCCATCACTGGAGGTTTGTGCGTATAGCAAGGGTGAGTACCAACCGTACTCGGCAAGTCAACACGAATTTGATGCATATGATAGGGTTATTCAAAGAACACGGCTAGAGTTATTTTTGCGTAAAGCCGCCACAATTCTTTTCACAAGCCTACCGACTAGCCAAATCAAGTTTTAATTTCATAGTTCATTAATCCGGCGACGGTTACTCTACCATCCATCGTGATTCCAAGGATGGCTTCCCGTCTCCGGTTCGTCATGATTTTACGGGAGTCCACCCCTTCTCGCATTCTCGAGAAGTTGATCCACCAAAATGAAACCATCATGCAAACCCATCCCAAGTATTTTTAAGTTCAAAGTCTAGCCAAGCGAAAGTCTTGTCACGATGCTCAATATCCGCGAGCACGGCTATTCGAATAGATTGATTCATTCACACTGCGGTGGATGTACACTTTACCCGTACTCCGCGACAGCTCAACAAATGAGCCTACGCCTCAACACATGAGACGGTCACGGCAAAGCCTTTCGATAACCTCGCTTTGGCGTACCCGCTCCATGAACTTTAGCCCTCATGCACTCTAGCCGTCCTTTTCTAGCAGGTGAGAGGAGTTACAGCGCACCGGGGTAAGGGAAGACTTTTCCAATCTTTAAGTTTAATTAGCATTAGTTTAATCCCACCATTCTTAACAAAGGCCGCAGCCTCATTCTCATCCCATAACCACATCACAGAGAACCATCTATGCAAGGATACGCCTCCGCTCGGCTATCTAGTCGGCTAGGTCTATACCCATTCGAGAAGTACGGTTGTACTGGCTCGTTTCCGCTATCTCATGGCTCGGTCCTTAATTGACCAGGGTCGGCACTTGCCTTTTCCGGAATCCACCCAAATCATCCGGCCGCCCCGTCTAAAACATTTGTACGTACTTTCAATTTTCATCAAACTTAATTCATCATGGTCATGTGGCGCTCATGTCTCCACATGCCGAATCCCAACTACCTTCCCTAAGGTAGTTGCCCAAGCACAAAGCTTTTTCATAAAGTCATGAGTATGCATAAATCTAAGTATAGCATGGCTAAGCGGTTTACCGAAGTTATGCTTCGGTTATTTGTATCACATCGCGAGTTACAAGGAGTAATTCTAAAGGTAAACAATAGCAAGATATGGCATAACAAGTATAGGTAACTCGGTAAAGCATGCATGTTTAGAGTTTAAAATAACATCATTTCGCAAATGGGATCAATATGTTCAAAGGGTGTGAAGACTTGCCTTGCTCGCACACTTGAGGGGTGGGGTCTTCGGCGGTGTTGATGCCGGTTTCTTCGGCTCTACCCGTACGTGCGAAAGATCAATTGAATTCGGTTAGAATTCAACAAAACACCGGAGATCGAAAAGAACCACAAAAGCCATGAAAACAACCCCAAAAAGTTTTGCCGAAAATTCTACTCGAGTTAGGACAAGGGTTGCGAGGAAAATCCGGGTTTTTGGAGTCGGTGATGACCTAGGGTTTTCGTAAAATCGGCGATCGCAATTAAATTTGGAAGTTACGTTTGAAAATGTCAGCGAAGAAAATTCGGGCTCGAAATTTGAGGGTTTGAGCACAAAAGCGAAACCTATTTCGATGGCGGGAAAGAATTAAACGGGATCCGGATTGAAAACGATGCGAAATAAAATTCCGGAAAACGTCCGATTCCGATTTTTCAAACTTTGCACTTGAGAAAATATGCGAGAAAATAATTTATTTTTGCCCAAAATTTTACTCAAATCATCCCAAAATATTTTTCCAAATTTTCCAAAATTTTTCCTAATTTTTCCCTATTTTTCTTTTTCTCTTTTTCTTTTTTTCTTTTTCTTTTTCTTTTTTTTTTTCTCTCGCGCACTGTTCAATGCCCGCAAAGTGTTCGACCGGTGCCGAGAGGAGAACAGAGGCGGCGGCGGAGAGGACAAGGCGGCGCAACGGGGACTTCGGCGGCGGCTCGGGGAGGAGCAAGGGGGCACGGGATCGGGCTTGCGCACGGCGGCGACGGCTAACGGCGGCGGCCCTTGGCGGTGGTGCTCGGGAACGGCAAACGCGCGGCGGTGCGGTGGAATCGGCGGGCACCGCCTTTTATAGGCGCAGCCGGGGGTTCGGCGCGGGCGCGGGGTGGAAGGAGGGGTCCGGCTCGGCGGCGCGCGGCGGTGACACGCGGCGGCGCACGAGGAGGGCGGGGGCGGGCGAAACGCGGCGGCGAGCGCACGGCGCGGCGGGTCTGGAGCGGCGTGCGTGCGCGAGGTAGGGGCTGGGCGTGGCTTCGGCCGCGTGGCGGCGCGCGCGCGCGCGGCGTGGCGGCACGGCGGGCGCAGCGCGCGGCGCGCGGGTCCGCGCGGCGTCGCTCGCGCGGCGCGTGGCGCGGTGGGGGGCGCGGCCGGCGCGGGCGCGGCGCGGCGCGTGGCGCGCGTCTTGTGGCCGCGACGGCCGGCGACGCGCGGCGCGCGCGGGCGGGGCCGTACGGCGTCGAGCGATTTGTGACCAATGAGCAGTGCATTTTCACTTTTTCCCGATTTTCTATTTTCTTTTCCCATTTTCTATTTTCTTTCCTTCTAAAAATTCGAAAATAAATCCTAATATTCTAAAAATAATTTTTAACTTTATATTTTAAACTTTTCTTGACTTTCATTTTTCCATAATTATTTTTCATACTTATTTAAATTCTTTTTCCTAATTTTCATAATTCACCCATTTTTTAAAAATACAATTCCCAAATTTCGAGTACGCCTCCCGAGAATTTTATTATTTATTTTGTGTTTTAATTTATCTTCTCCCAACCAAAATTTTTATTTTATATTACTCGAAATGCGTTTTCACAAATCCGCACTTTTCCCTGGATTCTTTTTAAAACCCCGATGCGACTTTCGCACCATCATTTGTCAACTCGAAAACTCCAAATACGCCGAAAAGGGAATTGACCACGACTAAATTTATGCAACCGAGCCGGCAAATAAGAAACAACAAACCCGAGAAGAAGCAATAAACCAAGGTTTTGAAAGTTCCGATTTTTACGTTCCGATTTCGGTTCTCCGATTTTCGGGATGTTACATGAAGGCCGATGAAGCATTCACCGGGGTGCGAGAGCAGTAGAAAGCGCTGGACAATATCAAGCATTATTTAAGCTCACCTCCAGTCTTGATTCCTCCACAAAAAGGGATATCATTCAAGGTTATTCATCACCGACGAAAAGTCCATCGGCTTAGTTTTAATTCGGGAGGTCGAAGGGAAAGAAAAGGCTATATTTTACCTCGCTCGACGGCTTCTGGACACTGAAACAAGGTATTCAACAGTGGAGAAATTATGTCTTTGCCTGTATTTTTCATGCACAAAGTTGAGGCATTATCTATTATCCAACGAGTGCACCGTGGTATGCAAAGCCGACGTAGTAAAATATATGTTATTGGCTCCATTGCTAAAAGGATGGGTTGGGAAGTGGATATTTGCCTTAACAGAATTTGATCTACGACATCAGGCACCCAAGGCAGTAAAAGGACAAGCTATAGCCGATTTCATAGTGGTACACAGAGATGATTCAATCGTCTCAGTAGAAATTATGCCTTAGACTTTAACTTTTGACGGCTCGGTTTGCACCTATGGATGCGGAATCGGCTTGGTAATAATTTCTCCAAGGGGGCAAGCTTTGAGTTTGCTTTTTCAATTACACCCCACGCCATAAATAACCAAGCCGAGTATGAAGCCATGCTTAAAGGACTACAACTGCTCAAGAAGGTGGAAGCCAATGCCATCAAGATAATGGGAGATTCATTGTTGGTCATCAGCCAGTTGTTAGGGGAGTATGAATGCAAGAATGACGCGTTGATGGTCTTGTTAGTGATATGCCCTAGAGGCAACATGGAGATGTTGGATATCACGTCAATGTTTATGTATTTATGAATAAAGTGTTATTCAGTTCCATGAAATAGACATCTTGTATTGATCAATAAGTATGTGACTTATTTATGAGACTCTTTATGTATGAATCTATTTCTAAACGATCACGATCATATGTCATATTGTTGGAACTAATATGATTCTAAGATCGGCATGTTTATTGATTGATGATCATGTCTCATAGATCATGGTTATGGAGATACCAAATCAATAAACATGGACATATGTGTTAGAGAACACATTGTTGGATAGACCCACCATGAGACACTACAGAATCAATGTGCCATTAGTTGGTCTCGGGTAGTGTTGGTACAAAGTCCTTAGACCCGAGATCACCATGGATTCCAACATGTGTAGTAGCCTACTTTGGGACTACCAAACACTATTCCGTAATCTGGGTAGTTATAAAGGTAGTTTTCGGGTTTGCTATGAAACATGGAGTGGGATGTGAGTGATCAAGATGGAATTTGCCCCTCCTTTGGAGAGATATCTCTGGGCCCCTCGAGGTAATGGATTATGGAAATGCATGGCCATGCTAAGTTGATTGAGGAGTCAATCAACGGACAGATAATCCAATACGGTTCGAGTGAATGGTTAAGCTATTGAAGGGATGGCACACATCTTGCCTATAGCTTAATTGGTATCGTGAGGCAAAGGGATTTGTGTACACATTACGGGTTCGAGCTGATATTATATTCTTGTATACTATGGTGTCAATACGTGCCGCTAGGCGCCGGCTTGGCAGGTCGGCGAGTTGGACTCAAGCCGACGATCGGCTAAGTTAGACTATTGCCGAAACCGAGTATACCTGAACCTGCGTGGTCGCACGCTTAAGGGGATAAGAACAGGCATTCGAGTTGGACTTGAATACGGCTCGATCGGAGAGGATCCGATCGAATAGAGTCCTATGGGCTTACGACGTATGGGCGGCCAACTCTATGAAATTCGGATGAGATCCGATTCAAAATAGAGTCCTGATCGGCCACGAGTCCCGATCGGCCAACTCTATATAAAGGGGTGAGGGGTGGAGAGCTGCTGAGTACATCAAGGCAATTACATCGCGTGCAACGTGTCGCCGAGATCAATCTCCACGGAAACCCTCCCCACTTTCGAGCCAAACCCTAGCCTTGCATCGCGTGCTAGCACACGGGTGTTCGGCGTTTTGTCCCCGGACGTGTGGATACCGGTAGAGCGCCGCTACGTTGCGCGCTGTTGATCGGCTTCGGATCGGGCCGAATCGAAGCGATTGGCTGATTGGCGAATCGGCTGTCCCCGGTATCGGCGGCTTGCGGGAATCGGCAGCACGGCCGATCGGATAGCCCCGATTGGTCATTCGCACACTCCAATCGGTAACGATCTATCGGCCCTTACTTGCAAGTGTTCTGGTTTGCGCGGTAAAAGTTTTTTTCGGCTAGCGTAGCCTCCGCGTAACCCTTCGGTGGTATCGAGCTAATCTTGCTTAGTTCGGGTTTTAGATTGGATCTGGAACAAGTTTTTCGCACGGGTTGATTAGATCAATCGGTTTTACGGGATCTATTGAGGAGAGTTAATGGTAATTGCGTTCCTTGATAGTGTATCGGAACGGCGTAATGTGATTACATCGAAGCAATTTCCATGTAACTCGGTTTGAGTTGGGTTCGAATAGCGTTCCTTGATAGTGTATCGGAACGGTATAATGTGATTATGCCGAAGCTATCTCGTAGTCCGATCTTGTTTGCTGCCTCGTGCCTACGCAAACCGCCGTGTGCGTACCCCCTTATAGGTCGTCTCGATGCCGTATCTCGCGATAGGTAGAAAACGTTTCTACGCCTAACTTGTTTTTGCGAGAGAATGCTTTGAGATGGTATGGCCCTATTGTATGTATGAGATGCATGTGATGCATGTAATATTCTTTCATATGTGCAATCCCGTAATATTATTTCATACGTGCAATGCTTGTAATATTCTTTCACGACTGCGAGTCGATGTAATCTTCAATTAGAGCTTCTATAGTAGTAGCTTAGTTTGAAGATATCAAGCATTCGGCACTTGGAAGATGGTGCGAAGATGGAGATCCTCGGCGCCGACATGGAGATGGAGATCACCATGTGAAGGGGGCCATACTATTTCATATGTGATATGTTTGTTTGATAGGATAGCATCCCTCTCAAAATTAAGTAGTAGTGATGCCCTTTCAAATGTTGCACCGTCACCGTTATGCTCATCAATGGTGGGTCCGCCAAAGCGAGCGCCATTCTCTATCATAACACGAGGGGTATATGTCGGACATATACACGAGCGTTTGGTTGACTTAACAAGGCTATCAAAACAGTTTTGGGCCTTGGGGCATAGGTTGGGGCCGGGGCATGGAGATGCCACACCAACAACAAGAGTCACATAGAGATGTGATTAGCAAGGAGTTGCTTACCAATGTTACCGATTTTCTAGCGGTGATGCCAAAGCTCACTAGAAAATTAATTAACATGTGGATCTTGACCCAATGCGTAACCTAGAGGTAAGGTGGAAAATACGTAATGGGAGTCTAATGTTAAATTGTTTAACAATAGACATAGCATAAACTTTGTGCTAAACTTTGCTTTTTCGTTGTAGAATAAATGGCGCTAATACTACACCTAGTTCTTTTAATTTGCGATCTATTCTCGAAAAGGAAAAATTAAACGGAACAAACTTTATGGATTGGTATCGCAACTTGAGAATTCGCAACTTGAGAATTAGCGTAAGGAGTACGTTCTTGAAGTACCTTATCCGGAGGATTTGCCAAATAATGCCACCGCAACGCACGGAGAGCTTACGAGAAGCACACTAATGATGCCCTAGACATAAGCGTCTCATGCTAGCTACAATATCCCCGAGCTTGAAGCAATATGAGAGCAGCGATGCTCACACTATTATTCGGGGACTGCGTGGCATGTTTGAGAACCAAGCTCGGGCCGAGAGGTTCAACACCTCAAAGTCCTTGTTTGTGTGCGTGCTTGTTGAGGGAATCCCGTCGATCCGCATGTGATAAAGATGATTGGCTATATTGAGAGTCCGGAAAAACTAGGTTTTCCCCTTAGCCAAGAGTTGGCTACGATGTGATTCTCCGCGCTCCCTCCGAGCTTCGAGCCATTCATATTAAACTATCACATGAACAATATGGATAGAACCTTGGCTGAATTGCATGGGATGCTAAAGACAACCGAGGAGAGTATCCAGAAAACGGTCATCATGTGATGATGATGCAGAAGGCTAAGCGCAAACCACTGTCAAGAAGCTTTGCACCAAGAGGAAGTTAACTCCCGATGAGATCGCGAGTGCCTCAAATGCAAAGAAGGGCAAGAAGGGGTCGGCGGCATCGGATGCCGTTTGCTTCTACGCAAGGAGACAGCCACTGGAAAAGGAACTGCAAGAAGTACATGGAGGATCTAAAAAGAAGCAAAGTATGACTTCGCTCGGTATTAATGTTATAGACATTAATCTTGCTACTTCACCTACGACTCTTGGGTATTTGATACCGGATCGGTAGCTCATATTTGCAAATCGTTGCGGGGAATGAGAAGAAGTAGAGGATTGAGAAGGGCGAGGTGAACTGCGCGTCGGCAATGGAGCAAGCGTTGCTACGATTCTTGTCGGCACACGGTACCACTTCATCTACCTTCGAGGATTAGTTTTGGAATTGAATAATTGTTATTGTGTTCCAACACTATGTCAAAACGTTATTTCTGCTTCATGGTGCGGACCTTGTTGGACATGGTGCGGTCGATGATGAGCCAAAGTGATCTTCCGTTATCCTTCTAGGGATATGCTCTTGAAACAGCTGCGCTCACACTAAATAGAGTTTCATCTAAGTCGGTTGAAAAGACACCATATGAGATATGGACAGGGCAACCCCTAGTTTGTCTTTTCTCAAAATTTGGGGATGTGAGGCTTATGTAAAACGTTTACGGTCGACAAGCTCACACCCAAATCGGCAAGTGCTTCTTTGTGCGATATCCTAAGGAAACCAAGGGATATTACTTTTATAATCGGGAACAAGACAAAGTGTTTGTCGCCCGACACGGTGTCTTCTTGGAGAAAGAGTTTCTTTCAAGAAGGGTTAGTGGGAGCAGGGTGCATCTTGAAGAAATTCAAGAAACACCAGAAAACGTTTCGGCGACCACAGAACCACAATAGGAGGAGCAAAGTGTTGCGCCACCGGTTGTAGATACACCAGCCCCACGGAGTCGAAAGATCACGTCGTGCGCCCGACAGTACACAGTGCGGAACAACGTGATATATTGTTGTTGGACAACGATGAACCTAAGACCTATGAGGAAGCGATGGTGGGACCCGATTCCAACAAGTGGCTTGGAGCCATGAAATCCGAAATAGAATCCATGTACGACAATCAAGTTTGGAACTTGGTTGATCCACATGATGGTGTCAAAACCATTGAGTGTAAATGGGTTTTTAAGAAAAAGACCGATATGGATGGAAATGTTCACATCTATAAGGCGCGATTGGTGGCGAAAGGTTTTAAACAGATTCAAGGAGTTGATTATGATGAAACCTTCTCACCCGTCGCAATGCTTAAATCTATTCGGATTATCCTAGCGATTGCTGCATATTTCGATTATGAGATATGGCAGATGGATGTCAAAACGGCTTTCCTGAATGGAAACCTAAGCGAGGATGTATACATGATACAACCTCAGGGTTTTGTCGATCCAGAATCGCCTGGAAAGATATGCAAGCTACGAAATCCATTTATGGATTGAAGCAAGCATCTCGGAGTTGGAATATTCGTTTTGATGAAGTAATCAAAGGGTTTGGTTTCATCAAAAACGAAGAAGAGGCATGTGTTTACAAAAGGTCGAGTGGGAGCGCAATTGTATTTCTAATCTTATATGTGGATGACATATTGTTGATTGGAAATGATATCCCTATGCTAGAATCCGTCAAGTCTTCATTGAAAAATAGTTTTTCCATGAAAGACTTAGGGGAGGCAGATATACATATTGAGCATTCGGATCTATAGAGATAGATCCAAGAGGCTAATTGGATTAAGCCAAAGTACATACATTGACAAGGTGTTGAAAAGGTTCAACATTCATGATTCCAAGAAAGGTTTCTTGCCCATGTCATATGGCATTAATCTTAGCAAGAATCGGTGTCCTCGGACACATGATGAGCGGAATAAGATGGTTATGGTTCCATATGCTTCGGCAATTGGATCCATCATGTATGCCATGCTTTGTACACGCCCGGATGTCTCGTACGCTTTGAGTGCTACAAGCGAGATACCGTCGAGATCCGGTGAAGGTCACTGGATCGCCGTAAAGAATATCCTTAAGTACTTGAGAAGAACTAAGGATATGTTCCTACTCTATGAAGGTGAAGAAGAGCTCGTTGTAAGTGGTTACACCGATGCTAGCTTCCAAACAGACAAGGATGATTATAGATCGTAATCGGGTTCGTGTTTTGCACGAACGGAGGCGCGATCACTGGAAGAGTTCCAAGCGGGATACGTTGCTGATTCTACAACGGAGGCCGAGTACATTGCGCCGGAAGCTGCAAAGGAGGCTTTGGATCAAGAAATTCGTTTCGAGCTTGGTGTGATGACTAGTGCGGCGGTCCAATGTCTCTCTATTGTGATAATAGTGGAGCCATTGCGCAAGCCAAGGAGCCAAGGTCACATCGAAGTCCAAACACATACTTCGGCAATATCATCTCATCCACGAGATAGTGGACGAGAGATGATGTCAAGATATGCAAAGTGCACACGGATCTCCACGTAGCCGATCCGCGACAAAACCTCTCCCTCGGCGAAACATGAGGCGCACACAAGAGCAATGGGTATTAGATACTTACATGATTGACTCTAGTGCAAGTAGGAGATTGTTAGTGATATGCCCTAGAGGCAACATGGAGATGTTAGATATCACATCAATGTTTATGTATTTATGAATAAAGTGTTATTCGGTTCCATAAAATAGACATCTTGTATTGATCAATAAGTATGTGACTTATTTATGAGACTCTTTATGTATGAATCTATTTCTAAACGATCCTCGATCATATGTCATATTGTTGGAACTAATATGATTCTAAGATCGGCATGTTTATTGATTGATGATCATGTCTCATAGATCATGGGTATGGAGATACCAAATCAATAAACATGGACATATGTGTTAGAGAACACATTGTTGGATAGACCCACCATGAGACACTACGGGAATCAATGTGCCATTAGTTGGTCTCGGGTAGTGTTGGTACAAAGTCCTTAGACCTGAGATCACCATGGATTCCAACATATGTAGTAGCCTACTTTGGGACTACCAAACACTATTCCGTAACGGGTAGTTATAAAGGTAGTTTTCGGGTTTGCTATGAAACATGGAGTGGGATGTGAGTGATCAAGATGGAATTTGCTCCTCCTTTGGAGAGATATCTCTGGGCCCCTCGAGGTAATGGATTATGGAAATGCATGGCCATGCTAAGTTGATTGAGGAGTCAATCAACGGACGAGATAATCCAATACGGTTCGGAGTGAATGGTTAAGCTATTGAAGGGATGGCACACATCTTGCCTATAGCTTAATTGGTATCGTGAGGCAAAGGGATTTGTGTACACATTACGGGTTCGAGCTGATATTATATTCTTGTATACTATGGTGTCAATATGTGCTTGCTAGGCGCCAGCTGTGTGCGGCTGAGTTGGACTCGAGCCGACGATCGGCTAAGTTAGACTATAGCCGAAACCGGGTATACCGAACCTACGGGGTCGCACGCTTAAGGGGATAAGAACAGGCATTCGAGTTGGACTTGAATACGGCTCGATCGGATAGGGATTCGATCGGATAGAGTCCTATGGGCTTACGACGTATGGGCGGCCAACTCTATGAGATTCGAGATGAGATCCGATTCAAAATAGAGTCTGATCGGCCACGAGTCCCAGTCGGCCAACTCTATATAAAGGGGTGAGGGGTGGAGAGCTGCTGAGTACATCAAGTCAATTACATCGCGTGCAACAGAAGTCGCCGAGATCAATCTCCACGGAAACCCTCCCCACTTTCGAGCCAAACCCTAGCCTTGCATCGCGTGCTAGCACACGGGTGTTCGGCGCTCTGTCCCGGACGTGTGGATACCGGTAGAGGCGGCGCTACGTTGCGCGCTGTTGATCGGCTTCGGATCGGCTGCAATCGACGCGATTGGCTGATTGGCGAATCGGCTGTCCCCGGGTATCGGTGTCGGCTTGCGAGAATCGCGGCACGGTTCCGGATCGGATAGCCACGATTGGGCATTTCCGTTGCACACTCCAATCGGTAATGATCTATCGGCCCTTACTTGCAAGTGTTCCTGGTTTGCGCGGTAAAAAGTTTTTGTTTTCGGCTAGCGTAGCCTCCGCGTAACCCTTCAGGTCTACTATCAAAAGTGCCGGGAATAGATGGACAACTTTCGGCTAGTGACATTGAAGCATATCCCCTAGGAACAAAACGCAGAAGCCAATGATTTACCTCAGGGGCATCAGGCTACAGGCCGAGGATAAAAGATGTTGAAGTGGAGATCGCCACCATGGCAGCTGACGGCTGGAGGTTTGAAGTCTACAACTACATGTAAAATCCTTCCTAGTCGGCTTCAAGGAAATTACGCTACAAGGCTTTGAGATATGTTTTGCTCGACGAAGACTTATATTACTGGACGATTGATGGTGTACTGCTCAAATGTCTCAGTGCCGGTCAAGCCAAGGTTGCTATTGGAGAAGTGCATGAAGGGATTTGCGGCACACATCAATCGACTCAGAAGATGAAATGGCTACTTCGAAGAGCAGGATACTTTTGACCGACGATGTTGGAAGACTGTTTCAAATACTACAAGGGATGCCAGGCTCGAAATTTGGAGCTATCCGAGAGAGCACCGGCATTGGCTATGAACCCCATCATCAAGCCTTGGCGTTCGAGGTTAGGGTATCGACATGATCGGCCAAATTAATTCACCCTCAAGCAAAGGACACAAGTTTATACTGGTGGCAAACGATTATTTTACCAAGTGGGTGGAAGCAATTCCTTTGAAGAAGGTTGACTCTGGGGATGCCATCGAGTTTGTCAAGGAACACATTATATACTGATTCGGCCTCCCTCAGACTATAACTACGGATCAGGGTTCTATTTTTATCTCAGATGAGTTTTTTCAGTTTGCCAATGGCATGGGGATCAAGTTGCTCAATTCTTTACCATACTATGCTCAGGCCAACGGGCAGAGGCCTCAAACTAGAGTTTAATCAAGCTGATAAAAAGAAAGATCGTTGAATACACAAAGCAATGGCACAACCGATTAGCCGAATCACTATGGGCCTATCGGATGACTTGCCACGGATCAATTCAGGTGCCCCTATATAAACTGGTCTATGGACATGAAGTAGTTCGCCATGGAAAAATATTATCGGCTCAAGAAGAATTCAACTACAAGACCAGCTAACAGTCAATGATTATTATAACTTGATGGTACATAAGTCGAAAGACCTTGTCCTATCAAGAATGTGTGGAAAAAATGACCGAGAGACAAGGAGCGGGCAGCCCGTCATTATAACAAGAAAGTCGAGCCTAAGTCTTTTGAGAAGGGTGAACTAGTTTGAAAATTAATATTGCCGATTGTGTCAAGGGATAACAAATTCGGCAAGTGGTCACCTAATTGGGAAGGGCCTTTCAAGATCCACAAATGCGTCTCTAAAGGTGCCTACATGTTGGAAAGCATGGACGTAGAGGTATTTGGGAGGGCTCTCAATGCCAAATATCTGAAAAATATCACCCGGTGTTTGGATCAACTCATGATTCGGCTAATGCGTAGCCGATTCGTGTTAGCCGATGTGGCGGGATACACGCATCACCTTTAGACTATTTTTCTAAGTTTTTCCCCTCTGGTTTTCCTAAATTAGCTCGATACAACCGACACGCATTGGTTAGTTCAGAATACTAATTTTATCAATGCTGCAGTCATCATCGACAAAACTAGGGGGCATATACATATACAACATCAGGGATCAGACTTAGCAAGTTTTTGAAATTTTTTCAAGGCATTCAAAGCTTAGATGAGCAGAAGGAGTAAGATCGAGATCAGCAAGCCGATTACTTAGGATTGTTCAAACACAGTTAATGTAATACAAGTTTCAAGATCTAAATCCTATTACATGCCTAAGAATGCTTCTATGGCCGAGATTGCTGAAGTTTTGATGGCCTTCACTTTATCAACCACAGCCAGATCTTCCTAATCGGAACTGGGAACCACCTTAGCCGTCTAATGCAACTCATTTAGATGCTTGATTGTGGCCGTCAATCTGCTTCTTTGATCATCAGTTGCTTTAGACAGATCGGCTAGCAGCTATTCTTTGGCAGCAATCTTCGCTTTACATTGTTCCAACTGCAGCAACAGTCTGGCTTCTTCTAGTTTGAGATCAGCAATCCGGGCCTGTGAAGCCGATGGACCGGCCGTCAGTTCGTTCAGCTTCGCCTTTTCAGCTTCCATGTTCTTGACCGTCTCTTTGATCCTAGTTGCTACATCGGCCTGGGCTATTCTTTCATGCATCCTTTGCATCGCACGCCCTAACTTAGGCCGATGTAGGTCGATGTAGACGTCCTCAGAAATTTTGGTGGCCAGATCCTCAGGGAGTTGGTCCTCAATCTCGAAGAATCAGGACCTGGCCGATCCACACTCCACAACCAGCCGATCCACGTCAATATCCACGATTGCGGATGTCTTGAAGCTTGTTTTTGAGTTCGTCGGCTATGACTTTATCCGATCGGTTGCTTCGCCTTTTTCATCACCAAGGAACTCCTTGGTATCAAAGGACAGCAAATTGGCCAGGGTCTGCAAAAGAGATGGAGAGATCAGATCACAGTCGAGAATGGCTGATCATCTAAGGACCAAAAAGAAGAAAGGAACGAGGCTTACTCTTGCTGCAGAACCGGGGTGACCACTTCCTTGGCCGCCGGGCTGGTTGGGCGACGGTCTCCCCATCGTAATTGCTGACCGAGGTAGCCACCTCCTCGGTGTGTTCGCTAGTTGGCCCAGCAACGTCTTTGGCATTGCGACTGCCCATAGCCGATTGAGTGTGCTCGGTTGAGATCTGGGGGCAGCCGATGGAGACCGAGGAGGTTGCACAAGAGATAAAGTGTTAGTTCAGGTCTGCCAAGGAAAGCAAATCAAAGAAAAGACAGGGTCAGAAGTTTACTGGTGAAGCAGGATGTGAAGGGTGACTAGCTAGTCTTTTAAACTATAGAGAAAAGTTTGGTTGAGGATTAAGGTGATCAAGGTTCATGGGCCAGATTAGACGGGAGAAGGACTTACCGGCCGTTTCTTGGCAGGAGGGCTTGGAGGAGATGGATCGTTGGCTGGTGGGCTTACTGAGTTGTGGCTCGAAGCACTTAATTCGGCCGCCTCCTCGACGGTTTGAGACATTTCCTCATCCATGACTTCCTTGTTGAGGGCCTGGTCGACGCCTGGGTCGATGGATGGGAGGCTGTCGGCTGGAGTGGCCGGCTTCTTCTTCTTCTGCTGCTTGGCAGGTGTAGCCGATGACTTTATAACAGGGGCAGCTCTCTTCCTCTGTGCCAGCGGCTCGCGCGTTCGCCCGTGCAACAAGGTCTTTAGCTTTGGCGCTTCCCAGCCGATCATCGAAGGTGCTAATCCACAACCACCGGGGAGAGCGCCTCGGCGGTACTCGATGGTGATCCCGGAATTGCTCACTTTCAGTGGATTCGTTTCTGTCATCTGCAAGGAAGAAGAAGACTTAAGTGTTAGCGAGCCAGGTTAGCCGATCGCTCAGAGAAGGAAAAATCTTCAAAGTCAAGAGCTTTCCGAGGGGATCTCGTCCGACAACAAGGAGGTGATGTAGTAGGAAGATCGTTGATGGAACAAGTGTCTTTTGATCTCTACCCACCATTTGTCATATGATGTGTTCTTCTTGTAAGATAGCCCAAGGTGCAGATGCTACAGAGAGGTGGGCCTTCTATTTCCATTAGCCTATTCATGATCAGCCTCTTGGTCACCACCCCTCGGGTTTCGATTTTGTCAGCATAATAACAGCCGACGGGCAGTTGCCCAAGTCCGAATTGCCGAGCAGCCACACCGGATAGTAAAATTCATAAGTCTTTGCCATGTTTCGACCTTGGTGGATCCTGTCGACGAGAATGCATGGCGCAAGTGTTGTGGTGAAGATCTCTCGGCATTTGGGGTAGTCTTCCAAATTGACTTCTTCAAAGTTTAGCTCGATCGGCAGCTCAAAAAATGTTCTGTCCCTGTAAAAGTACCAGCATCGGTTGTCCTTGGCGAACCCGTCATATAGGGACATGAACCATTCAGCTAGCGTCGGCCGATTGCTTGGATCCAATGTGTGTAGATGCTTGCTTCGCCATAGCTCGGACATCTCGGTGGTTACCTCGTCACCTTCATCATCTTCGGTCGGCTCTAACAAGGGAAGTGGGCCTCGAGTCAATTATGGCCGACCGGCTATCTTCTGTGTCATCAACACCAACCACGGTTGGAGAAACCACCGGGGGCCCTCGGTATTGATGTTGGTACTAGAGCGATCTTGGAAACGGCTTGGTCCAAGGTTTGGTAGAAGTAGCCGAGCAAGAACTTGCCTATTGGCATTTTCTTCTTGTCCACTAAGGCTTCGGCTATTACTTGCCAATTTGTCATCGGCCCGTAGCTAGATCCGTAGAAAAAGAATTTTTCCAGCCATATCATTAAAAAGGCAGCGTGCTCCCTAGCACTGATCAGCCCTTCCTGCATGTTTGTGGCCACGAAGCCGTTCCAAGCCCCTATGGCCTTAGTCTTGAATTCAAATTGGCCTTTGCCTTCCAGATTGTTGGGGTTAGCCGATGGCATGACATCTAATCCAGTTATCATTACTACATCGGCTAAGGTGATGGTCATTGGGCCCCGTTGAAAGATAAAAGCATTCCGGTATTGTTCCAAAATAGGCTACAACCGACATCAGTGGTTCATCTTTTACCATATCGGCTACAGACAGGGCTAAGCATTCGGCTATCCCAATTTCCTCCCAGTGGCTGCGCTTGGTCGGCTCCATTCTCTTGTACCATGCCGGCCAAGACTTGTCCATTAATGGCCAAGACATGAAGGTGCCTGCCCAGTGGCTAAAACTTGGGGTTTTCATCCTATAGGGAATTTTATTGGTTTCGGCTATTATGAACTCTCTGGGGTCCTTGTTGCCGATCGGCCCTAGGAAGTATCTGTCATTTTGCGGGAGGTCGGGATTGCTACTTGGTGAGAAAGATGCTACAATCGAAAGAAGCGGATTTCGAAATCATAAACCCTAGAATTCAGATCTATAAAGGGAAATGAGCGAAAAAGGGAGTTCTAGCCGATTAGGGCATACCTCAGGGAACTCGACAGGGGAGGCGGCTGATGAAGCGGCAGAGGATGCCATTGGAATGCGCTGGAGTCGCTGGAGGAAGAAATTGCCGCCGTGAGCTTGGGGACGCCGGTGAGGTCGCTGGAGGATTCGAAACGTTTGCTGGAGTGGTTAGCTGTTGACGGCGTGAGTTGTTCGGCGGGCGGCGGGCGTTATTTAAGGAGTTTTCATAACGGCCGAAACAGAGTCGACCTAGAATTGCGCTTCGAATTCGGATTGTACAAAATCGTAACATTTTCATATTGCGACTTGGGGGCATGTGTTAATGACCAAATTTGCTAACCAAATTCCCAGGTTTGAAGCAGAGATTGAGGCGGAATCGGAGAAGATGCGCGACTGTGGGGAAACGGGGCGCGTCGGCTAAGTCCGAATCGGCTGCGGAGCCGTCGGCTGAGTTCGAGTCGGACTAGGATAGCCGATGCCAATCCCGCACGAAGATAGAGCTAGGGCTGGTCCCGAGAGGAAATTTGAAGATAAAGTATTGGATTCAGTCTCCAAATTATGCATTAAAGATATTGCCATCTATGGATAATGTCCTGTAACGGCGCAATTGTATTTGTAAATTAGAAAGTTATTAGATATTCCTTTTGTAATGCGGCATGGGGCTGCATCCCGAGATATTGTCGTAGTGAAAATAGTAGATAAGGTAGAAACCGTGTCCTACACGGATGTCGTTGTACCCGGGTATAAATAAGACCCGAGGGCTTTTGTAAAAGGACAACCAACACACAATCAATCAACTTCGGCGCATCGTCACCCTTTTATTTTCGACGAGTTCTTGCTCTTGCTCGGGCTGCATCGGCTTCGATCTCCGAACAAGGTAATTCCTTGTTACCAGTGGTTTGTATCGTCGGGATTAGTGCTTCCATCGTCATGATACTCTAGTTTCGATGTTATAAACTATATGATCTATCATATGTGGCCTATAATCTAGAGCAATACCTAGATCTATCTCGCAATCGACGGTTTCTCTCTCGAAACAGAAATGAGGCTAGATCCGGGGTTGAATTAGATTATATGTCGTGTCTCTGTCTCGAGGGGTTCCCATTAACTTATACAGATCTGTTATTTCTTTTTATACTTAATGCTGCATCTAATCGACCTGTTAAGTCGCTTTTAGAACTACCAAGATCTGTTTGGTTTAATGTTTATCATTAGAGACAGCGCTGGAGTTTCAGCCAGCCTTATCTGTTTTAGTCATCTCTTAGTTTTAGTTGCTATTAGATATATTAAAACCGCCTTTTATATTAAGATCTCAATTTGTTTAAATGCCCTAGGCCAGTATCAATCTATCAAGTTACGCTGACAGCCGATTGATCTAGGTTTAGCACATTTAGATTAGATTAATATCTTTTTATAAAATGTACCGGAGTATTAGCCGATTCACATTAGGCCTGCAGTATCGGCTAGGTTATCGATGCAGATAATTATTATCCTGGGTGCCTTTAGCCTAAGTGATTTATGTTGTCTCGGTATACTATCGATCTATCCCATTCACTTAGTATAAACGTACTTTGGGATAGCAATTATGTGTTTATTGATGTTTTTAGCCGATCCGGTAGGATCTAGGTTCAGCTTAATGTCTATTTTTTGTTCTTGTTGGTTACAGGATCAAACCAACTGGCATGCCGTAAATTCACCAAAGGCGACCAATTTGGATCTGCACTAGAGTAAATGTTTTATGTTTGCAAATAAAATTGCATTGCTTTGCTAATTACATGGAATGATGGAATACCTATCTGCTTGTTTGAGCCTTATTTAGTTGTTATCCGTACTTTGTTAACCTTGGGTGTTAATTTGACTAGCTTTAGTCACTGATGTTGATTCTAGCTAGAATTATATGCTTAGCCATGCTTAACTACCACTAGCTCACTAAATGGGATAATTACACTTTATTCTAATCTCTGATGAGCTGCAAGCTCGATACACCTGACCATGTCTTATTGGTCATAATTATCTCAACTAAAATATGACTTAATGGTGGGTTGTGGGTGCATGGTTTTGATCGTCGCACCCATGGCAATTAAGGACCGGTTCATGGGAAACCCTGGAAGACATACCGTGCAAACCACAAGCCAGAATGGGCAACGGCTGGATCCGTAGTATAGCTTTCCTCGGCCGACGTACCCTAGTGAGGGTGGGCGTGATGGAGTTGGGTCGGCCCGGTTTTACGGGTTGATCGGCTGCCGATTCACCGTGGCACGAGAGGGCTGCCCGCTGCCTGCGGGAGTGGGGCGAAACCTTGGTGTGGTATCGCTTGGTTAGAGGGAGTTATGTGAACGGTCTTGTCACGATTTCCCCCTTTGCAGTATCCAGGTGGTACTTCGGGGCATGGTAACATGTGTGGAATCGTGTCTTGTGGGTAAAGTTGCGCACCTCTGATCAGAGTAAAACTATTCGAATAGCCGTGCCCGCGGTTATGGCGATTGACCAGATTCACTATGATTAGTCCCACTAATAATTTGATTTAATGGAACTGGTTTAGTTCAGGTGGAATGGTTGGGCCTGTTCAACGTGGGGATAACGTTGTTCAGTGGAAGATTAATATTGCCTTAATTACTCAACTGTTTTACTATTTTTAAATAATTAAATGTTTGTAAACCGCAATTATGCAAAATAGCCCAAGCCACTCTTGTCTCCCCTTGCACGTCTGCATTTCTCGGTGTGGCTTGTTGAGTACGGCGGTTGTACTCAGTCTTGCGATTTTTCCCCCTTTCAGAAGTGTAGTGCTTCTGATGTGAAGATGGAGTTAGAAGGCCAAGGCTCAGACCCCAGTTGAGTTTGCCTGAGTGGAGCTGAAGCCCCGCTAGTGTCGTCTTTCTTTTCCACTGCAGTTTTTGGGTGTGAGGACTAAGTGCCTCTTCAGTAAGTATTTTTATTTTACGCTTTGTTTTTTACGTTTGGATCTGTGTATTAATTTGTCATTTTATGTACCCGGTTGATTCCCGGACAGGGATTAAATACATAAAATAGTCGGGAAATTTGGGATAAATTTCCGGGCGTGACAAGTTGGTATCGAGCCATCTTGACTGTAGGTTGAGCCAAATGGTCAAACCCTAAGGACAAGTTTGTGAAAACCTTATTTGCGAAAATATCTCTTCTATCCCTTTGGAGTCTCTGCAAAGTGATTTGTAAAATTTCTCTCCTTTCCCCCCTCTCTTAGTTGTTAAACTGGAGGACAAACTCGATCGCTCATCAACCCGTGGAAGTCAAGTCAAGCTCCAAGCTTCAAGCAAGTCGATCAAGCCAAGGTCCGAGTCGGCATTTCTTGAGGATCAAGCGAAGTTTTCTGAGTTCACCTAGAACCCAATCTTTCCGGAAGAGTAGCATCGATAGTTTCTAGGCCGTGTGTTGTTTGTCTTTGTGTAGGTGTATGGCTCACATCAGTGGTGGGGATGTGACCATACTAGGTTGTTTGCTTAATCAACGTGAAGAGTAAAAGTCTACCCATATCAGATCAGTAGATAAGTGGGTTAAGGTCTTATCTTTAGCAACCCCTCTCTTCCACCCTTTTTATCTGGGCAACATTTAGTCAGTGCCAGAGAAAGTGTCAGCAACCGCAGTACCTTTAGCAGTGTGTTGAGGTCAGGAACCTTTGGTCAGATCAGTCCGCAATCTACAGCCTGTGCCGAAAACCCCTCTCTTGCTCTGTTTCTGGTTCCCCAAGGTCAGATCATGAACATGCAAGCAGTGAATACAACAGATACAAAGCCAGATACGCAAGACGTAGCAATGGTGCCGATGGTTCTAATTGGAACCCTAGTCGGTAATCATTAAAAAGAACGAGTCAACCATGTAAGGACCACCAAAGGAAAAAATAAAACCTTACCAACCAGAATTTCTACCAGTAAAGGTCAGCAGTAGTCTACAAGTCTTGGGTGTTCAAGAACTGCTCATGGCACCCAGAAGTTTCATGGCAGTTATGTAATAAGAGGGAACATTGAGTAAAGCATGGATCAATCTATACACTACGATGGAAACCAAAAAAATCAACTCGGTCAAGATCAGGAAGGGGCAGATTCCATACCTGTTAACAGTTGTGCTAGCAGTGCTCAACCGTCTTTAATTATTTGGTGTTCAAGTACCTCGTTGTGCACAGAAGACTTATTACAGTTATGTACTTGAAAGTGGGAGAAGAATAAGAGTACGAGACAAATAATTTGTTCCTTCTCCCAGGGTTCATATTGTGTAGCCAAAAAAAAGTGGATCGACTTGTGTATCTAACAATGTCACAAGGAACTTATAGTTTCTTTGTTAGGTCATAGAATTTTTGTCAAGACTAAGAATCTAATTGCCAGTAAAGAAGAGATTTGGTCAAACAGTGAAGTAAGAGAGGTTAGACTACAGCGACAATCGACAGGGCGAGATCTCTTTGAAGGACAATATAAGTGATACCTCATGAGGATGAAAAGTGTAATGAAACAGTCAAAAGCAAAATCGTAAGTGGTAACCGCACCCTAATGGTGAGCATTGATTAATAATGGTTTCTTTATTTCCAGACTCATTACAGTCTCCGGAAAACCACCTCGGTGTTTCCTAGGAAGAGGACAACGGAATTGCTTCATCACCCCTGCCTGGAGTAAATGGATGCAGAGGTCAAGTCATACAATACAGTCCGCAGAACATGTGATAAGAGAATAATTCCTTGTGAATCAACTCTACCAAAGGTATGAAAGTGAGCTTGTTTTGGTCAGAGAACAGAAATTCTAGGCAGCATCAAGGGTAGTTTTCAGTAGACGTACAGATTTTGGTATTGTGCGGAGAAAGCAACTGTAGAACTTATGGTCTATCAACCCAGAGGAGTCAGTAAAAGATAAGCAAAGAAGTGGAATGCAATATCGTGGGGTTAACCTTTTGAGCTTGATTCGTTAGGTGATCAGTGTTTGTTTCAAGAAAAGAATATCAACTATATGTTATGTTCAGGCAGATGGCACCAAAGTCAGGTCAGAAGCGGAACAGGCAGGTCAGCAATTACACCAAATGAAAAAAGTAAATCAAAAGTCAATATGTTCAAGAGTTGCATGAGGGTCATTCTTATGTGTAACCTCCCGTCATCATTTGAGTGTCGAGTTCCAGGAGTTTCTAGAATGGAAGGGCATAGTCTTCGTTTCATTTCGATCGATCGATGGAGTATCCAATGTTCACAGTCAAGGTTCTTGGTAAATCACAGAAATGTTGGTCAACCTCAAAAGAATGGCAGTGAAATTGTTCACGGTCAGGCTAAAGCTTAACCACTGGTTTTAAAAGCGAGATCGAAGATGAGTTTACTTATATCTTGTAATGGTTTGTTTGGAGGTTCGACCACGCGAAGCAGATTAAGTTGTAACCAAAAGAGTCAGTTGCGAGCCGTTATCGGGGATATAATGATCACAAGTTAGCGGTGTTCGAGTCTAAGGCACACCCAAGCTGTCGTGTCAACGGTGCGATCTAAAGAAGCATCATTTGAAAACAATGCAAATCCGGATGAAAGGTCGATCGAGCAGCTTCTTCAAATACTTGATGTTGGATTGAGAGCAGTTCACAGGGAAAAGAAAAGAATTTCAGAGTCTATGTGTTCACGAAAGTCAGTTACAAGGTCTCAAAAAAGTACCACCAATTACTGGTCAGCAGGAGTGAGTTCTCAGCTTGTCAAGTTTGTCAATATTAATTGTGCAGTTCGAGGAAAGTAAGCACTTGAGTTCATGAAATCCGGTCAGGGTCAGAACAGGAAGGATCAGCCAGTTTAGTTTGGTTTGTGGAGCCGCAGAACACAAGGGTTGAGTCCAATCAGTTCGGTTGTGCAAGTTTGATCAGCCAGTCGTCGCACAGGTTTGGTCAGTCAATCAGTCAGTGTGAGCAACAAGAAACCTTAGAGGTTAGCAGGCCAACCCAATCTCACCCTACCTTTTTCTTTCTAGCCCCGAATCTCGGGACGAGATTCCTTTAAGGGGGGTAGATTTGTCACAGCCTGATTTTCGTTCGGGAATAGAAATCATTTAATAAATTATTGTCTAGAAATTGAATAAAAAGAAAAACAAAGTAAATCAAGTGAAACTATTAAGGAAATTACATTTTCCTTTAAAAATCATGGCTGGAAATATTTTTGAAATATTCTCCATGCCCTAAAGTACTCTCTAAAATTTTTGTGAAATTTTGGAGCTCCAGAAATAATTTTAATAAAACAAAGAACAATTAAATAATTATTTAAATAAATAAAATAAACATTAAATGAGCTGGAGATATTTTTATTAAATACTTTAGGTGTTCAGATATTTTCAGGATTTTTCTTGGAATTATTTGGGCATTGGAAGTATTTATAAGAATTAAAGGATGTTTGGACCGAAAAGTCTGTTTTCCCTCCCTGCTACAGTATCGTCTTCAACCTCCAGCCGTGCTACAGTGCCGAACAGTGCCCGAAAACTGTGGCTTTGTTTCCTCCACCAAATCCGGTCCAATCCTTTGCCCAAATCAAAAATTAGTTGCGGGAACGGATTCCTCTCGATCTCCTCTACATTTCCCCCATGAAACCCCCCTCAATCCCGTGCTAAATCGCGCGAATTTTGGCCCCGTTCTTATCCCGACGAACTCGGGATAAACCTGAAAATCCGGCGCCAAATCCTCTCTTCCCGGTGCGGGACTCTCCCTCCAAAGCCGATAAAAAGAACCCCCATGATCTCCTCCTCGGTTTCCTCATTTTTCCCGAGTTTTTCCCGTGCTCTAGCCACCTCCCCCTCGAGATCAATCTCTATCCTTCGCCGGCCATCTTTTCAGCCGCCCCTAGCCGCCGTCTCGGCCGTCCCCGGACAGCGCCGTCGCCTCCCTCGGCACCGCAAGGACTCAAGGAAGCCCGGCATCCATCTCCCTTGCGCCAAACACCACCGGAAGGCCCCCGTCGCCGTGGACCCGTGCGTCGCCGCCTCCGTTCACACTTCGGCCGTGCCTCGTCGCTGTTCCCGTCGCTGGTTATCGTTGCCGTCTTCACCGTCGGCATCATAGCAGCAAGCCGAAGCCCGTCCTCCACCTCTCCACCGAAAGCCACGGAAAGCCGTTGTGGCCGTCCACCCGAGCTCGCCGCCGCTTTCATCTCGTCGCCGCCGTCTCCCGCCGCTCTCGTCGTTGGGTAAGTAGTGGTAAGAGTCGCCTCACCGTCCTCTCTCCATTAGTGAACTCCGTTTCACCGCAGTGTCGTGGTTCGTCGTTGCCGCGTCGCACTATGCCGTCGCCGCTACCCATTCGAGCCGCCGCCGTCGTGCCGTGTGGCTGCTCGTGGACGCCACCTCAGCGCCGTGTGAGCTCCTTTGTGCCATGTCTCTTTTGATGTGTATCACATCCTAACCTTAAACCAGTCAAATCTTGGTCAGCTTAATCCAAGCCGTTCATCTTTATATATTCATTCAGTTTAATTTGAGCCACTCATCCTTTGTTCTGAGTTCAATCCTAGCCACCCAAATCTTTGTGAACCTGTGAACCAATCGGGGCTGATGTCTTAAACATCCTTTTCCAGTTCAATAATTGCATAATAAATCATTTTAATTTCCACAATTCATTTAAATGGTCCAAAACTTCTAAAATTCATATCTAATTCATACGAACTCCAAACTTGGCCATCCAAATTGCAAAATTTATCTAAAATTAAGCTCTACATGTTTGTTTACTTTTTATGTACTGTTATTTGGTTTTTATTAGGTTTTTCCCTTGTTTTGCGTGCCAGCGTGTAAATTTCGCCGTTTTCGGAGTTTGCGCTCGCGAGGGAAAGAGCCCAGAAGTTTGCTTGAAGACGCAAGGCAAGTCACACTTCCCTTGAAGCATATTGATCCTATTTTTATAAATGTTTTATGTTTGCAAATAAAATTGCATTGCTTTGCTAATTACATGGAATGATGGAATACCTATCTGCTTGTTTGAGCCTTATTTAGTTGTTATCCGTACTTTGTTAACCTTGGGTGTTAATTTGACTAGCTTTAGTCACTCGATGTTGATTCTAGCTAGAATTATATGCTTAGCCATGCTTAACTACCACTAGCTCACTAAATGGGATAATTACACTTTATTCTAATCTCTGATGAGCTGCAAGCTCGATACACCTGACCATGTCTTATTGGTCATAATTATCTCAACTAAAATATGACTTAATGGTGGGCTGTGGGTGCATGGTTTTGATGGTCGCACCCATGGCAATTAAGGACCGGTTCATGGGAAACCCTGGAAGACATACACGTGCAAACCACAAGCGAATGGGCAACTTGGATCCGTAGTATAGCTTTCCTCTCGCCGACGTACCCTAGTGAGGGTGGGCGTGATGGAGTTGGGTCAGCCCGGTTTTATGGGTTGATCGGCCGCCGGATTCACCGTGGCACGAGAAGGGGCTGCCCACCGCCTGCGGGAGTGGGGGCGAAACATTGGTGTGGTATCGCTTGGTTAGAGGGAGTTATGTGAACGGTCTTGTCACGATTTCCCCTTTGCGGTATCAAGGTGGTACTTCGGGCATGGTAACATGTGTGGAATCGTGTCTTGTGGGTAAAGTTGCGCACCTCTGATCAGAGTAAAACTATTTGAATAGCCGTGCCCGCGGTTATGAGCGATTGACCAGATTCACTATGATTAGTCCCACTAATAATTTGATTTAATGGAACTGGTTTAGTTCAGGTGGAATGGTTGGGCCTGTTCAACGTGGGGATAACGTTGTTCTGTGGAAGATTAATATTGCCTTAATTACTCAACTGTTTTACTATTTTTAAATAATTAAATGTTTGTAAACCGCTATTATGCAAAATAGCCCAAGCCACTCTTGTCTCCCCTTGCACGTCTGCATTTCTCGGTGTGGCTTGTTGAGTACGGTGGTTGTACTCAGTCTTGCGATTTTTCCCCTTTCGAAGTGTAGTGCTTCGATGTGAAGATGGAGTTAGAAGACCAAGGCTCGGACCCGTTGAGTTTGCCCGTGGAGTGGAGCGAAGCCCCGCTAGTGTCGTCTTTCTTTTCCGCTGCAGCTTTTGGGTGTGAGGACTAAGTGCCTCTTCGGTAAGTACTTTTATTTTACGCTTTGTTTTTTTACGTTTGGATCTGTGTATTAATTTGTCATTTTATGTACCCTGGTTGATTCCTGGACAGGGATTAAATACATAAAATAGTCAGGAAATTTGGGATAAATTTCCGGTCGTGACAATATCCGAGCACAAGCTATCTCCAACTTGACTCATTGTTAGCATAAACAACCAGACACGTGCATAGGAACATGAAACTTCCATGTATATGCAAGGAAACAAACCAAAACCAAAACCGAATCAAAATCGGCAACCAGTCGGACTGGCTCGACCGGTCTGACCGCAGGCAACTGCCTAGTCTGACCGTCCAAACACCTCCGGTCGACCGAAGATAAGCTCGGTCGAGCCAGCTGTGGCGTGGCGGAACACCGTTCACGTCCGAAAACCAAAACCACTTTGTAAATAAATCTCCAAATAACAAAACACACAAAGCAATAATCCCAGATTCCAATTGTTCATCATCGAATGAAGAATCAAACACACTTTGATTCTACAAGGAGTTTTGCCAAGTTTAGATCGCAAGAAAATACGATTAGAAACATAGGAAGAAGTGTTAATAGCTTCGGCCCAAAATTTTCTAGGAGTGTGATATTCATCTAGCATTGTCCTAGCCATCTCAACCAAAGAACAATTTTTTCTTTCAACAACGCCATTTTGTTGAGGAACACGAGGAAAAGAAAATTGATGTTCAAAAACCCTTTTCATTGCAAAATTGTTCAAAAGAAGCATTTTTAAATTCACCACCATTATCGCTTCTAATAGTTTTCGAAGAATTGGGAAATTCACAATTTAAACAAAGAACCAAACTCAGAAAGTGTGCAAAGGCCTCATCCTTGGTTGCCATGAAGAAAACCCAAGAGTATCGAGAAAAGTCGTCAACAATAACTAACACATACCATTTTCCTCCAACAGATTGCACTCTAGCTGGACCAACAGTGTCCATGTGTAAAAGCTGTCCCGGTGCATCCGTTATCACATAAAGAATTGGTGTGTGTGAAGAAGCAACTATTTTACCATGATGACAGGGTGCACAAACCAAATCAAGATCCTTTTTGAGTTTTGGCAAACCACGAACAAGATCCAAACCACTTAATCGAGTCAAATGATCAAATCCAACATGACCAAGTCTACGATGCCAGAACATCAAATCTTTGTTGAATTTTGCAACTAAACATGTAACAACAGGAGAAACATGATTTTCAAAATCAGCTTTAAAAACTCTCCCATAACGAGAAATATTCAAAACAGAATCACCACAAGAATCAAATATTTTACTTCCAGTTTTCTTGAAATGAACTTAAAGTTTTCATCAACAGTTTGTGAAACGAAAGTAAATTGTACTTTAAATCCTCTACCAAAGCTACCTCTTTCAATTCAAACTTGTCACTTACCTTGACGGATCCGGTTGCGAAACGGCACTTGTTGAAGCATCCCCAAAGATTATCGATTCCGTCTTGGATGCCATCTTGAGGAGGAGAACCAATTTTTATCCCGGTCAAGTGCCGCGAACAACCGGAGTCCATGATCCACACGTTCTCCTTCCTCGCCACAAATGCCTACAAAACAAGAGATGTCGAGGCCTCAGTACTGCGGTTAGTTAAAAAAAATTTAGGAGTCCAGTAATGAGACACACGACCAGTAGATCCAATAGGCACAAAACCACGGGAGAAAACAATTTTGAAATTTTCAGAAAAATTCTTTCGGTGCCAGTTTGACCGATGGGGTATTGCCGGTCTGACCAAGGCAGTGCCGACGGTCTGACCGGCCAGTGCCACGGCGGTCCCGACCGGTGGATCAACTGCGGTCCGACCGGCCTTCCCGAGGAAAACAAGATTTTTGCCACTTTGATTTTGCAAAATTATTCTCTCTTTCCTTTTTCTGTTTTCGTGCTAATCTGAAACAAAAACCAACAAGATGACCATCCTTACCACAAAAAGAGCAAGATAACTTTTCTTTAGTAACAAATGGTTTTGAAAAATTAGGTTTAGTTTCTTTTAGATAAACGAAAGGGATGGCAAATTTCCAGCAGACATAAAAACTGTTTTCATGGTTTTAGGTTTTGTCAAGATTTCACCATTTTCAGTCATTCCTAAAACATTTGGAGGATTTTTGGTGAAATAGTCATGAGTATCAAAACCTATTCCTTTATTGTCGCTACACACTTTAGATTTGTCCAAAATCATGTTCAGTTGTTTCTTACCATCAGAAAATTTTTGCAAAGAAATTTTCAAGTAAGAAACTTCTTTTCCAAGATTAACACAATTTTCACAATCAATCATGACATTTTTACCTTTGTGACATCTAAAGCAAGAAGCTACCTCATCTTGTTTAACAAGTTCTTCCATATGCTTAACACTAGGTAAAGCATATTTTAATTTCAATTCATTAGCATCACAAGTTAAATAAGATTTAGCAGCCAAAACTTGAGAATTATTGACATCTCTAATCTTTGAAATTTCTAGCATTAAAACCTCACAATTTTTGCAATTATCATCATTGGAAATAAAAGATTTCAATCTAGCAATTTCAGCATTTAAAGATTCAATCACAAATTCTTATTTTTTAAATATTTTCTTACATTTTTTATTCTTAGCACTTAAAACAAGAATTGCCTCCTCAAGCGAGCTTACCTCATTTTCTACTGAAGAATCTTCATCTCCACGCGTCATGAGACAAACGCCGAAGATGTTCTTGCCCTTCTCCTCCTCACTGTCAGAATCTATGTCGCTGAGTGGCTCAAAAGGGGCATAGACTTGACTCAGCACTTTCTTGATCATCTCCTTGGAGCGCCTACCCTTGGTCTTGTCATCTTTTGTATTTTCGGCGCTCTTGTCATCCTTCTTGCTCCTCCCGAGCTTGGGGCAGTTGGAGCGGATGAGATCCAAGGCGCCGCACTCAAAGCAACGCATTGGTCCTCCTTTTTTCCTGAACCTAACTCTGTTCATAACTCTGGAAAGTTTGTTAGTAGCAAGAGCCAAATCCTCCTCCTCAAATTGCTCGAGTTGTTCATCGGACATGGCATTAATTAAAGCAAGAGCATTTGAAGATGATGAAGAGGCAACATCTGAAAAAGTCCAAGGAGAAATCAAAGCATTTGACTTAGAATCTGTTTTTCGAGAAAGAATATTCATCTCATGCGTTTTAAGTTTTCAAGATGATGAAGAGGCAACATCTGAAAAAGTCGAAGGAGAAATCAAAGCATTTGACTTAGAATCTGTTTTTCGAGAAAGAATATTCATCTCATGCGTTTTAAGTTTTGTATAAAGCGAATCCAAAGTCAAATTTGCCATGTTAACAGATTCTTGAATAGAAGTTACTTTCATCTCCCAAACAGACATGTCAAGACCATTTAAAAAATGGCGAGAAATCTCAGACTGTGGATAATTGGTGTCATAAGAAGCATCAACAGATCTAAGATTGCTCAAAATTTTATTAAACCTACCAAGATAGTTGTCCAAAGCTTCGGCAGGTTTCCTTTCAAATTTTATATATTCCTTTTTAAAAAGATCTCGACGAAGTTCTTTTCTGTTTGTAGTTCCTTGATGAAAGTTTTCAAAAGCGTTCCTAATTTCATTAGCGGTTTGAAGATGAGAAACACGGTCAAAATCAGAACGTGAAATTTCATTCAACAAAATGTTTCGAGCTTTGCAATTATTATTAAATTCAGTTTTCAAAGCATCAGAATTAATTGCATCGGGTATGGTGTAGGGAAGAGCAACCTTTTTCCACACATCATAGTCTTGAGCCATGATATAGGATTGCATCTTACTACACCAATACGCAAAATCGGTGCCATCGAAAAAATGTGGTTTTGTTGAAAATTTATCCGACATGATGAGAAAACTTTAGATTGAAGAAAATCCATAGCAAGAAAACGTGGCTCTGATACCACTTGTAGGATCGAATGCCCAATGAAAAGCCAACCAGAGGGGAGGGTGAATGGTTGGTGCACCCCAAAAACAAAGTTTTAGCAGAAATAAAACTTTACCTCTGTTCTGGATCTGGTCTGACCGAGGATGAACCGCTAGTCTCGACAGCTGTTCGGCGGTCGACCGCCAAGTAAGCTCCGGTCCGAACGCCTAGCCGATCGCCTCGCCCATTGCTCGATGTAGCCGATGCCGATGAAGCCGACGTCGTCCAGTCTAACCGCAGGCGTGATTGCGGTCTGACCGGGTAGAAGCCACAGTCTGACCGCAGTAAAGTTTGCGGTCTGACCGGCGTGTAGATCCGGTTTAATCGACAATTATGCCGCTGCACCGAGGAAGAAGAAGACACAAAGAATTCTCAAGAAGATTGAACTTTATTGAATCTCTTTGTGTTTACAAAGTGCAATCAAAGCACTCCTCACAAAATCTCAAGCTAAACTTGAAAACCTAACACGAAAAACTCTAAAACTTGAACTCAAAGCGATACAGAGAGGCCACGCCTCCCCTCACTATTTATACCCAAGATCCGCAGCCAAGAGCCACGAATCCTACTCATACAAGAAGTCCTAATCCACTAGAAAACCTTCCCATACAAGAAACGAACATTACATAAAACAACCATAACAAACTCGGTCTTCCCAAAACCGAAATTCCGCTTTCCATACGCAAACAATATCTCGATTGTATGCCATATGGAAACTTCACCAATTATGTGCACTAATCTCTACCCTTCAGCATCACGCATGATCTCTAGCTTGGACGTCACCTTATCTCCAAGTTGACTCCAACTTGATCACCGGTGACACTTTCCTGAGGCGTAAAGAGTACCTGCACACAATTAAACAAAAAATACCATATCCGAGCACAAGCTATCCAAACTTGACTCATTGTTAGCATAAACAACAAGACATGGGCATAGGAACACGAAACTCCCATGTATATGCAAGGAAACAAACCAAAACCAAAACCGAAACAAAATTGGCAACTAGTCGGACTGGCTCGGCCAGTCTGACCGCAGGCAACTTCCCGGTCTAACCGCCCAGACACCTCCAGTTAGACCGGCAGTTCAGGCCCAGTCAAACCGGCTGTGGCAGCCGACTGAACACTGTTCGTTGTCCGAAAATTCAACTATCTCCAAAACCAAATTGTCAATAATCTTCAAAGATCAAAACACACAAACCAATAACCATAGCAACCAATTGTTCATCATCCAATGAAGAATCAAACACACTTTGATTATACAATTATCGGTGAAGTGCGTTTGGTTAAAGCAAAAGCGCGCCCGACGAACTTCTTGTCGGCGCCGACGAAGAACGGAGCCTGTTCTCGCGTTGCGGTCAAAAGAGAAAAGCTAGAGGGACTCAAGGCGAAGCTAATAGTTGTTGTCTCACTCAATGAGATCACCGAATCATCATCGGCGACGTTGAGAGCAGCATTGGGTCTCGGGTTGATGTTGCATGTGGTTTTGGAGGCCTCTTCGAGCGTGCATGTGCAATGTAAAGGTCCTAAGGGCTAATAGGGAACATATCCAACAGCGGGTTGGCATTGGTGTGGTCTGGTCATTGGTGACGCCATGCGGAGCTCCTCAGCATCGGCGATTTCTTTACGGGTGATAGCCAACGAGGTCTCCGGTCTTCGCTATTCAAAAGGGCGCGGGCCTTGGTTTAGACAAGCATGAGGTAGCTCTTGACAAAAAGAACCGCGCTGAAGCTCACTAGAGAGGGAGAAAAGAGGAAATGGTGTTGGCGGCCGGAGTTGGGGAAGAAGAAGGGGATTTTCCCTATGGTACACCTTGCGTCGATTCCTTCGGGATTCACGGTTAATGGGTGTTGGTGAAAATATTGGCGAAGTGGCTTGGCTGATGGCAGACTGTGGAGGCTTGGCAATGAATGGGGGTGATGCGGCGGCGGTCTAGAGCGAGACTTGAGTTCATGGGTGGCGAGATCGTGTTCCCGGAGCTTAACTGCACCAAACGAGATGTTTCCGGCTGCATTAGAGAGGGGATTGAGAGTAGATTTGCGAACACACATTGAGCAGTGACGGGGCTCACCGATTAACACTGGCAATGAGGGTCACTCTCGCCGGCGGAAAGGTTGGCGCCTCTGTCCCCGGCGATTCCAAGGCAGGAGGTCTTGGTTCTTCCGTGAGACAAGATAGGGGTGATAGAAAATAAAAATGTGTCGGTCGGTCGATTTAAAATGGATCGCCGGCGAAGAAGGAGAGAAAAAGGGGCTCGCTGCGGCTATCGACGGATGCTCACGCGCGTGGCGCGCCCGTTCTGGAATGTGAGTCCAGAGAGATAGTGTTGTGAAGCTGACAACTAGGTCCCACCATGCGCCCTGGCCCAAATGTCAGTGTAAGGTGTGAGAGAGAGGAAGAAAAACTGGAAATTTTTTGTGTCTGAAATCTGTGGCAAGATTACAACTTTGGGCTCCATTTAAAATTAGTTCCTGGTAGAATTTGAGGCTGTGTTCAATGGAAAAGTTGTAAAGCAATGTTTGAACTGTAATCTGGTCAATTCTCACAGTCTGGAGATCCCTGGTCGAACTTGGCATAGAGTTAAAAAGGGCTCCAGTGATATGTCAAAATCTTAGAATTCAATATTTTTAGTAAGTGCTTTGGACTAGCTAAAGGCTTGGTAAATTAATATAAAATTCACATTTGGCTTATAAATTTAGTAAAAAGGTTTACACCAATTTTTCTCAGATTTTTGTGTTGTTATAACCATTTTTCTTAAGTCCATTAGTTGGGAATTAATATGGATATGCTACTAATATGCATATGCACAACATTTCAAAATGCACAACCAATTTACTCCTAATATTTCCAAGCAAAATTTTAGTTTACTTTATATTATCCATCACTTCTAATATCTTCCATTCATCCCAAAATCATGGTATGTGAGAGCCTACACCCCTTACAAAAGAATCTCGACCTCGAGATTCATCATCCTAGAAGAAACAACGGAATTCGGATTTGAGTCAGTCTTCCTGTTCCTATGTAGCTTCGTCCGCGGTATGGTTGCTCCATTGTATTCGAAGCATCTTGACGGAACGATTGCGGGTACGTCGTTCACCTTCTTCGAGAATATGAAATGGATATTCTTGATATGAGAGGTTTGGCTTGAGATTAATGTCTTCAAGTGAGGTGTACTCAATTGGAGTTCGAAGACATTTCTTGAGTTGTGAAACATGGAATACATCATGTATATTGGATAGTTGAGATGGTAATTCCAACTGATAAGCTACTTGTCCTTGTTTGGAGATAATTTGATATGGTCCGATATATCGAGGAGCAAGCTTGCCATGAATTTGGAATCGTTGAGTGCCTCGCATAGGTGAGACCTTAAGATAGACATGATCTCCTACGTCAAAGCTTAGCTCTCGACGATGACGATCAGAGTAGCTCTTTTGATGAGTCTGAGCTTCTTTTAATTGGTCTCGAATAAGAGTGACATTTCTTTCGACTTCATTAATGACAGCAGGTCCAAATAATTGTCTTTCCCCCACCTCGGACCAATAGAGAGGACTCCTACATTTTCTTTCGTCAAGAGCCTCAAATGGTGACATTTGAAGACTGGTTTGGAAACTATTGTTATAGGAGAACTGAGCGAAGGGTAGACATTTCTCCCAATTGGTGCTATGTTCAAGCACTCAGGCTCGGAGTATATCTTCCAGAATCTGATTTGTTCTCTCCACTTGGCCTCCGGTTTGTGGATGAAAGGCGGTGCTAAAGAACAATTTAGTCCCGAGAAGTTCATGAAGATTTTCCCAAAACCGTGAGGTAAATTGTGTCCCTCGATCAGAAACTATGATTTTTGGTATGCCATGGAGCCTTACAATATGAGTTTAAATATAGCTCAGCCAGCTTGGCCCCACCGGAAGTCACATGGATTGGAATGAAGTGAGTCACTTTAGTTAGTCGATCCATAATAACCCATATAGAATCATGTTCATTGGATGTCTTAGGAAGACCAGTGATAAAGTCCATCCCAACCTCATCAAATTTCCATTCAGGCACTTGTAAGGGTTGAAGTAGACCAGTGGGTCGTTGATGTTTGGCTTTGACACGTTGACATACGTCGCAAATTGCCACATATGCTGCAACGTCTCGTCTCATGCTAGGCCACCAATATTGTGTATGTATATCTTGATGGATAGTCAAAGGTGTTTGATGAGCTTCAGAAAGTATGGTTTCTCGAAGGTGTTGATTATCAGGAACAAAGATTTGTTTGTCATGCATAATCATTTCATCAGAGTTAACGGTGTAAAGGGATTGTGGATTCGTATTGATCTCCTTCATAATCTCAGTTGATTCCTTGTCGGTGGACTGAGCAGGTTTGATCTGGGAATAGAGAGTAGGTTGTAATGCCAATGCTGCAACATAACCTTCCTCTACCAGTCCTAAATTCAATTTCTGGAGTTCTGCAGACAAAGATGGTTGATTCATTTCCTCAATGTCGGCAAGATGATGTTGCTTTCGGCTCAAGGCATCAGCTACTATATTAGCTTTACCGGGATGATAATGAATACCAAGATCATAATCTTTGATGAGTTCTAATCATCTTCTTTGCCTTAGATTTAGATTACGTTGGGTAAAGAAATATTTCAAACTCTTATGATCGGTGAAGATTTCATACCGGTTGTTGATCAAATAATGATGCCAGATCTTTAGAGCATGCACCACGGCAGCTAGCTCTAGGTCATGAGTTGGATAAGTGATTTCATGCGGTCGTAACTGACGAGCAGCATACGCCACGACTTTACCTTCTTGCATCAGCACACAACCAAGGCCATGGTGTGATGCATCGCAGTAGACATGAAAGGGTTTATGAATATCAGGCATTACTAGCACTGGGGCTGTTGTGAGCCTTCTTTTGAGTTCAAGAAAACTTGTTTCACATGCCTCAGACCATATGAACTTATTTACTTTCTTGAGAAGTTGAGTCAAAGGTCTAGAAATTTTGGAGAAATTTTCGATGAAGCGACGATAGTAGTCAACTAGACCAAGAAAACTCCTAACTTCAGAAATATTTTGTGGTTGCTTCCAATTTAGTACATTCTGTACATTGTTTGGATTTATAGCAATCCCACCTTCAGAAAGCACATGGCCAAGGAATCCAACTTCTTTTAACCAAAATTCACATTTCGAGAATTTGGCGTAAAGTTGATGCTCATGGAGTTTATCAAGTACCATACGCAGATGTTGCGCATGCTCCTCCTCATTCTTGGAGTAGATAAGAATATCATCAATGAATACCACCACGAATTTGTGAAGATATTCCATGAAGACTTCATTCATCATATTCATGAAGGTGGCTGGAGCATTGGTTAGACCAAAAGAAACTACGGTATATTCAAATAAATCATAGCGAGTAGTGAAAGCAGTTTCTGGAATGTCCTCCGGTCTGATTTTGAGCTGAAAATATCCCAATCTAAGATCAATCATGGAGACGACACGAGCTCTGGTTAATTGATCAAATAAATCGTCGATCCTAGGAAGAGTTTATTTATTCTTGATAGTGACTTCATTCATAGGTCGATAATCCACGCACATTCGCATGGTACCATCTTTCTTCGGTGCAAATAACACTGGACAGCCCCAAGGAGATGAACTAGGGCCGATGAAACCCTTAGCCAACTGTTCATTGAGTTGCTTCTTCAATTCCATCAAATTTTCAGAAGTCATCCGATATGGCCTCTTGGCTATAGGTGCTGTCCCAGGGATTAAATCTATCACGAATTCAATATCGCAATCTGGAGGCATCCCTGGTAATTCGTCTAGGAACACATCAGGGTATTCCTTCACAACGGGTACCATTGTCAACTCATGTATAGCGAGGGATTGTGTAGAAGGGTGTGTAGAAGTAGAGGTTTGCTCACAGGTGAACCTAACCATCTGACCATCGGTGCTACGAAGCGTCACAACTCTCTGGGTACAATCAATGGTTCCCTTGTGTCTAGTTAACCAATCCATCCCAAAAATGACATCTATACCCAAAGTGTCTAGTACTATGAGATTAGCTATAAACTTTACCCCATTCATTAAAAGTTCTATGCCCTTTCATAACAGTTTAGTGACCATGGTGGATCTAGGCGATTGGATATGCATAGCATTGCTAAGAAATTCTGTTTTCAGATTAAGTTGTTTTGCTTTCACGGTTGACATGAATGAATGCGTTGCACCAAAATCAAATGGAACTGTTATGGGAGTGGAGTGCACAAAAAAAGTACCAAGTACAACCTAGACGCGTCAGTTGCTTCTTTGACGGTGACATGATTGAGCCGGCCCCTTCCAAAAGTTGGAGCTGGCTTGGTAACAGCAGGAGGTCCACGTTGCCCAGTCTGAACCTAAGGAGGACCACGAGATTGTCACGGTGCCCCTTGAGTGTGAGGTCCGGATTTGCCAGTCTTCGGGTAAGGGTATTTTGGAGAGTAATGCCCCTCTTGCCACAGTTATAACAGGTTACATTGGCAGTGCGAGAAGCATCACCCATAGCTTGAACGGGATGAGGAGCTTGATGGACAGCCTGTGTTTGTGGTCGAGGAGGCCCGCACATCGGTCTTGGTAGCTGAGATGCAATGGAACGAACCACAGATGATGGAGCAAGTCGAGGACGAGTGGAGCTGCTGTTGCCACCGACAAATTTCTTCGTAGCCCACTTGCGCTTGCAGTCCTCTATCACTTCCCTTTCACTTGGCTCAACACAAAGGGCTTTATCAACCAGTGACTTCACGCTGGTGATTTCATGAGCAGCAAGAGCATGCTTTAGTTCAGGTGTAAGTTTATCTTTGCATAGCTCAACCCTTTTTGCTTCAGTATTCATGTCGGTAGCGACATATCTGCCCAAATAGTTGAAGCGTTCCATGAATTCCATGAAAGGCATATTCCCTTGTTTCAAGTTGTAGAACTCTTTCTTCTTAATCTCCATGAGACCAGCAGGAATGTGAGCAGATCTGAAACCCTGTTGGAACACGGTCCAAGTAATAGGCTCATTAGGAGGAATGAGAGTCTTGTATGTTTCCCACCATGCAGCTGCTACACCTTGCAGATAATAGGCAGCAAACGTAGCATTCTCAACTGGATCACACCGGCAAAGATTTAACTTGTTTTCAATATCACGGAGCCAATCATCTGCTGCAAGAGGATCAGCCATGGAAGAGAAATGCGGCGGATGAGTCCGTTGAACGTCTGCTAACTTGGAGGGTGCTTGGTTGGCCTGATGTGCCATGGCAGCTCCCATGTTCTCAGAGTTCGCTATCATCCTTTCAAAAAGCCAATTCTGGTTGGCTAGGAGCTGAGCGAGTGTCGGTTCGTTTTCATGCTGCTCAGTGGCGGCAGCACTTCGACTACTCCCAGCACGGGCTGCAGAGTGAGCGGAAAAGCGAATATTTGTCATCATGCACTTAGAGTACAAAAGTACATGAGCAGTTTGTGCAAAGACTTGACATTTACATCACCCTGAACATCCAGAACACAGGAATGATTTCTTATAGTTGAATGTACAAGTCATCCATTTCATATTTGCATGAAACAATTTTCTGGACAGCAAGCAATTCATTCCAAAAAGAGTATAAGTCTCATTCCAGTACATAGGTTTCAAAGGATCTAAGTGATCACAAATACATAGAGATGGATAATGGTCACAAGAAACCAAGTTCATGACTAGGTGTTACAAAATTTGACCATTACAAGGATTACATGGTAGGGTGTCATCTCATACATCTTTTTGGAAAAAGAAAATGAATATTACACCTTTACATTTTTCCTTTACACTCCATTCTATGGAACTTGGGAGAATCCGATGGTAGGTTGAGGCACCATAGTTGACGGAGTGTCCATAGTCAAGCGGTAGCGTCTCCCATTCTGCTCGAATATGTGGAATGGTCCCAGTAGCTCTGGATCTCCAACAAGTGCAGGGTCTGGCATGGTTCGACGATTTCGGTGGAAACCAACTCTCATGCGGGTTCGTGTGTTTATGTTTTGATAAATGCCCATGGGAGGAGGCAAGGAGTCAGTAAGGGGTTGAAGTTCTTGATTCCCATAAATGGTGGCATTATCAAAATATCCTTGATGCCTAAGTGGTTCTATCCGTCTAGCAAGCATGACCACCCTACCTTGCAACCTACTCAACTCCGTCATAGAATTAGCCAGATACCTATCCATAGCTCGGACTAGTCTGGCTAAGAGAAGTTGTGGGGAGTCAATCTCTCCCACGTGTCCCTCAAGACCCAAATAATAATTGGCAGTGGTTGGACTTGCACGGCCTGGAAATAGTAAAAGAACCCATCTATTATTGGTCTATGGTGTCGGTAATACACAATCGCGTGAAATGCGGCTGCATGCATTACGGAGGGTGCATCCCAACCATAAGCTTTAAAATAAAGAGGTGAATCATGGGTTCAAAATCCCTGTATACACAGTTCAGCCATATAAGCTCGGAGAGATGAACTCTGCTCAAGAGAAAAGAAATGATACTCCGGTTGGTGGTTATGACCAAGATGTTGTAGCATAAGCCACAAGATGTGAGGTAATGATCCATCTTCATACCCTCTGGAATAGCCTAATGGTTGTCACACAGTAGACATCTACAAAATTTGGAAGTATAGACCAATTAGAATTTCAATCGAAGCTCATTATGAATTTGGTAACGGTGTTATGGTCGTTATATTTTGTTCTGCCCGGTTTTCTACTAAGCAAAAAGTTGATCTTATTTAAATATGTGGGTGCATATATTTCTTGTGTAAATACATGCCTAAATATGCTCTGGTTATACCCCACATTTGTTATAAAATTTTCAATTTTTAGACTTATTGTTAACTTCGATGGATTTTCAAACTAGATGGTGCAGTTTTGAAAATACAAGTGAATCTGTACTGTTGGATTTTTTAATCCATTCTCCATGGTTGCAAAAATTCTAGGAAAAATATCCGAGCCTCCTAATCAAGTTAGGTAGCTACTGATAAATTTTCAGGAATTTAGCCTTTATATACTGGTCTGGGCAAAAATGTGAAGGATGACTGCTATAGGTTCTAAAATCTGCGCAACAATGGAGTTTTGCAAACTTTTAAGGTATGACAAAATCAATTCCCATCCTGCCCCATTCTACCATCGCCTAGGTCATCGGCAAAATTTGAATTTTGAATTTAACTTCAGAAGAGAGAGTTTAGCATTCATTTAATAGAAAATTTTCAAACCTTTCAAGTACTAACTTGAATCGTTCATGTTTCATTCATCACTTAATGTTCTCTATGAGTTACTATTTTTTCTACTTGTGCCCTTTTTCCGGTCTCATAGAGTAGAACGGGGTTTTAAAATCAAAATAAGACTTATAGGAAAGAATTTTATTCAAAGAGGGCTAAGAAGTAAGAATAGATTAGATTTTGCAAATATGTTTTACTGAGGACTCTACCCTCCAAATATTTTCTTTTGAAGCCATGCTACCATCCAATTCTTAAAAGGGTTCCTGCAGTCGGTCTGAGCTCTGATACCAATGTTGTCGGGCGCACTCCGAACCTCTTATTATATTTGAAGGATAAATATAAAATCTCATTTCTTCCTTCAACCATAATAAAAATTCGACGCTCCGAGAGAAAGATAAATGAGACCTTGCCGAGCCTTTAGCCCGTCGCCAACTTCACTGGGATATGCCTATCAAACCACTTGATGGTGGTGACCAAATATGTTACACATACAGGAGACTTGACACAAAATGGTTAAAAATCTACATTGTCTCAATTATCTTTAACTCATACTCATGTTTAATGTATTCCTAGGAAAAGGAATACGCTAAACACTTTCATCCAAGCATATGATATCTCTAATATAACAAGTACTATGTTCTAAGTCTCGCTTAATCCATACATCATAGTGCTCAGATACATAGGGCCGCCCGGCCAAATAGTTAAGTTCGCAGAAGCATATTCTACCCAATAGATCTTTCATGCAACCGACTAGGGTAGACCCTAGTAAGAACCATGGTGGAAGAATGAAATATCCCATGCGAAATTATCCTCCTCAGAATAATCTCAATCGCAGACAAGCCTACGCATACAACAAAACAATGTATACGAAGTAACCGTCGCTACAATAAATTGTACTGGCAAGGAATATTTCAAGGTAAGCTCTCGTATGGTTCTTTTAGCATAAAGAAAGTTTTCTTTTTGCCAAATTCACCTTCAAATTCAGATTTTTCATAAAGTAAATCTCAGCAAGCATATACTTAGCAATTGGGCACTGAATTAGATGATAACATATATACCATAGTACCTTTTTGCCGTCCATGGCAGCAAGGTCATAAATCATAAGTTTCATCGCTTTTGAATGAGTAAAATTCAGCTTTTAGAAGGATTAAAACACAAGTCTAAACTCATGACATATTAACATGCTGCTCATGTCCGCGAGCACAGTTAATCGATTAGTTTTAACTCTGCAGAGCACGTATACTTTACCCACATGATACGGTATAATAATCATGCAAAGCATGACACGCGATACATAAGTATTCGATTTATTACACACAACAAAGCCCTTCCAAGATTCATGATTTAGCCTTACCCTAGTACGATACGTGTTTCCCCCATCCTAGTCACAGTGGAATATGACATATAACCGTTAAGTGGTGGGCCCACGCCTTAAACTTAACGCCGTGGTGGTGGACGCGACAGAAACCCACCACATGGCACAATACCGTTGTATTGGACAGACTTAGTTACATAAACTACCACATCAGGGCAAATAGAAAGTTCCTCTGAGTTATCCGAACTCATACCCTCCGGCCTACCAAAATGTAAGGCTAAACCATAATAATTAATTAAGCTTGGGCTATCCAATACCAGCACATGTGGTCGTATTATATTCGAAATGAACTAACACTGAGTGAAGTCCTTAGATCATTTGGGCACACTCTCCCCCTATCGGTACACAACTTATCACTAATTTGCGTACCACATGAGGCCCAAACCTAAAATCCACATTTTCCAACATTTTATTTGGCAAATACATTTATACCTTTTAAATTCAGATCACAAATCAAATCATTTTATTCAGGTAATTATATATATAATTTGCCCAATTGGTAAATAAACATAAGGTTAAGCAGACTAAGCATTCTCATATACTTGTGACCTCTAGTATTATATAAACTCTAGCTTACTGGATTGTTCCTAGAATGATGGCTTGGGCATTTTGTGGAGTTTTAAGTATTATACAAGACAAGGAATTGATCTAGTAAATTTTTACAAGTTTTAATGTAATAGTATACAATTATCATGCATATTTTCAATTCTTTTCAAATAACCTCCAAAACATAGGTTCAATGTGATCGAAGAGGGAGGTGGAAAACTTGCCTTCTCTCCTTCTCCTTGTTCAGCTAAATAATAGGCTTCTTCAGGGTTCGTCTGCGTATCGTCTAAACACACATATGCAAAATTCCAAATTACAAACATCCATGTAAATCCAACATGCTCTAAAATGAATGCTTTACATGGGTTGAGTGTGTTTTGTGTTAAATTGATTATTCTGTGAAGGAATTTTCATTTTATTAGTTTTTGTTAAAAAGTTTCAAAATTCTAAAGTGTTTACATCTTTAATGTAGAACTATATACATTTCTGATTTTTGGGGCATAGATCTCCATGTTTCGCCAAGTTTGATATTTCTATAATGTAGAGCCTAAAAGTATGATTCCAATTGTCTAGAAACGCCATAAACACCTTGTTCATCAAATTCATGAAAAAGGTCGGTGCATTGGTGAGTCCAAGAGACATGACCGTACATTCGTATAGACCATACCGAGTGATGAAGGCGGTATTGAAAATGTCCTCCTCTTGAATCCTCAATTGATTGTAGCCTGATTGTAGGTCTGTCTTGGAGAACACTTTTGCTCACTCGAGTTGGTCAAACAAGTCATCAATCCACGGTAGAGGGTACTTGTTCTTGACAAGAACCTCATTAAGTGCGTGATAGTCGACACACATTCTGTTGGTCTTGTCCTTCTTCTCCACAAGGATCACTGGAGCACCCGAAGGTGACGTGCTCGGGCGGATGTAACCTTTTTGCAACTGTTCAACAACTTGCTTCTTGACTTCTGCCAACTTTGGCTCCCATTCTATATGGCCTCTTGTGGATTGGAGCAGTTCCTGGTACTAGGTCGATTCGAAATTCAATTTCTCTTTTTGGTGGCATCTTGGTTAGATCTTCCGGAAAGACTTCAAGATATTCTCTAACTATGGGAATGTCTTCCAATTTTCCAGGGGTCCTCACTACTACTTTTGACAATCCCTCGGTAAAAGTCTGGTACAGACTTGATACGGTCTTCGGTGGCACTAGAGAATGGAAAGTGATCTTCTCTCCTTTTCCTTCGGTTAAAGTGATCGTGTGACTCGCACAATCAATCACACCCTTATGACTCGCACTGATTGTTTTGTTGCTGCTACATCTGCATCTTTTGCAACATGTGCTCTTGGATATGCTGGTGTTCTTGATGTATCTGCTGCATTATGGCAGCCATCATTTGGGTTTGAGACGCTAGCGCCTGAGCGATAGTGGGGTTCTCAGGTGGTGGCGTTGTGGCGGCGGTGGAGCGTTGCCATTAGCATCATTGTTGTGGTGGTGGTTGTTGTTGTTGTTGTTGTTGCCTGACTGCTCATTGTTCCCATGAGCTGCGTTGGTCCTGGTGTTCACCATCTAGAGAGGCCGACCGAACAAGGAGAGAAAAGGAGAAAAACAGACTGACTTAGGAACTAAACTTTATTATTTGAATTAACTGCATTGTTCTAATCTTAATTAAAACAATAAAATACTCAAGCAACATCCTTATTTGGATAGCCATACCACACTTGATATAGACTGCCAGCTTCCCCACACAGAGCAAACCTAACACACAACAACTACTGAGAAGACAAACTAAACAAAACGATAAAAATAAGGGTAACAACTCTAGCGATCTGAACGACTCCTGTGGTTGGTGGAGTTGTAGCTGCTCTCCTGGGTGTCTCGCTCCTCCTCGGGACGACTCCGAGAGTCTTCCATTTCCACGTCTTCACTTGGGTCCTCAGAGCTAGAGCTGTGGCTGGAATTGGAAGCTGTCCATCCGCCTCTGCCACCTTCGCCCTGGTACGCCAAAGCCGGGATGAAAGCAAGGATAGGTCCTGCAGCGGGAGGGGCTAGAGCTGGATTGGCGCAGGAGGGGCTGGTGGAGGAATCCTAGGCACTAGTTGGATTCGCATGGGTGCGGTGGTCATCTTCCAGGGCGTAGTGTGGATCCTAACGCCATCTGGTGCTGGAAGTCCTTTCAAAGCGGCGACCTCCTTCTTGAGAGTAACCACCTCGTCCTGCAAACTCACCATCCTCAGCATATTCTTGTCATTCAAAGCCTTGGCTACCTTGTGCAGGTTGGAGTGCATCTGGTCCAGACCCTTGATCATTGTGCACATGCGACAAAACATGGAGTCGTTCTCATTTGCCATTGATTTGAAAGTGCTGACGTGGGAGGAATTGCCACGGTGAGGATGGTAGCGAGAAGCGAAGCTATGAAGGTCGTAGTCGTGGATCTAACCACCATCAGATAAGCAGCTTCCTGACATGCGTGCTCATCCGTGCCTCCTGAAACGATGACCACCATGTTGGGAAGACTGGTGCCCACGAAGCCGTGAACCTCCAAACGGACACAGTGAGGTAGCTCGCCACTAAGAGGTGCGAGGGTAGTGTACTTCGGAGCCTCGGTGTACCCAGCTGTCAAGGTCATGCGGGCCATCTCTGCCACGAAACACACCATACCTTCACCACGAAGCATAGCGGGACGACCAGAAATCTATAGAAGACAAAGGGTGGGAAAAGGCATTTTTATGCAAGAAAACATTTTCATGAAGGCAAATAAAAAAATATTGACTCTATCTAAGCAATAAATCCATGCTTAAAATCAATGCAGAGGGAAAAATTGCGACCATTCCCACATAAACATAACTTAGTACACATATCCCATAATCCCAACCGACTGACGAATAGAACTCAAATTAACCTTAGACCCATTTTCCAAAAATTCTAATACCCTAGATTGATTTCACTTTTAAAAACATCCCCTTCAGGAAAATGACTAAGATTTTTTTAAAAACTATGCAAATGAAAGGGTTTTTAGAGGGCTCTTAGGGTTTTCCAATTGGCTTGTCCTAGGTCAAGGTTTGGCTCTGATACTAACTTGTCACACCCAGAAATTCAAACCAGAATTTTCGAAGCTATATGTGTATTAAAAACCTCTATCCAGGACCAGCCAGGGTACACATACAACATTATTGATATTACAGAATCCACGCCTTAGAAACAATATAAAAGATTACAAAAATGCAGCGGAAAAAGAAACGACTAGCTAAGCTGAAACTTGACTTTTGCGACGAAGCACCAACACACCACAGGCAACCTTGACGTTGTACGAAAGCCAAATCCTCGTCGAAACCTTCCTCTACCTCGATCTCTGACTCTGATGGGGAGATAGAGCAAGACCGAGTACTACCCACTGTACTCAACAAGTCATGCTGGAAGAGAAGGTATGATGAAGGATAATTCACGAGGAATGATAGGGTTTCATTTGCATAAAATAGCATTTCACAAATAATAGTTGAAAGCAGTAAAATAGTAGAACGAGGCCCAACTAACAATCTATTCTAGTCAAGTACCATTAATCAAAATATTTGCTAGAACGAGACTAATCACGGTGAATCTGGTAGATCACCCATGCAAGCATGACTATTCGAATAGTTTTTAACTTTGATCAGAGGTTTCCATCTGTACCCACAAGACACAACCCCATGACACGTTTCTGTGTGCCGGTGTACCACCATGATACCCCGGAAAGGGACTGTGGTAGGACCCTTCGCATAACTCCCTCTAACCTATCATACCACACTAAGGTTTCGCCCCCACTCCCATCAGGGCAATAGGCAGCCCCCTCGAGTGCCGTGGTGAATCCGGCAGCGACTCAACCCTTTCAACCGGGGTCGACCCAACTACATCACACCCACCCTCGCCAGGGTACGTCTGCTAGAGACATCTACACTACAGATCCAGTCATTACCCATGTTGGCTTGTGGTACGCACGTTAATTCTTCCAGGGTTTCCCGTGAACCGGTCCTTAACTGTCATGGGCACGACTATCCAAAACTATTGCACCCACAGCCGTCCATTATCATGTTTTAATAATATTATCACAGTATCTCATACTTGACATCATCTGTATGATAATCTAAAAGATTGGGAAAAACCAAATAATTTAAAAACCCCGGGGAAAGAAAATTTCAAAATAAAGGTTTCAAAATAAAAATTATAAAAGGGAAAGGAATTAAATAATATATATAATAAAATAATATAATAAAAATAGGCAAAAGGGTTGGAAATGTAGGCTAAAATTTAATTTTTGAATGGATTAGGTCATATTTTAATTTTAAATGTGAAGGGGAAAAAAATGGGAAAATAGGAAATTAAATCGGGAAAATAGGAAAATTACACTGTTCATCATACGGTAGCTGTTCGACGCCGTACCACTGTATTGGGCCCGTCGCCGCCTCGCCCCGCGCCTCGGCCCCTACCCGCGCGTGCGTCGCCCGCACGCCGTGTGCCGCACGGACGCCCGCCCGCACCACGCGCCTCACGTTGCGCCGCCCGCAGCCCGCCCGCCGCCCGCATGGCCCATGCCACGCCGCCGCGCCGCCGCGCCTCGCGCTCCGCGTGCACGCGCCGCCCGCTCCGCGCTCGCCGCGCCGCCCCCCCGTCCCGGCCCCCTGTCCTCTCTCTCTCGCCGGAGCTCTACATAAGGGCGTTAGGCCTCCCGTTTTCCCCAATCTCCACCGCCTCGCCTCTCCCGTTTTTCCCCTCTTTCACCTCCGCTCGTCGTCGGGTTCGCCGCAACCGCCGCCGCGCTGCTGCCGCGTGCCGCCGCGCCGTCGCCCTTGCCGCCGTCGCCGCCGCCGCCGTCCCATTTTTCCCTCCGCGCAGCCGAGCCGCCACCGCCGCCGCCCCGCCGCTGCCACACGCCGCAATGGACGCGAGGGAGAAGAAGGGGGTTGATGGAATGGAGGGGTAGAAAAAGAAAAAAGAAAAGAAAAGAGAAAAGGAAGAAAAGAAAAAGGAAAAAGGGGAAAAATTTAGACAAAAATTAGAAAAAATTTAGGAAAAAGTTTTGGAAAATATTTGGGAAAAATCTCTGGCAAAATGTATATTTTTCTTTCGAAAAAATTGGGATTTCAAAAATGACTAGGGACTAATTATTAAATAGGGATTTGGAGATATCTAACCATCACGTAATTTATTTATCTTGGAATTTATTTATAGCTTAGCTTGTCATTAAATATTATTTTTAATATATGGATTTTCTAAACCTAAATTCTAAATTATGTAGTATAGTGTTTAGCTTCAAGGTTAATTAATTATTTTTAGATCCAATTATTTTAACCCTAGGGCTTGTCGGCCCAATAAAATTTGGAAAAAAAATTAGAAGTTAACCATTTCCTTTTCATTATCATATTTTGAGTCATCAACCATAATATTTCTCAAACTTCAAATACATTAACTTGAATTTGATGCCACATCATGATTAATTAAATCGGTTCAACGCGAAACTTCAAATCTTTGTGACTCGCAAATACTAACTCGGATTCTAGCCAAACTCGAACATAAATTCATTTAACACCATAGATTCGTCTTAGGAGCCGCTTTTGCAATTTATTCAGCTTTTATTGGATTTTACTAAATTCTAAACGAATTCAATCCTTCCTTTTCGCACGTACGGTTAGCATCCGAGGAAACAGGCGTCGACTACACGGAAGACCCCATCCAACAAGTGTGCGAGCAAGGCAAGTCAACACTCCCCTTTGAACATATTGATCATATTTTGCGAAATGATGTTGTTTTAAACTTCAAACATGCATGCTATACACAAAACACCTATGCTTGATATACCATGCCTTGATATTGCTTACCTTTACATATAATCTTTGTAACCCTCGATGTGATATAACCGGAGGATATCTTTGGTAAATGCTTAGCCATGCTTATACTAGAATCTTGCATACTCATACTTTTACAAAGAGCTATATGCTTGGGCAGCTACCTCAGGGAAGGTAGTTGGAATACGGCATGTGGAGACATAAGCGCCACATTGCCTAGAACATGATGAAATGAGTTTTTATGAAAACCAAAAATGAAAAACCAATGTTTTAGACTGGGGTGGATGGATGGATTTGGGTGGATTTCGGCAAAGGCTAGTACCATCCCTGGTCAATTAAGGACCAAGCCATAGGACTTACAACTTAGAACGAGCCAATACAACCGTACTTCTCGAGTGGGTATAGACCTAGCGGATTAGATAGCCGAGCAGAGGAAGTATCCCTGCATACTGGTTCAGGTGTTGAGTTGTGGTGGTGTTGTTGAGATGGGGCTACGGCCTACGTATTGAGTGATGAACGAGGATTGAGTGAGTTTTTTTTCCTTACCCCGGGAACACCACAACTCCTATCACTGCTAGGAAACGACGGCTAGAGTGCATGAGGACTTAAGTTCATGGAGCGGGTACTGCCAAAGTGAGGTTATTGAAAAGCTTTGCCTTGACCATCCCATATGAAGGGATGAAGGCTCATTCAATGAGCAGTTGCGGAGTACGGGTAAAGTGTACATCCACTACAGTGTGAGTAAATCAATCTATTCAAATAGCCGTGCTCGCGGTTAATGAGCGACGTGACAAGTTTCTCCCGTGGCTAGACTCATAAGTTTTTAAATGATGGGTTGGTATGCATAATGATTTTGTCTGCTGGTGGACTCAACTTCTCGACCTGCGAGAAGGAGTAGACTCCCCAGAAAACCATGACGATCCGGAGACGGGAAACCATCCTTGGTATCACGATGGATGGTAGACAGAACCGTCACCGATTTAATATACTCTGAAACTAAAACTTGACTGGCTAGATGTTAGGTTTGTGAAATTATTTGTGAAAATTGGCTTTGTGCAAATAAACCACAACCACTCTTTGAATGACCCTATCATGTGCATCATTCCGTGTTGGCTTGCCGAGTACATTTGTACTCACCCTTGCTATACGCACAAACCTACGATGTAGGCATGGAAGACCAAGGACCCGTATGCATACTACCATGATGAATGAAGACAATGGAGCGCAATAGGTCTTAGTCCCGCCGTTGCGTGAAGGCGATCGACATGCCGCTGCCTTCCCTCTGCTATCTTATCTAATTTCTGTTTTTGGTTGTATCCGACCGGTAGGTCCTATATGTATTGGATATTGCTTTCGGGCCTAATATTGTAATACTTTTGGTGTAAGTCTATTCATGCACTTTGCACCTGATAATTCAAGATCGTATTCGTGAGTACCAAACTACTCGATTCAGTGGAAATGGTATTATGAACACGAATAATTCCCGTCCTCAAAAATGGGGGTCTACGAACCGGTATCGAGCAAAGGCGACCGTAGGATAAGACCAACCGGCGCCCCACCCCTTTATAGCTGGTTAAAGGGAAATATCCCTGCATAGGATTATTTTGAAAATACAGACTATTTTCACAAAACAAATATGTTTTTCCTTACACCATTAACTCCATTCCTCTACAAACATTTGATTTTACCACTACTTTTCTCTAACCCTAAGCTATCTTCAAAAAATAGATGTCAGACTATGACCATGTTGGAGCTTGGGAGATTGAGATCCCGTTGGAAGAAGGATATGTGTTATAGCTTCAGCAGTTATTACGGTGCCTAAGATACCCGGACGCACCTACCTACCGGAGCAAGAGACATGATACCGGAAACCACCCAGCATGGGAAGCCACCATAGCAATCCAGCCCCGCGTTGCCTGTGGATTGGAATTTCGCTTCGGAAGGCATTGCCACCATGGTAACATTGGGAGCTGCAATTCATGGCGTTGCCCAAGCAGCCTTCCTTCCACTCATTGCCATCCACCGAGAGGAATTGGCAAGGAATGAACAGCCCCCGCATCCACGGTATGGCAACCCCAGATCGGGCAGCAACCCGGATAACTAGACAAGAAATCTGCAGCAACTCTGGTCTTGCTTTGAAAGGAATTAAGACAGCAATGACCGTGCCCCTTCCCCTTTATGTATGACGACCCTAGACCGATATTAGTTGTTGTTGTATTGTGTTGTGTGGGACTGTTCATGGCAGTCCGATGTAACCTGATGATGTAACATCTGTGAACTAATATAAAATTCTATGTTATATCTTAAACGAGTTTCTTCCACCATGCTTGTTTTGTGCAAAAGATCACTTAAAATAACTTGAAGTGAAAAAAAATTGATTAGAACCATGACCTTAGTCGATCCAATATCTTACCTCGTCTATATTCCTCGATGGCGCACCGTCGCAGCCCGAGCAACATCGAGAACTCGTCGGAGCCTAACCCCTCCACCCTAGCGGAAATCATGACTTTACAAACGCAACTGCTTCAAGCCATTACCAACAACCAAGGACAACGCGTAGGATCAAGCTTAGGCGAGTTTATGCGAGCCAAGCCACCAATATTCTCCACGGTAGAGGAACCGATGGATGCTGAAGATCGGTTGAGGGTAATAGAGAAGAAGTTGACTCTCGTCCGAGTACGGGAAGCTGACAGAGTCATTTTTTCCACAAACCAGCTGGAAGGTCCCGCAAGTGACTGGTGGGACACCTACAAAGAGACTCGGGCTGAAGATGCTGGAGAAACAACCTGGGAGGAATTCACGGCCGCCTTTCGTGAAAATTTTGTACCCGCCGCGGTCATGAGGATGAAGAAGAATGAGTTCGTAGGTTGCGCCAAGGCAACACCTCGGTGCAAGAATACCTCAACAAGTTCACACAGCTTGCTCGTTACGCCACAAGTGACCTGGCGGACGAAGAAGAGAAGATGGATAAATTTATCGAAGGACTGAACGACGAGCTGAGAGGACCGATGAATGGTCAAGACCATTCCAGCTTCCAAAGCCTCATCAACAAGGTCGTGAGGCTTGAGCATGAGCAAAGGACGGTTGAAAACAACCGAAAGAGAAGGCATGCTCTGGCCCGTCCAATACAAGGGAGCAACATCGTCCAGTTGGAAGCCAGCCATCGCGGTGACCAATCGCCCCTCTGCACCCAGCAATGTTAGCAGACCACCTGCCACCCCATTCCGCACCCCGACCCCCACTTTGGCAGCACCGGGAAACCGAAATGTTAATTGCTTCAACTGTGGAGAATTCGGGCATTATGCCAATCAATGTCCCAAACTGCACAACACACCCAACCGTACTGGAGCCAACACCACGGTTGTGAGAGGAACCCCTGCCCCGGCACCTGGACGTGCCCTGTTCAGAACGCCCCAGCCGAAGGAGGCTACCACCGGATTCCGCCGTGGCCAAGTGAACCACGCGTGTGCAGAAGAAGCTCAGGAGGACCAGGTCGTGCCGAGGGGTATGTTCTCTATAAATTTTGCACTAATTAAAGTTTTGTTTGATTCTGGAGCTTCTCATTCATTTATATCATCAAGAATAAGCACAAAACATAACCTATGTCAGGTAGGCCATAAGAGATCAATGATAGTAGATTCACCTGGGGAAGATATAACTATACTCCACGCAAGCATTAGTGTGCCCATTCGGATCGAGATGTAGTATTCTTATCAAACCTTATGGTATTGCCAACCCGACTCTAGACATCATATCGGAATGGACTAGTTAACTAAGAACCAAGGGGTATTAGACTCGTGGACGAGAGAAGTTACCGTATCTTCCCCATAAGTTTCACCGACAAACATGACCATGGATCAAGACTCAACAAAGTATGGATCAAGGATGGTTAACCTAGGTTTAAGACGATCCTTCCAGTTTCAGGAAACCACCTCGATATCTTTGGAGAGATGACCTAGGATAAATCTCCTATTACCCCGCCCGAGGCAAATAAAGCTCAAACAACGACTTGGGAAATCCATACAAGATACGGAGGACCCAACGCGGTGAACCATTCCTACCCAAGGATTGAAAGTAAGCTTGTGAGACCGACGGATAGACCAAAAGGACAAGCCAAGATCTTGAGGGAATGTTAGGAATCCATGCGTAGACTCTATCTAGGAATGGTGAGGATGCCAACCAAGCCTGAAAATGCCGATATAACCCTTACCCTAAATGCCAAGCTTGAACTTATTGTTAGGGGGTAGAGTGACAAAACCCTGGACCTTCAGATTGGACACTATATTGAGGCTAGGTAAAACCAAACCTTCTCTAGATAGCCTCTTGCCACCTACTGGAATCTCTGGACTCCAATCATGTCAGGATCACCATCCATCTACGAGCTAAAGGTCTCTAAAGTTTCGGAACAGCAAGTCTATTATACAACTTAAGAAAATTAGAGACATACTAAATCTTGTATGCTTGAAGGATGCCCCAAGGATTAAGGAGCTGACAATATCATGTTATCAGAAACAAAGAATTGAAGTGGACCACCCTTAGAAACTCAGTGATAGATTCCTGCGTCACCCCAAGCAGCCAACCTATTCGTCATCCTGCTAAGGAAAAGTCCTAATGGATCCATCCCATATGTTTATACTGACCGACTCCCAATCGCGACCCGACCCAAATCTCGGGACGAGATTTATTATTAGGGGGTAGGTTTGTAACACCCTGAAATTTGGAGAATTTAAAATTGGAAATTAAAAGTCGGAACTTGCAAAAACTTTTGGTATTTTTGCATCTCGCCGTATTTATTGCCTCTTATTTGCCAGCTTTGTTACGCGAAATTAATAAAGATAAATTTATCTAAAAGATTGGGAAAAACCAAATAATTTAAAAACCCCGGGGAAAGGAAATTTCAAAATAAAGGTTTGAAAATAAAAATTATAAAAGGGAAAGGAATTAAATAATATATATAATAAAATAATATAATAAAAATAGGCAAAAAGATTGAAAATGTAGGGTAAATTTTAATTTTTGAATGGATTAGGTCATATTTTAATTTTAAATGTGAAGGGGAAAAAGAAATGGGAAAATAGGAAAATTGCACTGTTCATCGTACGGTAGGTGTTCGACGTCATACCGTAGTATCGGGCCCCGTTGCCGCCCAGCCCCGCGCACGTGACACGCGTCGCGCCGTGCCGCGTCACGCCCCAGCCCCACCCGCGCGTGCGCCGCCCGCACGCCACACGCCGCACGGCCGCCCGCCCACGCGCCACGCGCCCGCACGCCGCCCCCGCCCGAGCTCGCCGCCCGCGCCGCCGCGCGCACGTCGCCGCCCGCTCCGCACTCGCCACGCTCGCCCGCCGCGCCGCCCAGCCGTCCCGGGCCCCCCTCTCCTCTTTCTCCCTCGCCGAAGCTCTATATAAGGGCGCTAGGCCTCCCGTTTTCCCCATCTCCACTGCCCTCGCCTCTCCCATTTTTCCCCTTTCAGCACCGCCGCCGTCGGTTCGCCGCAACCGCCGCCGCGCCATTGCCGCGTGCGCCGCCGCGCCATTGCCATGCCGCCGCCATCGCCGCCGCTCGGTAAGTTGCCGCCCGTCCCATTTTTCCTCCGCGCGCAGCCGAGCCGCGCCACCGCCACGCACACTGCGCAGCCAGCCTGACGCGAGGGAGAAGAAGGGGGTAGATGGAATAGAGGGGTAGTAAAAAAGAAAAAATTTAGAGAAAAATTAGAAAAAGTTTTGGAAAATATTTGAGAAAAATCTCTGGGCTAAATATATATATTTCTTTCGAAAACAAATTTGGATTTCAAAAATGACTAGGGACTAATTATTAAATAGGGATTTGGAGATATCTAACCATCACATAATTTATTTATAGCTTAGCTTGTCATTAAATATTATTTTTAATATATGGATTTTCTAAACCTAAATTCTAAATTATTTAGTATAGTGTTTAGCTTCAAGGTTAATTAATTATTTTTAGATCCAATTATTTTAACCATAGGACTTGTCGGCCCAATAAAATTTGGATAAAAAATTAGAAGTTAACCATTTTCTTTTCATTATCATATTTTGAGTCATCAACCATAATATTTCTCAAACTTCGAATACATTAACTTGAATTTGATGCCACATCATGATTAATTAAATCGGTTCAACGCGAAACTTCAAATATTTGTGACTCGCTCATACTAACTCGGATTCTAGCCAAACTCGAACCTAAATTCATTTAACGCCGTAGATTCATCTTAGGAGCCGCTTTTGCAATTTATTCGGCTTTTATTGGATTTTATTGAATTCTAAACGAATTCAATCCTTCCTTTTCGCATGTACGGTTAGCATCTGAGGAAACATGCGTCGACTACGAGGAAGACCCCGTCCAACAAGTGTGCGAGCAAGGCAAGTCAACACTTCCCTTTGAACATATTGATCATATTTTGCGAAATGATGTTGATTTAAACTTAAAACATGCATGCTATACACAAAACACCTATGCTTGATATACCATGCCTTGATATTGCTTACCTTTAGATATAATCTTTGTAACCCTCAATGTGATATAACCGAAGGATATCTTCGATAAAATGCTTAGCCATGATTATACTAGAATCTTGCATACTCATACTTTTACAAAGAGCTATATGTTTGGGCAGCTACCTTAGGGAAGGTAGTTGGAATACGGCATGTGGAGACATGAGCGCCACATTGCCTAGAACATGATGAAATGAGTTTTTATGAAAACCAAAAATGAAAAACCAATGTTTTAGACTGGGACGGATGGATGGATTTGGGTGGATTCTGGCAAAGGCTAGTATCGTCCCTGGTCAATTAAGGACCAAGCCATAGGACTTACAACTTAGAACGAGCCAGTACAACCGTACTTCTTGAGTGGGTATAGACCTAGCGGATTAGATAGCCGAGCAGAGGAAGTATCCCTGCATACTGGTTCAGGTGTTGAGTTGTGGTGGTGTTGTTGAGATGGGGCTAGCCTACGTATTGAGTGATGAACGAGGATTGAGTGAGTTTTTTTCTTACCCCGGGAACGCCAGAACTCCTCTCATTGCTAGGAAACAATTGCTAGAGTGCATGAGGACTTAAGTTCATGGAGCGGGTACTGCCAAAGTGAGGTTATCGAAAAGCTTTGCCGTGACTATCCCATATGGAGGGATGAAGGCTCATTCAATGAGCAGTTGCGGAGTACGGGTAAAGTGTACATCCACTGCAGTGTGAGTAAATCAATCTATTCGAATAGCCGTGCTCGCGGTTAATGAGCGACGTGACAAGTTTCTCCCGTGGCTAGACTCATAAGTTTTTAAATGATGGGTTGGTATGCATAATGATTTTTTGTGCTGGTGGATTCAACTTCTTGACCTGCGAGAAGGAGTAGACTCCCCAGAAAACCATGACGATCCGGAGACGAGAAACCATCCTTGGTATCACGATGGATGGCAGACAGAACCGTCACCGATTTAATATACTCCGAATCTAAAACTTGACTGGCTAGATGTTAGGTTTGTGAAATGATTTGCGAAAATTGGCTTTGTGCAAATAAACCACAACCACCCTTTGAATGACCCTATCATGTGCATCATTCCGTGTTGGCTTGCTGAATATGTTTGTACTCACCCTTGCCATACGCACAAACCTACAGATGTAGGCATGGAAGACCTGGAGGACACATAAGCATACTACCAGGATGAATGAAGACAATGGAGCGCAATAGGTCTTAGTCCCTAGTCGTTGCTTGTAGGCGATCGACATGCCGCTACCTTCCGTCTGCTATCTTATCTAATTTCAATTTTTGGTTGTATCCGGACCGGTAGGTCCTATATGTATTGGATATTGCCTTCGGGCCTAATATTGTAATACTTTTGGTGTAATTCTATTCATAAACTTTGCACCTAATAATTGAGTACTGTATTCGTGGGTACCAAACTACTCGATCTAGGGAAATGGTACTATGAACACGAATGATTTCCGTCCTCAAAAACGGGGGTCTACAGGGGCTCACCGGTGTTGGAGACGAAGGCGGTGGCGCGGGCTCGGGCGCGAGGAAGACAGGCCTGACAGGTGGGCCCTGCCTATGAGCGGCCCGAGAGAGAGAAGAAGGGCTTGCGGACTTCGGCGGTGCGCGAACGGCTCATGGGCCATGACCCACGGGCGGAGAGAAGGGGAGGGTACACATAAGGTAGCTGGGCTGGGAAGGAAATGGGCCGGCGGCCCAGCTTGGAAAGAGCAGAAAAAGTACAGTGAAAATTAAAGAAAAAGGGAGAAATGAATTTCCAGGGACTTAATTAATTCTGATATTTGATTAAATTTGTTAAAAATTATTTGGGCTAGGCCCATTAATTCCAATATATATATAATATGAACTAGCTAGCAAAAAAACCCACTGCTCGGGAAATCCTTTATAGTCTCGGTTCGCAACCCATTTTAGTCTCGGGTTGCAAACCGGGACAACGAAAGCGAGACTAAAAATATAGGAGCCATGTGGCTGGCCCCACCATCTTTAGTCTTTGTTGGTGCAACCAACAGTAACTAAATGTTTTTTTTTGTTTTTTCATTGTATTTTGAAGCTTGTATATTAACATCCCCAAGTCAAGTTGCTCCCGACATCTCCAAATCCCACATCAAATTGACATCACAAATCGAATGAACATACTATGTTTGACATCACAAATTCACGGATCGAACGTATATCACAAATCAAATTCATACTCGAATGAACATCACAAAATTCTAAAAAAAAGGAACGAACATCACAACGCTTGCCTCCCACCGGATCTGGTGAAGGGGATGCCGGATCTGGTGGAGGAGAGGGCTCTGCCGCCGCTAGCCGCTCCTAGAGCGGACGAGGACATACGGACAAAGAGGATGAGGAAAGGGAGGAGGCCCCGCCGCCACCTTCCAGCCGTCGGACCACCGCCATCTCCGAGCCGCTACCACCTTCCCTCCCGCCGGATCTTGCGGAGGGGAGGGTGTCGCCGCCACCTTCAAGCCGCCGGGCCACGCCATCTCCTCCCCTTCTACCGTCGTCGTCAAAGCGAGAGAGAGAGATGAGAGATGGAGAGAGAGGGGGAGAGGGGAGAAGTCGAAATAAGTGTGCCGGGTCTAAGTGCGAGCGGATTATATACGCGCGTGTCCATCTTCAGTCCCAATTGCTAAAAATGACATTTAGTCCTGGTTGACAACAATAACCGGGACTAAAAACTGGTTGATGTTACCAACCGGGACTAAAGATCCCCGACGGCCTAACAAATTCTGATAAGAAATAAACCAGGATTATAGTCTCGGTTTATATTGGAAGTGGGACTATTATAGATTTTAACAAATGAATCAAAGACTACTTTTCCACTAGTCACCATAATCCTTTTTAATAAAGTCACGGTGTTATTTGTCTCGATAGAAATATTTGGCTGAAAAATATCGGTTTTATAGTTTAGATAAAAATAAAACTTTGATCAAAATTTAATTAGTAAAAAGTAGTTCACCGTGAATTCTAGTATAATGCTAAATTTTACATCGCGAGTAGGGTTGTGACACATTGAAGACACCAGATCACCAAGAAGAGACGGCGACAAATCATGCGTGTTTTTTAATTTCATTCTGAACCATGCATCCATCCCGAGGATGCAGTCACAAGGTCAAACAACGACTACTACAGTAGATAACTATTGCGCGTGCAAGCAATAGGTATGGCTGCCAGCTACTGAAATAAGCGTGGTCCGCATGGCGTACGTGCCTGCATATCATATGCATCGTGCTCTTTTGTCCATCCACGTACCCCTAGTAATAAGCAGTGTATACATATGAGGATGATGACAATAGGACATATACTCAAGTCAATTCAGAGAGTTAATTACCATGAAATATGCATGCCGTAAGGATTAATTATCGATCAGAGATCTAGCAAGCACGCCAACACGACGCACTCGCACTAGTCATTACAATCTACTGATATATATAGATCATAGTAGGTGTCGATTGAGAATCCATATAAATACCAAATTTTCTAATAAACACATTATTAGAGACATTGATATAAAAAATAAAAATTAAAGGTGTTGATATTTAAACCGATATCTTTAAGATATTACAGATTAAAACAATATATAAGTATTCGAATCAACAAGCTGTTAAGCGTTTTCTTTCATCCCATAGTTTGATTGATATCAAGAACAAACACACGTACATAATAACGTCTTAGAACAAAACATTTTAGAACAAAATCGCCAACAAGATCGATTAACATCAAATCGTGAATACACCAAACTTACACAACTGCATATCACATGGTGCTCTTTTGTCCATCCACGTACTATGCAATACATGAAGGTGACAATAGGCATCGATCCACGGAGAGTTAATTAGCATGAGATATGCATTCAAATATTAATTATCGATCAGAGAGAGCTAGCTAGCATGGCAACACGACGCACTCGATCGGCATGTTCCCGTGTAGTTCACGGCACTCCTGAGTCTTGACATCAGTATAAGTTTATCACGCTCTCATCTAAACATCTCCAAAGCACTGTAAGTTCAGAGTATCGATCCACTATTACAAAACCATGTATAGGTGTCGGTCTTATAGATGTCGGTTCAACAAAAACCGATATGTTTTAAAACAATAGATAGCGACTCTAAAGAAAAACCGGCACCTATACTATAGGTATCGTTTTTTTAAAAAACCGGCACCTATACTATAGGTATCGGTTTTTTTAAAAACCGGCACCTATACTATAGGTACGGTTTTTTAAAAACCGGTACTTAGGTGTCGGTTCTAAATAAAAACCGACACCTATATTATTGGTGTTGGTTTTATTAAAAACTAACATCTATAATATATTATAGGTATCGGTTTCTTAATAAAACCGACACCTAAAAAGACACACCGCAGAGAACCGCCGGACGCAACCGTGCTTTTATATTCTCCTGACGTAACCACGTTTTATATTCTCTATCCTTATCTCTTTTCTCCTCTCACTCTCTCTCTTCTCTCACACAAGCCTCTCACTCTCTCTATTCTCTCACACAGGCCGGGCGGCGGGAAGCGGCAAAGCGGCGGGAGGCCGTGCGGGAGGTGCCGGTTGGGAAACCCCCTTAGTGACAGTTTTCTCAATCGGCACCTATTGGTCGGCACCTATAGAAAAATAAATAGGTGCCGGTCTAAGAACCGGCACCATTAAGATTCAAAAATCAAAAAAATCCGGTTCGTCCGAGCTCCCCACATCCATGCACATGATCGATCTAATCCACAACAACCCACATATCCATCCACAACAACATCCACAGATCAATCACAAAATAAATCCATATATCAATCATCCACAATTCATCACAGATTCCTCCACAAATCACAAAAAGAATTAAAGATTCACAGAATCAGATTACACACACACAAAAACTTTGAGCTCGGTCGGATCTGCCTCCACAAAAAAAAACCCCACCACCGCCTCCGCCCGTCGCCACTCCCACCGCCACCCCTCCCGCCTCCCGCCACCACTCCTCCGCCTTCCGCCGCTTCCGCCGCCTCCTCCCGCCTCCCATCTTCCGTCGCTCCCGCCGCCCCTTCCACCATAGCCCCTCCCGCCTCTCGCCACCCCTTCCGCCGCCCTCCCCGCCTTTCGCCGCTCCCACCGCCTCCTCCTCCCGCCTCTCGCCGCCTCTCCTCCGCTCGCCACCGCTCCCGCCGCCTCTCCTCCCGCCTCCCGCTGCCCCTTCCACCGCAGCCCACCGCCTCCCTCCGCCCCTCCTCCCGCCTTCCGCCACTCCGCCGCCGCCCATCATGCCTCCCGCCGCCTCCTCCTACCGCGTGAGAGAGAGGAGAAAGAGGGGTGGAGATGCGGCTAAGAGAGAGGAGAAAGAGATAAGGTTTGTGATGCGGGTGCACTGAGGAGAAAGAGATAAGCTTTACAAAATACAGCCGGCTCAACTCACCCGGTCCGGCACAGTTTGTAGGTCCCGGTTTTATTTAAAAACCGACACGTATAATATATTATAGGTGTTGGTTTTTAAATAAAACCGGTACGAATGGTATAGGTGTCGGTTTTTCTTTCGAACCATCACCTATAATATATTATAGGTGTCGGTTTTTAAAAAACCGGTACCAATTCTATAGGTGCCGGTTTTTGTCTAGAGCCAGTACCTATTGTTTTATTAGGTGTCGGTTTTTGTTGAACCGACACCTATTACGCCGATACCTATGTATATTTTTGTAGTAGTGAGCGTAGAATCTAGCGAGATAAGGGGGTTTTCACTGATTTCAGTGTGTCTGGTGGCGGATTTGTAGGTGTGTGCACAGAGTAGTATACATGCGTCGGGTGTGCCTCATTACTAAAAAAACAGCCAAAACACATTTTTTGCAAACGACCAAAACAACCGGCTGTACACAGGTGTTTACAGAAATAGGCATTTTTTTCAATCGGACAGTACAACCGCATGCAAAGAAAAAACACACTCGGTCACGTTATGCGTCTGCAAAGAGAATTCAGCAAAATATAATAAAAACTTCAAAAATCAAAACCCTAGCTCCCATTCTCAGCATCATCGCACGTGGGCACATTATGCCACCCGTCTGCAAAGAGAATTTCAGGAAAAAAATTTCTAAAAATTAAAACCCTAGCTCCCATTCCGAACATTGTCATCGCCGCCTGAAGCCCACCACCACCAGATCTAGTGCGCTCAAAGCAAGCCACCCCCACTGCTGCAGTGAAGCTCGCTGTCACAGCCGCCCAAAGCGAGGGAGGAGGGACATGCGATGGAGGCTGTCGTCATCGAGGTCGATGTCGACGTCGCTTAAGTTCGCTGTCGAGGTCAAGGTCACTCGTCCTGGAGCAGCCTCCTCTAGATCCAACCATCACGAGGCCACCTCTGCTGGAGCCGATAGTCGTGTGGCCAATGACATCAGATCTGGCCATCATGGGTCTACTGGTGTCGGAGGAGGAGCCGAGGTGCGCGGTAGACCCTCCCATCATTGGTGTTGGAGGAGGAGGAGCCGACGCGCGCAGGCCACTCCCATCGTGCTGCCGCCAACATCAGGGGTAGAGGAGTCGGCACGTGCAGGTCACTCCCGTCACCACAACTCCTGTCTCCCGTCACCGGCGTTGGAGACGACGCCCGCTTCAGCTGGGCATGTGGATTTGAGGAGAGGGAAAGAGAGAAGAGAGGAGGACATAGGGAATGAGAGGAGAGGATTGGGGAGGAGAGGAGAGGAGAGAAGGGGAGAGGATGACGAGAGAGAGAGAGGAGATGATCAGACATAGATTTTTTTAGATCGGAGTGGGCGGCCGGCTTGGTGGGCTGCTGGCAGGCAGGTGTTGACAAAAAATTCGCGACCACCCGATGGTGACTAATCTGTGTTGATGCGAACTATGTCGACAAACATAATGGCCTGGGATATCGTGCAGGTCCTGAAATATTGATGAGAAACGGGTGTGCCAATCTGTTTGATCCCGCAACTGACAAGATGTAAAGCTGATTGGCCAATAGGCTAATGTCGATGAAACGAAGCTGGGTCCCGCTGAAAAATCCAAAAGATATGTGTCAACAGATAGCCAATAGCTTGATGTAGGATCGGCTGATAGCGTGATAGTCGATATCCAATAGTTGTTGATGCCAGCCGATAGCTGGTGTAGCGATACTAGCCGATGTCATTAGGGTTTTGAACGATTGACTATATGTCTGATGTAGATTCTCACACTTAGAAAAATAATGATATAAAGGCAACCGACTGATGATAATGTAACGAAGCAATGACCTATCGACAAATGATGGTATGATATAATAAATGTTGATCCGATGATTAAAGCATACATCGGCTAGAAATCCGATGTCATTAAATCCATGTGATTAAATAATCAATGAGATATTTGCTGCAATCAGCTAAAACCAATCTTATATATAATCCTTATAAGCTGATGCAACACTTACATAATTTTCAGATAACTCGTCGGCTGAAACTCTGATGAAACAATGAATGATACCTATTGAGTTAAATAAATCCAACTTACAACCACAATATCATAGGTCGGACCTAACCGATGTAACATAAGGTTGATAATTGCCTGATAGATTTAAACCATCCGATATGACACCGATTAAAGTATTCATGCATTAAATTAACAATTTAAACCCATGAAAGTGAAATTTAATACATCGGATAAGATCAGTTATCCTCCAATAAAATATTAGCATAAACTTATCACCTTAACAATACTTAGATTATCAATAACATTCTAGTTGGTCGGACCTAACGGATGCAACACGAGATTGTATATGATAATCTAATACTCAATGAGTCGATAAATCTATCTAATGTGATAGGTATAATAAATCTATCTAAAGCTACATTATGTTGAAAGAAACATCAACTTGATCAGAATATTGGTTAGTAACTCTATCTAAAGCTACATTATGACTTTTTATTAATTTTAGTCTTGGTTGGTAACACCAACCGGGACTAAAGATTATTTTTAGTCTTGGTTTATTTCTTGTCAGAATATGTCAGGCCATCGGGGATGTTTAGTCCCGGTTGGTGTTACCAACAGTGACTAAAGATCTTAACTTTAGTCCCGGTTAGTGTTACCAATCGGGACTAAAGCTCTAAAAGATCTAGTCCTTTTTATACTTCTTCTTCCTCCTCCAGCCCAAGCCATTGCTAGAAAGGTTTTGGGGAGGAAGAGAGGTGCTACCAAAATTTTTTGTGAAATTATTTTGATGATAATATACAAATCGAAAGGATCTAAAAGGTTACTAACTCCATCCTCTAATGATGTATGCTTAGAATATTACATTGTATGTATATTTCTATACATTTTTATCTTTAAAACATTTTATGGAAAATGATGGGAGAGAAAATTGTTTAGGGAAAATTATGTTATTTCTTAAAATTAGAAGCTTGTAGATAAAAATGTTATAAAAATGATACAAAGAAAAATATAGAAAATTAAGATAAAAGAATAGAAAACTAAGTTAATTTAAAAATCGTTAAAATAGTTAGAAATAAGTACAATACATTAAAAATATGTGTAGAACTTTAAAAAATTTTAAAAATAAGTTTAAACGTTATTAAGTATATACATTAAGTAGAGGGATTATTATAGAATTATTATATGATTATTTATATATATTTATTGTATTATTATTTAATTAATTTGATTTTCGTGGATTTTTTAATGATTTTTGTGCATTTAAGGTAGATGGATCGGTAATGGATGTAGACCACGGACCGCCGGTCGATAGAGTTTATTCAAGACGTACATTATTTTTTTTTTGAGTTTGACCAATGCTAACTAGAATAAGGGGCTTTATATATTGCCCATGCAACAAGTGAAAAACTAGAATGAGTATTCTACATCAAGACTATTCGTGCCCACTTGTTTGAGTTAGGATTCATGCCTAACTATAATGTTAGACATCACACGGAGAGATAGGGGTTGTAATGGAAGAAGATGAAGAAGAAGACGAAACATTCTGGACTGGGGTCAATACAGTGGATATGAAGAAGATTAAATCGGCAAGGATGATGGGGCTGTTGAAGATAACAACGGTATGGTGATCTTGGTTAGATGTTGCACGACATAAGGAAGGATAGCGCAGGTGAAAGGAGATCCATAAATTAGAGTGTATGTTAGTGGACCACAAAACATCCTTGTACGCAGGTTGTGAATAGGGGCACAAAAAGTTGGGTACTACACTGGAATTCTTGCAATGGAAGGCCAAAAATGGTAAGTTACAAGGCATTTGGCGAGATGTTAACACTCGTAAAGAACGTTCTTCTGGAGGGAAACGAATTGCCCGAATCAACGTACAAAACAAAGGTAGTTTGCCCTCTAGGACTGGAAGTATCGAAGATACACGCATGTCTGAACGATTGTATCCTATATCACGATGAGGAGTATGAGAACCTAGAAGCATGTCCGGTTTGTAAAGCACTACGATACAAGATTAGACGAGATGATCCAAGCGAAGTTGATAGATAGCCTTCGAAGAAGAGAGTTCCTGCTAAGGTGATATGGTATTTTCCTATAATACCACGGCTCAGGCATTTGTTCAGGAACAAAGAGCATGCTAGAATAATGCGCTGGCACAAAAAAGAACGTCAACAAGACGGGGCGCCGAGAGACCATGCTGATGGGTCGCAATGGCGAAACATCGACAGAATATCTAAAAACTTCGGAGAGGATACACGAAACATAAGGTTCAGTTTAAGTACGAATGACATAAATCCATTTGGAGAGATGAGCAGCGGTCATAGCACTTGACATGTTACGATGTGTATCTAAGACCTCTCCCCTTGCCTATGCATGAAGCGGAAGTACATCATGATGCCGATTATTATTCAATTCCCAAAGCAACTTGGTAATGACATTGACATATATCTAAGATCATTGGTCGACGATTTGAAACTGCTGTGAAAGAAATAAGATGTCCCCATGTGGGATGAGGACAAACATGAGATATTTAACCTACGAGCGTTGTTGTTCATAACCATCAACAATTGGCCTACACTTAGCAACATATCCAGATAGTCTAGCAAGGGGTATAAGGCTTGCACCCACTATATGGATAAAATTGAAAGTACGTATCTGAAACATTGTAAGAAGGTTGTGTACATGGGCCATCATCGATTTCTTGTTGCAAGCCACCCTGTCTGGAAAAAGGTAAACATTTCGAATGTATGCGGACCACCGTACTAAGCCAAAACATCGTAACGAAAAAGCCATGTTTTCTATGGTGAAAGATCCGAAAGTCGTATTGGAAAGGGACCTGGCAGCCAACCTATAGCAAGTGAAGATGGTCAGACGGCGATGTGGAAGAAGTCTATTTTTTGGGAGTTACCCTATTGGGAAGTCTTTGACGTCCCCCATGCAATCGACGTGATGCACCTTACTAAGAACCTTTGCGTCAACCTGCTGGGCTTCCTAGGTGTATATGGGAAGTTGAAAGATACACTTCAAGCACGTAATGGTCTCAAGCATATGCAACAAGGTGAAGGCCTTCACCTAAAACCAAAGAAGAAAGGAAGCCATTACCTGAGCCCAGCCAGCTACACTCTACACAAGGCAGAGAAGGAAAGCATGTTCGAATGCTTGGAGAGCATCAAGGTACCATCTGGATACTCCTCGAATATAAAGGGAATAATAAGCACGAAGGAGAAGAAGTTCACAAACCTAAAGTACCATGACTGCCACATGCTGATGACACAACTGCTTCCTATTATAATTCGGGGTATCCTTGCTGATAATGTTCGGGCAACAATAACAAAGCTATGTGCTTTTATGAACGCAATTTCGCAGAAGATCATCGATCCGCACAGTTAATGCCCTTCAAAATAATATGGTGCAATGTCTTGTCGCTTTGAGATGATCTTTCCACCTTCCTTCTTCAATGATGCATCTTCTATGTCACCTTGTCAAAGAGATCCGTATTCTCGGTCCCGTATACCTACACAACATGTTACCTTTCGAGAGGTACATGGGCGTTCTAAAGAAGTATGTTCGTAGTCGTTCTCGTCCAGAGGCAAGCATCGCCAAGGGATATGGAACAGAGGAGGTCATTGAGTTTTGCGTAGAATTTATTGAAGACCTTCATCCAATCGAGTTGCTCGAATAAAGCCATGAAGGGAAACTACGGGGAAAAGAGACTCTTGGAAGGAGAGCAATAATGATGGTAGACAACGATTTATTCCGTAAAGCATATTTCACGGTTTTGCAACAATCTTCATTGGTGGCTTCTTACATCGAGGAGCACTTGCCGATTGTTCACTCCAATAACATTGGTGAGTCTGATGCCTGGATTACACGCCATCACATTGATACTTTCCCTGCTTGGCTACGACAACATCTTATGGGTAACGAGACGATTGACCAACAACTAGCCTTCTTAGCGAGGGGACCATGTTGCTCGATCACGACATTACAAGCATATAAAATTAATGGGTATACATTTTACACAATAGCCCAGGACAGGAAGAGCACGAAACCAGAACAGTGTTGTTCGTATTGATGTCATGAGATATGATGGTACAACGAGCACGTATTACGGTGGCATTGACGACACATGGTAACTTGACTATAGACCTCTAAAGGTCCCTCTGTTTCGGTGCCAATGGTTTAGGCTGACTAGTGGAAGCGTAACGATTGATGACAGTGGGATGGCAACGGTTGACCATAACAAGGTTTGATATTTAGACGAACCCTTCGTCCTAGCCAATGATGTAACGCAAGTTTTCTATGTGAAAGACATGTCTAGCAAAGCAAAGAAGGGGAAAGGGTAAAGAAGGGAAAAGGGTCCGACGAGCCAAAGCGTCACGTAGTTCTCCCGGGCAAAAGGAAAAATCATCGGAGTCGAGGATAAGACCGACGAAGATTGCGATCAGTTTGATGGGCAATCTCCGTTCATGGTGATGGTTGACCCGAGCATCCTCCTATCAAATAAGGACACTCTTTACTCACGCAACAATCATAGCGAAGGAACATTAGTGAAGAGAAAGTACGTGAGATCAACCATCACGCTGTAAATTATGTTTAATGTACTCACCTATGTCACTCTAAATTATCTTGAATGTATTGAAGATCCATTTATTAATTATATATGATTATTACAATTTTAAACTATTTTACTCGGGCATATGTTAATTACATATTATTATTACAATTTTAAAAAATTCAAGTCGAGCATATGTTAATTATATATGATTATTATAATTTTAAACAATTTTAAATCGGTCATATGTTAATTATATAGGACTATTACAGTTTTAGACAATTTTAAATCGGGCATATGTGAATTATTTATGATTATTACAATTTAATAATAGTATTAAACTATTTTGAAATGTATTAAACTATTTTGAAATGTTTTCTCATTAATAGCTTATTTATTAAATTTTGTTAAATTAATGCATTAAACTTAATATTATTTTAAACCTATATTTAGTGAAATTAATTTGAACCAGTTTAATGGACTTTTTTAATGTTTAGTCTCGGTTGTTAACCCTAGTGGGAAAAAGAATTGGAAATAGCGAGATATTATCTTTAGTCCTGATTGGTGGAGACAACCAGGACTAAAGATAGATTGGAAACCACGAAAAATTATCTTTAGTCTCGGTTGGTGGCACCAACTTGGATTAAAGATTATCTTTAGTTCTGGTTGGTGCCACCTACCCAGGAGGAAAATATCTTTAATCTCGGTTGGTAGCAGGAACCAGGACTAAAGATAGATTGAAAACAGCAGGAAATTATCTTTAATCCTGGTTGGTGACACCAACCGGCTCTAAAGATTGTATCATTAGTCCCGGTTTGTGGCACCGACTGGGAGGAAGATATCTTTAGTCTCGGTTGGTGGCTGGAACCGAGACTATAGATATCTTTAGTTCTGGTTGTTACCATCAACCGAGAATAAAGATCCAGGGTTATATATACCCTAGGGCATATCAACTTCTCCACCGAAATCCAAACACTTACTCATTTCTTTGTTCTTCTTGTGCCGAGCTTTCTGTTTTGCCCTAACCGTTGCCGCCCGCCATCGTCTCGCCGTCATCACCTCACCACATTCTTGAAGGTAAGACCGAATCTGAACGTATCTTTGTCTCCGCCGCCGCCAATCCGTACATCTTAATTCGCCTTGCTCGTCGTCACTGCCGCATGCCGCAACCGCCGACGCCGCAACCACCGATGATATTTGTTTTTCAAAACAAATATCATCTAATTGTTGTGGTATATATATATATATGTTTTGCTCTGTTCTAATGTGTGGATGAAGGAAGCAAATTTGATCGTCTAAAAAGAAAAAAACATAGGAAAAACATAGACAAATTTTTCCAAAGAAAAGAAGAAAAAAATGTTACAGTGTGTATATAATACGCTGTTAAGGTTTTTTATCTTCTTCTTATATGTGGATTTTTTTTCTATGTTTTTCCTTTGTTCTTTTCTTTTTTTATAGAGAGGTTTGTAATTAATAATGGGATTTCTATATTTATGTATATATTGTTGTGTTATGTTAAGGGAGAACTTAAAGTGATAATTTAAAGTGAATTATGATATAGTTGTGTATATTTATGTATATATTGTTGTGATTTCCAAAATTTTGTAATTAGACTGATTTCGCATATGTACACGATGTTTTGTATTTACGAATGATCGTAGCTATAGAATGATAAAACAAACATTCATGAACGATAGAACGATGGAATGACTTTCACGATCGAATGAACATGAACGACAGAATGACTAAACGAGTTTATTCGTTCGGTCGTTCGTTCGCTCATTACAAGGAGGTAGTGGTTGAAGATATTTGCTGGAAACAATATTCCAAAACAAATTTTGTCTTTACTCCTATGCATTGGGAGTCAACAACAAAATTTTGTCTTGACTCCTATGCATTGGGAATCAAAACAAAATTTTGTGTTTACTCCTATGCATAGGAATCAAGACAAAAATTGTTCGGTTGTTTTGACCCAATAACCTAAGTCACTATCTCTCACACAATGATGTATACATGCATAGATTTACTTGGTTAAGCTACTGACCGCTGCCATCCCTCAAGCTTAAGTGGTCCTAAGGCCTTGAAGCAAAACTAACATATGGCAGATCGCTCCGACGAATAGATCCTCTACGACGAGATTGCAGAGGGTAGCAACCAATACTGGCACGATGAGCAAGGGATCAACGAGGATCCCAACCAATACCTTATCGAGGAGGGGAACGAGGAGGGCAATGATGAGGGGAATGAGGCGGACATTGACAGCACAGCGGCCAGTAGAGAGAAGCGGACATTGACAACGCGGTGTCACAAAAAAGATTAAGGGTCAGCATATTATAACTGAAGTGGCACAGGATGGTCGACCATGTGCCCCTGCTGACGCCATAAGGAAGTTTGTCGCACACAACAGTTAGATAGTGAGGAATCCCCGTGCCCATCTCAACAGTGTACTGGCAATGAACATGGAGAGATGGCCGTGACGAAAGCTATATCCCAGATACGGAGAAAGAGATATTGTGGACCACAATGCTCGAGACCATCACAATCCCTGAGGCAGAACATACCAAAGTGAACGAATGGACACTAAAGAAGATGGTCGAACTATTCAGGAACTATAAGAACGAATTGCATAAGAGATACATCCTGAAGGGCCATACACCGGATTTTGACAAATTCTCCAAGCTGAGAGATCATTGGGATGTATTTGTCCAATACAAGATAGGAGAGCAAGCGCAAGCGTTGATAGAGAAAAATAAATCGAATGCCGCTAAGAAGCAGTATAACAAGACAGTGCCAAGATGGGAGCGAATTGAAGCCAACCTGATAGCAAGAGGGATCGTTCCGGCCACAGCTGATTGGCCAGAACGATCGAAGCATTTGTACTACGCTCACGATGGAGCGCTAAATCCTGGCGATGGCTCCCTGATATTCAGCCATGAGATTCACGAAGCCGCCAACTAATTGAAGGTTGCAGTCGAGGCCTTTGCTTCGGGCACATTCCAACCCGACAGAGAGAAGGACGAGTTTACGCTTGCCCTACAGAATCCCGAGCATCCAGGACGCACGCGAGGAAAAGGCATCATTCCCTAGAAATATGGATTCCAAGAGGACATCCAATCATATAGGAGTCGTATGAGGAGCAAGCGATCTACAGAGGCGAATCTAATAGAGCTCAAAACTAGGCTCACGACCAAGAGCTCAGGATTCAAGAGGAGGTGTCCAGACAGGTGATGCAATTGATGGCCACACAGTGGAGCCAGCAAAGCCAACCATAAATTACACCCGTCATGGTGAGCCCCTCAGGCAGGCGCAATAGTTGTGCATCTACAGGCCAAGTACCAGAATAGGCCATTGAAGCTGAAAACAAACCCCCATGCCCCGTTGATGAGATCACACGACAGACACTTTGTGAGATGCATATACCCTTCAAAAACTTGTCAATCAAGGTATGCTCGTAGTTTTATGACATATGACTTGTACATTGTAAGAAGGTTGGTGAATATATTCATAGATTACTAATTAATAACCTCTTTTCTCATGAAGGTGGCGTCGGGCATGGTCGTACCAATAGAACGAGATGGGACATATCACTGTAGCCCGATTCCACCTAGGTATTCAAAAGTCGAACTTGAGAAGGCGGAACGAGGCTTTGAAGATCTCGAAGTGGATATCCCCAGAGGAGACGGGGATACGAAACTAGGAGACACAACACACACAATTATATTATGGTGCAAGCCATTCATCGTGTTTCCTGGGCGAGAAGCGGGATCCATTCCTCCGTCTCCTCCACGTGGACTATCTCCTCCACATGGACCGTCTCTTCCTCCTCCTCCGTCGCCTCCACGAACACCGACTCCAAAATGGTGATCGACTCCTTAGCCTCCTCCGCCTCCTCCGTCGCCTCCACGAGCACCGACTACTAAACGGTCACTAACTCCTCCGCCTCCTCTGCGCCCAACTCGTGTCGTGCCGTCAAGGTCAAAGAAACAATCAAAGAAGCCTAGACTTGATACGCCAAGGCTCCCCGCTCTAAAAAAAAGGGCGTACGTCTGCACTCCCGAGGAGACTGCCGCCTTCATCGCTGCAGAAGAGAAGGCACATTTCAAACCTCGGAGTCCAGAAAAGAAGATTCGTATCGACCCGATGACTAAGGCCTTCTTTAAGAAGATGTGCGCAACAGCTACACCGGCCTTACCGTTGGACTACGACTGGTCGATTAGGAAGTCCTTTCGGAAAGAGAAAGGAAAGTGGAAAGTTGTCCCTCAGCTTGGGGAGCAACCAGAAAAATCCCTTAAGCCATTGCTGCCAGATGGTAAAAATGAGTTAAGACAATTTATGGCAGAGAAGAGACTAACGAGGGAGCAACTGTTTGGAGATGCACAAATCAAAAAAGCGACAAAAGAGGATCTAAAATACAAGTTTACCCACAGTGAACCTCTTGTCAATCCTTCTTAGGTCAAAACTCTCTCTACGCAGATGTACCAATTACATCAATGGTACATGCAAAATTCAGGAAAAGGTAGATAGATGATCGGCATGCAGATAAGAAATGAAGATTTCTTATGGATCCGCTTCGAGGATGTATTTGACCTAAGCTAGACGCCCTCGATGTATCTCTTATCACTTGCTGGGTTTTATAAGTATCATTTAGTTAAATTTATTTTGTTCCTTAGCTCCTTGTATGTAGCTGATGAAAATTCCTTGTATCCGTTGTAGATCGTAGGTTCAACAATGCCGTTAGGAGGGGTGTTTCAACATTGGATTCATGGAGCACCGCAAAATAAACACGGACATGATACGTGAATTTGAGAAAAAGAAACAACACATCATCCATATGTTGGTGCAGCAACATTTTAAGAAGTGGATAGTCTTGCCATACAACACAATGTGAGTTTTTTACCTGCCTTGCGTACCAATGTTCTTCTCGTACATATATAGTTTTATATATATCATCTCACGTAATTTGCAGATTCCATTGGGTCCTTTTTTTAAACCTTTCCTCGTCCAAAATCCATGTCTTTGACTCAATGGATAAACGAGAGTCTACCTTCGCAAAGTTTTTTGAAGTGATAGATAGGTAATGCCATCTATTTCACTGTCATTATAAATGTTGCTATTGCTACTATCCAAATCTCGGATAATTAATCATAGCTTGCAACTGTGCGTAGGGCATGGGCATGGTTACATACAGCTATATGCGGGACATGGAACGAAAAACTTGATGCGAGGATAAAATTTTCAGTGAGTACATGCTCCAAAATTATATTGAATCACTAATTTGTTCTAAAATAGAAATGTATATTAAATCTCTCGTCGTTTCTACTTTAATGTGCAAAGCAGTAGCGGGGGACGAACTTGTGCGACTACTGCGTCTGCGAGTGTACTCACTACCTAGTTCCTAAAATCAAAACTGACAAGGATCTAAATGTACGTAAAAACCATTCATACATTATGTCTCCATTTCTTATTGATTTTATATATTTATTTCTCATTTTTTCAAATGATAGATTTTTTAAATGAGGGACAAACTCTCCGACGACGGATTTATAAAGGTTGTTCAAGAATAAATGATGGGATTTATCAATGAGCAGATTATTGGCGCCATGGGAGAGTTCCATTACGATGGCAAACAAATTGATCAACATCACCCCGGATATTAGATTTTGTAATATACGATATAGAACATTAGAAATTAACAAAGATTGTAATATATGTATATATTTATATGTGTGTGTATAATTTTGGTAAAATATGTATATATTTACTTAAGTGCATATATACGTGTGTAAAATATGTATTTATACATATATATATATATATATGCATATTGCATATATATGTGTAAACATATACATTTCATACATATACATATTATATATACTATGCATATATATGTATTTACATATATATATACATGCATAACATATAAACAAACAACAAGCAGCTAGAGCAAAATTAAAAAAAACTTCCTTTAATTGATGAATTTCCTTAACTGAATCTACTAAGAATATGACTGTTGATGACTGATAATATCCATTGACCAACTCTAGGACTCTAAGGCCGATACAAACTCTAGGCCGATGATGACTTCGGGGCTTACCAAATTTGGCGTTAACAGCAAGCCATTTGATAAGCCCACCTACGAAAATAAAACTATTTTGCTGGCGGGCTTGTAAAGAGGTCCGCCTAAGAAAATTGATTTTTCTAGACGGGTGTTGTTTCCCTTTGAGATTGACATTATTGTACGCGGATGGTGTTACAGCCTAACTCGAGGTTGGAGGCAGGCTCGTCTGCGAAAACCAATTCTATAGTAGTGCCTGTTTTATATAATCATGAAAAAGAGTGAAATGAAGTATGAAAGCCGGTTCATATAACAAATTTGAATTGTTTTGATATATTGAGCATATGGTTGTTGACGATCCTTATGTACCAATTTTTATCGTCAACTCCTACATAAAAGAATGCAATATAAAATATCAAACTCAGTGGTAGGAGTTTATTACTAACCATTTCCATGAGTATTGGTGAGTACTTACATGGAGGTAATTTTGGATAAAAATACACCCGCCATGCGACAAAATGTACATCCTTCCAATCATATGTGAGCACAAGGATTGGAGGGCCCACATGACAGTCAAAACCGACATAATTTGGGCTAATCCACGGTGTACCGCCATTGGGGCCCATCTGTCAGCCTCACACAGAAAGGTCGGTGGCTGAAGGCAGTGGACTGGTTCGACCGTCGAACCAACCTTGGCGCCTCCAACCACCATATTGCACGTGGAAACTCCCCATTGGTCCCCGATGATGGTTAGGGTTGTTTACTGTCACACCTGAAAATTTATCTCAAATTTCCAAACTATTTTGTGTATTAAATCCTGTCCAAGACCAGCCAGGGTATAGAAAATGACAAATCAATATACATATCCAAACACAAAATAAAGCATATAAATACTTACAGAAGAGGCACTTAGTCCTCGCACTCGAAGGAAAGTAGCAACGGAAAGAAAGGACGATCCTAGCGGGGCTTCAGCTCCACTCCACATGCAAACACAACTAGGGTCTAAGCCTTGGTCTTCTAACACCGTCTTCAACTCAGAAGCACCACACTTTTTAAAGGGGAAGGAATTTACAAGGCTGAGTACAACCATTGTACTCAACAAGCTATGCCGGGAAAATGCATATAATGCAACGGAGTACAAAGAATTCATATATAGGGCTATTTTGCAAAAATTCTGCATTTCCAATCATTTAAATATTCTAAAGCATTTCAATAAAATGTGATCCTATCTCTAGTCAATATTTATCAAGCTGTGCTCCATTGCGATCTTGCCTTAACTCAGGCCAACAAGTGCTAATTCCAATTCTTTCAGTTTTAAATAGAATTAAATTCTAACTTGGGTACATTGCTTGGCTTGCCCATAACCGAGGGCGCGGTTATTCGAATAGATTAAACTTTGATCATAAGTGTACATCTTTACCCACCAGACATGTCTTCCTCACGTGTTGCGATGTGCCACATGCCACCATGGCATACGGACGGAAGAAATGACATAACTCATCGCTTAGTACTGCCCTAACAAAGAAGACCGACATAGACTTCCTTCGCCAGGTGCCCTGGGTCGAGCAGACAGTCTATGCCCTCGGGCATCTTGACTCATTCCAAGCCTTCACTTGCTAGAGATGTCAACCCTTCCTAGGGCTTCAACCCTTCCTAGGGCTTCATCCATCCCTATCCATGTCTTTTTGTTTATGACTGCACTAGACGACATGTTAAGCCTTGCTCATTAGATAGGTGGTAGTACAAAATATGCTTTGCAACAAAGGCCTGAAGACCGGTCCTTATGACGGCCGAGGTGCTACTAACAAAACCATGCACCCCGAGCCCAGCCGAAAACATGTTTGGGGAATTTTGTAGGGTACATATATTGCCAAAGCTAAACAACCAATATTTCCATTATGTACAAGTTAATCCATAGTCTAATTTTTGAAAACATCTAATTGTTTCTATTTAAGCAAAGCTAAGCATATTCCTAAGTTTGCTAGTAAGTACCACATATACAAGTACTCACTAGCTTTATTTTTCAGTTATCAAGGATCATAATAATACAAGTAACAGGGCTATAACAAGGAGAATTGGTAAGGCTAAATAAAACAGTGATTAGTACAGGATTTTTAGCAAAATGAATAATCTAAATAAACATAATTTGATAAGTTGGGACAACAATATGATCAAAATGACATGACTTGCATTGCTTCTTCGAACAATATTCTTTTCTTCGCGAACTCAAACATCCAAAACGATGAAGTCTACATGCTGGCACACAAAACAAAGAAAAACCCTAATAAAAACCAAATAAACAGTACATAAAAAGTAAACCAACATGTAGAGCTCAATTTTAAATGAATTTTTCGATTTGAATGGACCAATTTGGAGTTCATATGAATTAGATATGAATTTTAGAAGTTTTGAACCATTTAAATGAATTCTAGAAATTAAATTGATTTATTGTGCTGTTTTTAATTATTTTTATAAAGGAAAAGGGTCGGGACGATGTCGGCGGGCGAGGGCAAAGAGAGGAGGAAGGAACTCAACGGGCGCACGACGGTGAGAAAATGCTATGCGGGCGCACGGCAGCGAGCGAGAGAAAAGTCAACGCACGGGTGCCGACATGGGGATGGTGTTTGCCAAGGACGAGCATGATGAGGCGTAGCCATCGGCAGTGGTGGCATGGGCTAGCAGTGTCCGGCTCAACGGAGAGGGGTTGCCGAAGATGGAGAACGACGACGTTCTTCACCGGTTGCCAGCTGGAGCGTGCTACCGGTGGACTTCGGGCGAAACAGAGGGGTGGCCGAGGAGGTAGACAACGCCGTGATGCCGAAAAAAACATAAGAGGATGTCGGGTAGCACTCCAACAAAGTGGCAGGGGCTGCCGGAGTGGCGCCAGCGAGGCCGAGGGAGAGGCACCACGGGCAGCAAGGTTTTGGCGGGTCCCAGGCAAAAATGGGGCTTGACCGAGGTGGAGGGTGATGCTGCGATGTCAGGGAAGGTGACAGCGCGGCCGCCTGGAACACTAGCGAGGTGGCAGTAGCCGCCAAAGTTGTAAAAATGGTGGGGGCGCGCGAGGAAACAGAGGACGGCTCGAACCATCGTTGTCGGCATAAGAAAAATAAACAACACTATGGTCGGGAGAGAGAGAGGAGGGAGGGTGGCGTGGGGCAGTGAGAATGTGCTGGGGGTATCCTTTTATAGGCTGGAGGGAGAGAGAGGGACGCCGATGAGAGGAGGGTAACGGCCCGAAGAAAGAGAGGGGTCGACCGGCCAATGTGCAGTTCAATAGACAATTGCAAAATCAAAATCCACAATGAGTTCATGCGAGATTGGGTTGGGATTCATGGGGGAAATGATGAGGAAGAGGTGAGGAACCGATTTTTGCGAGTTAATTGGAGGGAAACGAACGGGGAAGCAGATTGAGGTGGCCGACGGTGCTAGGGTTTCACGGGAGAGAGAGACGAACAGCCGCGACTCGAGGAAGACGACGACTACTTCGGCTGGGGCGGCATGGGCTGACTGGGCTGCGTGCTAGGGGTGGGGAGGGAGTTGGGCTGGCGGCTTGGCTGAGGGAAGGGGGCGGCTAGGCCAAGTGAGGGGAGGGCGCAGTGGGCCAAGGGAGGAGGGAGAGATTGGCCGGTGGCCCAAGGGAGGGAGAGGATTTTTATTTTGTTTTTTATTTAAATTAATTGTATAAATGATATTTGTATGATTTGAATAATTTCGGAGCTCTAAAATTTCACGAAAATTTCGAGAATACTTTAGGGCATGGAGAATATTTCAAAAATATTTTTGACCATGATTTTTAAAGGAAATTGTTAGTTCCTTATTAACTTTAGTTGATTAATCTGCTTTTAATTTTATTTAATTTCTAGAAAATAAATTATTTAATGATCTTTAATCCCAAACGAAAATTGGGGCGTTACATTTACCGACTTAAATACCAAACTACAACCGTCATTGGGCAACCATAAAAGGAGGCTTTATTCCATTGCAAAACATTAGTAGTGTTGAGAAAATTGGTAGAGAGTGAGGGAAGTTCGGGAGGAGTGCCGAAGTTATCGACGCTCTCTCCTCGCTTGTACCTCAGTGAATGCTTCTTTAATAAATCAAGTGTTCGAGATTTACTTTTTGTTATTTAATTTACTTGCTTAAATAAGATATATTCTCATCATTGTTGGTTCATCTTTTAGCATTTATATTAAGTGCTCTAGAACTAGGACTCTGCATAAAGAAGAAAGTTTCTACGCGAGTAGCAATCAATAACTTAAGCATGTTGTTCATGTTAGTGGTTACTTTCGTTTGTTGTGTGCTCCACGGAAAGTGAGGTAGGCGGTAGATAGTGATAGCCCTGTCTGTCCTTCGTATCCCTCCACATCCGGGTATATCATAGAGCTACTGGTTAGACTCAGCTTGGTGGACCTGGGGAGAGCCGGTGCGTGAAGCAATCCATAGAGTTTTACCTTAATTCTATTTAGTTAATCCAAATGAATCCTCTCATTCGTTGCCCCCGAGTATCGGACCTAATCTCGTGGAAATCGGCTCTAATTTGAGCTCGGACTTGACTATCTCTCTCCGCTCAACCCTAGAATTTCCTGGTGCAGTAGTCATCGTGTGGAGCTCAGACTCGGCCTCCCATGCCTATAAATAGAACCTCCTTCCCCTCCTCTTTCCGCCACCACCCTCGCCTTCGTTCATCGTCGCTCATAGCCCTAGCGCTGCTGGTAACCCGAGCGTCGCCACAGTCGCCATGTTTAAACCAAACTGCGGCGCCACTCTAGACGCTACCTTCACTAGCTGTTGCCGCCATCGAGTTCGCAAGGAGGAGGCGCACCCCTCCCATGGTCCACTGCCATCGTCCATCGCCGGAGTGTCGCTGCCATTGCCAACTTGAACCCACCGTCGCTTCCATCTCATCTTCCATCCCTTGGTGAGTTCGTCTAATCACGCTCGTGCTTTAGGTGCCCTCTGTTTGAGCCGCCGTGTCGCACGACGCTGGCGACCCTCGGGTCCCTAACCGACCATCATCGGTGAGTTGACATTAGCGCCACATCGGCCTACGTGTTTGGATCGAATCAATCTCGACCGTTAGATTCGGTCAAAATTAGGTCAACTCAATATCGGTCATTGGTTCTATAGACCAAGTCTGTGCACACGGTCTACGGTGGACCATGTCTAGGTGATGCAATAATTCCTATTTTCCTATTCAAAATTAATTCACTGTTGCGTCATAATCTATTTAAAATTAGAAAAATTAGAATTAATTCATCATAATTTGGATTAATGTAGTCCAAGTTGCTAAATTCGTCTAAAATCAAGGTCTACCTATTAAAAAGATCCACATGTACTGGTATGGAATGGTTAGCTACTATTTGGAGAGGTTGGATCTTTGCAACTTGGTATGGTTGTTCAGACTTGGTTTGGGTCTACACAACATTGTTGTGTTGTATAGTGTTGACGTAATGTTGATTAATTATTCAACAATTTTTGCTATTCTCTAAAGTTTATTAAATGTTATTTATGAAAATGAGCCTATTATGCCATTCTTTGTATATCCTATGCACTTGCAAATGTGTTGTGTGGCTTGTTGAGTATTACATGTACTCACCTTGCAATGTATCATCGAGGAGGAGTTCTATTGTGAAGGTGATGTTCTGGAGGATTAGGCTGAGTCTTGGTCAAGTTGCTTGTGGATTGGAGTCACCTGCGCTAGTTTCTTTTCTTTTTGATTGCTTAGAATTATATTGATTTGAGAGGAACTATCCACCTTTGTAATAACTTTATATTTGTTTAATATTTAGTTAAAGAATTGTACTCTTTTATCAATTTGTTATTGTGTGCCGGTATATTCCTGGGCGAGGGATTTACACACATGTAAGCGTTTGGAATTTTGGATAGAAATTCTGGGCGTGATAGCATATCACTAAGCAAGGCTAAGCATTTGGCATATATAGAAACATAAATAGATCCATTTGAGTACAAACAAGGTATTCTTCCTATCATTAGAATTACACATGCAAACTTTGTAAAACAACACGTTTGCCCAAAAACATGGGTTTCATATGTTCAAAGGGAGGGAGAGCAATTAAGATCCTTACTCGGGTCAGTTATATACTCAACCTCCTCACTGATGACAAATTCGTTCACTATACAAAATAGCGGTAATCAAATAAACATGATTTAAAGTCCATGATTATTTATAGTGGATATGTTCTGACCTAACATGATTTATGGTGAAAGAATTTCGATTTTATCATTTTGCATTTGTGAGTTATGAAATTTCAAATTTCTATACTAGAAAGAGGTTAACTATGCTCTATATAAACTTAGATGCAATTTATGTCTAAGTTTTAGTTTACAATAGTAAGGACTATGATTTTCTAAGTCCAATAAAGTTGATTTCATCATTTTTAGAGTTAGCATGAATTTACTAAAAATTTTACAATTCATATGGCACAATATAGCATTTTTTGGTTATACTAAATTTTAGATGTGTTTCTTGTAATGTATGTGTCATATTTGAACCTAAACAAATAAAGATCATAAACTTATGTGTCTAATAAATCTAGAATCATTTCATGTGGACTTATAACTAATTCTCTATGAATTTTATAGGTTTTTATACCATTTAAGAACATTTACATACTATACAAATTTACAGGTATTTTTGTGCTAGTTCCTTGAGATATCGGTTCACATAATTGAAGTTCATACTCTTGTGATTCTAAAAAAAATAGTTCAACTTATTTGGAGCTAAAATGAAGTCTCTACAAGTTTGCGCCTTTTTTAGTTTAACAGAAATTACCTAAACTACTTTATTTATATTTTCCATAACTTAATTCAAATGGCCTAATTGTTTGTGACACAAGTTTTTCAAAAAAGCTCCCTGGAAGACTAGGAAATAAACCCTCAGTCCCCAGACATGTGCTTATAGCATTTTTACCATGAGTTCTCAAGTTTTTACAAAATTATAACTAAGTTCTCGGGTCCACATATCATATTAAGCATTTTTACATATTGGACATTTCATGCTTTAAATTTTCCCTAATCAAGATCCTTAACGCACTTATGGCTGAGGCCCACATGTCAGTGGCACGGTGCAAGGTGAAGCAGCAGCTACGACCACTACTGGAGAAGTGGTCTTTGATCCACCTGCCAAATCCATAATAGTGTCGGTTCCAATATGAACAGAGACTAAAAAAATTTTAGCTCCGGTAAAAAAGTGCAACGAGATTTTATGATCTTTAGTCCCGCTTGGTGTTACCAACCGGTAAAATTTGTCGTCGACGATCTTTAGCTCGGTTGGTAACACCAACCAGGACTAAAGATCATTTTTACTAATTCAGACTACAGATGGATGCACGCGTATATAATCCACTCGCACCTAGACGCAACACACTTATGACGACTCCTCCCCTCTCCCTCTCTCTCTCCCTCTCTCAACTCTCTCTCTCTCCGGCGACGGTGGTGGGAGGGGAGGAGATGGTGGCGACTCGGCGGCTTAGAGGTCGCGGCGCTGTCCTCCCCTCTGCAAGATCCGACGGGAGGAGAGGTGGTAGCGGCTCGGAGATGGCGGTGGCCCGGCGACTTGGAGGTGGCTGCGATGCAGCGGCTTGGAGATGACGGTGGCCCGGTGGCTCGGAGGTGGCGGCGGGGCCTCCTCCCTTTCCTCCTCTTCCTCCGTCTATCCTCGTCCTCTTTAGGAGTGGCGGTGGCGACAGAGTCCTCTCCTTCGCCGGATCTGGCGTCCCCTTCGCCGGATCGATGGGAGGCAAGCGCCGTGATGTTTATTCTTTCTTTGAGAATTTTGTGATGTTCATTCGAGTATGAATTTGATCTGTGATATACTTTTGATCTATGAATTTGTGATGTCAAACATAGTATGTTCATTCGATTTGTGATGTCAATTTGATGTGGGGATTTGGGGATGTCGGGAGCAACTCGATTTGGGGATGTCAATATGCAAGCAGCAAAAAACAATTAAAAAGATAAAAAAGGACCTTTAGTCACTGTTGGTAACACCAACCGGGACTAAAGATGGCGGCGCCAGCCACGTGTCGCCTATATCTTTAGTCCCGGTTGGTGTTATCAACCGTGACTAAAGATCTATCTTTAGTCTGGTTATTTCACCCGGGACTACAGATAGGTATCTTTAGTCTCTCTTTCATTGTCTAGGTTTGCAACCAGAGACTAAAATGTGTTGCAAACCGGGACTATAAAGGTTTCCCCAGCAGTGGACGCCAACAAGCTTCACAATGGCGAATAGCTGGGTTTTGCGAGATGTGGCCAAAAGCATAAAGCTAGAGGGCACAACGACAAGGTTGTAGGTTGTCAAATCGTCCGATGAGGTGGCTGGAGTCAATAGCCTCGACGACGTAGGTGACGGGCTCCCTATCTTTAGTCCCGGTTGGTGTTATCAACCGTGACTAAAGATCGATCTTTAGTCTGGTTATTTCACCCGGGACTACAGATAGGTATCTTTAGTCTCTCTTTCATTGTCTAGGTTTGCAACCCGAGACTAAAATATGTTGCAAACCGGGACTATAAAGGTTTCCCCAGCAGTGGACGCCAACAAGCTTCACAATGGCGAATAGCTGGGTTTTGCGAGATGTGGCCAAAAGCATAGAGGGCACAACAACAAGGTTGTAGGTTGTCAAATCGTCCGATGAGGTGGCTGGAGTCGATAGCCTCGACGACGTAGGTGACGGGCTCCCTCGGCATGCATATGCATGTCAAGTTCTAGCTGAAATCAAGCCAATGCAATGCAAGCATTGGGGTCCTAGTGTGCCTAGGTGCTCATGGAAGCTTCGGATATAACAGGCGAGGCTATGATGACGGTGGCGACATGAGGAATGGCGTGGCAGCTGTAGAATTGGCAAGATGACGATGGCAGCTTCACCCGGGCATCGAGCTGCCAATAAGAGGTGTATCATGGCTCAGTCATCGGCCTACCCATGTGATTAACTGCATCGAATCTCACCCAAGCACAAGAAACCAACGATGATGGCTAGCGGTAGGACATGAAATATGAAGGGTCTCTCACAATCTAAGAACTCCTAGCTTAATTCCTTTGGTTTTATGGCTTCTAGGATCGAGGTGACATCGAGATGTAGAAGCTCAGTCAGGTATGCTCTAGGTCAACGGTAACGGCGAAGCAACGTGCGGTGGTGCTCTGGACATTGAGGGCAGCAATGGCCACACTCCGGTTATATCAACCGATGCGACCTAGGAAAGAAAAGGCATCAATGGATTAGGCATGTGAATAGGATCATACTCCCTGGGATGGGCTTCCGAAGCTCACCAGAGAAACCATGGCAATGATTGAACACTTGCGAATGATAGTGAAGACAATGTCGTTCCTGGAAATCAGGAGATGAACTCTCTCGGTTTCTCCATTTAACGTGATGAGGGAGGGAGGGAGAACTTGGTGGCGAAGTGGCTAGCTAAATGGTGCCGGTTGTCACAATGTAGTCACGGTGTGGTGTCAAGCAGTGGCACTGACACGTTCAAGGGTAACGATGAAAACAAATGGAAGCGGACAGAAAAAACCCATTTCTATTTCTGTTTCTATATTTTTTTGGCAGAAACAGGATCGGGTTCGGAAAATGCGTGCTCAGAAACGGAATCGGGCTATGTGGGTACACGAAAACGAACAAATACGACCTGAAAATCAACGAAAATGGTCGGAAGCCGGGAGCTTAAGTCGAAACAACAGACATCTTTATACTCAATCACAATCATACACATCTTTGCCAACGAAAAATATGTAGAGCATGAATTCAGAGAGTCAGATCCACATGAAAATAGTTTAGGATTATCTGTCCATATACTACTGTCACATACTCACATACACGCTTAGTTCATATCACAACTAACAAATTAAAATGAGTTTTCTTTAGATGGGCTGATGTTGGGCTTTTTGGATTAGGCCTCTACATGTCTGAAATCCGAATAAAATACGGTAAAAATACGGAAACATTCCAACCAAATACGAAATTCCAGAAATACGAACGGAAAAAATGACGTTTCTACTTCCATCCGCATTCCGACAACCTCCGTCCCAAATTCCGAACCGTTTCCGGATTTTTTTCAAAAATACGAAAATGATCGGGTCAAATATGAAAAAACGGATGATTCGGACCGGAAAATATTCCGTCTGGTTTCAACCCTATTCAAGGGCACTTGGCTGCATAGCAGGCAGTGGGGCTAAGCTGGTTGGTCGCTTGGGGGATGATAGGTGGGTCCCACTACTTAAATTGGGTTTTAGAAGGGGACGACCTTGCTGGTGGTAGACAAGGGTGTGATCTTGCAATGGTGCCATGTCTCAAGGCTAAATCACCTTTGTAATTTTGTAAGCATAAGTTACTATGTTAATTGCAGTCAAATATTGTTTATAGATCTTGTGATTGTCATTTCACGAGGTTACATTTTCCTGGTGGTAAAGTATATAATGGTTGACACTGTGACCAAAGGGTATTGCTTGAAGTCTTATGGTTGAACTATGGTAAAGGTGTAATGTGTAAGTATGTTAAGTGTTATTCTGATTTTTCCAGATTTTTGCTGAATTGTAGGATTTTATCCAGGCATCAGTTAAAGTGATAAAATCAACTAAAAAGTATAGTAGTCTCAATTTGTTACATAGTATTTATTAAAATTTTTGTAGGGTTTGATGTTGCACCATTATTTTTTAAGATTTTCCTCTAGTTGTTTAGTGCATATGAAACCTATTATGAAATACAAATAAGGATCAAAAATAAGCCCAAAACAATGCAATGCACATGTAATCAAGTGTATCATATTACCATTTAAGTTTTACAATTTTTAAAACTTCAAATCCAAATTTTTTTACTAAACATGAATAGTTAGGGTGAATTTAAAATGCAATACCGAGATGATTTAAATCTATGCTCAAGCCAACTCAACTTTACTTGATAAAAGTGTTGCTCTCACAAGATATCTAAATTATACATTGCATCATAGAAGGTTTTAATTAAATTGGGATGATGCATGGTCTTCGGGATGACGAGAAACATCTACTAGGTCAAATTAGAGTTAACAACTTATTTGAGTCGATCGCACTAAAGAAATTCTAACTTTTAGGAGGAAAATGTTTGTTGTCTTTTCATTAATTATGTCTTGGATTCTTTTGACTTGGTCCGAGAAGGGCTGCATGTCTTTTATTTTTCTATCTTAATAGTTAAGCCTCTACAACGTGCTTCAATGCTCTCAACAAATTTTAAAATTCAAAATTTTTAAATTACCATGAAGTCCTCCTAACTGAAATTCCCGGTATGTTACAACCTCACAAGAGATTCTCGGGCGACAACATCAATCCGGCAACCACATCTCTTCTACCCCTACACCGGCTCGTTAAGAAGGAGGCCATACTATCTTCATCACCACTTCGCCTACACTGATGAGCACTAGAGTGGCTCGAGGGGCTTCGCACTACTGGAGAAATGGTTTTTGACGAGGCCTCCAATAGGTTTCAGGCAGGTCATAAGTAGTTGTGTCTGAAAAAATCAGTCCCTAGGAACTGGTTGTTAGATCGCACGGGAAAATTCATTATCCCGTGCGATCCACTTAACATACCACACGGGATAATATCTCGTGTGGTCCACTTAAGCGACTGTATGGGGGACAATGTGTATTATCCCGTATGGTCCATTTAAGACTCCATACGGGATAATGTATTTTTCTGTGCGGTCCCTTAAATGAGCCGCACGCGATGATAGGTCATATGTTTCTTTCTCAACCCAACTGTGTCATTTTATACTTGACATGCCTCTTTCCAAAAAAGCCAATTATCGGGGAAAAGGTTTTCAAGTCGAATTATTCGATTGCAATCAATATAACATGTAACATACTTCATCTTATTTTATTTGCTCCTATTTTTATAAAAAAATTTGGTTGAATACGAAGATATTTAAACTTTCTTAACTCGGTGTTTCTTTAAAAAATATTTAATTTATTAGGGGCGAAGGTTTGGACTTAAATTCTTCGATTGTAATCAATATAAAAGGTAACATGTTTTATTTTCTCTAATTTTCTTGGTTGAATGTAAATATATTTAAACTTGTTTAAATAGGTAATTTTGAGCTATTTTTATAATTTATAGGTCAAATATATTGTTTAAATTATAAAACTTTTTTTGGTAATTACTAGTGTATGATGGTCCAATGACGTGTCGTCACCTTCCATTGCGGTCTTCAGCCAGAAAATCGTGAGCTACGTGCTAATGACTTCTCAACGTGCCAAGCAGTTAACCTCTAATTTGTGCATAGGTTTGATCATGCTCAGCAACAGGATTTATGTGAAATCATATGATGATTTAATTTCGGGGAACAATCATCAAAGATAAGTAGTATTTATGGATAATACGGTAAATAATTTTTCTTATGATGAACAGTATTGTCGACACTGGATGATCCGTGAGACGGGACGGATGCTGCCAGTCATATTGAGGTGTTGGCACGGGATGACTTGACAGCCCAACGGTAATACTGACAGGCTTTGAGAGGGAGTCTGTTTTGAGTTGTTTTTATGAATTTTCTTATATTTACATGTTTATTAATTCTAGATTATTTTCTAGTATATGATATAATTATGTACTGATGTAAGATAAGTTAGTGTAAACTTATACTCGGATATAAAGTTTATTTGTTGCTCATGTGAAGGTGTTGCCCGAGGCCTTGGAGAGTATTATTGATGATGGATCAATACTAGGCTTACGAGAAGTTAATGTCTAGACGGTCAAGGAGATCATGTGAGATACTAAGGCTAGAGAAAAATACACGTGAAGGTGAATGTTTTTATATGGCATATACGGGGTGTTGTGTACATATAGAAAGCAGAATCAAATTTGGATTGGAGTTCAAGATTGAAAAAATTGGTGTTTAGAGTTGTATAGGGATGTTGTTTTTCAAGCTTGAGGGGTTTTTATGTGATTAGGATTCTTAGTTCTAGTTAAATCTAAGCAATCATATTTTGGGTGTAAATAGAAAAAGAGTCGAGGTTAGAAGAAAATTAACTTTTTGAGAGAGAAAACATATGGTTTTCTTTGTGGCTTCGATTCTACTTTATGAGTTGAGAGAGTAGTGCTTTGGATGTATTTCCTAACTATATCTTGATACAATAAAGTTGACATACTTTTAAGAATTTCATCGAAACACGTTTTTTAGTCACAACAGTCTGACCAGTATCAGACGAGCGGTCTAACCAACGGGCGATCTAACCGATGACAAGTAGATGGTCAGACCGGTGGAGGTCAGTAGGCAGGAGCATGGCAGTTTGACCGACAACATAGAAGCGGTTCGACCAGTGACAAGAAAGCAGTCCAACCCGCACACAACATCAGTTCCGAGGTTTCTTTTTATTGCACAAAAGAATTGGTTTTTAGTGTTACCTACCATTTTATCATCGTCCTTGTAGGCTTGGTTTCTATTCGATCCTACAATATATCCTTCTGACCCTGGTAATGGCTTCTCCTCTCACTATCACCGGGAACACACATCCAGGGAGCACAATCCATTCAATGGCAGCGGCAGCAAGTCATATGGATCAACTCAATGGGGTATGATGGCGTGTGGATTTGATAAAGCTAGAATCTCTAGGATATCACTCAACAAGATTAACTAGCATTAGAGGTTACTCTATGGGTTTCTGATGCAGAGACATACTCAATTCTTATAACATATATATTCATCAAATATATATTCATCAACCTGTCCAACATATTAGGTATCATTCCATTATATAGAAAGGAAGAGATATACTTTGACTCTTTTAAAAAAGAGGGAAAGAGATACTTTGACTTTAAGATTTTGACTCTTAAGATTACTGCAAGGAAAATGAAACCGTAATTAATAACATTATACTTTGAATGTTCGTCCGTTGTAATGAACGTCATTTTATTTTATCATAATTATTTTAAAGTTGAAGTCTTATGTAATTTTAATTTATAATTTTTCTTTATATTTTCACATGAGGCCTATTGTCCGCACACTTAGAATACTAAACATGCTTGCGCGAGTGATTTGGATTTAATTTAATTTAATTTGGATATCAAAGGTTAATTTAATTTTTATTGTAAAATACACACTAAAGCTAGTATGTAAACAGCATCATATAAAAAAATCTAATATGACTAACTCTAACTTTGCATATAACATCGCCACAAACCCAGCAAGCTCGGCCAAATCTACGGTAACATTTAACTATTCTTTTTTTCCAGTTATTTTCACGAGGCGGGGAGAGGCGTAAGAGATTTTTTTCCATCCAAGCCCTCCCTTTCTTTTCAGCATTGGGACTACAGGTTATTTTTATAAACACTCAAGGGATTTCTACAAAATAGCCGGACGGACGAAAATTACATTGGGACTGTGGGTTAATTTTATAAATATTTAAGGGGTTTTCTGTAAAATAGCCAGGCAGACAAAAATTTTGGGTAGAAAAGAACATGGATTTAAGATTAAATGTGTATGCAAGGACGGAACGCCATTGTAGAGCTGAAACCACGATGACCTCGGACATGCAACCGATGATTAATTTTGGTGTGAAAACGGATGAAAATGTGGGTTTTTTGGAAAAAAGAGGGGGAGTGAATTGTAAACTCTCGAGAGAGGACATCTCCTCGTTGTTTGTATTCATCCAAATGGTTATAAAAAAATTTAGAAATAAACAAGATAGATTAATATGTGATAAATTACTTCAAAATATGCTAAGTCAAATTTAACTTCTATAGGTATTGTCTTTCCTAGCAAATGTGCAATAAACATTCTTACATTCAGATTTATGAAGCTACTTTCACTACTGGAGAAACCATCATTGGTTGAAGTGACAAAAACCACAGTAGTCCTAATTTGAGTTTGCACCCGGTTTAAAAAATCTACGGATTTCTAGGAACATTAGTCCCGGTTCGTGTCACGAACCAGGAATAAAGATCACCTCTAGTCCCGGTTCAAATGTTGTCAGAGCCTGTCAGAGTGCCGAGCACCTTTAGTCCCGGTTGGTTACACCAACCGGGACTAGAGATGCTATCTTTAGTCCGGGTTGGTGCTACAAACTAGGGCTAAAGATGTCTGGCGCTCTGACAGGTTCTGACAGCCTCTGACACCATCTTTAGTCCCGGTTGGTAACACCAACCGGGACAAAAGTGAATGTGCTTATTTTTTAACCGAACCTAATAAAAATATATAAATTTTGCTATATGATTCAAATGGCCAAAAATTAATTTAAGGGGAGCTGTAATTTCAAAGAGTGTGGTGTTGTGTGGAGGTGGGTGATTGAAGATAGAAGGAAGCTTTAATTTTGTTATTACATATCATCATATCGGATGCGTTCGTTCGCAGCTTCGCCGCATTCGGCGATTTTATTTTGCCCAAAAAGCCTCATAAGATTGCCTTTTCGAGCCTAGAAGCTTTTTCCGATTTTGAGCGTGTCTTTCGAATTTTTCACAAGCCACTTCTTTTGCTTGTTTACACTCAAATTTTATGTGGTTACCTCTCGTGTGCTCCTAAGTCCATAAAAATATAAAAAATAAAAGAAAAAGTGAAAAATTTTCCTTTCTTTCTCAATAGCGATAAAAATGAGGAAAACCGAGGGACAAAAGAGGAACAATATCTAGAGGAGCACATTAATGTCTAGGATTATCTATATTTGATTTAATTTTAATATTATTGTTTTAAACTTATATTTAATGAATTTACTTTGGCCCTATTTAATGGATTATTTCATTGTTAACCCTAGCTAGGACCAAATAAATTTGAAAAATTATGGGAAATTATCTTTAGTCCCGGTTAGTGGCATCAACCGGGACTAAAGATTAATTAGAAATAGCGAGAAATTATCTTTAGTCTCGGTTGGTGCCACCAACCAGGACTAAAGATGAATTGGAAATAGCGGGAAATTATCTTTAGTCCTGGTTGGTGACACCAACCGGGACTAAAGATGAATTGGCTATATATATCCCTGGCTCGCATCATCTTCTCCACCGATCCAACACTTAGCACATTTTCAGATCTCTCTCCCTCTCTCTCCCCCTCTCCCCTCGGCAAGCAAGGGGAGGGGGAGGAAATGGCGGCGACGGGGGAGGAGGTGGCGGCAGCGGGGCGCCATCTTTTCACCAGCGGCGAGCGGGAGCGGGAGCCGGCGGCGACAGCGGCGAGCCGAATGGAAAATTGATGTTGTTGTATTTTATTGTATATAGTGGATTTTGTTGTATATATGTGTAAACAAATTTGTGGACAATTTGTTGTATACATGTTTAAATTTTGTTGTTGCATTTTATTATATTCGATTTTGATGTTGTTTGCATATATATGTATGTTATGTGTGTTATATATGTGTGTTATGTAATTAGACATATATATGCAAATCTATATATGTATATATACATATATGTGTGTGTGTGTGTAAACAGGCAACAAGCTAACAACAGGAGGAGGAATTAAAAAAATAAAAAAAATCTTTAGTCCTGGTTGAAGCCACCAACCGAGACTAAAGATGGCGGAGCCAGCCACGTGGCGCCACCATCTTTAGTCCCGGTTGGTGGCTTCAACCGGGACTAAAGATGCATCTCTAGTCCCGGATTCGTAGTCCCGGTTTGACAACCGGGACTACTGAGGGTTACAAACCGGGACTAGTGTTGCTTTCTCCAGTAGTGTTTTAAGACCACTTTATTTTAGCCGAAAAGAATTCAAACAAAAGTTTGTGTTTGCTACTATACACACCACCCTCATAAACCTAATTAAATCGATTAATTTAATCAATACCCTAATTAATCACGGTCATGCCATCGTCTTCACCACGAGAGGCAACTTGACGAACCGCTTGCCGTTGGTCCAGACGAGCGAGCCGAACGCGTAGTCCATGGCGAGTGTCGCGTTCGTCAGCTCGAACCTCACCTGGAACATCTTCTTCTCCCCCGTGAGCAAGAACGCCAACCTATCCGGGCTCACCGTGATGCGCACGCCGGCCAACGAGGTGACGGAGGCCTTGTTGGCGTCGGGCTTGCCGACGTTCTTCACCGTGCGCTTGACGGTGGCAAACGAGGTGAGGTTGACGACGGTGATGGACGGGTAGTTGAGGTCCTACGCCTTGGGCGGCGAGGCGGGGCACTTGTATGGCGCCGCGCCGGCGTTGAACATGGCCATCACGGTGGCGTTGTAGCGGAGGGAGCAAAGGAAGTTGAGGTAGTCGCTAGCGCCTAGGTCATAGACGAGGCCCGGGTTCATGGCGTGGATCGACGAGACGTGGCCCGCGCCAAAGCTGAAGGGGTTGCCGGCGACGAAGGAGGAGTTGAGGATGGCGTGGCACACGTTGTCGACGTCCATGGCGGTGGTCATGAGCGTGGAGCGGATGGCCGCGGGGCTCTAGTCCGGGTGCAGCATGCGGAGCAGGCCAATGATGCCGGCGACGTGCGGGCATGACATGGAGGTCCCCAACTCGGAGTTGAAGGAGACGCGGCGCTTGTCGAAGGCGAGGTCAGTCGGTGAGTTGGCGCGCATCCACGCTGCCACCACGCTCACCCCCGGCGCCGTGATGTCCGGCTTTAGGATCTCCGGCGTCACCGTGTTTGGCCCCTTCGACGAGAACGTCGCCATGAACAGAGTCGGCTTTGTCCCCAGCCTCGTCTTCGGCCTCATGATCGTCCCCACTGAAGTCTTGAAATGCACCCACATCAGTGACCAATCATGGCGACGTCGGTCGGCGAGCAAATCAACCTTGCTTACTTGGTGTTCTTGAGGTAGGAGAAGACGATCTGGCCGTCACTGAACTTGATGTGGGTGGCGGGGAGGACATGGGCTCGGCGATGATCTCGTTGCCGGTGGTGACGTCGTTGGCGAGCACCATCCCGGTGCCGCCGACTTCCTGCACCGCCTCGCCCTTCTCCACCCTCGGGTTCACTCCTCGCAAGCACACCATGATCTTCTCCTTCACATTCACCAGATCAAGCGAACCCATCATACAAAGCTGCATGCATCACATTATTCACCCACCCACTAATCATGATTAGTGATCACTAATCAAGTGATTAAGGCATAATTAACTTACGATTCGTTCCGAGTCTGGTTGGGAGCGGCAGCTTGGGAGGAGCCGATCATGGGGAAGGAGTTCGCCACCGGCGAGAGGGCGGAAGCGGAGAGGCTCTGGCCCTTGAGCTTGGTGTCGTTGAAGATGACGTATGAGGGGAACTCGCGGTCCATGGTGCTCGTGGCGGCGGTGAAGATCCATGGTGCAACGTTGGAGACAGTGCCGAGGGAAGGGCTCGAGTTGCCGATGGAGCATACGACGGCGATGCCGCGGCGGACGGCGTGGAAGGAGCCGATGGCGAGGCCGTCGGAGAAGTAGTTGCTGGCTTCACCACCGAGGGAGACGGAGAGGACGTGGACGCCGTCGTGGATGGCGGCATCGAACGAGGCGAGGATGTCAACGTCGAAGCACTCGCTGCCATTGACCGGGGTGTAGCTGACCCGGTACGCGGTGATGCGGGCGCGCGGCGAGCCACCGCTGGCCGTGCCGTTGCCGTAGCCGAAGACACTGGTGCCGACCACCGGCGAGCCTCCCGCCGTGGACAGCGTGTGCGTGCCGTGGCCGTTGCTGTCGCGCGGTGTGTCGAACAGGGTGGTGATTAGCTTGCCCACCGCCGACGCGTACCACTTGTCGACGCGCGCCGATCAGCTTCCTGCAATGTGGGTTAATTTTATGAATACTCAAGGGGTTTTCTATAAAATAGCCAGGTAGACTGCGGGTTAATTTTGGAAAAACTCAAGGGGTTTCTGCAAAACAACCAGGCAAAACAAAATTTGAGTGGAAACACTACTCGCTATATATATAGTTATAGATCTTACTTATAAGTCAGATAACAAGGAAGAAGCTAAAGAATCTTTGAGTTTGGTCCACCTCATAACAGCCTACACACATTCCACTAAAAATATCATAACTCCTTCCTCGAAAGTCCAAATGATTCACCAGTGGCGGGCCCAAGGCCCGGTGACCCTGGGCCCTTGCCTGGGCTCCACCGCGCGCCTAGCTGCTCCTGTTGGTAGCCTGCTCCTGCTAGTGCTACCACGCTGTTGCTGCTGCTCGCCTCTGCTGCTATAGGGGTATGGTTAGTAACGTAGCTAAGTCGATGGCAAATTAACGTAAAAACAATTAAGATATATGCAATTTAATCCGTATATCTCTGAATAATATCGATCAAATGAGTCGACCTCATACAGTTGCCAAAGGAAGTAGCTCATGCCCATACTTGCGTCGTACGTGGTAGCAGCAACCGAGACACGTGCGTAGCGCGAGAGGTAGACATGGCTGTACGTAGCAGCTCACTCACGCAGCTACACTTGTGTTTGAGTGTGAACCACTCGAGCCTACACGTGAGAGCATGGTCAGTCCCTCGCTGCCCGATTCGAGCAGCGAGAGCCACTATTGACGCCGCATGATTGTGTCCGGACGCTAACTGTGCGGCACCTGCTCTCACTGACGACCTAATCTGTTGTCCTATCCCGTCCACTTAATTTGTTGTGCTCGTGTATAGCTCGTTCTGGGTCTCTTTTTTGCTCATGCGTGCGGCACGGGTTACTACTAGTCGTCGATATGAGTTGTTGTTCCTCGCCTGTACATTAATCTCCTCAGCCACAAGCATTTGTGAATTCGCCCAGGCTAATAGAAATTTCTGAGTCCGCCACTGTGATTCAGCATATGTTGTGTTGAAAACTAGACTCGTAGACCTCTTAAACCATAAATAATTTAGCAACGGAAAAATGCTTGTACAAATGTAGATTTGAAATCGAATGAGATCGTTGGGCCATATTATTATGAAAATAGATGTACAATAGAGATATAAATTTTACATGAAACTTTTACGAAAAACCACGGACGTCAACTAGCAATAATCACTATTGAGAAGTTGATTATAAATATAGAAGAATATTAATAGAAACATCTTTCTTTTCATACGGCTTACAAGAATCTATAATCTATCTATAAAGCAAATAGTGTTTCTACCCAAAATTTTCGTCCACCTGGTTATTTTCTAAAACCCGTTGAGTGTTTATAAAATTAACCCGCACCCAATGCTGAAAAGAAAAAAGGGTTGGATGGGAAAAACCTCCTGCGCGCCTCCTTCCCGTCCCTATCCGCGCGCGCCGCGCCGCGCGTGGCCCCTCCTCCCGTCGCTACTCGGAGCTCCCCGTGCCGCGCCTACCCCTTTCCCTCCCGTCGCCGCTCGGAGCTCCGCCGTCGCCGCTTCTCTTTCTGCGTCGTTGTCCCGTTGTAATGCACGAGCTTTTTCTAGTATATATAATAGATAAAACAAAATATATCTAGTAGTAAACTAATTGGAATTTGGACTATATATTAACACGTATCACGAGAAGAGAGGAGGCGAAGGAAGGCAACCGACAGCGATGGGATGTGAACTCGGTATCGTTAGATATGAGCGGCGAAGGAAGGCAACAATAATTGATGGTTAGGACAAGGTGACAGCGATGGGATGTGAACTCGGTATCGTTAGATATGAGCGGGGCCAACGTGATGAGACATTAAAGCTTAATCACATGGCATCTTCTGCCTTGCTAGCATCTAGCTAGTAGTACTGGCCTGGTAGCTACGTGGCTGTTAGAAATTTTACACACAAAAAATCGCTACTACACAGTAGGGAGAGCTGTTTACGAACCCAAGTTTTAGAATCGGACGCATCCAATCGATAATGGTACTGCTGCCAGTTAATGTTGTATTCTAGCAGTGATTATTTCCCACACTAGCAAATTCAAGTCGAAGACCAGTTGACAGCAAGAATACGCGGAGGACATATCAAAATAAAACGGCACTAAACAACAGTTGACAGCAAGAATACGTGGACGACATAAATCAAGACTAAAGAGGGTTTTCTAAGCAAACAAATACAACTATTGTATTTGTTTGCTACTGACCAAACAAATACAGAGTACAGATCAGAAATACAACTATTGTGAATTAAAATAACATAATCATCTGTATCATGCAGATGCTGCTTGGGCATGATCCTGGCTTCACCTATAAATAGGCGCGTCTCACACTCCAATCATATGCATAACCACAAGACCAAGAAAGCTGTAGCCTTTGAGCCCTCTTGCTTTAGTTTGCTGATCCTCGAGTAAATCTCACTGGAAAGAAGCTAGGAAACATGGAAAGAGGTGTGAAGAGTTTGATCGTGTGTGCGCTGGTGCTAGGCTTAGTCCTGCAGCAGGAGAACATCCAGGTCGAAGCTAAGAGCTGCTGCCCATCCACCACGGCAAGAAACATCTATAACTCATGCCGTTTCGCGGGTAGTTCAAGGGACACCTGTTCTAAACTCTCTGGCTGCAAAATTGTTGATGGGAACTGCAAGCCACCTTACATTCACCACACCCTTCACCCTGAATCTGGTAAATTAGAAACATTAACTCTCCTTGTCTATATTTCTTTATTACATTCACCACGCCCTTCACCCTAGCTAACCCAGGCAAATTAAAACATATTAACTCCTCTTGTCTAATCTTTTGGGCTGTTAACTTTGTAATATCTACTGGTACATGATTTTGCAGAGGAATCGGATGTACTTGACTTCTGCAAGCTCGGATGTACTTCGTCTGTGTGCAGCACCATGAACACTCGTAAGCAATAAAAAACATCAAACTAAGTTACCATTGATTTTCAACAAAAAAAGTAAAGATTATTTGTTATATATAGCTAATGTATAGATTTAATCATTCGTTTTCCCATTCAGTTGCTGGCAATGAAGAAGGGATTCATGCCATCGATCGATGCAACAATGCATGCTACCGCTTCTGCACCAAGGAAGCTGAGACTGTCACCGTTGTTTCCTAAGCAGGTGCAACATGCAAGCATAAGAGGCTTCACACATCGAAGCCCATGGAAGGCTATGCCACCCTGGAGTACTCATAAATAAAATGGATATCATGATATCCAAGCCAGTGTGCCATCGAATATCTCTTTTGTCTTCTGTCACTTCGTATTTTCAATAAGCCATGATAATCGCGATCTGCCATCATATCTTCTTTTGAGGATGTGAGCATATGTAGAGTGTTGATATCATTGGCTAATAAATAAAATCTTGTCATCAGGATGGATCCCTTTTCTAAGAGTCATATAACTCATTCTAAATACATAGGAACTGAGGTAGCAATGAATATACTGAATACTACTGTATAATTGGAGTACATATGGAGCAAGATAGTCCATAACAGGGTATATGCACATATACATGGTGCAGAAAAGAAATAATTTGTCTTCAGGCAATGGATAATTACTTAATTAAAAGGATAATTAAGCAAAACACAATGAATGATTCATGTTTGTATGCTACTTGCTCAACTGAAGCACCATACATGTCTATCAGTGGTAGATTTCTTGTGCGTCATGAATTACTATAAATAAACCACAAAAACAGAAGGTTAAACACACAATTAATAACGCATAATATACTTGCTAGTCATCTCTTATATATGCTTAAGGACCATCCAAAATATTCACATGTCTTCTTGACGACAACATAATCAGCTCAACAATTGCCAGGTAACCATATTTATGCTCTCCATGAGAACTTACAGATCCATATTTATTCTTGCCATGAGAACATACAGATCCAACTTCTTGGTTAATATATGACTAAGGCCTGCTTGGGAGCATTATAAAATTATTACACCTGCAAACCAGTATGAACTTGCACATGTATTTTTCCTGGGCACCAATAATACAAAGGAATTTTTTTCCTCTTGGTGGAACCTGTTTGGGTATAAGATATGCATGTTTTCCTTTAAACTGTTGTTAGTAACCGTCCAAGGAAGCTAACAGCTGATTCATGCCCTGCAAAACAAAAGAAAATGATTGAGTTTCCTTTACAGTTGATTCAGTACATTCTAATATGAAATATATATATATAGCTATATTTAGATACACACCGAATTTTGCTCTCTGTACAAGCCAAGTTGAAGGAAGTACTGATGCAGTGATGCTTATTACCTTGAAAAACAGTAGATACAGACGTTGCTGAATTGTTGTTTGTTCCTTGTTTGGGTAACTCTCGTTCAGGGCTTGTCAATTGTGCTGGGCAGCTGCTAGGTATTTTGCTATAACCTCAAAATTAGGAACTAGGGATGGGGTCGATGCATGTTCAGCCTGACTGACTTCGTCCTGACAACGAGCAAGACTAGAACAAGATTATGGCAGAGGTGTGACTGTCATTTGGAGCTACGTAGAATATGAGCATATGAGGGGGGAACTTTCCAGTAAAAAAAAACAGGAACTTCATGTGAAGAAAGATGATGAATTTTAAAATCCTCATTAAAAGATCATTGCAGGTGAAAATTGAGGAAATTTCAACTCACATTAGCTTTGACAACAATAATTTGTTTAATGTCAAGCTCATTATAAATCACTTGGAGTTATTCCACAATCACAACACCGCATGCATACACAATGGCATCATTTACTTATGCTTGAAACGTTGCAGGTGCACCAACAATATCCCCCATAGTTATTCTCATAGAAACTAAATGTATAAGTTATGTCCTCGTAAAATGGTTTAGACAATGTGACAAATCTAAGAGACTTAAGACTAGCATCCCCGAGGGCACTTCCATGTATATTTAGGGCCCAACAAATGGCTGAGGCCGTGAGGCCTAGTATACACTCTAGCTAGCTTGGATGCTTTCACGGTGGCATGTAAAAACAATATAATCCTTCGGTCATACATATTTGATTTTCAAAACAAATTCAGTTAAACTTCTGATAACATTCACTATTGGTTTCATATTAAACTAAGTTTATAAACATAATAAGTTAATGATACTATGGTATACACTACGAAAAAAACAAACATTATGTAGAGGCACTTTTTTAGAGGCACTTTGGAAATCTTATAGAATATTTTTTAGTCGGGAGAGACTTTAGAGACGTTTTTAGCACTGTTTGTTGAATTTATGTTATAGAGACATCTCTTCACTATAGAAAACATGTATGGGTGCGTTGATAAAAAAATTCTCTCACACGCTAGCCTGTGAGATCTAGTTAGCTGCAGTGCAGGTACGTCCTTGGCTACCTGTGATGAACTAGACGTGCCAATTGGTTTGATATGCTAACCAATAAGAAATAATAAACAGATTGATGTATTAAGGTTAAAGTTAGATCCTACCGGATCGGCTCAGGAAACCAACTTACATATAATCGCCTTCCCAAAGCATATTTAAACTAAGTGACTGGGATAGATCGGCTGAGCTAAGACAATATGAATCACTTAATCTAAATATACATCAAGATAATGAATATATGCGTTTATAACCTAGCCGATGCTGTAGCTCTAACGTGAATCGGCTAATACTGCGATACATCTTATGAAAAGATACTGATCTAACCTAAATGCACTAAACCTAGATCAATCGGCTGTCGGCTAATGCCAACAGATTGATACTGGTTTAAAGCATTTAACCAGATTGAGATCTTAATATAAGAGGCAGTTTTAATATATCTAATAGTAAATAATGCTAAAAGATTATTAAAATAGGTAAGGCTGGCTAAAACCCCAGCACTGTCTCTACAAGTAGGCATCAAATCGAATAGTTTTAAATACTTCTAAAAGCGAATTAATAGATCATAGATGATGTAGCATTAAGTACAAAAAGATAGTATTAGATCTATATAAATCGATGCAAACCCTTCAAGACGGTAGATACAGCATATGACCTAGTCCAGCATCTAGATCTAGCTCTGTCGGCTGCTGTCTCCTGAGAGAAACGAGCCGACGGCGAGATAGATCTAGGCATTGTTCTAGATAATATGTCGTATATGATAACTTGCACAACTTATAACATTAAACCTAGAGTGTCATGATGATGTAAGCACTAGATTTGATGATACGAACTACTAACGACAAGCATTTACCTTATTCGAGGGTCGAGATCGATGCAGCCCGAAGCGGGATCAAGAACTCATCTAAAAGAAAAGGTTTGGCGATGCGCCGAGATTGTATTGATGTGTGTGTCTTTTACAAGAAGTCTCGAGTCTTATTTATACCCAAGAATAACACTATCCGTGTAAGACACGGTTTCTATCTAATCTACTATTCAAAATACGACAATACCTCAAGATACAGTCCCATGTCGCATTACAAAAGAAAATATCTAAACAAACTCTATTTTACATATATAATTGTCGTTACAGGACTTTATACATAAATGGCAATATCTTAACGAACATTTGGGAACCGAATCTTCCTTTTATCTCTCACCGTTTTTATCAAAAACAGTTCCATCTCCTTCTCTGAATCGGAATCGGCTATCGGCTGTCCCTGTCCGATTCGGCCTCAGCCAACTGGTCTTCCAGCCGATTTGATCGTGGCCGATACAGCTTCTATTTTTTCCGCAGATCATTTTTCAATCCGATTCCGCTATAATCTCGGCTTGGACTTAAGGATTTGGTTACCAAATTTGGTCGTTAACACATGCCCCCCAAGTCCGTGATAAGATAATATCGCGGATTTGCCGCTTTTTGAATTCTTGCGCAACTCCCATCCGATTCTGTCTCGGCTGTCAACAAACCCGTCTAAATAGCACCTGTCTTGCGCCGAAACAAGCCACGCTGTTATTTCTATCTCTCAAGCCCTAGCCCCCCAAAAAAACACTTCGTCTCCTCGGCGACTCATCGGACCCGAAGCGCGACATCACCAACAAACCCTTTCCGCAGCGACAATCCCACTCATCAATGGCGTCCTCAAGCACCCATTCCGAAGCGGCCCAAGCGGAATACCCAGAGGTAAATTTCATCGGCTACTGCCCTTTACTCCTTACAATTTGGTTTTCATCTTTTGTAATCTTGTTTTTCCATCCTTTAAATCGCAGCGTCTCACCCACCAAATTGCCATTCCAGACCTCGTCAGTCCCAATCAGTTCTTGTTAGGGCCGATCGGCAACGTAGACCCTAGCGAGTTCATTAATGCTGAAACAAACCGAATCCCCTTCAGATTTTTCACTCTTGACCTAGCCCACTGGTCCGGTGCCTTCAAGTCTTGGCCCTCAACAGATAAATCTTGGCCAGCTTGGTATTCACGGATGTCGGCTAGGCAGCAAACCCACTGGACTGAGATAGGAATAAGCCAATGCCTAGCCCTGACGATAGCCGATATATCAAAAGACGAACGCCTCTTATCGGTTGCCACCTACTTCTGGTCGGACATGCTAAACGCGTTCCTTTTCAGGCAAGGGCCTATGACACCAACCCTTATGGATATAGTGATTATCACAGGATTGGATATAACATCCACAGTTGATCCAGTCGGCCTCAATATCAAGTGCTCCCATAATTTTAAAACCAAAAGCATAGGGGGCTGGAGTGGCTTCATATCAATGAACATGAAAGACGACCCCATTTCTGAGAGAGAACACACTGCTTTCCTTTTAATGTGGCTGGAAAAATATGTCTTCTGCGGATCGAGCTATGGGTCGACTAGCAACTGGCAGCACATAGCCGAAGCCCTAGTGAGCAAAAAACAAGTCCTTTTGGGAAAATACTTGCTTGACTATCTATACTTGCTCAAGGATATGGTTTGCTTACGACGATTTTGATAGATTCGAACTCCCAGATGATCTTCAGCTGGACGAGCTCAACTCCGAGGGATATGAAAAACCAAGGGAAATCTATACATCGGCTATCACACCCTGCATCCTCCCTGTCGGCATCCACCAAGGGCCCAACATTCAAAAATCTTATGAGTTTTATCATCCGATGGTGGCCGCAAGACAACTTGGCATGGGTCAGCTGCCGATTGGCCTCTACTACTTTGACAAGATCCAATCCAGAGGCAAGATCTAGGGGGATATCATGAGGAATCGGTTGCTCAGCATTCCTGGCCCCCCCTCTTGGCAGCATTGATAACATTGATCTGGCGTTGACAAGGACAACAATCTTCAGCCGATAGTGGAATGAATGGAAGTGGCATTTGTTCCATCAATCGGCCTCAATGTATTTGACCATCATTGACCCAGAGATGACCCCATCAGTAAGTATCTCTTTTTTCTTTGTCTTAGCTTTCTTCGACCACTCCTTGCATTATTGACTAATCATGTCCTATTCCTTTGCAGATGACCGATACCTCCACTCCACACACAAGTAATACAGGGGTGGCAATCCTTTATGCCCCTGGCGTGCTACCCGGCGGCTGCGGGCTGGCCCCTTCCCTCATCGGCTGCCATGCGCCGAAGGTGGCCACTATGCTTCACGGCCAAACCCGTGCGCCATTACATTGGCTGAAAAGGGTGACGCCGTCGGCTACTGCTACTCCTGTTGCAGAGAATAGAAAACGAGCTTCAAAGAAACCCAAAATAGCTCCAACCGACGACCTGCCCCCAATCGACCCGGATGTGGATGTGGTCCTTGAAGAAGAAGTCAGGGATGAGGAAATGGAGCAAGCCGTCAACGCCGCCGTAGACGAAACAAGCTCATCGGACAAGTATGGTCGAACCCCATGGCTTAGCAGACCATCGAGCGAACTCCAAGCCCTCCGCAACGCGCCCCTCGTCCCCAGCCGGTAAGCATTTTTCATCACTTAGTCTCGTCATTCACTTTTTATTATGATTCATCGGCTCTGTGTGTCTGCAGGCAAGGAAAATGCCCACCAAGAGGAAAACGGCTCCTCCTCCTTCAGTAAGCTTTATCACCCTCCATTTCCTTCTTACTAGCGCAGCCGAATTTCTGACTTGCACCTTTTCCAGCCTCCTCGTGCCCCAACACCTGCCCCCCATGCATCAAGGGAGCCGACGCCGACGGCTGCAGGTGATGACGACACTGAGGATGTGGCTACCTCAGTTCCAGCTATCCGAGTAAGTCCTGTTCAATTTTATAAATTAGCTTTTCAGCTTTGTTGGCTCCCCTAACCATTTCTGCATTCTGTAGCCGATCTCCTGGATTTCGACCTCTCCAAATTTCTTGATCCTGATGAGGACGCCGATAAGGCCATGGTGGTGTCGGACGAGGAGCTACGGGCCACTCTGTCAGACATAGCCAAACGACTAGAGTGCTTCCTTGATTTCTTGGTCACCAACTGCGGTTGTACCCGTAGTCAGTTTGAGGATATTCAATATCGGCTGCCGGACCAGCTGGCTGATATTATTGCACCGGCCATGTTTATGGAAGCGCATCGGCACAAACTTGAACGAGCTAAACAGAGGATAGCCGATCGCCGCGAAAACCAAGCATTGGAGGCCACCATCAAGGCCAGCCAGCAAGAGATTACTGTCGAGAAAGCTAAGTTTGACGCTTTGAAGACCGAGCCGATTGCTGAACTCGATCGTCTTCACAAACGTCAGGACGAGCTGATAACCGAACTTGACAAGATTAAAACCGATATCATAGCCTAGGAACAACGCGTGGCTGGCCTGTTAAAGGAAATCGGGGACCAGCGAGCAAAGATTAAGGCAGCCGTGTCAAATCTGTATGACATGGCCAAGGTGATGAAGCCGATCTCGGGGAACGACGCAACCGATGGGAAGGCCATTGAAGAGATAGACGAGATCCGTCGTAAGGCGATATCGGCTATTGCCGAATTCCTTGGGCACTGAGTCAGCTGTAATAGTTGTATAGGGCACGAACTCGCACGTTCTTGTAACCCAGTTGTTTTTGTAATCGACTCTCGTCGACTCTTGTAAATGATTCGAACTGACTTCTGTAATCGGTTTGCCTTACTTGATGGCCAATTAATGCATGCTTGCCGATCATCCCCAACTTGCTTGAAGGCATAAAAAATGCTTGAAAAATTTGTTCTATCTCCTCTGCCTTCTTGATATTCGTGTTGTGTCGTATATGCCCCCTAATTTTGTTGATGGTGTTCCCAGCGTTAACAAAATTATCAAGTCAAATACCCTGTTGCTGTCGGCTAGGCCGAGCCGATGTATGAAAATTAGGGAACAAACTTGGCGTGAAAATGCCCTAAAGGCGATGCGTATGTTACAACGCATCGGCTAACACGAATCGGCACGACCATAGCCGAATCACGAGTTGATCCATACACTTGGGTAATATTTCTTTAGATATTTGTCGTTCAGAGCCCTCCCAAACACTTCTCCATCCAAACCCTCTAGCATATAAGCTCCTTTAGAGACGCATTTGTGGATCTTGAATGGTCCTTCCCAATTTAGTGACCATTTGCCGAACTTACTGTCTCTTTGTCCGATCGGCAATATCAATTTCCAAACGAGTTCGCCCTCTTCGAATGATTTAGGGACAATCTTCTTGTTATAATGGCGGGCTACTCGTTCCTTATACTTTGTTACTTTTTCCAAGGCCCTCATCCGTGACAACACCAAATCTTCTGATTTATCTACCATGAGGTTGTGTAATCATCGGCTGTAAGCTAATCTTGTAAGTGAATTCTTATAGAGCCGATGATGTTTTCCCATGGTAAAACTGCTTCGTGCCTATAAACTAGTTTATACGGAGGAACTTGGATAGATCCGTGGCAAGTCATCCGATAGGCCCAAAGTGATTCGGCTAATCCGCTATGCCATTGCTTGGGATATTCAGAAATCTTCCTCTTCATCATCTTAATCAAACTCTTGTTTGAAGTCTCTACTTGCCCATTGGCCTGAGCATAATACGACGAAGAATTGAGTAGCTTGATTCCCATGCCATCGGCGAACTGAACAAACTCATCCGATACGAAGATAGATCCCTGATCTGTTGTTATTGTTTGAGGGATGCTGAATCGATACACGATGTGTTCTTTAACAAACTCGATTGCGTCCTTTGAATCGACCTTTTTTAGAGGAATTGCTTCTACCCACTTCGTGAAATAATCTGTTGCCACCAGTATGAATTTATTTCCCTTACTTGAGGGTGGATTGATCTGGTCGATCATATCTATTCGCCAACCTCTGAACGGCCAAGGCTTTATTATTGGGTTCATAGTTGATGCTGGTGCCCTTTGTATAGCTCCGAATTTTTGACAATCCTGGCAGCCCTTGTAGTACTTGAAACAATCCTCCAGCATCGTTGGCCAAAAATACCCTGCTCTCCATAGTAACCACTTCATCTTATGAGCCGATTGGTGCGTGCCACAGATCCCTTCATGCACTTCTCCGATGACCACCTTTGCTTGATCGGCACTGAGACACTTGAGTAGCACGTCATCAATCGTTCGATAGTACAAATGTTCAACGAGCAGGACATATCTTAAAGCCTTGTAGCGCAATTTCCTTGAAGCCGACTGGGAAGGGTTCTGTAAATAACTGTAGACTTCAAACCTCCAGTCGCCGGCTGTTATGGCGGCAATCTCTACCTCAATATCTTTTGTCATCGGCTTGAAACCCGATGCCCCTTGAGCTAAATCATTAGCTTCTGTATTCTGCGCCCTGGGGATATGCTTCAATGTAACTAGCCCAAAGTTGTCCATCAATTCTTGGCACCGTTCACAGTAGACGATCAGCGCATCAATTTTGCACTCATATTCTCCCGACAACTGGCTGATGACCAACAGTGAATCCCCCATGATCTCGATGGCGTCGACTTCAACTTCCTTGAGAAGATGCAATCCTTTGAGCATTGCTTGCATTTGGCTTGGTTGTTTGTGGCATGGGGCTTGATTGAGAATACGAATTCAAAACTTGCCCCCCTTGGTGATATAATTACCAAGCCGATACCGCATCCACTCGTGCAAACCGAGACATTGAACGTCAAAGTCCAAGGCATAATTTTCACTGAGCCGATTGAATCACTTCTGTGTTCCACTATAAAATCGGCTATAGCTTGTCCTTTAACTGCCTTGGGTGCCTGGTATCTTAAATCAAACTCTGTGAAGGCAAAAATCCATTTTCCAACTCGTCCTTTTAACACTGGAGCCGATAGCATATACCTGACTACATTGGCTTTGTATATTATAGTTCACTCATTGGATAACAAATAATGCCTTAACTTGGTACATGAAAAATACAGGTAGAGGTACAATATCTCCACTGGTGAATACCTTGTTTCTGCGTCTAATAGCTGTCGGCTGTGATAAAAGATGGCCTTTTCCTTCCCTTCGACCTCTTGGATTAAGACTGAGCCGATTGACTTATCATCAGCTGATAGATATAGCTTGAATGGTATCCCTTTTCGTGGAGAAATTAGAACTGGAGGTGAGCTTAAATAATTCTTGATGTTGTCCAATGCTTTCTATTGCTCTGCCCCCAGGTGAATGCCTGATTGGCCTTAAGCCGAAGCAATGGTGTGAACGGCTCCATCTTTTCTAAAAGATTGGCTATGAATCGTCCGATGAAGTTGATTTTGCCGATCGAGATTGCGATTGCTTCTTGTCCTTCGGAGGTTGTATCGTCTTGATAGCATTGATGCTTCTTGGTGTAACTCGATCCCCTCTCATGAACAAGAAACCCTAAAAATTGCCCGGCCGACACGCCGAACACGCACTTCAGTGGATTCATCTTGAGGCCATATTTCCTTGTTCGCTCCAAAACTTGTCTAAGATCGGCGATGTGGTTTTCTGCTTCCCTGGACTTGACAACGACATCGTCAATGTAAATCTCTACCAGGGAGCCGATCATATCATGAAAAATGTAATTCATGGCCCTTTGATAAGTTGCTCTAGCATTTTTCAACCCAAATGTCATGACGACCCATTTATACAAGCCGATTGCTCCTGGGCATCTGAAGGCAATTTTGTGAATATCTTCTTCGGCCATAAAAATTTTTTGTACCCCACATTACCATCCATGAAGCTTATTATCTTGTGGCCGGAAGTAGCATCCACTAGTAATCGGCTATGGGCATTAGGTACTCGTCCTTAGGGGTGGCCTTGTTTAAGTCCCTGAAACTGATACACACCCTAAGCTTGCCGTTCTTTTTCATTACTCGAACAATATTCAAGACCCACTTGGCGTATCGGCAGGGCCGAATGAATCCAACATCATATAGCTGAGTGATTTTGGCTTTGATTGCATCATACATATCGGCCTTAAATCTCCTTGGAGACTGTTTGAATGGCCGATAACCCGGCTTGATAGGCAACCGATGCACAACAATAGATGGGGTAAGACCAGACATCTCGAAATACTCTCTAGCAAAACAATCTTTATATTCCTTTAATAAATCAATAAGCTGGGATCTACAATGAGAAGACAAATTTTTGCTAATATATGTCGGCCTGTCTCCAGAGCCGATATCTATTTCTTCTAGCTCGTCGGCCGACATAAATCCTTGCCCAAGCTTGCCATCATCGTCGTCCATGGTGTCCTTGCCGTAGACGCTAGAGCCCTCCATGATGCCCTCAAAGTAATAATTGAGGCTCTTCGTCTCCAATAGGTTGTATGGCAGAGTGGGACACCTTTAGATAATCAGCTTGCCAAACTTTATTGGACAAACAATCAATACCGTCGATTTCCCAAAGTGGCAAATCGATGTTAGCAATGCTCACTGACCTGTCGACTGGCACGATTTCAATCTTATCACCATGCCATTGGATTAGACTTTGGTGCATTGTTGAAGGGACGCAACAGTTTGCATGAATCCAGTCTCTCCCAAGTAGCAGGCTGTAAGATCCCTTCCCGTCGATGAAAAAGAATGTTGTTGGCACGGTTTTGCTGTCGACGGTTAGCTCGACGTTAAGCACACCCTTGGCCTCCGATGGATTGCCGCCGAAGTCTTTAAGCACCATGTTCATCTTGATTAGATCTTCGGCTCCAATGCCCAACTTACGAAAAGTGGCATAGGGCATGAGATTGACTGCAGCCCCCCGTCGACCAACATTTTGGACATCGGCTTTCCATTAACGAATCACTTCATGTACAGTGGTTTAAGGTGCCGTTTCTCAGTCCCCTCTGGTTTCTCGAAGATGGCTTGTTCTGGCGACAGGGTCAGCTTTGCCAAGGTGTCTTCGACATTATCTGCATCGGCCTTAGGAGCGCTGAATTCTGCTGGCAATATAAAAACCATATTGACCGATGCAGAAACCTTTCCTTTTCCTTTAGTCGTCCTTCTAGCTTGGTCGGCTGCACTTTGTCGGCCGGGTTTGCGTCGGCTGAGGTGTTTTTCTTCTTGGGCCTCCACCGTTTCCTGCCCTGCCGACGGCACTGATGCTGGATCAATTGTCGGACCTCCTCCTCTTGCCCTTCGCTCTTCAACCTTTGAATTTTTATTTTTTGCATCTCGGTGAACAGGTTCGAGGGGCACCATTATGGATTAGCCGATTGCTCTTCATCGTCTACTTCCTCGTCGTATTCTTCATCATTATCTTCTTCATCTTCGAAGAAGTCCTAGTGAATCAGCCCGAGCCGATCGTGCACTAACTGTCGCCGTTGGTTTAACTGCACGACCCTGGGGAAGAATCGAACAGGGCTGTGCATTGGTGGGTCCCTGTACTCGTCCCCACGATATTCACTGCAGGTCAGGCAGTTGTCTATCGTCGGTAGCTTCATCCCTGACTACCAACAGAATCAAAAAAACCCGCACCGCCAGTGCGGATCACAGTCGCTGTGATGCCTAACGTAATGGAAGGCTATAACCTCGGGCTCCCTCACATAAGGCCTGTTGCGCCAGTCTTCTTCCTCCTGCCAAAACCGCTGCTGGAAGCGCCATCGGCTGTCCATGCGGATCGGTCGTTGATCAGCCGATCGGCCAGCGGGACGCATCATGTTGAATGGCACGGCTTGGTCTCCAGTTGAGCTCCTTTCTGCCTTGATCCCCTCGAGAGTTTCAGCTAAGCTGGACACCATTCTGCTCTATCGATCAGCTTGCCTGGGGCCGGCTTGAACCATGTTGATCGGGAAGAGATTGCCATCGACTTTCATTGGCCGAGGTGAATCGACAAACTTCAACTTCCCCGCTTCAATGGCTGACTGGATTTGCTGTCTGAAAATTTTGCAGTCATTAGTGCGATGGGAGGTGGAGTTGTGCCACTTGAAGTACTTCTTCTTCCTGAGTTCATCAGCCGATGGGATCACATGATTGTCAGGCAGTTGGATTTGCTTCTCCTTTAGCAATAAATCAAAGATCCTATCAGCCTTTGTGATGTCAAAATTGTACTTCTCCTCCTTAGCCGTTTTTAGTAGCCATTGGCAAATGATGGCCTTTTTAGTTTTTGTCCATTTGGGTTCAGCAACTTCTGCTTCATCATCACTTACTTCTGAATTAGATTTGACGATGGCGTGGGCAACCTTCTTGATGGCCTTCCTTGATTCCTGAAATTGTTGCTCGTGGGCCGTCACCTTCTGCACCAAGTGGGCTAGGCTGTTGAAGTCTTAAGCCGAAAACCTTTCACGGATCGGCGGGAATCAGTTAATTGGGAATCGGACAGCACCAGGCTATAGCTTCGGTTCCTTATTTCCCTAAACCTCTGAATGTAGTCCTGAACCGATTCTTCATGCTTTTGCCTAATGCTTGTCAGTCCGACAATTTCATCTCATGATTCCGTGTAGAAATAGCGTGAAATTGCTTCTCGAGATCGGCCCAGCTCTGGATACAATTATAGGGTAATGAAGATGAAGGGTTACGCGGACGCTACGCTAGCGGAAAACAAAAACTTTTACCGCGCAAACCGGGAACACTTGCAAGTAAGGGCCGATAGATCGTTACCGATTGGAGTAGAGTGCAGCGGAATAGCCAATCAGGGCAATCCGATCCGGAACAGTGTAGCCGATTCCCGGAGACAGCCGATTCGCCAATCAGCCGATTCGAGTCGTCCGGCCGCGTTCTCACGCCTCGCTCCGATGCGCCCGATCGCAGCCGATACCACCACAGCCGATCGCTCCGATTGCAGCCGATCCGAAGCCGATCAACAGCGCGCAACGTAGCGCGCCTCTACCGGTATCCACACGTCCGGGGACAACGCCGAACACCCGTGTGCTAGCACGCGATGCAAGGCTAGGGTTTGCCTCGAAAGTGGGGAGGGTTTCCGTGGAGATTGATCTCGGCGACTTCTGTTGCACGCGATGCAATTGACATGCCGCAGCTCTCCACCCCTCCCTCCTTTATATAGAGTTGGCCGACTGGGACTAGTGGCCGATTAGGACTCTATTTTGAATCGGATCTCATCCGTATCTCATAGAGTTGGCCGCCCACACGTCGTAAGCCCATAGGACTCTATCCGATCCGATCCCTATCCGATCGAGCCGTATCCGAGTCCAACTCGAATGCCTGTTCCTATCCCCTTAAGTGTGCGACCCTGTAGGTTCAGGTATACTCGGTTTCGGCTATAGTCTAACTTAGCCGATCGTCGGCTCGAGTCTAACTCAGCCGACCTGTCAACGGCGCCTAGCAGCACATATTGACACCATAGTATACAAGAATAATATCGGCTCTGAACCTGTAATGTGTACACAAATCTCTTTGCCTCACGATACCAATTAAGCTATAGGCAAGATGTGTGCCATCCCTTCAATAGCTTAACCATTCACTCGAACCGTATTGGATTATCTATCTGTTGATTGACTCCTCAATCAACTTAGCATGGCCATGCATTTCCATAATCCATTACCTCGAGGGGCCCAGAGATATCTCTCCAAAGGAGGGGCAAATTCCATCTTGATCACTCACATCCCACTCCATGTTTCATAGCAAACCCGAAAACTACCTTTATAACTACCCATTTACGGAATAGCGTTTGGTAGTCCCAAAGTAGGCTACTACACATGTTGGAATCCATGGTGATCTCAGGTTTAAGGACTTTGTACCAACACTACCCGAGACCAACTAATGGCACATTGATTCCCGTAGTGTCTCATGGTGGGTCTATCCAACAATGTGTTCTCCAACACATGTGTCCATGTTTATTGATTTGGTATCTCCATACCCATGATCTATGAGACATGATCATCAATCAATAAACATGCCGATCTTAGAATCATATTTGTTCCAACAATATGACATATGATCGTGGATCGTTTAGAAATAGATTCATACATATAGAGTCTCATAAATAAGTCACGTACTTATTGATCAATACAAGATGTCTATTTCATGGAACCGAATAACACTTTATTCATTTATACATAAACATTGACGTGATATCCAACATCTCCATGTTGCCTCTAGGGCATATCACTAACAATCTCCCACTTGCACTAGAGTCAATCATGTAAGTATCTAATACCCATTGCTCTTGTGTGCGCCTCATGCTTCGGGAGGGAGAGGTTTTGTCGCCGGATCGGCTATGTTGAGATCCGTGTGCACTTTGCATATCTTGACATCACCTCTGTCCTAGGGATGGCAACGGGCGGGTTCGGTTCGGGTAGAGTCTCTGGGCACCCAAAACCGAAACCCGAATCTAAAACCCGAAACCGAAACCGAAACCGATTCGGGTAAAAATCCATCACCAAAACCGAAACCCGCGGATACCCGAAACCCGACGGATTAACCGAAACCCGAATTTATTAACCGAAACCCGAATTTTTAACCGAAATCCAAAACCAAAACCCGAATCTTTCACCGCATCAACAAACATCAAGCATCGCATTATAGGAAATGGCATCAAGCATCAACAAACAATGGGAATTCAAGCATCAAGCATCAAGCCGGAGGACAGCAACGGCGCGCCGGCTGGGGACAGCCGGGCGCGCTGGGGACGGCCGGCGCGCGCTGGGGCTGGGCGACGGCGCGCGGCCGGAGGCCGGGCCGGGACGGCCGGCGGCGCACGCGCTGGGGACGGCGGGCGGCGCACGCCGGGGGCGCTGGGGACGGCGCGCGCGCGGGTGGAGGAGAGACCGGGCCTGGGACGGCCGACGCACGCGGGCGCGGCGGCGCGCGGGTGGAGGAGGCGGCGGCGGCTAGGGTTGGTGAATGGTGAATGGTGGCGCCGTGGCAAAAGAAGCGCCCGAGGAGTTGGCGCGTGGCCGGCATCCGAGCCGGGCCATGGAATCGGATAGGCATGGGGTGAGGTTGTGGGGACTGGGAGTAGGGAGATTTTCGGTCGGGTTTGAGTTATCCATGGGTTATATCTGATAACCGAACCAAACCCGAACTATTTCGGTATCCGAAACCGCAAACCCGTGGGCAAGAAATAGGCACCGAAACCAAAACCCGAAACACCAAAACCCGCGGGTACCCGAACCGAACCCGAACCATTGCCATCCCTACTCTGTCCACTATCTCGCGGATGAGATGATATCGCCGAAGTATGTGTTTGGACTTCTGATGTGACCTCGGCTCCTTGGCTTGCGCAATGGCTCCACTATTATCACAATAGAGAGACATTGGACCGTCGTACTAGTCATCACACCAAGCTCGAAACGAATTTCTTGATCCAAACAACCTCCTTTGTAGCTTCCGAGCAGCAATGTACTCGGCCTCCGTTGTTGAATCAAGCAACGATCCCGCTTGGAACTCTTCCACTGCTCCGCGCCTCCGTTCAGTGAACACGAACCCGCATTGCGATCTATAATCATCCTTGTCCGTTTGGAAGCTTGCATCGGTGTAACCACTTACAACGAGCTCTTCTTCACCTCCATAGACTAGGAACATATCCTTAGTTCTTCTCAAGTACTTAAGGATATTCTTTACTAGATCCAGTGACCTTCACCGGATCTCGACGGTATCCGCTTGTAGCACTCAAAGCGTACGAGACATCTCGGGCGTGTACAAAGCATGGCATACATGATGGATCCAATTACCGAAGCATATGGAACCATACCCATCTTATTCCGCTCATCATGTGTCCGAGGACACTCTTTCTAAGATTAATGCCATGTGACATGGGCAAGAAACCTTTCTTGGAATCATGCATGTTGAACCTTTTCAACACCTTGTCAATGTATGTACTTTGGCTTAATCCAATTAGCCTCTTGGATCTATCTCTATAGATCCGAATGTCCAATATGTATGTCTGCCTCCCTAAGTCTTTCATGGAAAAACTATTTTTCAATGAAGACTTGACGGATTCTAGCATAGGGATATCATTTCCAATCAACAATATGTCATCCACATATAAGATTAGAAATACAATTGCGCTCCCACTCGACCTTTTTGTAAACACAGGCCTTTTCTTCGTTTTTGATGAAACCAAACCCTTTGATTACTTCATCAAAACGAATATTCCAACTCCGAGATGCTTGCTTCAATCCATAAATGGATTTCGTAGCTTGCATATCTTTCCAGCGATTCTCGGATCGACAAAACCCTAAGGTTGTATCATGTATACATCCTCGCTTAGGTTTCCATTTAGGAAAGCCGTTTTGACATCCATCTCGCCATATCTCATAATCGAAATATGTAGCAATCGCTAGGATAATCCGAATAGATTTAAGCATTGCGACGGGCGAGAAGGTTTCATCATAATCAACTCCTTGAATCTGTTTAAAACCTTTCGCCACCAATCGCGCCTTATAGATGTGAACATTTCCATCCATATCAACCTTTTTCTTAAAAACCCATTTGCACTCAATGGTTTTGACACCATCAGTGGACCAACCAAGTTCCAAACTTGATTGTCGTACATTGATTCTATTTCGGATTTCATGGCTCCAAGCCACTTGTTGGAATCGGGTCCCACCATCGCTTCCTCATAGGTCTTAGGTTCATCGTTGTCCAACAACAATATATCACGTTGTTCCGCACTGTGTACTCGCAGTGCACGACGTGATCTTTCGCACCTCCGTGGGGCGGGTGTATCTACAACCGGTGGCGCAACACTTTGCTCCTCCCGTTGTGGTTCTCGTGGTCGCCGAAACATTTTCTCGGTGTTTCTTGAACTTCTTCAAGATGCACCCTACTCCCACTAACCCTTCTTGAAAGAAACTCTTTCTCCAATAAGACACCGTGTCGGGCGACAAACACTTTGCCATGTTCCCGATTATAAAAGTAATATCCCTTAGTTTCCTTTGGATATCCCATAAAGAAGCACTTGTCGATTTGGGTGTGAGCTTGTCGATTATAAACGTTTTACATAAGCTTCGCATCCCCAAATTTTGAGAAAAGACAAACTAGGGGGTTGCCCCGTCCATATCTCATATGGTGTCTTTTCAACCGACTTAGATGAAACTCTATTTAGTGTGAGCGCAATGTTTCAAGAGCATATCCCCGTAAGGATAACGGAAGATCACTTTGGCTCATCATCGACCGCACCATGTCCAACAAGGTGCGATTTCTCCGTTTGGACACCCCGTTCCATTGTGGAGTTCCCGGCGGAGTCAACTATGGAACAATTCCATAATCTTTCGATGATTACCAAACTCTTGGCTCAAGTATTCTCCTCCACGATCCGATCGTAGAAACTTGATTGTTTTCCCTAAATGATTCTCGTACTTCATTCGGAATTATTTGAACTTTTCAAAGGATTCGGACTTATGTCTCATTAAGTAGATATAACCATATCTACTAAAGTCATCGAAAGGTAATGAAGTACGATAACCACCTCGCGCTTGAGCTCATTGGTCCACATACATCGCATGTACGAGTGCCAATAAGTCACTTGCTCTCTCACTATGTCCCGTGAAAGGTGCCTTTGTCATCTTACCAAGTAAACAAGACTCACATGTCTCAAATGATTCAAAATCAAAAGAGTGAAGCAGTCCATCCTTATGGAGCTTCTCCATGCGTTTCTTATTTATATGGCCTAAGCGACAATGCCGATAAACGTGGGGTTTATATCATTAGAGATTTGCCTTTCGTATTAATGTTATAGATGGGAGATGCTTCAAGATTCAAAACGTATAATCCATTCACCAATGGAGCATGAAAATAGAACATATCTCGAGATATATTGAACAACCATTGTTCATTGATCTAAAATCATATCCTTTCGCTTGCAAATATGAAGCGGAAATAACGTTTTGACATAGTGTTGGAACACAATAACAATTATTCAATTCCAAAACTAATCCTGAAGGTAGATGAAGTGGTACTCGTGCCGACAAGAAATCGTAGCAACGCTTGCTCCATTGCCGACGCGCAGTTCACCTCGCCCCTTCTCAATCCTCTACTTCTTCTCATTCCCTGCAATGATTTGAAAATATGAGCTACTGATCCGGTATCAAATAACCAAGAGTCAGTAGGTGAAGTAGCAAGATTAATGTCTATAACATTAATACCTGAAGAAGAAGTCGTACTTTGCTTCTTTTTGAGATCCTCCATGTACTTCTTGAAGTTCCTCTTCCAGTGGCCTGTCTCCTTGCAAGAGAAGCAAACGGCATCGATGCCGCCGACCCTTCTTGCCCTTCTTTGCATTGGAGGCACTCGCGATCTCATCGGGAGTTAACTTCCTCTTGGTGCAAAGTTTCTTGACAGTGGTTTGCGCTTAGCCTTCGCATCATCATCACATGATGACCATTCTTCTCGGATACTCTCCTTAGCCGTCTTTAGCATCCCATGCAATTCAGCCAAGGTTCTATCCATATTGTTCATGTGATAATTCAATATGAATGGCTCGAAGCTCGGAGGGAGCGACCGGAGAATCACATCGCAGCCAACTCTTGGCTAAGGGAAAACCTAGTTTTTCCGGACTCTCGATATAGCCAATCATCTTTATCACATGCGGACCGACGGGATTCCCTCAACAAGCTCGCACGCAAACAAGGACTTTGAGGTGTTGAACCTCTCGGCCCGAGCTTGGTTCTCAAACATGCCACGCAGCTCCCGAATAATAGTGTGAGCATCACTGCTCTCATATTGCTTCGAAGCTCGGGGACATTGTAGCTAGCATGAGACAACTTATATCTAGGGCATCATTAGTGTGCTTCTCGTAAGCCCTCCGTGCGCTTGCAATGGCGTTATTAGGCAAATCCTCGGATAGGGTACTTCAAGAACGTACTCCTTACGCTCTTGCTTGAGAACAATTCTCATGTTGCGATACCAATCCATAAAGTTTGTTCCATTTAATTTTTCCTTTTCGAGAATAGATCGCAAATTAAAGGAACTGGGTGTAGTATTAGCCGCCATTTATTCTACAACAAAAAAGCAAAGTTTAGCACAATGTTTATGCTATGTCTATTGTTAAACAATTTAACATTAGACTCCCATTACGTATTTTCCACCTTCCTCTAGGTTACGTATTGGGTCAAGATCCACATGTTAGTTAATTTTCTAGTGAGCTTTGGCATCACGCTAGAAAATTAGTAACATCGGTAAGCAACTCTTTGCTAATCACATCTCTATGTGACTCTTGTTGTTGGTGTGGCATCTCCATTCCCGGCGCCAACCTATGCCCCAAGGCCCAAAACTGTTTTGATAGCCTTGTTAAGTAAACCAAATGCTCCCGCATGTATATGTCCGACATATACCCCTCGTGTTATGATAGAGAATGGCACTCTGCTTTGCACCCACCATTGACGAGCATAACGGTGACGGGTGCAACATTTGGAAGGGCATCATTACTACTTAATTTTGTGAGGGATGCTATCCTATCAAACAAACAAATCACATATGAAAACAGGTAGAATAGCATATAATGAAATAGTATGGCCCCCTTCACATGGTGATCTCCATCTCCATGTCGGCGCGAGGATCTCCATCTTCGGCACCATCTTTCAATGTGCATGATGCTTGATTTCTTCAAACTAAGCTACTACTATAGAAGCTCTAATTGAAGATTACATCGACTCGCAGGTCGTGAAAGAATATTACAAGCATTGCACGTATGAAAGAATATTACAAGGATTGCACATATGAAAGAATATTACATGCATCACATGCATCTCATATATACAATAGGGCCATACCATCTCAAAGCATTCTCTGCAAAAACAAGTTAGGCGTAGAAACGTTTTCTACCTATCGCAGAGATACGGCACCGAGACGACCTATAAGGGGGTACGCACACGTCCGAAACACCACAAGAAATTCATAGATCCAATCTATGAAATCGCTTACGGAAACCATATCGGCGTAATCATATTATGCCGTCCCGATACACTATCAAGGGAGATGGTTTGCGTAGGCGCGAGGCAGCTAACAAGATCGGACTACGAGATAGCTTCGGCATAATCACATTATACCGTTCCGATACACTATCAAGGAACGCTATCTCGAAGCCGACTCAAACCGAGTTATATGGAAATTGCTTCGACGTAATCACATTACGCCGTTCCGATACACTATCAAGGAACGCAATTACCATCAACTCTCCTCAACAAATCCCGTAAAACCGATTGATCTAATCAACCCGTGCGCAAAACTTGTTCCAGATCCAATCTAAAACCCGAACTAAGCAAGATTAGCTCTGATACCACTGAAGGGTTACGCGGAGGCTACGCTAGCCGAAAACAAAAACTTTTACTGCGCAAACCAGAACACTTGCAAGTAAGGGCCGATAGATTGTTACCGATTGGAGTAGAGTGCAGCGGAATAGCCAATCAGGGCAATCCGATCCGGAACAGTGTAGCCGATTCCCGGAGACAGCCGATTCGCCAATCAGCCGATTCGAGTCGTCCGGCCGCGTTCTCACGCCTCGCTCCGATGCGCCCGACCGCAGCCGATTCCACCACAGCCGATCGCTCCGATTGCAGCCGATCCGAAGCCGATCAACAGCGCGCAACGTAGCAGCGCCTCTACCGGTATCCACACGTCCGGGGACAGAACGCCGAACACCCGTGTGCTAGCACGCGATGCAAGGCTAGGGTTTGGCTCGAAAGTGGGGAGGGTTTCCGTGGAGATTGATCTCGGCGACTTCTGTTGCACGCGATGCAATTGACATGCCGCAGCTCTCCACCCCTCCCTCCTTTATATAGAGTTGGCCGACTGGGACTAGTGGCCGATTAGGACTCTATTTTGAATCGGATCTCATCCGTATCTCATAGAGTTGGCCGCCCACACGTCGTAAGCCCATAGGACTCTATCCGATCGGATCCCTATCCGATCGAGCCGTATCCGAGTCCAACTCGAATGCCTATTCTATCCCCTTAAGCGTGCGACCCTGTAGGTTCAGGTATACTCGGTTTCGGCTATAGTCTAACTTAGCCGATCGTCGGCTCGAGTCTAACTCAGCCGACCTGTCAACAGCGGCGCCTAGCAGCACATATTGACACCATAGTATACAAGAATAATATCGGCTCTGAACCTGTAATGTGTACACAAATCCCTTTGCCTCACGATACCAGTTAAGCTATAGGCAAGATGTGTGCCATCCCTTCAATAGCTTAACCATTCACTCGAACCGTATTGGATTATCTATCGTTGATTGACTCCTCAATCAACTTAGCATGGCCATGCATTTCCATAATCCATTACCTCGAGGGGCCCAGAGATATCTCTCCAAAGGAGGGGCAAATTCCATCTTGATCACTCACATCCCACTCCATGTTTCATAGCAAACCCGAAAACTACCTTTATAACTACCCGAGTTACGGAATAGCGTTTGGTAGTCCCAAAGTAGGCTACTACACATGTTGGAATCCATGGTGATCTCAGGTTTAAGGACTTTGTACCAACACTACCCGAGACCAACTAATGGCACATTGATTCTGTAGTGTCTCATGGTGGGTCTATCCAACAATGTGTTCTCCAACACATGTGTCCATGTTTATTGATTTGGTATCTCCATACCCATGATCTATGAGACATGATCATCAATCAATAAACATGCCGATCTTAGAATCATATTTGTTCCAACAATATGACATATGATCAGGGATCGTTTAGAAATAGATTCATACATATAGAGTCTCATAAATAAGTCACGTACTTATTGATCAATACAAGATGTCTATTTCATGGAACTGAATAACACTTTATTCATTTATACATAAACATTGACGTGATATCCAACATCTCCATGTTGCCTCTAGGGCATATCACTAACAGAAGAAAACCAAGTGAAGGCCGATCCCGATAGCGAGAGTGGGAATAAATGAACTCTCAGGGCGTTTGTAACCGATGTGTCTTCACACTGGGCCAAGAATCGACTGACGTGCTCGTATGTTGAAGTACTGTCCTGCCCCGAGAATTTGGAGAAATCTAGGACCTTGTATCGGTTGGGCAACGGTACCCTCTCAAAGTGCTCTGGGTATGGAAACGTTTACATGTTCCTAGAATCTTTTGGCTTAAGGCCGAATTGATCGCGCATAACGTCGGGAATCAAATCGGCCCAAGTCTTGTTGTATTGAACCAGATGTATCGGCTCGTACAAATCATACTGCATGGGTGCTTGCCAATACTGAGGTGGTGTCTGAGGCCGATAATGTCGGTCTTGATGGCCTCCCTGGTACTGATACTGAAGTGGGTTGCCAGCGAGAGGCGGCCGATTCGCCGGGGGCGTCTGCGGATCTGGGAAGAGCTGTCGGCCACCAACATTGTACTATGCGCCTTGAATGAGATTGGCTACCGGCTCTTGCTGCCGATTGAGGGTGAACATGCCACCTAGCTGCTCCTGGGAAGGAGGTTGTTGCCGGTTTAGTATGATGGGCGATGGTCTTGAAGCCGATGCAGATGCATTCGGCTGACTGAGGCCTCCTGGTGGCCTGGGCTGTATCGGAGGCAAGATCGGTTGGTTCTGGGTCGCCAAGACCCTGTAATTGGGAAACTGGCCATCTGTAAAGTAGGTTGCCCCCTGCTATAGCTGATCAGCAATCTTGGAATCAACCACAGTGGCAATCATGTTATTTAGAGTGTTGACCAAGATGCCACTTTGATTGATGAGTGCATGATGCACAACTGAATCGATCCGGTCCTGCAAAGTGTGAAGTTCCCAATCGCCTTGTTCTTGCTTTGGCTGCTCCATCTTGCGTTTCCCTTTTTCGTCGTCTGAGGAGGATGCTTTGAGGTCGTCTATGCTGAACTTGTACTTCTGGTGGACGGCCCCAGACATGGTCTGGGCGAAAGATTGCAGATAGTTGCCCTGTAGTTCCTCCACCATCTTCTTGTAGTCGGCCAATTGCTTGGCCGATAGTTGTTCCATCTTGATAGGAATTGTGTTTTCTTCGCTGATTTCAGAGCTCTTGTCGTTAACCATCACGTCGGCTTTGTCGAAGTGCTCTAACCGAGTCGATGGTCCCACCGGGCGTGCCAAGAAGCGTGCTGATAAGAAAATTCTCTCACGCGCTGGCTTGGGAGATCTGCTTAGCTCAAGTACAGGTCCGTCCTTGGCTACCTGTGATGAACTAGGCATGCCAATTGGTTTGATCTGCTAACCAATAAGAAATAATAAACATACACATGCATTAATGTTAAAGTTAGATCCTACCGGATCGGCTCAGGAAACCAACTTACATATAATCGCCTTCCCGAAGCATATTTAAACTAAGTGACTGGGATAGATCGGTTGAGCCGAGATAGTATGAATCACTTAATCTAAATATACATCAAGATAATGAATATATGTGTTTATAACCTAGCCGATGCTATAGCTCTAACGTGAATCGGCTAATACTCCGATACATCTTATGAAAAGATACCGATCTAACCTAAATGCACTAAACCTAGATCAATCGGCTGTCGGCTAATGCCAACAGATTGATACCGGTTTAAAGCATTTAACCAGATCGAGATCTTAATATAAGAGGCAGTTTTAATATATCTAATAGTAAATAATGCTAAAAGATTATTAAAACAGGTAAGGCTGGCTGAAACCCCACCACTGTCTCTACAAGTAGGCATCCAATCGAATAGTTCTAAATACTTCTAAGAGTGAATTAACAGATCATAGATGATGCAGCATTAAGAACAAAAAGATAGTATTAGATCTATATAAATCGATGCAAACCCCTCAAGACGGTAGATACAGCATATGACCTTGTCCAGCATCTAGATCTAGCTCTGTCGGCTGCTGTCTCCTGAGAGAAACGAGCCGACGACGAGATAGATCTAGGCATTGTTCTAGATAATATGCCGTATATGATAACTTGCGTAGCTTATAACATTAAACCTAGAGTGTCATGATGATGTAAGCACTAGATTTGATGATACGAACTACTAACGACAAGCATTTACCTTATTCGGGGGTCGAGATCGATGCAGTCCGAAGCGGGATCAAGAACTCGTCTAAAAGAAAAGGTTTGGCGATGTGCCGAGATTGTATTGATGTTTGTGTCTTTTACAAGAAGTCTCGGGTCTTATTTATACCCAAGAATAACACTATCCGTGTAAGACACGGGTTCTATCTAATCTACTATTCAAAATACGACAATACCTTGGGATACTATCCCATGTCGCATTACAAGAGGAAATATCAAAACAAACCCTATTTTACAGATACAATTACCGTTACAGGACTTTATCCATAAATGGCAATATCTTAACAAACATTTGGGAACCGAATCTTCCTTTTATCTCTAACCCTTTTTATCGAAAGTGGTTCTATCTCCTTCTCCGAATCGAAATCGGCTATCGGCTGTCCCTTTCTGATTCGGCCTCAGCCGACTGGTCTTCCAGCCGATTTGATCATGGCCGATGCAGCCTCTGTTTTCTCCGCAGATCATTTTCCAATCCAATTCCGCTATAATCTTGGCTTGAACTTAAGGATTTGGTTACCAAATTTTGTCGTTAACAGGGTGTCGGCCTAATAGGTATCGGTTCAACAAAAACTAACACCTATTAAAACAATCGGTACCGGTTAAAAAACCGACACCTATAATATAGGTGTCGGTTTTTTAAAAACCGACACCTATATAATATGTTATAGGTGCCGGGTCTAATGAAAAACCAACACCTATACTATTAGTATTGGTTTTTTAAAAAAACCAACACGTATAATATAATATAGGTGCCGATTTTTTAAAAAACCAGAACCTAAAAAATGAGCCAAGTCGGGTGGCAGAGTCGGCGGCATTTTAAATGCGCAGCACACGGTCCATCCTTATCTCTTCTCTCAATCTCTCTCTTTATCTATTTTCTTCCTTGTGTCTCTCCCTTTATTCCTTCTAGTGCGGCCGCAGTAGGGCGGTGGGAGGGGCAGCGGGGCTCGTGGTCACCGGGGGTAGGAGGCGGCGACAGGGGCGATGGCAGGCGGCGGGAGGAGGGACGGCGGCAGGCGGCGAGAGGAGGGCGACGGTAGGGACGGTGGGAGAATGGGCGGCAGAGGAGGGCGGCGGCGGAGGTAGTGTGGGGAGGCAGCGACGGCAGTGGAGGAGCCCTCCCTTCGCTAGATCCGGCGAGGGAGGCGACAGCCGACGGTGGTGGAGCCTCCTCCGCCGGATCTCGGCAAGGGAGGCGGCGGCGACGGCGGAGGTGGCCGACGTCGGGTGCTTCCATGGGTGGCACATGGCAGGGCCGGGCGGCGCATGGCGTCGGGTGCTTCCATGTGATCTCGTGAGTGATTTTTTAAGAGTGATGGGGATTATTATTGTTGATCTCGTGAAATGGATGGAGAATATTGTCGTTGATTGTTGTTGCTTTGTGAAATGGATGGGGAATATTGTTCTTGATTATGGGCGACGAGGAATATTATGGATGGATTCATCGGCTCGGCTTGCATCGAGCCAAATTATTTTATCCCTGGAACCTAATAGTTGTTGGTTCTTAAACTGGCACCTATTTCTCTTCAAATAGGTGCCGGTTGAGAAAACCGACACCTAAGGGGGTCTCCCAACCGGCACCTATTCACTTTTCTGTAGTAGTGTTTTGGCACTTTAAAATTTGCCTCATATGTAAAAGTATTTTGTTATGGCGTTTTAACCTTTGTAGGGACACTTTTCTAGATATTAATTTATGCTAAGAAACTAGATATAACTAACAAAACACACTTATTGATAAGCATGATATGATATTGAGAAGATTAGTTCATTGAAGATAAAAATTATCTACTGAAGAGGTCATGTGTTCAAGGATTGGCAAGGGATAATTTTCTTCTCTTTTTTCACATTGATGTTCTATAGTTTCCGTATAATCTAATGCCTCTAGAAAGCGCCTCTATTTTTAATAAAGACATAAAATGTCTCTTCGCTTCTTCACCAAAATACACTTACGAGACATTCTTCAAAATGCCTCTATGGCATTGTAGTGGCATTTTAAAAATATTTATATAGTATTAGAAAAATGTACGTATTTTTTGTATTTGTATCATTGTTCAAGGAAAATCTTTTGCATACAGCTTTTTGTTTTCTAAACTAAGAATTGGAGAAGTTCTTGGAGATTATAGTTTCAAAAATTTTGACAACTATTATTCTAAACGTCTAATATTTGTGACAAATATCACTATAAAAAATATCCAAAAGGGTGGAGAAGCTAAACTCTATACCGCGTTAGAAATTCCACTTTATCATGCAAAGGGGACCCTAAAAAATTTTCAGGCTGATGGCTTGTAAAATTCAATCTAATTTCTGGATCATGCCTGGATCTTCAGTATGTTAAGCATAGCATAAACTTCCAAAAGTAATGTGCTTTCTCTTCGTTTTTTCGGCACAATCCTAAACCACAGCATTACGTAATCTAGGTATTAAAAATGAGTGAATTTCATTAACTAAATGTATTATGATCCGGAAACATATGCACATCATATGCACACACAAGCCTTCTCGTGTACACATCGTACACACCAACTAACAAATATTATAAAAATTCAAACAAAAATTGTTCATATTTACAATTATGTACAAATCTCATTCGAAAATTCATTATATCTAGAGAGAAAAAACAAAATCTGATTGATTTATACTTTCAAAACTATTAGAATTTTATATTTTTATGGCTAAAATATAATGAATTTTATGTTAAGACATTTACACATAGGTACTATTGGAAGTACATATATTGAATCTTTGGTGAAATTTATCAGTTCGCATCACTAGTAGACAAACGATCTTTAAAACTGGTAGTAGCAACCGTAAATACCATTAGTAGCAACCATGACCAATAAATCAAGATCCTCAGTAGCGGTTGGTTTCAAGATCTCTAATACCGGTTGAAACCATCTGTACTAAATTAAAAAATATATGGAATATAGGATTCAAACTTGGAATATGGGATTCAAACTCAAGATCCCTCACCTTAGCCCTCACATGCACCACCATCTCACCTACTCTACACATCTCACTTGAATAGAGATGTTTTCTTTTTGAACTTGCCCTAGAGACATTTTTAGTATCGGTTGTTGTTACCAACATGTATTAAAAATATCTTTAGCACAGGTTGATACGTGTTACTAACCGATACTAAAAATACATTTTTAATATCGGTTGGTGATACCAGCTGGCACTAAAGATGTTTCTCGAGACTTGGTCTTCTATAAGCGGTAGTAAAGAAGCTTTAGTACCGGTTAGTAATAAAATCAAGATATTGTTGAATCAAATGATTTTGATTTATATTTTATATGATGGTACATTGGATTTGCTTTGATGCTTCTCTGTGTGATATTTTGTGTGGCGATTAGACCGGCCAGACACGACCAGTCAGACCGGTGTATGTGCATGGTCTGACCGGAGGTGTGTGTGCGGTCAGACCGGCTGAGTCCGATTCACAGTCGGTCAGACCGACTTCGGTTTGCGGTCGGACTCCGACTCACAGTCGGTCAGACCGGCGCAGTCTGACCGGCCGACTTTGATTTCGGTTTGATTTCTCGGTTTTGGATTGTATATTTGTGGATTTGATTTCTAGATGATTCCTATGTGCATGGTTACTGTTGACAAGCTAATGTGAGTCAAGTTTGGACAAACTTGTGCTCGGTATATCATTTCTTTGTCTTATATGTGTAGGTATTGATTGAGGCCTTGGATAGTATTGCCGGTGTCGGATCGGAGTCGACTTGGGAGAAGTAGACGTCCAGCACGTGGGATACTAAAAGGCTAGAGGATAACGCACATGGAAGATGAAGAAGCTATATGGCATACGAGAGGGATCGTATGTGGAGTCGAATTTGGAAAGGAGTCCGAATTCGGAAAGTTTGATTGAGATAAGGAAACAGATGAGTTTATAGCTGGCAAGAGAGGGTTTCCTATGTGGATTAGGAGTCCTACTTGGTGAAGAATTCGTTGACCTACTGCATGTATAAATAGAGAGGGAGGGTGTGCCTCCTAGATATCGAGTTTCAAGAGCGAAACTTGAGAGAATAGCTAGGGTTTCGAGTTAAGTCGAGATTTTGGTAAGGAGTGTTGTTGTTGCACTTTGTAAATACTTTTAGAGGCAATAAAGTTAAAATAGTTTGATCTACTTCTTAGAGAGTTCATCTATCGGTGTTTTTTGGATCCCAATGGTCTGACCGTAGGTGTGCACGCTGTCTGACCGGCGGGATGCGGCGGCGGTCCAATTGGAGGCTAGTCGGCGATCTGACCGGCTAGGAGGGGCGGTCTGACCGGATGGTATACTGCGCTGTGACCAGCGGTGGCTTCAACAGGTTCGGTTTGTTTTTGTTTTATAGATTGGTTTCATCGGTATCTTTGTTTTTGGAAAAGATTTAGGTTTTTGGTTTTCCCTACCATTCACCCCCCTCTGGTAGGTTTGTTTGGTCTTGTTCGATCCTATAAGTGGTATCAGAGCCTCGTTCTTGATTTGCTTTTCTGATCTTTTGCCATGGCTGAAAAGTTTTCAAACAAACCTCATATTTTCAATGGAACTGATTTTGACTATTGGAAGAAAAAGATGGAATCTTACACAACATCTCAAGGTTATGACATTTGGCTAAAAGATTCACAATCTTATGACATCCCTAATCGCATTGATACTCATACTCTCAAATTGGACTTTGAAAATAATTGCAAAGCTCGGAATATTATTCTTAATGCAATTTCTCACTTCGATTTTGATCATGTTTCACATCTTGCTACTGCTAATGAGATTTGGAAAGCTTTGAATGATTTTCATACTGGATCTTCAAACATTAAAGAGTTGCGAAAAGATGTTTTCAAAAAGGAGTACATAATATTTGAGATGATACATGAGGAGTCATTGGATGACTATCTAGGTCGTTTTAACAAAATTTTGAGTAATCTTAGATCTGTTGATTCTTTTTATAATGATAATTATTCTCAGTCTGAGGTTGCTCGTCATTTTATGAATGGTCTTGATATGATGGTTTGGGATGTTAAGGTTACCTCAATTCAGGAATCTTTTGATATCAAAACCTTGACTTTGGATGTTCTTTATACTAAAGTGAAAACCTATGAAATGAACATTCTTTCTAAAAGGACTGATTCGAAATCTTCTGCCTTGGTGTCTACTTCTGCATCTTCTAATTCCTCTTCACAGTCGATGTTTGCTTCTTTCTCTGCCATGTCCGATGATCAACTGGAAGAAATCAGTGAGGAGGACTTGGTATCGCTTGCTAATCGAATTTCTCGAGCTATGAATAATCTCAGGTCCAGGAGAAGAGGAGGACCAATCCGGTGTTTTGGCTGTGGTCAACCAGGACACATCCGTTCCCAATGTCCCAAGGCTGGAAAGAGTACACAGGAGGAAAAACTCAAGACGAACCTAAGGACGCTAAGTTGAACAAGAAGCAGGCCAAGAACATGAAGATGAGAAAGTACTACCAGAAGGCCTTGGATGAAGTGTTTGCAGCTGTACAGGGATCCAGCGATGTTGAGTACTCATATGATGATGAGAAAGACAAAGGGAAAAGCATCGCTGGAATTTTTCTCATGGCAAAGAGTACGAAGATTCGATGAAGAAAATAAGGTAATAAATGCTCCTAGTGTTGAATATCTTCAAGATATGATTGCTAGACTTGGTTACAAGATTTCTAAATTTGAAAAAAAATTAATCAACATGAAGCAGTTATTGATTCTCTTAAAACTGAAAATAATAGACTAAAATCTCTTGCTTCTGATGATGATTGCAAATCATGTGAAGTTTTATTTGCTAAGATTAATTCTGTTAGAGAAGTCAATTTAACTATTTGCAAAAAGCTTGATGCTGAATCTAAGAAATCTAGAAAGTTTGAATCTTGTCTTGCTCTTAGCTTTGCCATGAATACTAGATTGACTGATGAGTTATTTTTAATAAAAAGAGCTTTAAAGAAATGTCAAATTGTCTTGTTTGCAAGCTCTATATTTAATGCAATTAGCGCTAAAAAGTTAAAACAATCTAGTGCAAAACCCTGCTCATCTTGTCTTGTTTACGATTTGAGATTAAAAGATGCCTTAGGTCGTGTTAGGCATATGGAAGAAACAGTTAAGCAAGATGAAGTGCTTTCTTGTCAAACTTGTAGAAAACAGAAAAGTCTTTTGGATGCTTGCAAAAATTGTGCTACCTTGACTCAAGAGATTTCTTACTTAAAGTTTTTTGCAACGTTTTTCTGATGGTAAAAAGAATTTTAACATGATTTTGGATCAATTAAAGGTTAGCACAGACAACCGTGGTTTAAGTTTTGATACCCATATTCACTTTTCTAGGCATCCTCCTGCTGTTTTGGGTATAACTGAGAGAGGTGAAATTTTGACTAAACCAGATCCTAAACCCATTGTTTTCAAATCTGCTGGCATTATGACTTTTTTGAATGCATCATGTTCTATCAAGCCTGTTGTTAGTAGTAAACCTGTGTTTGTTGCTAAATCTGTTGTTAGTACTAAAAACACTGTTAATGCTAAGCCTGTTGTCTCAACTGGTTCTTCAACTCATCGTGAAAAATATGTTTGTTCATTTTGTGGTAAACATGGACATCTTGTTGGTTTCTGTTTTAGACTTGCTAGAAAACAGAAAAACGAACGGGAGGTAGCTTTTGCAAAACTAAGATGGCAAAAATCAGCTTTTTCCTCGAGGCAGGCGGTCAGACCACGGATGGACCGTCGGTCGACCGGTGCCACACCCGGTCGACCGGAGCTACACCCGGTCAGACCGGCGCTATACCTCCGGTCGACCGGTGTGAAGACTCCGGTCGACCGCAGTCAATGCGTCGACCGGCCTCGGGCTAACTTTTCTAACGGGAAACGTGTTGAATTTTCTATAGGTTATGTTGGTTCTGGTTGTGTGTCTCAGTACTAGATACGCAAATTCTTATTATCTAACCCCAATACTGAGGCTTTGACATCTGTTTGTGTGTAGGCTCTTTTGGCGAGGAGAGAGAACGTGTGGATCATTGATTCTAGTTGTTCGCGACACATGACCGGTGATAAAAGTTGGTTCTCCTTCCTCATAAAGGCATCAAGGAAGGATTTAATCATCTTCGGCGATGCTTCTACTAGCACGATCACTGCAACTAGATCTGTCAAGGTAAGTGAAAAGTTTACATTGAATAATGTCGCTTTGGTTGAAAATTTAAAGTACAACTTGCTCTACGTTTCTCAAATTGTGGATGAAGACTTTGAAGTGCTTTCTAAGAAAAGTGCAAGTAAAGTTTTTGATTCCTTTGGTGATGTTGTGCTTAATGTTTCTCGATATGGAAGAGTTTTTAAAAAGGATTTTGAAAATAGCATTTCATCTGAAGTTACATGTCTTGTTGCAAAATTTTCAAAAGATGTGATGTTTTGGCATCGTAGACTTGGACATGTGGGCTTTGATCATCTCACTAGGATTAGTGGTTCGGATCTTGTTCGAGGTTTTTCTAAACTTAAGAAAGATCTTGAATTGGTTTGTTCGCTATGTCGTCATGCTAAGATGATTGCTTCTTCACATACTCCCATATTTTCTGTGATGACGGATGCATCAGGACGGCTGTTACACATGGACACTGTTGGTCCAGCTAGAGTGCAATCCGTTGGAGGAAAGTGGTATGTTTTGGTCATTGTTGACGATTTTTCTCGATATTCTTGGGTTTATTTTATGTCAACTAAGGATGAAGCTTTCGAACACTTTAGAAGAAATCTTCGTTTGGCTCTTGAATTTCCAAAATCTTTGAGAACTATTCGAAGTGATAATAGTGGTGAGTTTAAAAATGCTTCTTTTGAAAGGTTTTGTGATGAAAAGGGTCTTGAACATCAATTTTTGTCTCCTCGGGTACCTCAACAAAAAGGTGTTGTTGAAAGAAAAAATCGTTCTTTGGTTGAAATGGTTAGGACTATGCTTGATGAATACTCTATTCCTAGAAAATTTTGGGCTGAAACTATTAACACTACTTGTTATATTTCCAATCGTTTTTTCTTGAGATCTAAACTTAGAAAAACTTCTTATGAGCTTCGCTTTAGACACTCACCTAAGATTTCTCACTTGCGTGTTTTTGGGTGTAAATGCTTTGTGCTCAAATCTGGAAATTTGGATAAATTTGAATCTCGCTCTGTTGATAGACTTATGTTGGGATACTATGCGCATTCACGAGGTTACCGCGTACTTGTTTTGGAAACTAATAAAATTGTTGAGACTTGCGAAGTCACTTTTGATGAGGCTAGTCCAGGGACTTGACCCAAAATTTCAGGTACCCAATCACAGGTTCAGGGGGATGATATTTTTGTGGAAAGCGATGACGGAGATGACGAGGACACGTCGGCTGGTCAGACCGGGCTTGCCGCCGGTCAGACCGGTGGTACATCGGCGGTCAGACCGCAGGCAGAGGAGCGGTCAGACCAGCCCAGTGGTACTTCGGGAGCTTCGGGTAATGATGCTAATAGAACTCCAGAACCTTCAACTTTGTCAGAACAAGCTACAGAAGATGAACAAACTTTAGATGCAAGTGCTCCACTTCATATTCAACGACGACATCCTCCGGAACAGATAATCGGTAACCTGGTTGAACGTACTACAAGGTCTAAGGTAACAAATCGTGATTTTCATGCAAATTCTGCTTTTATTTCTAATTTTGAACCCAAAGATGTTACTCATGCACTAACTGACGAATCGTGGATTAACGCCATGCATGAAGAACTTGAGAATTTTGAAAGAAATAAGGTCTGGTTTTTAGTTGAACCTCTTGTTGGTCATAATATTATTGGAACTAAATGGGTTTTCAAGAATAAACAGAATGAGGATGGTTTAATTGTTAGAAACTAAGCTAGACTTGTTGCTCATGGTTTTACTCAAATGGAAGGGTTGGATTATGATGAAACTTTTGCTCCTGTTGCTAGGATTGAGGCAATTAGACTTTTGTTGGCTTTTGCTGCTTCAAAAGGTTTTAAGTTGTTTCAAATGTATGTTAAAAGGAAAATGGACGTTTGTCAAAAGCTTTGTATGGTTTGAAACAAGCACCTAGAGCATGGTATGATGGACTTAAAACTTTTTACTTGGAAAGGGCTTTACAATGGGAAAAATTGATAAAACGCTCTTTGCTCTAAAGCATTAGGATGATCTACTGTTTGTTTAGATTTATGTGGATGATATCATCTTTGGTTGTTTATCTAACGCTTTGGTTGTGGAGTTTGCTGAGACAATGCGCATTTATATCGGCTAAAAGCTAGTGTCGACTTGTATTTCTGCAAGCAACCGATGAAGGTTTTCTGTTATCTATATCTCCAGCAGTCGGATTCTTGTTAGATTAGGTTCGAGATCAGTTCTTATCTAGAGTAAACCGAGACCAGGAAGGATGCAGCTTGTATCTATTAATTAGAAAGAGTGTGTTAACTTTCTATTTTATCATTAAGAAAGTGTGTTAATGTTCAATAAGGACTCGGTTTGTTTCCTTTTATTTTTAGAAAAGTTTGAATCGTAATCTGTTAGGATCTTTGTCAACCTACGGGTATAAATATGTAAGCCCGAGGTCCACGTAAAAATCAATCTCTTGAACAATACAATTTGGCGCATCGACACCTTTTTATCTTTTCTACTTTATTCATCATCTGACGAAACTTGGCACCTAACGCGGGGCTGCATTGGTTTCGATCTTCGGCGAAGGGGTAAGTCCATGGTCCCATCGGCTTATGCAATCGTGTTGGCTACGTTGGCGTCCTCCAAGGCTGTATCAATACATTCGATCTCTTGGATTACTTTGATTCGGTTAACATCTTTGCCTGATTATTTACCATATGTCTCTGTTGAATCTAGTCCTAGTATCTCGATTTGCCTCTATCGGCTGTCTCTCGTTTTAGGGTTTCTGCCAATACGGGTTAAATTGTTATATTAGATTAGATTAGCTTAGGCATCCACCATCCTGAAAATCGGTCAAGGGCTTGATTGTCATATTACGGTTTTTTTCATACTTAGTGCTGCATCAGCTCAGTTTGATCTAATACATCATGATTAGAACCGTAATATCTAGCCTACTTGTTGGCTGTCAATAAGGGTTTCATCGGGGTTTCGGCCGATGAGTTATCTGGACATTACATCGGCTATGTTATGAATACATATAATCTTTGTCTTGAGGTACGTTTAGATATAAGTGATTTATACTGTCTCGGTATACTACCGATCTATCTCGGTCACTTGGTGTAAACATATTCTAAGACCTAGATTATGTGCTATTAATATCTTCAGCCGATCGAGTAATTATCAATCCCATGGACATTGCATCGGCTTGTAAGGATTGCGTATGAATTAGTTTTTAGCCGATGACAACAGAGTATTCATCGATCATTGCTTATATGTCGGATTTAATGACATTGGACCCCTAGCGGATGTATGCTTTAACCATCGGATCAGTATTTATTCTATCATATCATTGTCTGCCGATTGGTTTGTTATCTTATTACATTATCATCAGTCAATTGTCTTTATATCATTGTTTACACAAGTGTTGGAATCTACATCAGACATATAACCAATTATTCAAAACCCTAACTACATCGATTGACATCGGCATCGGCTGGAATCACTCGATCTGCTGTCAACAGATCGACTGTCTCATTTATTGGCTTATCGGCCGATATGCTTTATGTTCTGTTGTTTTGCATATCTTATCAGTGGCAGGATCAAACTGACTGGCACGCCATGCTTCATCAATTTTAGGACCTGCACTGTAGCTAAGCAGATCTCCAGGCCAGCATGTGATTCGACGTCAACACATCTTTTGTCACGATAGCGGCGGTACGGATTTGGCGTCAACACATTTTTGGCATGCCTAGTGGGACCGTGTTGTTGACAACAGAGTTTTACATGGCTCGTGAGACCCATAATTGTAACAAGATGTCGTGGGACCCAAGGAAGAACAATCTCTCAAGCCGATAAATGAAGAGAAGGAGCAATCTGTTGAGCCGATGAATGATGAGACACTTCAGGATATAGTTGATAAAATCGTTCATCGTGTTGTGTTCGATCAATCTGGAGTTTTGATGAGTACATTACATGGTTTGATTGAGGAGATGGTTCCTAGGGTAATTGCCTCAAGAAATCGGCAACAGCAATATTGGCTCAAGGGGCAAGTTAATCAATATCAACATGAAGGGCCGTAGCAACAATATCAGCCAGAGGAAACTCAAAGATAAGAATCTCAAGAAGATTGGGCCGATATAATTGCGACAGTAATGGAGGAACAGTTTGGAATTAAACCTAAAAATCGATCTTCTGTGTATCGGCTGTCATATCATGAGTTGTTTGCTAGAATACCATTTCCAAGCTGATACAAGGTTCCAGACTTCTCCAAGTTTTCAGGGCAAGAGAGTGTATCTACAATGAAATATATCAGCCGATTCTTAGCTCAATATGGAGAGGCATCAGCTGAAGAAGCTCTAAGAGTTAGACCTTTTCCATTGTCTTTAACTGGATCGGCCTTTACATGGTTTTCATCATTGATACCAAACTCTTGAGAGGCAATTTCACTTGTAACTGGATCGGCCTTTACATGGTTTTCATCATTGCTACCAAACTCTTGAGAGGCAATTTCACTTGTACTTCTTTGCTAGGATTGATGAGTTGAAGCTTGCAGATTTATTATCAGTCAAACAGCAAGAAGGGGAATCAGCTAAGGAATATATTCAAAGGTTTCGTAATGTCCGCAGCCGATGTTATAATTTGAATTTAAGTGATGAGCAGCTGGCAGAGCTCGCATTCCAAGGGTTATCAATGCCAATCAGAGTTAAATTTTTCTTCCACGAGTTTGACAGCCTGCCTCATCTAGTACAGAAGGTATCGGCTTACGAGAGCCGATGTCGAGAAGAAGAGAAGAATAAGTTTTGGGGTGATCAAGGCAAAGATAATTTTGAAGCATGACTTCTCATACTCCAAAACTGGGGACATGTGTTAACGCCAGAATTTGGTAAGCCCCGGTGTCCCCATCGGCTAAATATTTATATCGGCTCAAAGCTAGTGTCGACTTGGATTTCTACAAGCAGCCGATGAGGGTTTTCTGTTATCTACATCTCCAGCAGTCGGATTCTTGTTGGATTCGGTTCGAGATCAGGTCTTATCCAGAGGAAACCGAGTCCAGGAAGGATGCGGCTTGTATCTATTAATTTGGAAGAGTTTGTTAAGTTTCTATTTTGTCTTTAGGAAAGTGTGTTAGTGTCCAATAAGGACTCGATTTTTTTCCTTTTATCTTTAGGAAATTTTGAATCGTAATCTGTTAGGATCTTTGTCAGCCTACGGATATAAATATGTAAGCCCGAGGTCCATGCAAAAATCAATCTCTCGATCAATACAATTCGGCGCATCACCACCTTTTTATCTTTTCTACTTTATTCATCATCCGGCGGAACTTGGCACCTGACGCGGGGCTGCATCAGCTTCGATCTTCAGTGAAGTGCTAAGTCCAAGGTCCCATCAGCTAAGGCAATTGTGTTGGCTACGTTGGCGTCGTCCAAGGCTGCATCAGTACATTTGACCTCTTGGATTGCTTCGATTCGGTTAACATCTTTGCCTAATTATTAATCATATGTCTCTATTGAATCTAGTCCTAGTATCTCAATTTGGCTCTATTGGCTATTTCTCGTTTACCGGTTTCTGCCGATACTGGTTAAATCATTATATTAGATTAGATTAGCTTAGGCATCCACCACCCTAAAACTCGATCAAGGGCTTGATTGTCTAGATATTATATTTTTTTCATACTTAGTGCTGCATCAGTTCAGTTTGATCTACTAAGTCATGATTAGAACCGTAATCTCTAGCCTGCTTGTTGGCTATCAATAAGGGTTTCATCGGGGTTTCAGCCGATGAGTTATCTGGACATTACATCAGCTATATTATGAATACATATAATCTTTGTCTTGAGGTATATTTAGACATAAGTTATTTATACTGTCTCGGTATACTACCGATCTATCTCAGTCACTTGGTGTAAACATATTCTGAGACCTAGATTATGTGCTATTAATATCTTCAGCCGATCGAGTAATTGTCAATCCCATGGACGTTGCATCGGATTGTAAGGATTGCGTACGAATTGGTTTTTAGCCGATGACAATAGAGTATTCATCAATCATTGCTTATCTGTCAGATTTAATGACATCGAATCCCCAGCCGATGTATGGTTTAACCATCGGATCAGTATCTATTATATCATACCATTGTATGTCGATTGGTTTGTTATCTTATTACATTATCATCACCTGATTGTCTTTATATCATTGTTTACACAAGTGTTGGAATCTACATCTGACATATAGCCAATTATTCAAAACCCTAACTGCATCGGTTGACATCAACATCGGTTGGAATCACTCGATCTGCTGTCAGTAGATCGGCTGTCTCGTTTATCGGCTTATCGGTCGATATGCATTATGTTCTGCTGTTTTACATATCTTGTCAGTGACAGGATCAAACTGACTGGCACACCCGCGCTTCATCAATTTTAGGACCTACACTAGAGTTAAGCATATCTTCTAGGCCAGCATGTGATTCAATGTCAACACATCTTTTGGGGTACGGATTTGGCGTCAATTGGGGGACAGTTTCAAGAGGACATGGGGGCTAAGAAAACTTAGACTAAAAGCTAAAAAGCAAGTAGCAACAACATCTAAGAAGTACATAGACATCCCCTCAGGTCCTGCGTGTCATGGGTATCTTGTGCTCCTTCTTACCTTAGGATCTGTCCTCCCTAGGTACCTCCTGCACAGTCCTGTCAGGTGACGTCATCTTTTGTTGGGTTGTCCCCTCCTTATCTTCTCCAAGATCCTTGCAATACAAGCCTTCTATCCCGAGGAGATCTGGGGTGAGGCTGATGAGTCGTAGTCGGGATAGAACACTAGAGTCGGGATAGACGGGAGGTTGGGGCGCCCGACTCCCGGAAGAGGTCGGGCTTCTGACCCCCTCCCGAGGACTATCAGTCCGACTTCAGCCGGTCTTAATTCCGCTCAGTGGGCTACCCCGAGGTGATACCCCCCACAGGGCTACCCAAGGAGGAGGTCTCACCAATGGATCTGATGGTTGACTCAATAACAATGTGAGCCAAGTTTTTAGATAGGTTCGGCCTTTCGAGAGGATAACAAGCCTACGTCATGTGTTCTTTGTTGGGGTGGTGTATGAACATAGTTTGAGTACTATGGACAATGCCCGTCCGAGAGAGTCTCTACCCCCCTCGCGAGCACCCATGCCCTCCCTTTTATAGTCCAAAGGGGGCAGTTACAATGGACTTGGTGTGCAAGAAAGCTCGGTCCTAAAGTACGAAGAAAGAACAGGCTAAAGCTGAAAAGTAAAACATAAATCTCCTTGGGATCCGCTCGCCATGGGCATCTTGTGCACAGTCCTGCCTCGGGATCCGCTGCGGCAAGTACCTTGTGTGCACTGCTATCGGGTGACACCATCTTCTGTCGGAATGTTCCATTTGTCCTATTTGCGAGGCTTACGAAGGAAGCTTGCTTCCCGAGGAGGGGGGCGACCGACCTCCGTCCTGGTCGGGGCTATGTGTGGAGGTCAGACCAGGGCGCCGAGGCCTGTCCAGGGGGCCGTGGTCGGGCTTGCTGACCATGCCCGGGGTCTGGCTCTCGACCCCCATCTGACGACTTCCAATCCGGTCCAATCGACCTTCTTCCTTAGCTTGGGCTACCCCAGGGTGGTACCCCATAGGTACCATCTGGATACTCCTCGAATATAAAGGGAATAATAAGCACGAATGATAAGAAGTTCACAAACGTAATGTTCCATGACTGTCACATGCTGATGACACAGCTAGTGATAGGCATCTTTAGTCCCGCTTTCGTTGTCCCAGTTTGCAAGCCGAGCCTAAAGGGGTTGCAAACTAGGACTATATAGGGTTTCCCCAGCAGTGAACATTTCAACATATAAACTTTTTGCATACGAACTTTGTGTTGGTGAATATTAAATACAATAAAAAAGAATTGAATATAATAATATTGTGCCCAAAATCAGCCTAATAAATAGTGCAAGCCCATCGCTCTAGTGAGGAGAACCAACACACGAGCGTTTGCCCACGTCTAGAGAAAGAGCTGCAAAAAATAGAAAAGTAATGTCATTATAAAAAAGGTAAAAAACGAGCTGGTCATGAGCGCTGATCAAAAATGAGCACTAATCCAAAAATGAAAAACAAGCAGATCGTGCGGCCTGATCGATCGCCAAGTAGCATTTTTTGCTACCGAGGTAGTGGCAGAGACGAGCCTCCTACATAGCCACTGCATAGATGGGCCTAAGTCGGTCATCTATTGATGCCTCTGCCTATGCCCTCCTCCATATCCCCGAGATAGAGGGCAAATACGAGTGGATCTGGTGGCGGCAGCTCATGTCAGATCTAATGTTTCCATCCTCCTCAACAGAGCATGCCGCCCTTGTCCGCCACCACCTCCTTGGATGACAAGTGCACGGTTTTTTTGACCGAAAAAGACTGGGGGAAGATCCCCATAGTAGCGATCAAATTTTATAGATAGAGAGGAAAGAGTTTAAGAAACAACCTGTCGAACTTACAGTCCCGCCAGAATGCAGGAAAAGCAGTGAAAGGCAAATAAAAAATCAACTAAAAGCATCTTGATAAGCACAAAACGAATGTTTGAGCTCTTCCTTGAAGCGGATAATCTGTAGGTGACACTGATTCCTGAAATTAGCCTTTCACATTGAGTGAGTTGGGGTTTTGTAGTGAAAAACTTTATCGTTTCTTAATTTCCACATCTCTCAAGCGGCTATTAAAACTATTTCTACTGAGAAAGGTAAAGAGCTTATGGAGATTGCTTTTGCGATTCTGTCCACATGGCCTAAATCACTCTCCCACTGAATCTGCAATGAAACCCAACACTCGCTAGCAAGGGGACACCAGAAGAGCAGGTGATCAATGGTCTCTTCCTCCCCCTGCCACACATAACACAGAGATTGTTGTCTTGAATAGTTAGGTGCCTCCTCTGAAGCATGGATTTAGTGTTCATCCTATCTACCAGAAGCAACCAAGTGAAAAATTTTATACGTGGCGTGCAAAGCTTGGATGAGAACCTATTGTGCTGAAGATGTGACAATAAAGCCGCCGCGTGGTGTATTTATTCCCCAAACTGGTATCCAAGAGTCCTTGGAACTCTTGTCATAAGATAGATTCTGTAACTGAGTTTCCTGTGCCTCCAATTCTTGAAAAGCTTGATTTGAAAGCGGCAGGTGAAGAATATTGTTTAGGTCTTCTGCTTGCATAATTTTTGCCACTGAAGCATTATGTTTCTTAGCAAAATAAGTTAGGTGTGGGTGGTTGTCTGATATGGCCATGCTGTTCCAATTATTTCCCCAAAAACAAATAGTATGTCCCTCCTATGTGACAAGTAGCAATCGATTTGAAAATATCATTTAGACGAAGGATATCCTTGCACCAAAAAGATCATGTTTCTCTGGTTGCAAACTTTAGAAGAATAGTACCAAAACCAAATTAGTTTGACCCATGGCACATCTTCTTGGTTATAAAATTTGGAGAGTTGTTTGAGGAGAGGAGCATCATTTTGCTTAAGTTCAGAACTCCTAGGCCTCCCTTTAACTTGGGTCGCATAACCATTGGCCAGGCAGCGAGGTTTCCTCCTTTCTTTTCGGGATCATTTCCTCTCCTAAGACATTGTTTGCAGGCTCTATCAATGGCATTAATCACCCCCTTTGGTAATTTGATTGTGCACATTGCATATGTGGTTATCGGTGTAATGACCAAGTTAACCATTTCCAATCTGCCAAAATATGAAAGCCAAGTGGCTTATTGAGAAAGCCTTCTTTCCATTTTGTCCATCATCGGTGTCAGGTCTTCCAGTCTTGGCTTCGTCGTACCCATTGGTAGCCCCAAAAAGGTCAATGGTATTGTGCCCACATCACAGCCGAAGGTATAGCTAGTAGGCTCAGCTTGTCAGGATCAATATTGATGGGGTACATTGTGATTTCCTATAGTTAACCTTTAAGCCGGTGAAGATCTGAAAGCTATGAAGCAGAGCTTTTAAAAAGAAGAGCTGCCTTGCGTCTGCTTGAAGGAGTAAAATTGTATCATCCGCATACTGGACGATGGGGAAGTCTTCTGTGGGCTGAGGAATTGGCAGCTGGAGCAGGCCAGTCTATCTTGCTTTGTTGATCAAAATCTATAGCAGTTAAGCTGCCAAAACAAAATGGAGAGAGGATAGGGGGTCACCCTAATGCACTCCACGTTTACATCTGAAGGTTTTCCTTGGTACACCATCGGGAAGCACCACTGAAGAGCCTGAGGAGAGAATAGCTTGGATTGACTTTAGCCATTTCTCGGGGAAGCCCAAACAAGTCATCATCTAGATGATTGCAGTGTGTTCGATAGTGTCGAAGGCTTTCTCAAAATCAAGTTCCAAAATAACTATCTCCCTTCGAGATTGTTGACATTGATGAATATATTCATAAGTCCAAGCCAAGCAGTCCTGAATTGACCTTGTTCGGATGAAACCATATTGGTTTTGGTGAATAACTATGAGGATGATGTACTGAAGTTGATGTGCCAAAATTTTAGTTATCACTTTGAGAGAGATGTTCATAAGGGAAATTGGACGAAAATCATTAACTGTCTCTGATATGTCCTTCTTGGGAATTAGTGTGATATACGAGGTATTAATTGGCTCTAGGCCTATAATACCTTCCTGGAGAGCATCACACAATGAGTAAAAGTCCTCCTTGATGACGTGCCAGCATTTCTTCGTAAAAAATCCGTTGAAACCATCCGGCCCTGGTGCCTTATCATTTAGCATTTTCTTAATAACCAGATCTCTCTTCATGCATGAGTGGCATAGCGAGTAAATTCAAATCTTCCACAGGCAGAATCCAGTTTGGAGATCAAAAACCATGACTGGATCCGAAGTGTTTCCCATGACAAGCAGAAGGAATGATCCCGAAGGCGAGGGAAAGGGGTGATGTACCGAAGACCTTAAAAGCTGGCGCACTTTCTCATGAAAGACCAGACCTTGATCGAAATCCATCCTGCTAGCCAGCTCCGTGGCGGATCCCATGGTCGGCAGCTTGGAGCTAACCAATCAACCGAGCAGATCATCTTCAGCATCAACGAAGGTGGAGAGGGTTGGGAGGTCGCTAGGACGGGCAGAGGATGACGTGGGGAGTTGACGAGGGAGAGCCATCCGTGGCCTGTTTTATGTTGTCATTCGTGAAGCCTAGGACAAGTGCACGGTTGATGCTGTTCCGTCCATCACAAGATGCAGAGTGAGGGAATGGTCGATTGCATTGCGGTAGTAATTGATATGGCAGTATACATGGTTGTAGAGGCTGGAAGTTATATTTTCATTGTCAAAAAGTAACGGAAATATGCAAGAAACAAAAGACTAATGGATATAAATTGGTGTGGTGGGATGTGACCGTAGAAAATTTACCATGGGGTCAGATGGGTGTTAGGGAGGCGCGTTGGAAATTAGGTGAGGGTTAGAATGCATAGTTTGTTACTGCTGGATGCAGTGTTTGGTACAGTGAATAATTATATCGTGTTCCCGGATTTTGTAAGTTCGGATATTTCTCGTTTCTTTGGTTTGTTTCTTGGCATGAACCTATAAATGGTAGCAACATATTGCCACCTCAATAATGATGGCTGAGATCTGTGCTCCTTTGTTTTTGTTGGGGAGATATCTGTCCAACTTTACTCTGAAATTCAGAACATCCACAGAGTTACTGAAAGATTTTATTATCAGAGTGATAATGTGGAGCACATACTACACAGTGATATATACTCTGTCCTAGTACCTCCATATAAAATGCAGATATCTCCACAACCATACTTGCTTGAAAGAAAATAACCACAAAAACAATTTCATTGCAAAGACTACAGGTCCCGGATATTGTAGCCTTGGCAAGAATAATTATGACAACCTCACTAAGTGTGATGACTGGTAATAGATGCTATAAGGTTCTTTGGGAAAAGGTGGCATCGGAAATTCACATTGCAGAGAACATGACTTGATAATGACGCTGTGTCTTGATCAAATAGCGAGCTTGTCGGGCCAGCCACAGTAAACAGGAAAAATGTGTTGGTTTACCTGGCAGATTGGTGAGACCATTCATATTTGTTTGCTACAATTAGTGTAAAGGACGCTATACTATGGGTCATCAAGCACTTGCACTTGGTCTTCTGCAATGAATGCGCGACCACTTACAATCTCGCAGCCATGCAAGGATCAGAAGCAATCATATTGCTTACGCAGATGAACTACACAATGGCTTTTGCCTCGCTATATGCATTGATCGATGGATTGACAGATATAAGCACTATCGACCTGTGCTACCTAGATTGGTCAGGAATATTCAGCTTGCAGCTAGATCAGTTGAATATACCGAAAGAGGGTAGTTCATAGATTTCAAGTTGGTATATTTAGATATAATGTTTTCAGCATTTTTTTTCTTGTAAATAATGATTGATTGGTGTTAGCAAGTCCAGAGACTAGTACTAGTATAAGCTAGAGGTGTTTTACAATGCCTTTTATGGGTAGTAGACCCAATCTAGATCATTTATTTTTTTAATCCAATGAAATTGTATTTATTTGTATTGCCATATTAACTAGGAGAATGCTTCTTTCTGGACGCCTTGACGTCAGCCAAACGGCCAAAGTATTGGGCGTCGGCATGCATACAGGATGTGTGGTGACATCGGACTATCACATTCCCTCTCTCTACATGTATAGTCTTTAAATTACTTCAATTGATGGGATAATTAGAGTGTAGATCGGACTAATATTTTAGAAAAAAACAATATTTTAAAATTTGCTAATAACTTGGATGCAGGCATGCATGCACATCATGACATCACTGCCAAGAGAAAAGGGAAGAAACCAAAGCATTCAGAGACACAAGAAGGCAGCTGAGAAATAAGGTCAGTCTCAATGCAAAATTTCATCTCCTATTTTTTAAGATCATAAAATAGACAATGAAATAAGTCTCTCTCAGGGCATAGTTTCATCGTATAATTTCATGGGTTATTTTAGCTTTTTTTCTCATCGTTCACATAGTTTCATGAAGCGACGAATCAGAAGCAATCCATGAAATTAAGGCTCTCAGTGCGGGTTTCATCCGATTTTCAACGCTTTGGAAACAACGCTCTATATTTTCATCTCCATGAAACCTTTCCCCTCTCTCCTCCTCGTTTAATGCAAAAACTATAAATGTGATGATGTAACACCTCATTTAATGTGAATGAAACACCCCATGAAACTCCATTGAGTCTGGCCTGAAGCGTGGGTAGGTCATGAGGATTGGATGGACAGCCACATGCAGCATTGGAGGGTGCTTGATTGTATTTTATTTTAAATAAACCTGGGGAAAAATATAAGATTACAACTCCGAGAGACTACAATCAGGAAAGAAAAAAAGCACACCATCACGAAACTGATTACTCGGAAACACTAGCTTGAGAAAAGAAGTGACAACGATCCGACCATCGCTATGCATCGCTGGTTGCCAATAGCTCTATAATGGGGCAAACGCGCTTTGTCCTACCACAACTTCAAGCTGCTAGCAACCCACGAACTCCTAGTCGTCCCCCAGGAAAGGGATTGTCTTGGGGGAGGGTGAGAGAAAAGATCCACTCACCCCTCGTGCAATCCCGAGGGCAACTTCCAAGAGTATCACCGAAGGTCAGACAAAATGGAGCTGAGAAGAGACAGAAACATGACCTCCTAGATGATGCCTCTAGGAGGTCACGATGTTGGGAGCGTCACCGTCGCCCATCCAAAAATTGGACCTAGTTTTCACCCAGAACATCCCGTCGGGGAGAAGGAGGGAGGCTTCACGACAAAACCCCAAGGGGGAAGTGACGCCCAAAGACGCCACCATTGCCAGCCCGAAAGAGGACCACCAAGCTAGTCTTTTGCCCACATCCTCCCATCTCTCCCCACCGCCGCAACCCCGATGCCCCCCACCAAACAGTCTTCGCCACCTCACGAACTCCACTACATCGGCACCCCTCTGCCAGCCAACCCCCACCGTCCTCAGGGCACATGGAGCCTCCCACTCCTACCGTCACTGTCTCGACACCCCTCCATCACAATGTCCAAAACACCAACGCTGCCCCCACAGACAGCTTCCCACCTCTGCACGACAACGCCACCTATGCCCCATACCGTCGACTCGCTACAGGGCAAAGGAGCCACCAGGCACCCCTCTGCGTGAGAGTATCCCTGCTCCTCGTCAATGTCACTGGCTACCGTGTTGTTGTCGTAGGACCCAAACACCGCCGCCCCCACCGAACCACCACACCATCTCATGTGGGCCCATTGAGCTGCACAATCGCTCTCCTATCAGATCTTGTAGAGAGGCGCCAGATCCAGCCTCATCCTTTCCTCCGATGGCATGGAAGTTGCCAGCGTATACGTGCGGTCCCGGTCACCCGGAGGCATGGAGGCCAGAATCTGCGCTGCCCGTCCTCATCGCCGCTCTCATGGTAGCCACGCCAGCTCTAGCCTACCACCACAGCCATCACAGTCTCAAGCGCCAGTGGCCTTGAGCACCAGATCTGTGCCGGCCAGCCTCGTCGCCACTCCCCTCCTTGCTGCCAGTAGCTCGAGCTCGACAAGGCATGCCAGCTCTAGCCTGCCATCATCACAACCGTCGTCATCTCAGAGCTGCTCGTGAGCTCCGACCTCAAAGGCCTCCAGGGAGAAGGGGGAAGGCCCCGCCGTTTCCGTCCTTGCAAGTGCATGGTTTCCTGCGGCTGCTGGAGCTGCAGCGAAGCTAGGGAGGAGTAGGTGAGATGACCGTGAGCTCGGAGGAGTCGCCTCCCGTGTTACCCTTTACCATAGGAGCGATGTAGGGCCAAAGAGTGTGTAATGCGCTTGATTTTTTTATCTGATCTATAGTCTCGTCACACTAACTACTAATAGTACAATATTTTTCTATTGGTAGTAAAACTCGAGAATCAAAAATTGAGACCACTTTTTCTAGCGATTGTACTGGTAGAGAGCATTGCAAGGTACTCTGGTCATAAGTATACAGATTCGCTCCTATAACACCGAACCTTTAATATTCGCATATATTAGTCAGCTCTCACGTACGATGGATCCACGAAGTAATACCACCACAGCAGGGTTATCCTTTGACATCACCTATAACACTTCACCTCTAATGTTTTCATTTGTCCGATCTAATATGAAGCAGGCCACAACATGCATAACATTGCACTTACAATTTCGTTCTTCTTGTAAAAGAGTTAAACCGTGGGTACAAGTGTTAAAGCAACGAGCCTTATAAGTTAGCCCTCACCCATTTAAGCTTCAAAGGTGGTTCGTACACTACAATACTTCTTGGCCACATAACCACATGCTATATAAGAAATGCTGTAGTCTTACAGCTCAAATCATACTCACGCCCAGAAAATACCTTTTCTCGGACGTTAGCAAATTAATCCCCGTCTCACAAAAAGCTGAAGTACACCGCAATAAATTTGATAAAAAAACACATATGTATTAAATCATTAGTATTTACTTATAACAAAGATATATTAGGCTTGACAAGAAAAGAAAAATAGCGGCAAACTAGCGGGCCTATAGCTCCATCTTCACAGGTGCTCAACTGGGGTACAAGTCAAAACTCCACGTAGGACTTCTTCTCCAAAACTTTTTTCACTAGAGGGGAAAGATTGAGCGACAATAAGTACAGTCACTTACTCAGCAAGTCATACCGGATAGTGCACTTAATGCAAACGGTACAAGGAATAATATAATAGGGGTTGAGTTTTGTATAAAGGCACTTTTCAAATAGTTAAGGTTTAAAGCACATTTCAAAAGACGATCTTAATCTAGTCAAATCATTAATCAAGCTATGCATCTGTCCGACCTTCCCTTATTCCAACCCCTCAAGTTGTAGTTCCAATCATTCCAGTTTAACATAAAAAAATCTCTAACTTTGGATACATTGCTAGGATTACACATGATCGAGGCTGTGGCTATTCGAATAGTTTTACTCTGTTCAGAGTATACAACTTTACCCACAAGACGTGTCTTTACCCTGCGTTCAATGGTCTGGAGCAAGAGTTAAAGAACACAAGAGAACCTTTCACTTAACACAATCCTAAACAAAGTGACAGACGTAGACCACCCCCGCCAGGTGCTCTGGGGTAAGATTCCCCATATGCATCTCGACTAGTTTTGGGCCTTCACTTGCTAGAGACGTCAGCTATGGCTAGGACTTCATCCGTCCCTATCCATATCATATTGTTTACGACCATATTGAGTTATGAGTTAAGCCTTACCCACTAGACATGTGGTTGTATGGAGTATGCTTTACAACAGAGGCCCGCAGACTGGTCCTTATAGTGGCTTAGGGTGCTACCTTTCAAAACATAACCACACCCCATAGCCCCATGATAAACATGTTTTTTGAATATTTTGAAAGGAGGTATGTCAAGAGTAGAAATTCCAGTCCATCATCAGGATTATTAAGTGTGATACCAAACTCTAAATCATTATAAACAACAATAAGTTTCTTTTTTGAGTGGACAACTTTAAGTTTCTAATTAAGCAAGGCTAAGCATAATCCTAAGATTTATAGTGAGCGCCACATATCTCACTAGCTGGTTTTTGTTATCTAGGGTTCTCAAGATAATTACACAATATTCAAATAAATAAGATCATAATATAGGAAAGGCTCAGTAAAACAGTTATAACGCGGTAAGTTTAATAAAGCGACTGCAGTAATTTAAATTAAAATATTTTTCACAAATTAGGATTCAATATACTCAAGGAGAGAGACTTGCCTTGCTCATCAAGATGAACTTTTGCTTCATTAGTGACACAATGGGAACTTTCGAAATGACAACAACTACACAAAAAACAAAACAGGGCTACAATTCTAAGAAAAAACGATAACAGTACATAAAAACAACACATGTTGGTCTTTATGTTAGAAAAAAAATTAATAAGCTTGAACGGGTTAATTTAGAGTTCTCATGGCCGAGTTATGGCCATCCAAAAATTAACTGTGATTTAAATGGAGATTTTTGGTTACTTTAATTATTACTGTACCATTAATATATGTGTAAAGCATTGGCACTCAAGAAGAGAAAGGATCGAGCGACTGGCAGTCAGGATCCATGCATCAGCCGGCTAGTTCACCGTGCACCAAGTTCACCGAGAAGGTCCATGGGAAAAGCAAAGTGAAACCCACATGTAAACCTCAGGGAAGAGACTGACGAGTAGATCCCACGAGGCGCCACGCAAGTAGCCACCTGCATGAACACGCAGGACGAATACAATGAACGACACCGGTAGCACAGGACAGGGGTCACCGAGGCACACGACACGGAAGCGCAAGCCGCGGACAACAGTGGGGAGAACAGGGAGCGGATCCTCATGAAGAACACCATGATAGCTGAAGCAGCGAGCAGGGGGCCGATGACGAACTTGGGGAAACAATGACGCTTTGTCTTGACGGCGAGCAAGAGGGTCTTACGATCTTCGAGCTTGGCAAAGGGGCAAATGACAACAAGCTTTGACACTGCGGACATGACGCAGAGGAGGTGGCTTTTGCGATCTTCGACATTGGAAAAGAGGTGGACAACGACAGGCTTGACTCTGCAAATTTAACGAAGAGGACATCAACAACAGGAGGCACTTTGGATCATTGGGATGGCGGATGAAGGGAGACGACAATAACGTCCTTCGGGTCAACGAACGCAATGCAGCTTCAGCAAACAGCGGGCTCAACAGAGTGGTGGCCGGCCGGGGATGAGCTTCATGCGGCGAGCCAATGGTAACAACGTCACAATCCGACGACACTTCGGTGAGGCAGGAGGGCCTGCCAAAGGACAAGGACGGCGGCGTTCTTCACTGGTTCGTGGTGGGAAAGTGCTTCCGGTGGACTCCGCGCAAAATAGAGGTGTGGCCGGGGAAGAGCATACCATGGCAGTACTGATGGAGGCAGTGGCAAGGTCCTGCTACACCTAGAGCAACGACAGGGGATGGCTGGAGCACGCCAGCATGGTGGATAGAGGGAGTGGCATGGGGTCGAGGAGACGATGGGAGAGCTTGAGAGCTCGAGGAGGCTGCAAAAAGGGATAGAGGGGAGAAAGAAGGCGTCATTTTATAAGCCGAAGGAGGAGGGGAAAGGCCATGGGAACTCACTGACTGGCCATCAATGGAGGCCATAAAATATGATGGAGTTGATGCACTTGAAACTAATGATTTAAAGCTCCACTCAGAGGGATTTTATGGGGGAATTGAACACAAGGAAATGGGGATTCATCACGTCCCACTTATTTTGGAGAAACGGCAACTAGATGCGAAGAGTCGAAGTAGCGACCCCGGTGCTAGGGTTCTTGGTGACAGCAACTAGATGTGGAAGACGCATATGACCAGTGGGCTTCACCCGTCGACGGCGGATAGGCCAGCAGGGCTAGCGTGGGGAAGGCGGATCAGGCGAGAATGACGGCTTGGGTGGGTGTGCTAGCAGGCCAAGGCAAGCGGGCATGATGGGAAGAAGCTAGGCCACGTGCGGAGGTGGCTTGGGGCTGGATGCACGAAGGCGGCTCTGGCGCGAGAGCAACGCACGGGCGGAGCAAACGGGCTGGAGAAAAGGGGAAGGGGCCCGGGAGGGAGGATAGAGGGAATAAGTCCACTTTGATTCCCTCTAATATATTATCACACCCAGAAATTCACAAGAATTTCCAAATTAATTTACGCATTAAACCCTTGTCTAGGAATCAGCCGAGGTATATAAATTGACATTTAAATATACACTACCAAATAAACTAATGTGATAAATAATTACAAAAGAGGTTCTTAGTTCTCACCACGAAGAAAACTGCAGAGGAAAAGACAATCTACCGAAGCTTCAACTCCACTCCCACAGGCAGCTCAAATAGGGTCTAAGCCAAGGTCTTCTCCTTCGAAATTCTTCTTCAACTGAGGTTAATGCTTATTGCAAGATGAGTATATGGAAAACTTCGCAAGCTACACAACAAAAATGCAAATGTGCGGGATAACAAAGAATGTCATAATATAGTGCTTATTTGCAAATGCAACATTTAGGAAATAGTTGAGAATAGTCAAAACAGTTTGAGTATTTAATATTAATATTAATCATCTCTTAACAACACAACAATGGTGCACAAACCCAAACCCAACACTGAAGAACAAAACTTGGTTGCACAGATCCAACCTCTCCAACCATGAACTAACCATTTCATACCAGGAGCTCATAAATTATCATCAATTTTAAAATTATTACCATTAATGAGGAGTATGGGCCTAATCACAAAAAATTTTGTTATGCTCACTCATAACCACGTGCATGGCCATTCGAATAGTTTTAATCTGATTAGAGATGTAAAAATTTACCAACAAGACATAATCTCAACATCATGTCAACCATGCGTTATGATACTGGAATGTACCCGAATAGAGATTGTGACAATACCCTTCGCATAACACAACCCAAAGTAATTCACCATTCCCAGATCATCGTCTTTCCATAACCTAGAACAGACTTCCCAGTGACCCCCGTGGGCTTATCTCCGCCACTTCTCAGTCTGATGCCCCACAATGAATCATGCTATACAAATAGCTTAGCCGTTGCCCATGTTGGCTTGTGGTTGGTACGGTTAATGCTTCACAACAGCTCGCGAACCGGTCCTTAATTGTCATGAGCACGCTCATCAAAACCATGTGCTCACAACCCACCATTAATAAGTTTTATGTTGAATACTATTAACCAACCACGACCCACTGTCGTGAGCTACCATCAATTAACCATCATTAATCATGAGTAAATCATTAATTATTCCCATTAAAATGGTACTTATGTTTCTAAGCATGACTAAGCAATTGTACTAAATATGTAGCCAAATCATTATACAAAGTCCAAGCTAGTCAAATCATATCCCATAGGATAATCAAGTCATTTTTGTCATACCATAGGGAAATAGGGTCAAACCGTCCAATGACATTCGAAAATAAATGCACATTTGAAATAAAGTGCAAATTTAAATATAGCATTAACATGCTCAAGGGATGTTTTGGGATCTGTGTGACTCGCCTTGTAATCACATCTTCAACTCGTCTTCGAGAACTTCTCCAACGAACAAGCAATTCTCCGAAACGACGGAAACTACTGTCTAGCATGCAAAACATGGAAAAAATAATAAAACCAAATAAACAGTACAAATAAAGCTCATAAATAAGTAGATCTTGATCTTAGATAAATTATGGGACTTTATCGACCTCATTTCAAGTTCATATGGATTAGTTATGAATCAATGAAGTTTTAATAAATTAAAACCTATAAAGAAAATAGCTAAATGATTTATTTCTTCATATTTAACTATTTTTCAACTGGAAAAGGATTATGATGTCAGCTCTGGAAAAGGAAAGGTTGAGGTCAATGACAAGTAAGACCCACATGTCATATAGACAAAAAGGCCGAGGTCTACCATAGACCAAGTCCACAAAAGAGGTCCATGGTTCATAAGATTGGACGACTGAGATTTGTTTGACTGAAATGGACCAGGATCCGACGGCTCAGATCGCATCCGATCTAGGACTTAGAGATGGCGGGCGCGTGAACGGGATGTGCAGGCGCCATGTGTTGACGGTCGTTAAGTAATGATTCCGACCGTCACAGACCTCAGAAATAAAAGGGAATTAGCATCCTTTACCAGCATTTAGGTTTAGAATTAATAAAGTTCCACATGTCCTTGGACTTTAGTTGGATGCAGAAACATTTATCACATAATTGAAGCGAAGACGAGCTTGCGTGACGCAGAAACACAACTCCAACCAATCAGCGATCTTCGTCTCGGATTCCCACGGATGGGAGGGCCCACAAGTCGGATGAAATCAACTTAGGATGGGACCAAACCACCGGGAACTGCCTTAGGGGCCCACATGGCAGCCTTAGGAGAAAGGCGGTGGCGAAAGGCGGTTGTGGGGGTTCGGCCGAACCACCCTTGTGCCCAACGCCACCAACCTTTGACGTGTCATCTCCCCATTGGTTCTCCAAGTCGGTTTGATGGTTATGGTAATTAGTAACCATCACATAAACTGTCATTGAGGCACTATAAAAGGTGGAGCTCACTTCACTTCAACACACACCACAAGAAGAAGTTCCTACAAGTTCTGACTTAGTATCTAGGCTAGTGGAGTTTAGGAAGTAGTTTAGAGTTCTTTTCAGTTCCCGAGTCGCCTTCGGAATTTGGGTATGTCTTTAGCACTCTTCTCCCTTTCTATGACTTTGAGCTTAATAAAGATATTATCTTCTAGTTCATATGAGTGTGCTTCTTCTTATGCTTTAATAGATAAGAGTTCCATTATTAGTTTTATTAATAGTCTTGTTGTCTTTAGGCGAGTAACTCTATTGCTACGGACACGGTCTAATGAGCAATTAGGATGTAGGTTTGCCTTTATCTTGCTCATGAAAGGTAGAGGTATCCATGGTAATGTAGGTATGGTGCTTAGATTATTTCATAGACATTGGTTATGGCCACTTCCCACGAGTGAGAGGTAGGCGGCAGGTGGTGACAACCCTGTCCGTCCATTTTATTCCTCCACGTTCGGTTTTGGTGTAGGGCAAACGGAAAGAGATCGCTTCGTGGTGGTAGGTCGGGCCACTGGGCGGCGATACCCCTGGAGTCCTGGAAGCATAGAACTGGGTTTATGCATCCCTAGAATAATTAATTAAACTATGTACTCTAACTAGAAGAACTAGAGGAACCTGACTCTAATTACTACTCTCCACCTAGCACTAGTGTATTAATTATTTAGGACTCTTCTATGTGTGTCACACTACCTTTATCATATAATTATCTTACCCCTGTCTGGACATAGGTATCTCATCTATAGCTTATGAATATCCATGGCACCTTAGTATTCTCTTCTAGACCACAGTCTTCCTTTGGGATAAAATAAATAACGATACCCTTGGAATACTCCCTAGGTGAAATGCTACAACGGTATATCCATGCGCTTGTGGATTTATCTGTGAACGTAAAAAATACCAAGAAGCATTTCTAGCACCGTTGCCGGGGAAGACAATGGTCCAGGAAGGGATAATAAGTGCTTGGATATCCATATAGTTATATTTGTCTTACCTTTCCTCTAGCAAGCTTATTTTGGTATGTTTTCCATTTATGTGAAAACAGAGTAGTGGTTTATCAAGGAGGTAACAACTCTTCTCATGCTTTTAATCCTGACCAACCCTCCTTGAAAGATCTTGTCTTAGGCCAGGCTAAAATTAATGAGAACATTTCTAAGAAGTTAGCAGCCAATGACAAATCCTTGGAAACCATAATTGCTAAAATGGAAGGCTTTTCCTCTGCTATCAAAAACCAGCTGAGCTTTAACAAGATGATAGAAACTCAGTTAGCTCAACTGGCTGCTGCTATCCCTTTATATGAGGCAGGGAAGATCCCGGGGCAACTCGAGGCTTCCCTTGAAAATGTTAGTGTGGTGACCACACGAGGGGGTAAAACCACTCGTGATCCGTCATATCCTAACAATGCAGGAAAGGCTAAAGAGGGTGAGTCATCCAACATTCAGAGCCAAGTTCAAGAGGGAACACCGGCAACAGAGGAATTGCATGACACAACATTATTGTCGTTCCCTCATCGCAATAGGAAGCCAATCGTGGACGAGCAATTCGCTCATTTTGTTGAGGTTATCCGAAAGATCCACATCAATGTCCCTCTGATGGAAGCGATGCAAGTACCCATGTACGCTCGCTACCTCAACCGGCTTCATGAAAAGAAGAAGGATCCGGATTGTCCCATGATCACCTGTTCGATCGGGACACAACAATTTGATCATGCCTTGTGCGACCTTGGAGCAAGCGTCAGCATGATGCCCAAGGAGGTCTTCGATCGGTTGAACTACACCATGCTGGCATCAACGCAAATGTGGCTGCAGCTGGCCGACTCATAGGTCCGTTATCTGGCAGGAATCGCAGAGGACATACCGGTGAAGATCCGGGGATGCTTTATTCTCGTGGATTTTGTGGTGCTCGACATGGATGTCGACAAGAGAACGTCGCTCATTCTTGGGCAACTGTTCCTCAGCACCACAGATGCCCGCATTGACATGAGGGCTGGAGAAATCTAACTCCACATTAAGGGGAAGGAGGAGAAATTCAACTTCCAGCCAAGGGTAGAGCAGTGTTCGGTGGTCAAAATCAAATATGGACCCAATACCAAGAATATTAAGGAGGTCAAAGTCAAGCCCCCGGAAATTGACAGCCTTACTAAGTTCATGAAGGACTTCTTGGAGAAGGAATCACCCTCTCCAAGAAGAATCAAGAAAGAAAGGCGGGCAGCGTCATCCCTGCCACCACCAAAGTTCAGGAATCCTTCTACCACACCGGATGAACAAAAGAAAATCAAGAAGGTGTAGCAGGTGAAAACGCCCGCGTTCGCTTCTCCATGCACAAGCTTAATTGAGCAGAGAAATTCTGGCTCGTTGGACTTTAAATGAGGAGCCCTGGCCGACAGCTAAAATCGGTATGTATCCTATATTTAATTTCCAAAAACATATTTACTTCCCTTATTTGATTCTTGCATAATCAAGCATAGCATGTTTACTTTTTCCTCTCATGCATAGAAAAATTAAAAATTTGAAATTAAGACTTCTATATTGAAGAATTCTTGTGCTTATCATGGCAAAACATTAGCCTTGGATTCCACTCATCAAACATGCACTAGGCTGATTAGAATCATGTGAGCAAGCATTGGATCCTTGGGTGTGGACTTTGGTTCGGCCGAACAAGCATGGGGACAAATAATGCTCAAACTTTTAGGTGTAGTGGGTGAAGATGTGGAGATAAGGAATCAAAAGTTTGGAGGAGAGTGGAGCACTCCTTGGTTCTGCCGAACTAAGGGTGTCATCCCTCTATAAAAGGGAAGGTGGGGAGGTTGCTCTCTTTGCACCAACTTGAGCTACCATAGTTTGCTCTCAAGTTCCCCTCTCCTCTCTAGAGTTCATTCAATGCATTCTTCCTAAGTTCATAAAAACATTTCCCTAAGTTTTCTTGCATTTTGGAGTTCCTCCGCGTGTGTTGTTACGCAAGAACGGTTTGTTGTGGCGACCAAGCTTCACAAGAACGACTAACTCTTGGACAGCTAACATAATCTATAGCAAACATTTAACCCGTCACGAGTATTCTTGTGTGCTCTGTTCTTTTTCAACTGCATATGAAGAAAAGTGTCAAGCGGTTGTTCGGTGCGATGAGTAGGGACTGGGATCGAGCTCGGGCCATTCAAGCTCAGCTCCATCACCCGATCATGTGCATAGCCTGGCAATGCAGGACGATCCGCAAATCGCTCCCTCAAGAGGAGAAGGAAGTCATCATGCTTCCTCTCTCATCCGTGACATTGAGCTCAATTTGAAAGACGAGCAAGAGAGACAGCGTACGTCCTTCTCTAGGACCAGATATTCGGTCCTACGCGAGCGTATGATTCGCAAAATGCTCAGCAAGACAGGTGTCGACGGGTGGGTCGGCAGTCCTCAAAGGGGGTGCCCAAAGAGGCGAAAGAGAATGGTAGAGAAGTTTTCCCTCAACGGATCCGATCGTCGACTCGAGTCCTGAGACGAGCCAGAGAGTAAAGACACAGGGAGTTATACTGGTTCAGCCCTCCCAAAGGATAATAGGCCTACGTCCGGTGTTCTTTGTTGGGGTGTATGATGAACAATAGTTACAAGAAGGAGTTCTTGGGGCATGGAACAAGCTGGCCAAGAACTGAGAATGAAGATGCTAGAGTTCGATCGGAATGTGTCGATCTCTCCTCTCTTGGCCCCCTCGCTCTGCCCTCCCTTTTATAGTTCAAGGGTGCAGTTATAGGAGAACTTGGGAGCCAAGGAAGCTATGTCTAACGTGCTAAAAGATGAGTACAGACAATATCTAAAAAGGTACAAAATGGTCTGCTAGGTCCTATACACCGTGGGCATCTTGTGCTCTCTTTCTCTTGCCTTGGGATCCCTCTTCCACCTGAGATGCCTGTACTGTACTGTCGTGTGACGTCAATCTCTACCGAGCAGTCCCTTATCCCTTCCTTCTTGTGCACTAAGTCTCATCCCGAGGATGGTCGAGGTCGGGCCGCGGTTGTCGGGGTCGAGAGAGGAAACCGAGGTCAGACTTGGGGAAAGGTCGGGACGTCCGACCCCGTAGAGGGTGGTCGGGCCAACGACCACGTCCCGAGGACTCTCAGTTTTGACTTCAGCCCGGCATAGAATCCTGTCCATAAGATACCCCGGGGTGACATCTCCCATAGCCGCCCCCGAGCCTAAGGAGGAATGGAACATCCATCCTTAGGATCAGGGTTTCTTCTACGCCACCGTCTTCAAAGGATCCTCAAAGCATCGAGCCAAGGTTTTGGCAGGTGCACCGCTTAGGTGCACCTGCCAGGTGTAGCCCTCGAGCCTAAGGGCGAACGGGACATTTGGCCTTAGGGTCATATTTCCTTCCAAGGTGCTAGTTCCTTGCAGGTTGTCTAGGTTTTTGGAATTCTTGGTTTTACAGGTGCACCGCCTAGGTGCACCTAGCAGGTGTAACCCCCGAGCCTAGGGTCAGATGGTACACTCGAACCTAGGGTCAAGTCATCAAAAGCATCTTTTGTTTACCTTTTGACCTGAGTGTCGACCGAGATCTAACGAAGGCTCTTTTGGACCTGACGGGCTCGCTTCCCGGGAGCATATAGTAGTCCTTGTGTTGCCCTCATCATGGCCCGGAGGCCACGGACGGAGTTAAGGATACCGTAGCCCGAAGGCGAGGGGTATTCAGTGTGATGGCCAGTTCCACCCCCGGGGGCAGAAAGTGGCCCCGGCTCTATGTTGATGAGAAATTCTCCCACGCGCTGGCTCGAGAGATTTGCTTTACTCTAGTGCGGGTCCGTCCTTGGTTTCTGTCGATGATTTAACGCAGAGTAGGCGTGCCAGTTGGTCTAATCTATTAACCAACAAGGAACAAACACATATGCATTATGGTTAAGGTTAGATCCTACCGGATCGGCTCAGGAGACCAATTTACATATAATTGCTATCCCAGAGCACATTTAGACTAAGTGATTGCGATAGATTGGCTATGCTGAGACAATATAAACCACTTAAACCAAATATACATCTAGATAATAAATATATGCATTTGTAGCCTAGGCAATGCTGTAGATCTAACATGAATCGGCTAGTATTCCGATACATTTTATAAAAAGATATTAATCTAACCTAAATGGGTTAAACCTAGATCAATTGGCTATCAACAAAGGCTGGCAGATTGATACCGGCTTAGGGCAATGTATCTAACAGTAAGTATTACTAGAAAGATAACTAAAGCAGGTAAGACCGGCTGAAACCCCGACACTGTCTCTACTGATAAACATCAAGCCGAATAGATTTTAATAATTCTAAGAGCGACTTAACAGGTCAATCAGATGCAACATTAAGTACAAAAAGAAGTATCAGATCTATAAAAACTGATGTAAATCCCTCGAAACGGTGGATACAACATATAACCCAGTCCAACATCTAGATCTAGCTCTATCGGCTACTGTCTCCCGAGAGAAACTTGTCGATATTGAGAAAGATCTAGGCATTACTCTAGATTATATGTTATATATGATAAATTGCACAGTTTATAACACCAAAACTAAAGTATCATAACGATGTAAGCACTAATTCCAATGATACATGCCGCTAATGATAAGCAATTACCTTATTCGAAGATCGAAATCGATGCAGCCTGATCGAGATCAAGAACTCGTCGAAAAGAATAAAAGGTTAATGATGCATCGAAATTGATTGATTAGATGTTGGTTGTCTTTTTAATCTCTTTTCTAACCCTTATCCTTATCGACCGTGCGTCGATAAAATCAATCAACAGTATTTCGATTATGTAATCGAGGCGTTTAAAAATTGATTAACCTGCCTGCAAATCAAGGCGCCGGCGGCAAGCCGTAACACAGAGAGCTGTGCGTCCACGTTTCAGCTTATGAGCTATCAAGACGTGTGCGTCAAAGGAGGAAGTTACAAGGAGTAAAACGCTATTATGTTTGGCTGAGTAATTAAGGGCTATTTCATGCACGCCATCAGTTTCTTGACGTTACACTTTGAATGCTCCTGAAACAGAGTATAATATAATTATTATTTAGCTACGCATATCTTTGTTTATATTTATATGATCCATGAAAGCTTTTCTCACATTACTCACATATATTTCTTTTCATAATTTGAGATTCATAGAATTACTCTGATCTGAGAGCCATGACAGCTATCCTCAAGGTGTTTATCTTGCACCTGTTCATTACGCTTCACGGTATCCGTGCAAATGTCAAGGGCAAAGGCTACACATCTGGCGTCTTTGATGTAACACGTTACGGAGGAGAGCCGAGCAACGACGATAACAAAGATGTGAGCCCTATCGCTTAGTTTCGTAGTCGTTAAATCCTTAATTTTCATCTCAAATTCGCATGAAAAACATTGATGCTGACAAAGTGATGTTTCATCTTTCTTTCTTTTTTTTGGTGTTTGTTTTTTTTCTGAACCATTCATGTGTGTGTTGTCACTTGAAGGCTTTCATGGCTGCATGGCGCGCGGCATGTGGCTCCGCGGCGGGCAACGCGACGCTCTTGATCCCCGAGGGCACCTTCGCCGTCAGCAGCATCGAGTTCTCCGGGCCGTGCAAGAACGGCCGATCGCCACTCGTAGTGGTCGTCCACGGCGTCCTGCATCCGTGCACCGGCAGCTGCCACCAGAAGTCCGGTAACGACGATGTCTGGATCACGTTCACCGGCGTCAGCAACCTCATGGTCACTGGCGCCGGCACCCTCGACGGCCGGGGCGGCGAGCATCGCAGCAATGGGAAGTCCAAGACGACGACGGTGATTAAACCATCAACACTGATCTGTGAGAAATTTTGTTCTTCTGAAACAAAATGGTGAAGTTGACGACGACGAACATGGCGGGTCGTGATGCACAGACTCTGGAGCTGGACAGCGTGGCGAACGCGACGGTGAGGGGCCTGACGTTCCTGAACAGCCGCGGCTTCCACCTCAACCTCCACCGGAGCAGCCACATCGCGGCGGAGGGCCTCCATATCGAGGCGCCGGCGTCGAGCCGCAACACGGACGGGATCCACGTTGGCCTGTCCAGCCACGTCACAGTCGCCGACTCCCTCATCGGCACCGGCGACGACTGCGTCTCCATCGGGCCCGGGTCCTCCGGCGTGGTCGTCACCGGCGTCGTGTGCGGGCCGGGCCACGGGATCAGCGTGGGGAGCCTCGGGAGGGACGAAGGCGAGGACGACGTGCGCGGGCTGCTCGTCCGCAACTGCACCGTGATGGGCACCACCAATGGGCTCCGCATCAAGACGTGGCCCGGGTCGCCGCCCAGCCGCGCGTTCAACATCACGTTCAGGGACATCGTCATGGCCAACGTCTCCAACCCCATCATCATCGACCAGCACTACTGCCCCCACGCCCACTGCTCTGACATCGACAAGGTACCATACCACGGTATTTGTCTCGCAACATATGAGAGTGATCAATGATAACAAAATCTCATGTATGACTGATGAGCATCGAAGCCATCTGATCATTTCCCATAGTCATATTATAATTAATGGGACATTTTTTGGCTCGTTAGAGATGAGTCATTCCTGAGCAAGTTGGGTTGATCGGTAACGGTTGATCAGATCTGTAGTAGTTTTAATATACGATGATCGTCTAGTTCCTCTCGGACGACTGATCTATCTCCATTGACAAGTTATCGTTGTTATTTGTTGCAGCCGTCCCTGGTGAAGATCAGCGACGTGACGTATGAGAGGATCGAGGGGACGTCGAGCAGCAGGGTGGCGGTACAGCTGCTGTGTAGCGAGGACCGGCCGTGCAGCGGGGTGCGTTTCGACCGTGTGAACCTCAGCTGCGGCAGGGAGCGGTGCGGCTCCAAGTTCAGCAACGTGGAGGGGAAACCCGCCTTTGTGTCAGAGGAAGCAGCAGCCGGCCCCGGTGCCGTTCCTCCTCCCGAGCAAGACGTTGTCCCAACACTGAGCAATTGCAAGTAGTGCAGTGATTTTTGTTGCTCTAATGGAGAGTGAGATAGGGATTGGAAGGAAATGAATTAACACAAAGGATTTTTTTTCTAGGACAGTCTTGAATAGTTATGTGGATCACGGAAGCCAGTAACATCTGCAATGCAACACTATCAAAATTTTTACGGTGTTTGCATAAAAAAATAAAATTGTAACTCTTAATAAAAGGTACGTGTAAAAAGGTAGGTATTGGAATATTAATATATGTATTATGCAAAGGGTAAAAAAATAAATTTTCTAATAGAGAAAAAATAGCAGAATTGCCCACAACTTTAAATTGATACCGCATAGTACCACTTTAGTTATTTGCATGGTTCTAGCAAGAAAGAAAAAAGTCCATTATACTTTCCCAAAATTTTTACCAAAGCACCTAACCCCGTAAACTTTTTTTCTCTTTACACCCTGAACTACTGAAAACAATTCACTTTGCTCTCTAATGCTATTTCCGCTTTTCATTTGTCTCTATATAAAGTCATATTTTGCAATTGCATGCTGAAATTTGGAAAGAATGATGGATGCATCATAAGAGGCATCTCAATATATTTAAAGATTTTTTCTCGCTGTTTAAATAGATTGGAAACACTTAAAACTGATTTAAACATCAAGATTATTAAGATTTTAAAGTTTAAGCAAACAGTCATAAAAAATGTGAAAATACTTTTCAACAGAGATGGTGTACAACTTGGATAAAGCTTAACATAAAAGACAAATATTATTGAGGACTAAAATGAACCATTTTAAATAGTTGGTAAAATGAAAAAAATAGTTTTAAGGGATTAAGTGATCTAATAAATTAGTTTGGGGAAGTAAAATGGATTTTGTTCAGTGTAAAATTCCATTGGTTATCTCTAGATTTACGTTTGTTCCAAAGCATAAGGTAAAACTCACGGTGAAAATCCTCCCTTTAATTCTCACTCCTCACTCTAATTCTCCTTTATGTTATTTGCATAATTCTTTTGATATCTGTATTTTGTTTTCAAGAAGAGATATTTATGTTTGTTTCCAAGAATTTTAGAATCACTACTACAAACCGGTGGCGGCCATAACACATTTTCGCTAGCGATTCCGGTACGCCTCGGTAGGAGCTTTTCGCCAGGCGCAACTGCTCCCATCGTCATCCTGCCACTTCCGCTGCTATCAAGAGGGAACGGAAGGGGAGAGAGAAGGCAGGAAGAAGAAGAGAAGGGGAGAAAGGATGACATGTGGGCCACACATGCTAACTCAACGGTTGGTCTAGGTCAACAAGTCACGTCAACAAAGTCTACCGTCAAAACCACCGAGGAGCCATTTTGCACTGTTACAGTTGAGAGTTCAACATATCATACCCTAAAAATCGTTAAAATATAAATTGTTGTGAAAAAGAAATTTCTATAATTTATTAATTTAAGGAAGTGTTTGAATAAAATCTATAAACAATTTCAGTATCAAATTGAGATAAAATTTCTTAAATACTTTGGGTGTCCAAGTATTTGAGCATTTTTATTAAAATTATTTGAGCATTAGAAGTATTTTTAATAAAATACATCATTTCAGCATTTATTTAAATCAAAAATCAAATTAAAATCCTTGAGTTATAGGCCTAATTCAGGCCATTGTCCTTGCTGTCTCCTCGCTCGGCCCAACATGCCAACCTGCCCAGCCCCTTGTGCCAGCCCGCCTCACGTCCCTTTCCCGCTGACATGTGGGACTGGACCCCACATGTCAGCGTCATCCCCCATCTCTAGGAGGAGTCCTGCCTACGCCCAAGGTGTCCGATCGCGCCGCCTTCTTGCACAAAATCTGGCCACCACACTTGATCATTTCTGAAATTGATTTGAGGGGAAATCATCTCCTTATCCTCCTCTTCAATTCCCCTAAAAAATCCCCGAAGATCCTGAACCATATCTCGTGGAATCGACGCGGATTTGAGCTCCGCTCTTCCCGGCCAACCCTAGGGTTTGAGCCGCCTCTAGCCATAGTATTCGAGCGACTCCCTCTCCTCAACCTATAAAAAGGATGCCTAGGGTTCCCTCTTCGATTCAATCCCAAACCCGAGTTTTTCCCATGCCCTAGAGCTCTCCCCGTGCTCAGCTTCTTTCTCCGTCGCCATTGCTGCACTTCGGTCATGCCGTGTCATCGTCCTAGCAGTCGTTGCTCTATGCCAGGACCACCCTCGGCACCGCAACACCGTGAGGAACCCCGGTCGCCATTTCTCTTGCGTCGAAGACCGCTGTATGCTGCTCATCGACGCGAACCCAAGAGCGACCACCGTCATCACGCCTTTGACCAAGCCCCATCATCGTTTTCGTTGCCACCCGTCATCGCCATCTTCACCGATAGCTACGCAAGGACCCAGGAAAGCTCGGTTGCTCGTCCTCTTTGCTTGGATATCTCCAGAGCGTTGTCGTCATCGTCAACCCAATCTCACCACCATTTGGAGCTCGCCGTTGACCATTTCTTTTGTCGCTCATTGTTGTTGTCGTCGTGTCGGTAAGCGTTGCTTCGATCTCCTCTATGCGCTCGTGTCCTCGGTACCAGTTGCCGTGCCACGGTTTGCCATTGCTTGCATGGTGTTACCTGTACGGTGCTGTCGCGTGACGTCGGTCTCTGGTGGGGCTGTCTCCTCCCTCTTCGTTCTTGGACGTCAAGTCTTGTCCCGAGGATGGTCGAGGTCGGGCCGTGGTTGACGGAGTCCAAAGAGGAGGACCGAGGTCGGACTCGGGGTAAGGTAGGGACGTCCGACCCTGCAGGAGGGGGTTGGGCCATTGACCATGTCTCGAGAACTCTTGGTTTTCATTTCAGTGGGACATAGATTCCAGTCCACAGGGTACCCCGGGGTGACACCCCCCATAGCAGCCCTAGAGCCTAAGGAAGAATGAAACATCCATCCTTAGGACCAGAGATTCTTCTTTGCCACCATCTTTAAAGGATCCTCAAAGCATTGAGCTAAGGTTTTGGCAGGTGCACCGCCAAGGTGCACCTGCCATGTGTAGCCTTCGAGCCTAAGGGCGAATGGAACATTCATCCATAGTGTCAAGTTTCCTTCCAAGGTGTTGGTCCCTTGCAGGTTATCGAGGTTTTGGGGAATTCTTGGTTTTACAGGTGCACCGTCTAGGTGCACCTTGCAGGTGTAGCCCCTGAGCCTAGGGTCAGATGGCACTCCGAGCCTAGGGTCAAGTCGTCTGAAGTGTCCTTCTTGGCCTTCTGGCTCGAGTATTATCACAACCCGAATCATATTCTAGAAATTAAATAAAAAGGCAAAATAATTTCTCAAGTGAAGTGAAGAAGGAAATTCAAATTTTCTTTAAAAATTATGGCTGGAAATATTTTTGAAATATTCTTCATGCCCTAAAGTATTCTCTAAAATTTTCCGTGAAATTTTGGAGCTCCAGAAATAATTTTTAATGCCATAAAGAGCATTCCAGTAATTATTTAATAAATAAATTAATCACTAAATGGTCTAGTTATATTTTTATTAAATACTTTGAGTGTCCAACTATTTTCAAGAATTTTCTTGGAATTATTTGAGCACTAGAAGTATTTATAAAAATTCCAAAACCATTTATGCGATTAATTTAAAAGAAAACAAAAAAAATCATTCTCCTGTTTCCGGGCCAGATTCGGCCCAAACCCTTGAAAGAGGTTCGCTTTTGTCCCTCCCTGCCCACGCGCGCCCTTCCTCACTCTTCCCCGTGCCGACCAAGTGGCCACGGCCCATTCCCCCTCACGCGCGCTTGCAATGTCCACCCATCCTTCCTCGCGCCTAGGTCGATGACAAGTGGGGCCCATCTGTCATCCCCGTCCTCTGGCCGCACCGCCATTGCCGCCGACCTCGTACTCCCTCACCGCCGTAAATCCCACGCACCCCCGCCGCTCCCGCGCATGCTTTAACGCCGCCATCGAGCCGCCGGCTTTTCCCCTTTAGTTCCCCTAACCCCGCGCCATTAATCGCCGCATTTGCTCCCCGCGCTTTAACGCTGCCGGCCACCTCCTCTCCTGGCGAATCCCACCATGCACCGACCTTGTGAGCGCCTCCCTGGCTTATAAAACGCCTCGCTGCGCTCCGCTCTTCCATTTTTCCCCAAGCGCCCAAGTCCGTCGTGCCTCCTCTCGGCTCTCCGTGTCGCCATTCTCTCCGCTGCTCGCCGCCGCCCTCCGGCCGAGCGCCACTGCCGCCCAAAGCGCCGCCGCCTTTCTCCGCGCCCACCACCGTGTTCCCCACGTCCCGCCGTACCCCGTCCGCTGTCTCCCGGCCTCGGATCACTGTCGAACCGCCCCACCGCCGTGCTCCCCATGCCACCGCCGCACCGTCATCCCGAGCCCCGGCCGCCGCGCCGAGCCGTTCGCCCCCGCCATTTTTCCCGTCGCCCGGTGAGCCCTTTCCTTCCTTTTTGCCCCTCCGCCGCCCTCCGCCGCTCGCCGCCGCGCCGCCACCGTTGCCGGCGGCGGCCGCGCCGCCACCACCCGCAAGCCTTCCCGGCCGTCCGATCTCTCCCTCGCAGATCGGGGCCGCGCCCCCGTGGTCGCCCGATCCCCTTCGGGGTGATCCGGGCCGTCCACGTAGCGAACCCGTGGACCGGTCCCCATGGACCGAGTCCACCGTGAGCCCGCGTGCCGCCGCCGTCGCGGCCGACGCCGCCGCCGCCGACGCGCCCTTGCTTACGTCACGACGTCGCCCTTGCCACCGACATTAGCCCTCGGTTGCTGACGTGAGCATCATCCTTTTTCCCTTTGAAAAATAAATAAAAATTGTGCAATAAATTTAATTAATTTTCAGAATTCATTTAAAAATGGTTCAAAACTTCTAAAATTCACATCTAATTCACACGAACTCCAAATTGAGCCATTCAAATTGCAAAATTTATCTAAAATTAAGCTCTACGTGTTGATTTACTTTTGATGTACTGTTATTTGGTTTTTATTAGGGTTTTCCCAAGTTTTGCATGCCAGCGTGTAGTATCCGTCGTTTCGGAGATCGCGCTCGCGAAGAGTTCAGAAGTTGGTTGGAAGAAGCAAGGCAAGTCACACTTCCCTTGAAGCATATTGAAACCATTTTCATAAACATTTTACTGTTTTCAAATAAAATTGCATTGTTTTGCTAATTACATGAAATGATGGGATTACCTATCTGTTTGCTTGTGTCATACCTCTTGATAACAGTCCTTTGTCAAACATTGGGTGATAATTTGACTAGCTTTAGTCACTTACGTGACTTTCGCTAGAATTATATGCTTAGCCATGCTTAATTACCCCAAGCTCATTAAATAGGATAATCACACTATCTATAATTAGTTCAGATGAGCTGCAAGCTCGGAACACCTGGCCATGTTTTATTGGTCATAATATCCCAACTAAAATATGACTAAATGGTGGGCTATGGGTGCATGGTTTTGGCTTGTCGCACCCATGGCAATTAAGGACTGGTTCACGGGACCCCTCGGGAGAATGACCGTGCAAACCACAAGCCAAAATGGGTAAGGTGGGTCCCGTAGTGTAGCCTCTCCTAGCTGACGAACCCATCGGCAAGGCTGAGCGGGATGGAGTTTCAGTCGGCCCCGGTATAAGGGTTGCTGGGCTGCCGGATTCACTGAGGCACTCGGGGTGGTTGCCCACATCCTAGGGTTCGGGAGTGGGGGCGAAACCTTGGTGGGGTTCGCTTGGTTAGTGGGCGGTTATACGAAAGGTCCTATCACAGTTTCCTTTCCGGGGTACCATGGTGGTATTCTGGCGCACGGGAGACCGTGTCGTGGGGCTGTGTCTTGTGGGTACAGTTGTACACCTCTAATCAGAGTAAAACTATTCGAATAGCCATGCCCGCGGTAATGGGGCGATCAACCGAGCTCACCGTGATTAGTCTCACACCTTTAAAACCCTGATTAATGGAACATGACTAGTATAGGTGGATGGTTGGGGCTATTCAACGTGGGGATAACGTTGTTCAGTGGAGGATTAATATTGACTTAACTACTCAACAGTTATCCCAGTTTCCAAAATAAAGTGTTTTGCAACCGCTTTTCCGCAAAGTAGCCCCAAGCCTCTCCTTGCCATCCCTCGCATTTCTGCATTCCTTGGTGTGGCTTGTTGAGTACATTGGTTGTACTCAGCCTTACAAATTCTTCCCCCTTTAGAAGTGTAGTGCTTCTGAGTTGAAGACGGTGTTTGAGAACCAAGGCTCAGACCCCAGTTGAGTTTGCCTGTGGAGTGGAGCTGAAGCCCCGCTAGGATCGTCCTTCTTTTCCGCTGCTATCCCCTTTTGGGTGTGAGGACTAAGTGCCTCTTTTGTAAGTATTTATATGCTTTATTTATACGTTTAGATCTGTGTATTGATTTATCATTTTGTGTACCCTGGTTGATGCCTGGACATGGATTAAATACACAAAATAGTATGGAAATTCGGGTTTGAATTTCTGGGCGTGACAAGTTGGTATTAGAGCCATCTTGACTGTAGGTTGAGCCAAATGGTCAAAACCCTTAAGGACTAGTTTTGTAAAAACCTTATTTGCAAAAATATCTTTTTTTTCCCTCTAGAGTCTTTACAAAATGTTTTGTCAAATTTCTCTCCTTTCCCCTCTAACTCTCTAGTGGTTAAGCCTGGAGCGCCATCCGGAAGCCATATCTAGTCCAAGTTTCAAGCAAGGAGTTCAAGCCGAGCAGCTCAGAGTCGGCGCTTTCCGATATTTCAAGCGAAGATTTCCCGAAGTTACCTAAACCCAATCCTTCCCGGAAGAGTATTTTCGGTAGTTTTCTAGGTCGTGTGTTGTTTGCTGTGTGCAGTTGTATGGTTTACATCAGTGGTGGGGATGTGACCATACTAGGGTTTTTGCTTAATCAACTTGAACAATAAAAGTACACCCACATCAAATCAGTAATCAAGCGGACTAAGGTCTCATCTTTAGTTTAACCTCTTCTTTCCCCTCTCCCTTCTTCTCCGGCAACAGATGGGTAAAGTCCGGGGCAGTGTCAGTAAATCAATATCACAGCAGTCCTATGGATCAGCTCAGAGCAACCCTGCAAGCACTCCACTTCTTTCTACCCGGAATCCAACCCTAGCCTAGGTAGTGGCCAATCACACGCAGTTAGTGGCCAGGATGATGCAACTGATGCAATGGCAGTATCAACAGCAGCAGCAGATGTTAGCCCTGGTGACTCCCGCGAGTTTGTCGTCAAGTTTTCAGGAGATGAAGGCACCAACCCCGCCATCAAGCCAAAGGGAAACACATGACCTCTGTTATGGTTATAAGGAGCAAGATCATAATGCAAGGAACGGTTCACGGGAAGTGTACACCAGGACACCGACTGTAAATGAGATGCAGTGTCCCAGAAGGAAGAAAGTACTCGGTCAGCTAAACAACCAAGATTTTGGTACACCACCGTCCAACTCAAAGAAGAGAAAGGCATCGGAATAGAATACAAGATGTGCCAGCAAGATGATCGTCACTGGTACAGAGTTTACTCCCGAAGATGTGGAGAAGATTCCTCAACGCTTGAGAAGAAATACTTTTCGTGGTGCACGTCAGCTAACCCGTCATCTCATGCTTTATGGCCCACCCAAACCAGAGGATGATGAGTCAGGAGAGGTATCCTCCGATGAGGATGGGGAAACAATCTCTGAAGACGTCTGTGAAAAAGAAATGAAGCTCAAAGCATGTACTCGCTGTGGAGAAATTGGACAAACTGTAAGCATGTGCAACCACACCTGCCTTTGTGATGATGACACCCATGTACCAAAAGAATGTCCCATGAGCAAGGTCACATGTTTGTTGTGTGAGGGAACAAATCATGTGCCCAAGAGCTGTTGGTTGAATTCAGTTCTAACCAAAGACGAGAAACACCATGGGACAAGCCGACAGTTTGTCTTTCCACTCGTGGAGGGTACCATCTATGGTGATGACGCCCCTCATCATCAACTAGTTCCAACCTCAATAAAGACCATTAGTAGTAACAAGGACATGGAAAATGAGGCTCGCAAGCTAGTGCATTTTTCAATTCTAGTTATGAGTCTGCAGACCCAGACGAGTGCACACCGTGATAAAACGGGTCTAATTTGTTTCAACTGTCGCAATCCTGGATATTATTTCAATAAATGTCCACTATCAAGACTAGCAAAGGAAGCTCGTTGTTGCTTCAACTGTGGGGAAACAGGTCATGTACTTAGAAGATGTCCAGTGCTCAAGCGCCACCATCCTTTAAGTACCGGCGCTGTCTGCAACACCAGTATTACGCAAGCTATTTCAGTTCCAGAAACAGCAAGACCGAATCCAACCAAAAGGCGCCCGTCAGCCCAAGGATATCAGTCGTCGCCTACGCATGAAATCTCCACCACGGCGTGTTGTTGTTAATGGCACCAGTAAAGGCTCTAAGGTTCACCCGCCAAGCTACTGAAGGGTTACGCGGAAGTTATGAAAGCTAATAACGAAAAAAAATTTACCGCGCAAACCAGGAACACTTGCAAGCAAGGGCCGATTGATCGTTACCGATTGGAGTATGCAGCGGAAATAGCCGATCAGGAGCTATCTTATCCGGAACAGTGCTGGCCGATGACAGCAGATTTGCTGACAGCCGATTCCCACAAGCCGACAGCCAATTCCTGGGAACAGCCGATTCACTGAGTAGCCGATTCGCCGAGTCGTCCGATTGCGCTCGTGCACCTCACTCCGATGCACCCGACCGCAGCCGATCCCACCACAGCCGATTCATAGCTGATGAACATAACCGCAACATAGCAGTGCTTCTATCGGTATCCACACGTCCGGGGACAGAACGTCGAACACCCGTGTGCTAGCACAAGATGCAAGGCTAGGGTTTGGCTCGGGAGTGGAGAGGGTTACCGTGGAGATTGATCTCGCCGACTTCTGAAGCCGCGTGTGATCAGATTGATTCGGTTCCAATTGACTTCCGTAGCTCTCCACCCCTCACCCCTATATATAGAGTTGCCGGTTGGGTTTAGAGGCCCATCGGGACTCTATTTTGAATCGGATCCCATCTGAATCTCATAGAGTTGGCCGGCCAGACTTTGTAAGCCCATAGGACTCTATCCGATCGGATCCCTATCCGATCGAGCCGTATCCGAGTCCAACTCGAATGCCTATTCTTATCCCCTTAAGCTTGCGACCCTATAGGTTCAGGTATACTCAGTTTCGGCTAGAGTCCAACTCAGCCGATCGTCGGCTCGAGTCCAACTCAACCGATCGTTGGCTCGAGTCCAACTCAACTGATTGTCAACAGCAGCGCCTAGCAGCACATATTGACACCATAGTTATTCAAGAATATAATATCGGCTCTGAACCTGTAATGTGTACACAAATCCCATTGCCTCACGATACCAATTAAGCTATAGGCAAGATGTGTATGCCATCCCTTCAATAGCTTAACCATTCACTCGAACCATATTGGATTATCTGTCTGTTGATTGACTCCTCAATCAACTCGGCATGGCCATGCACTTCCATAATCCATTACCTCGAGGGGCCCAGAGATATCTCTCCCAAAGGAGGGGCAAATTCCATCTTGATCACTCACATCCCACTCCATGTTTCATAGCAAACCCGAAGACTACTTTTATAACTACCCAGTTACGAAATAGCGTTTGGTAGTCCCAAAGTAGGCTACTACACATGTTGGAATCCATGATGATCTCAGGTCTAAATACTTTGCACCAACCCTACTTGAGACCAACTAATGGCACATTTATTCCGTAGTGTCTCATGGTGGGTCTATCCAACAATGTGTTCTCTAAGACATGTCCACGTATATTGATTTGGTATCTCCATACCATGATCTATGATACATGATCATCAATCAATAAACATGCCAATCTTAGAATCATATTTGTTCGAACAATATGACATATGATTAGGGACCGTTTAGAAATAGATTCATATAAAAAGAGTCTCATAAATAAGACATACTTATTGATCAATATAAGTTGTCTATTTCATGGAACCGAATAACACTTTATTCATAAACACAAACATTGACCATGATATCCAACATCTCCATGTTGCCTATAGGGCATTTTACTAACAGTCTCCCACTTGCACTAGAGTGAATCATGTAAGTATCTAATACCCATTGCTCTTGTGTGCGCTTCATGCTTCGGCGAGGGAGAGGTTTTGTCAACGGATCGGCTATATTGAGATCCGTGTGCACTTTGCATATCTTGACATCACCTCTGTCCACAATCTCGCGATGAGATGATATCTCCGAAGTATGTGTTTGGACTTCGATGACCTCGGCTCCTTGGCTTGCGCAATGGATCCACAATTATCACAATGGACGACATTGGACCGTTACCTGGTCATCACACCCACTCAGGAACAAATTTCTTAATCCAAACAACCTCCTTTGCGGCTTCCGAAGCAGCAATGTACTCGGCCTCCGTTGTAGAATCAGCAACGGTATCCCGCTTGGAACTCTTCCAGTGATGCGCCTCCGTTCAAGCGAACATGAATCCAGATTACGATCTATAATCATCCTTGTCCGTTTGGAAGCTAGCATCGGTGTAATCACTTACAACGAGCTCTTCTTCACCTCCATAGACTAGGAACATATCCTTAGTTTTTCTCGGTACTTAAGGATACTCTTTACCGTAGTCCAGTGACCTTCACCTGGATCTCGATCGTATCCGCTCGTAGCACTCAAAGCGTACGAGACATGCGGGCGTGTACAAAGCATGACATACATGATGGATCCAATTGCCGAAGCATATGGAATGATACCCATCTTATTCCGCTCATCATGTGTCCGAGGACACCGATTCTTGCTAAGATTAATGCCATATGACATGGGCAAGAAACCTTTCTTGGAATCATGCATGTTGAACCTTTTCAACACTTTGTCAATATATGTACTTTAGCTTAATCCAATTAGCCTCTTGGATCTATCTCTATAGATCCGAATGCTAATATGTATGCTTCCTCCCTAAGTCCTTCATGGAAAAACTATTTTTCAATGAAGACTTGACGGATTCAAGCATAGGGATATCATTTCCAATCGTAATATGTCATCCACATATAAGATTAGAAATACAATTGCGCTCCCACCGACCTTTTGTAAACACAGCCTCCTCTTTAATTTTGATAAAACCAAACCCTTTGAGTACTTCATCAAAATGAATATTCCAACTCCGAGATACTTGCTTCAATCCATAAATGGATTTCGTAGCTTGAATATCTTTCTAGGCGATTGTGGATCGACAAAACCCTCGATTGTATCATGTATACATCCTCGCCTAGGTTTCCATTTAGGAAAGCCGTTTTGACATCCATCTGTCATATCTCATAATCGAAATATGCAGCAATCGCTAGAATAATCCGAATAGACTTAAGAATTGCGACGGGCTAGAAGGTTTCATCATAATCGACACCTTGAATCTGTTTAAAAGCTTTTGCCACCAATCGCGCCTTATAGATGTGAACATTTCCATCCATATTGGCCTTTTTCTTAAAAACCCATTTACACTCAATGGTTTTGACACCATCAGTGGATCAACCAAGTTCCAAACTTGATTGTCGTACATGGATTCTATTTCGGATTTTATGGCTCCAAGCCACTTGTTGGAATTGGGTCCCACCATCGCTTCCTCATAGGTCTTTGGCTCATCGTTGTCCAACAATAATATATCACATTGTTCCGCACTGTGTACTGGGCGCACGACGTGATCTTTCAGACCTTCGTGGGGTTGGTGTATCTACAACTGGTGGCACAACATTTTGCTCCTCCTGTTGTGTTTCTCTAGTCGCTGAAACATTTTCGGGTGTTTCTTGAACTTCTTCAAGATGCACCCTGCTCCCACTAACCCTTCTTGAAAGAAACTCTTTCTCCAAGAAAACACCGTGTCGGGCGACAAACACTTTGCCTTGTTCCCGATTATAAAAGTAATATCCCTTAGTTTCCTTAGGATATCCCACAAAGAAGCACTTGTCAGATTTGGGTGTGAGCTTGTCAGACTGTAAACGTTTTACATAAGCTTCGCATCCCCAAATTTTGAGAAAAGACAAACTAGGGGGTTGCCCTGTCCATATCTCATATGGTGTCTTTTCAACTGACTTAGATGGAACTCTATTTAGTGTGAGCGCAGCTGTTTCAAGAGCATATCCCCAGAAGGATAACGGAAGATCACTTTGGCTCATCATCGACCGCACCATGTCCAACAAGGTGCGATTTCTCCGTTCCATTGTGGAGTTCCTGGCGGAGTCAACTGTGGAACAATTCCACAATCTTTCAGATGATTACCAAACTCTTGGCTCAAGTATTCCCCTCCACGATCTGATCGTAGAAACTTGATTGTTTTCCCTAAATGATTCTATACTTCATTCTGGAATTCTTTGAACTTTTCAAAGGATTCGGACTTATGCCTCATTAAGTAGATATAACCATATCTACTAAAGTCATCGGTAAAGGTAATGAAGTACGATAACCACCTCGGCCGTTGAGCTCATTGGTCCACATACATCGTATGTACGAGTGCCAACAAGTCACTTGCTCTCTTACTATGTCCCGTGAAAGGTGCCTTTGTCATCTTACCAAGTAAACAAGACTCACATGTCTCAAATGATTCAAAATCAAAAGAGTGAAGCAATCCATGCTTATGGAGCTTCTCCATGCGTTTCTTATTTATATGGCCTAAGCGACAATGCCAGATAAACGTGGGGTTTGTATCATTTGGGAGTTGCCTCTCTATATTAATGTTATAGATGGGAGACGCTTCAAGATTCAAAACATATAGTCCATTCACCAATGGGGTATGAAAATAGAACATATCTCTAAGATAAACCGAACAACTATTGTCCATTGATCTAAAATCATATCATTCCGCTTGCACACATGAAGCGGAAATAACGTTTTGACATAGAGTTAAAACACAATAACAATTATTTAATTCCAAAACTAATCCTGAAGGTAAATGAAGTGGACAGTGCGACAACAACGTAGCAATACTTGCTCCATTGCCGACGCGAGTTCACCTCGCCCCTTCTCAAGCTTCTACTTCTTCTCATTGCCTCGCAACGATTTGCAAATATGAGCTACCGATCCGGTATCAAATACCCAAGAGTGAGTAGGTGAAATAGCAAGATTAATGTCTATAACATTAATACTTGAAGCAGAAGTCACACTTTCCTTCTTTTTGAGATCCTCTATGTACTTCTTGTAGTTCCTTTTCCAGTGACCTGTCTCCTTGCAATAGAAGCAAACGGCATGTGATGCCGCCGACCCCTTCTTGCCCTTCTTTGCATTGGAGGCGGTCGCGATCTCATCGGGAGTTAGTTTTCTCTTGGTGCAAAGTTTCTTGACAGTGGTTTGTGCATAGCCTTCGCATCTTCATCACATGATGACCGTTTTCTGGATACTCTCCTCACTGTCTTTAGCATCCCATGCAATTTAGCCAAGGTCTTATCCATACTGTTCATGTGATAACTTAGTATGAATGGCTCAAAGCTCGGAGGGAGCACCGGAGAATCACATCGTAGCCAACTCTTGACTAAGGGAAAACCTAGTTTTTCCGGACTCTTAATGTAGCTAATCATTTTTATCACATGCGGACGACGGGACTCCCTCAACAAGCCTGCACGCAAATAGGGACTTTGAGGTGTTGAACCTCTCGGCCCTTGCTTGGTTCTCAAACATGCCACGTAGTCCCCGAATAATAGTATGAGCATCGCTGCTCTCATATTGCTTCAAAGCTCGAGGACATTGTAGCTAGCATGAGACATCTTATGTCTTGGGCATCATTAGTGTGCTTCTCATAAGCCCTCCGTGTAGTAGCGTAGCATTATTAGGCAACTCATCCGGATAGGGTACTTCAAGAACGTACTCCTTACGCTCTTGCTTGAGAACAATTCTCAAGTTGCGATACCAATCCATAAAGTTTGTTCCATTTAATTTTTCCTTTTCGAGAATAGATCGCAAATTAAAGGTACTGGGTGTAGTATTAGCTGCCATTATTCTACAACGAAAAAGCAAAGTTTAGCACAATGTTTATGCTATGTCTATTGTTAAACAATTTAACATAAGACTCCCATTACGTATTTTAACCTTTCCTCTAGGTTACGTATTGGGTCAAGATCCACATGTTAATTAATTTTCTAGTGAGCTTTGGCATCACTGCTAGAAGATTAATAACATTGGTAAGCAACTCCTTGCTAATCACATCTCTATGTGACTCTTGTTGTTGGTATGGCATCTCCATGCCCCGGCGCCAACGTATGCCCCAAGGCCCAAAACTGTTTTGATAGCCTTGTTAAGTAAACCAAATGCTCCCGATGTATATGTCCGACATATACCCCTCGTGTTATGATAGATAATGGTACTCTGCTTGGCGGACCCACCATTGACGAGCATAACGGTGATGGGTGCAAGATTTGGAAGGGCATCATTACTACTTAATTTTGTGAGGGATGCTATCCTATCAAACAAACATATCACATATATGAAAACAGGTAGAATAGCATATAATGAAATAGTATGGCCCCCTTCACATGGTGATCTCCATCTCCATGCCGGTGTAGAGGATCTCCATCTTCATCACCGTTCTTCTGAGTGTCGAATGCTTGATTTCTTCAAACTAAGCTACTACTATAGAAGCTCTAATTGAAGATTACATCGACTCATAAGTCATGAAAGAATATTACAAGCATTGCACATAAGAAAAAATATTACAGGGATTGCACATATGAAAGAATATTACATGCATAACTTGCATCTCATACATACAATAGGGTCATACCATCTCAAAGCATTCTCTGCAAAAACAAGTTAGCGTAGAACGTTTTCTACCTATCGCAGAGATACAATATCGAGACGACCTATAAGGGGGGGTGCACACGGCGGTCCGGATACACTATCAAGGGAGATGGTTTGCGTAGGCGTGAGGCGACAAACAAGGTCGGACTACGAGACAGCTTCGGCATAATCACATTATACCGTTTCGATACACTATCAAGGAACGCTATCTCGAACCCAACTCAAACCGAGTTCTATGGATATTGCTTCGACGTAATCATATTACGCCGTTCCGATACACTATCAAGGAACGCAGTTACCATCTACTCTCCTCTATAGATCCCATAAAACCGATTGATCTAATCAACCCATGTGCAAAACTTGTTTCAGATCCAATCTAAAACCCGAACTAAGCAAGATTAGCTCTGATACCACTGAAGGGTTACACGGAAGCTACGAAAGCTAATAACAAAAAAAATTTCTACCGCGCAAACCAGGAACACTTGCAAGTAAGGACCGATAGATCGTTACCGATTGGAGTATGCAACGGAAATAGCCAATCAGGAGCTATTCGATCCGGACAGTGCTGGCCGATGATAGCAGATTTGCCGACAGCCGATTCCCGCAAGCCGACAGCCAATTCCTGGGAACAGCCAATTCACCAATTAGCTGATTCACCGAGTAGTCGATTCGCCGAGTCGTCCGATCGTGCTCGCGTGCCTCAATCCGATGCACCCAACCGCAGCCGATTCCACCATAGCCGATTCGTAGCCGACGAACAACACCGTAACGTAGCAATGCCTCTACCGGTATCCACACGCCCGGGGACAGAACGTCGAACACCCGTGTGCTAGCACAAGATGCAAGGCTAGGGTTTGGCTCGGGAGTGGAGAGGGTTACCGTGGAGATTGATCTCGCCGACTTCTGAAGCCGCGTGTGATCAGATTAATTCGGTTCCAATTGACCTCCGCAGCTCTCCACCCCTCACCCTTTTATATAGAGTTGCCGGTTGTGTTTAGAGGCCCATCGGGACTCTATTTTGAATCGGATCCCATCCGAATCTCATAGAGTTGGCAGGCCGGATTTCGTGAGCCCATAGGACTCTATCCGATGAGATCCCTATCCGATCGAGCCGTATCCGAGTCCAACTCGAATGCCTATTCTTATCCCCTTAAGCTTGCAACCCTGTAGGTTCAGGTATACTCGGTTTCGGCTAGAGTACAACTTAGCCGATCGTCGGCTCGAGTCCAACTCAGCCAACCATCGGCTCGAATCCAACTCAGCCGATTGTCAACAGCGGCACCTAGCAGCACATATTGACACCATAGTATACAAGAATATAATATCAGCTCTGAACCTGTAATGTGTACACAAATCCCTTTGCCTCACGATACCAATTAAGCTATAGGCCAGATGTGTGTGCCATCCCTTCAATATCTTAACCATTCACTCGAACCGTATTAGATTATATGTCTCTTGATTGACTCCTCAATCAACTCGGCATGGTCATGCATTTCCATAAACCATTACCTCGAGGGACCCAGAGATATCTCTCCAAAGGAGGGGCAAATTCCATCTTGATCACTCACATCCCACTCCATGTTTCATAGCAAACCCGAAGACTACTTTTATAACTACCCAGTTACGAAATAGAGTTTGGTCGTCCCAAAGTAGGCTACTACACATGTTGGAATCCATGATGATCTCAGGTCTAAGGACTTTGCACCAACACTCCTTGAGAGCAACTAATGGCACATTTATTCCTGTAGTGTCTCATGGTGGGTCTATCCAACAATGTGTTCTCTAACACATGTCCATGTATATTGATTTGGTATCTCCATACCATGATCTATGAGACATGATCATCAATCAATAAACATGCCGATCTTAGAATCATATTTGTTCCAACAATATGACATATGATGAGAGATCGTTTAGAAATAGATTCATACATAAAGAGTCTCATAAATAAGTCACATACTTATTGATCAATATAAGTTGTCTATTTCATGGAACTGAATAACACTTTGTTCATAAATACATAAACATTGACCATGATATCAACCATCTCCATGTTGCCTCTAGGGCATATCACTAACACCTATCCCGAAGCTACAGAATCAGCAGCAGGGCAAGAAGTGCCAAGGAAGTAGTGATTCACCCCAGCTGAGAAGGAACGATACTCTCCTTCAGCAGAAACCGCAGCGATTGCCGCCAGCACCAAGTCATGTGGGTACCGTGAAAGCCAGCAAGGCATCCTTTGTTGCCTCAGACCAGATGCTTAGCAAACCATCAAGTAAGGGCAATACCTCAAACGAGAAGGGCCTACCTATAGCAGCTACTAAGGAGGTAGAAGGGTCTGCATGTGAAGCAGTGTTCCTGTTGGATCACTAGTTTGTAAGCAAGGACCAATCAAGTCAACTCGGCCAGAATCATGGGAGTAAAGGTCTCACTGGTCAAGACGTCTGCTAGTCAAGCCGGCAACAGTCTACAAGTGTGTAATTTTTAAGGAAGTTTACGCTTGTACATAGAAGTTTCATGGCAAGTTATGTAATAAGAAGGGACTATGGAATAAAGACTAAGATGCACAGTCTCTCTCATGTTATGATTCATCTCGAACATCCCAAAAGCAAGTTAGTTTGTGTGGCTGCCAATGTTATACAAAACCTAGAGTTTCACTCTCCTCGCCGATTCCAGTTTCGGTTAGGCCTCAAGATATAATTGCTAACCGCAAAACGTAAACAGTCGATCAAGGAAGTGTGAATGGTTAGACCATTGAAACCTTTAACCTTAGGAGATACATCAAAAGGGTCATATAATGGATACCTGAAGAGTATGGAAAGGTGCACAAAGTGTTCGAGTGAACATTATATAAGGATTACTGGAATCCCATAACCTTTAAAGTAAGGACGTGGTGATTGGCAATAGCACCTTAGTGGTGTGAACACGGATCAAGGAAATGCGAATGTTCAGCCCACAGTAATATTAAGCTGATGCGACCTCCTTAAAAGTCACAATTAGTAGCATCTCAAGGAAATGAGAAGAATGATGAAAGTTTGGTAATGACATCATGGGAGAAATGCCCGCACTCTAAATCTCGTAAGTTTCACCAGAAAGCATGAAGTGTAGCTGCACCCTAGCGGTGAATATGGATCAGGAATGGCTATCCTTAGTTCAAGGCAACCCTTCTAGTTCTTGGAAACCACCTCGATGTTTCCTAGAAGACATCAGTAAAATTCCCCGTCACCCTGCACAGAAGCGAATGGATCCAAATGTCAGGCCAGAACATCCAGACACCCAAGTATGCTATGGAGAATTCATCTCGGCAAGCCACCTCTACTCAAGGGTTGAAAGTGAACTTGTGAAACTGACAACAGGAACCCTTGGTTGTTTCAAAGGCAGTTCTCGACGGTTCATCAGTTTCATCAAAGTTTGGGGACCTGTAAGGATCCAAAGTTAGAAAATGATACAAGAACCAACGAAATAAGAATTTGCTAGAGTACCATTTTGATGTGGTTTGGTAAAGTGGCCAGTGTTCGTTCCACAAGCCAGCCGCTGAACAACCCGGGCAGAAGGTTGATTGCCTCAGTCAAGCCAGAAGCAGAAGAGTCATGTCAGTAGCTACAACTAATGGGAAAGTCAATCAAGAGTCAGGATGCTCGATAGTGGTATGAGAGTCACCCTTTCGGAAGGATTCCCAATCATCAGTTGAGTGTTGAGTTCCAAAAGTCCCTGGAATAAAAGTGCATAGTCTTTGCCTCTTTTCGATCGACCAAAGGAGGGTCCCATTGGTAAAGTCAAGGTTCTTAGTAAATCAGAGAGACGAGGGACAAACCCAAAGATGGTAGTGCGTTTATTCGTGGTCAGGCGAAAGCATGGATACTCGTTGTAAAGGTGAACCGGAATCACTTTTACCAGGAACTTCCTATCGCCAATTGAAAGATATATTCTAAGCCTTCCCGGAATAAAAGAGATTTGTCAGTACTTCATTTCGAGGGAATGACGAAGAATCAGTTCTACCGATCCAAGTTCCCTATAAATCAGATAAGTCAATCATTCCCAAGGGTAGTAGCCTCATCAGCCGTAGTCAGATGAAAGCCCATCTACCCTGGTGAAGGGAGCTTGAAGTCAAGTTCGATTTACCCCGTAACTGTTTTGCTCAGAGGTTCAACCCTTTGAAGCAGGCAAGGTTGTAATCAAAGGAGTCAGTTGCGAGCCGTTAGTAGAGTTACATCAATCCTAAGTTAACAAGCTAGAATCTAAGGCACACGCCAAGCAGTCATGGCCGTAGTTCAGCCAAAAGAAACGATAACGCAAGGCACATGCAATTTAAGGGCAGATCAAGCAACTCTTTGAAAAGCCTGTCGTCCAGGTCAAGAGTAGTTCGAAGCGAAACTCAAAGTCTGTGGTTCATAAAAGTCAATTCCAAGATTTCTAGAACAACTTCGCCGGTCTCGAGTCAAAGTGGATCCCTAGAATGCAGAAGAGGTTGTTGTTAAGTGTGCAACCTAAGGAAAGAAAGATCTTATTGCCTCTGCAGCCAGATCAAGGTCAGAGTGTTCATGACCAGCTAGTGTAGCTTTGGCAAAGGCGTAAAGCACCAAGTTTGGTGCCGACAGGTTCAGCTGTCCGAGTTTGATCAGTTCCCGTCAAGTGAGCCAGAAAAAAACCGTAGAAGTCAGCCAGCCAACCCAATCCAACCACACCCTTTTTCTTTCTAGCACCGAATCTAATGACGAGATTCCTTTAATGGGGTAGATTTGTCACAACCCAATTTTCGTTCGGGATTAGAAATTATTAAATAAATCATTTTCTAGAGATTAAATAAAAGGCAAAATAATTTCTCAAGTGAAGTGAAGAAGGAAATTCAAATTTTCTTTAAAAATTATGGCTGAAAATATTTTTGAAATACTCTCCATGCCCTAAAGTATTCTCTGAAATTTTCCGTGAAATTTTGGAGCTCTAGAAATAATTTTCAATGCCACAAAGAGCATTCTAGTAATTATTTAATAAATAAATTAATCACTAAATGGTCTGGTTATATTTTTATTAAATACTTTGAGTGTCCATCTATTTTCAGGAATTTTCTTGGAATTATTTGAGCACTAGAAGTATTTATAAAAATTTAAAAACCATTTATGCAATTAATTTAAAAGAAAAAACAAATTAAAAATCCTTCTCTGTTCCCGCAGTTTCGGCCCAAACCCTTGAAAGTCCGCTTTCCCTCCCCCGCGCGCCCTTCCTCACTCTTCCCCATGCCGGCCCAATGGGCATGGCCCGTTCCCCCTCGCGCGCGCCAGCAAAGTCCACCCATCCTCCCTCACGCTCGGGTCGATGATAGGTGGGGCCTACCTGTCATCCCCGTCCTTCGGCCGCAACGCCATTGCCGCCAACCTCGCACTCCCTCGCCGCTGCAAATCCCATGCACCCCCGCCGCTCCCGCGCGTGCTTTAACGCCACCATCGAAACGCCGGCTTTTCCCCTTTAGTTCTCCAAACCCCGCGCCATTAATCGCCGCATTTGCTCCCCACGCTTTAACGCCGCCGGCCACCGCCTCTCCCCGCGAATCCTACCATGCACCGACCTTGTGAGCGCCTCCCCGGCCTATAAAACACCTCGCCGCGCTCCTCTCTTCCATTTTTCCCCAAGCGCCCGGGTGTGTCGTGCCCTCTCTCGGCTCTCCGCGCCGCCCCTCTCTCCGTTGCACCCCGTTCGCCGTCTCCCAGCCTCGGATCGTTGCCGAACCACCCACTGCCGTACTCTCCAAGCCACCGCCGCACCGTCATTCCGAGCACCGGCCACCGCCGCTCGCCGCCATTCGCCCGCCCGCCGTTTTTCCCGCCGGCCGGTGAGCCCTTCCCTTCCTTTTTGCCCCTCCGCCGCCCTCCGTCGCTCGCCGCCATGCCGATGGCCGCTACTAGCGACCATTGGGGCACGCGCGCCGCCGCCGCGTTGCCGATCGGCCGGCCACTGGCCGCCACCGCCCGCAAGCCTTCCCGCTGTCCGATCTGTCCCTCCGCAGATCGAGGCCATCGGTTCCCGTGGCCGCCCGATCCCCTTTGGAGTGATCAGGGCCGTCCACGTAGCGAACCCGTGAACCGAGTCCACCGTGAGCCCGCGCGCCGCCGCCGCCATGGCCGACGCGCCCGGCCGCCGACGTCGCCCTTGTGTCCGCCGACGCGCCCTTGCTTGCGTCAGCCGACGTCAGCCCTTGCCGCTCACGTCAGCCCTCGGTTGCTGACGTCAGCATCAGCCTTTTTCGTTTGAAAAAAAATCAAAATTATGCAATAAATTTAATTAATTTCTAGAATTCATTTAAATGGTCCAAAAACTTCTAAAATTCATATCTCATTCATACGAACTCCAAATTGGGCCATTCAAATTACAAAATTTATCTAAAATTGAGCTCTACATGTTGATTTACTTTTGATGTACTGTTATTTGATTTTTATTAGGGTTTTTCTCTCATTTTGCATGCCAAGTGTGTAGTTTCTATCGTTTCAGAGTTCGCGCTCGCGAAGAGTATGGAAGTTGGTTGGAAGAAGCAAGGCAAGTCACACTTCCCTTGAAGCATATTGAACCCATTTTCATAAACGTTTTACTGTTTGCAAATAAAATTGCATTGTTTTGCTAATTACATGAAATGATGGGATTACCTATCTATTTGCTTGTGCCATACCTCTTGATAACCATCCTTTGTCAAACATTGGGTGATAATTTGACTAGCTTTAGTCACTTACGTGACTTTCGCTAGAATTATATGCTTAGCCATGCTTAATTACCCCTAGCTCATTAAATGGGATAATCACACCATCTATAATTAGTTCAGATGAGCTGCAAGCTCGGAACACCTGGCCATGTTTTATTGGTCGTAATATCCCAACTAAAATATGACTAAATGGCGGGCTGTGGGTGCATGGTTTTGGCTTGTCGCAGCCATGGTAATTAAGGACCGGTTCACAGGACCCCTCGAGAGAATGACCATGCAAACCACAAGGTAAAACGGGTAAGGTGGGTCCCGTAGTGTAGCCTCTCCTAGCTGACGAACCCATCGGCTGGGGTGAGCGGGATGGAGTTTCAGTCGGCCCCGGTATAAGGGTTGCTGGGCTGCTGGATTCATCGAGGCACTCGGGGACCACCCACATCCCAGGTTCCGGGAGTGGGGGCGAAACCTTGGTGGGGTTCGCTTGGTTAGTGGGGGGTTATACGAAAGGTCCTATCACAGTTTCCTTTCCGAGGTACCATGGTGGTATTCTGGCGCACGGGAGACCATGTCGTGGGGCTGTGTCTTGTGGGTACAGTTGTACACCTCCGATCAGAGTAAAACTATTCGAATAATCGTGCCCACGGTAATGGGGCGATCAACCGAGATCACCGTGATTAGTCTCACACCTTAAAAACCCTGATTAATGAAACATGATTAGTATAGGTGGATGGTTGGGCCTATTCAATGTGGTGATAACATTGTTCAGTGGAGGATTAATATTGACTTAACTACTCAACAGTTTTTCTAGTTTCTGAAATAAAGTGTTTTGCAACCTCTTTTCCGCAAAGTAGCCCCAAGCCTCTCCTTGCCTTCCCTCGCATTTTTGTATTCCTTGGTGTGGCTTGTTGAGTACATTGGTTGTACTCAGCCTTGCAAATTCTTCCCCCTTCAGAAGTGTAGTGCTTCTGAGTTGAAGACGGTGTTTGAGGACCAAGGCTCAGACCCTTGTTGAGTTTGCCTTTGGAGTGGAGCTGAAGCCCCGCTAGGATTGTCCTTCTTTTCCGCTGCTATCCCCTTTTGGGTGTGAGGACTAAGTGCCTCTTTTGTAAGTATTTATATGATTTATTTATATGTTTGGATCTGTGTATTGATTTGTCATTTTGTGTACCCTGATTGATGCCTTGACAGGGATTAAATACACAAAATAGTCTAGAAATTCGGGTTTGAAATTCTAGGCGTGACAGGTATAGCCCGGTGTCCCAGCGAAGGCTCTTTTGGATTCGACAAGCTCACTTCCTGGGAGCATACAGTAGTCCTCGGGTTATCCCCATCGTGGCTCGGAAGCCGCTGCGCCGGGGTAATAAAGGTTGGCCATTCGATCGGGACTACCGCCCAGAGGCTCGCAGTAGTCCTGACCCCAGTGATGGGCTAGCTCGGAAGCCCATGCGCGAGTCCTCGAAATCCATTGCCCAGAAACAACCAAAACCAGCAATGTGGTTGGGACTACTCCCCAAAGGCTTATAGTAGCCCTGAGTCCGATCGGGGGTCGGCCCAAAAGCCAGCCCCCGAGTAAGTGATTGCCACTACCCTGAGGTAGTGGGGGTCTTCTGACATCGCTAAGCAGAGTCCTGCCACGTCCCGTTGAGGGTGTGAAAGCCGGTGTAACGTTCTGCGATGGGATTGGACAGGGAACAGAAGCCAAGCGGGCACGTTTGTCATTCTGGAGACCCGACGGTTAGGGTTTTCCATAGGGACAACGTGGCACACGAAAGATGGATGGATGGGGGACGCTCTGAATGCTCCGCGCCAGTTACAAACGGTGTCATGCACATTTTCTGAGATTTACGCCACCCGGCCCATCATTGTTCCCTATTTGAACCCAACCATTCCAGGTTCCTTAGCACCTATCTCTTCAATTTTGAAAAAAGATCTCAAGGCTCCTACCGTTGCTCCACAACCGTCTGCTCCCTCAAAGTATTATAGGATTTATGTCTTCATCATAGAGTTCGACCGAAGGTTGGAGCTGGAGTGGAAGCCCTGAGAGACGTCGCCAACGGGTAAGTTTTGGACTTCATCTTTTACTCAGAAGTTTCTTCTTTTGTTGTCCTTTTTGTTCCTTTGTTAGGACCTCACCTTCCAGGTGTTGATGCCATGGCAGGATGTTGGAGCTCTGTCGCAACTGGATTTTGTGGAGATACGCATCCCCGTGGTGACGGCCGACCCGAAGGGGAAACAAAAGTTAACTGCTTCTGCGAAGGTGGGACCAAGAGTTCGCGGGGAGGTGGGGGGACAGGCGTCAGAGCCCGCCCTTAAAATCCCATGCCGGGGTCATGTGAGGTTCACAGCCTCCACGCGGTGAGTCCATTCTTGTTGTGTTTTTTGTTTTATTAGCATTACGAGTGCTCACTAGTATCGTCAATAGGAAATCCTCGACCATCGACCCTCGTGCTAGAAGGTCGTCCTCCCTTGATGGCATCGAGGAGGCCGCTACTCTTCAGCAGCAGAACCAGGCCCTCCTCCAGAACCTAACTGCCACGCTCGACGACACCAAGGCCAAGGCTTTAGCGTCGGAGGTGGCGAGGGTTGTGGTGGAGAGGAAGCTGGTGGCTGCCAAGGCAGCCAGAGACGAACCCTTGGCCAAACTGGCCGAGATCCAGGCCGAGCGGGCAGAGGTCATCTATAAGCACTTAGCTTTTAATTCCTCTTACTGTTGACTCTGCAGCGTGCTCTGATCGACCTTTGTAGTGACTAGGCCTACTGGCAAGCATGCATCAGGCCGGTCGGCTTTGTGACAGCCTGAGGATAATCGACGGGCAATGGGAGAACTGCTCAGAGGCGGCCCGAACGCTCCTCACCGCGATCAACCCAGACACGTCGTCGACCATCCCTAGCGACGATGTGCTCCAGGCACGCCTGCTGAATGGTCGGGATCTTCTCCGGACTTTCACTTAGGGCGTAGCGAAGACGGCGGAGACACACGTCCTTGGTGTGGTATAGAAGCTGTACCCCCGAGCTGACATCGATGCGGTTGCCGAAGGGTGGCCTGCCGACGTCGAAGAGGGCGATGTCGACAAAATCTATGCCACCGTGGAGCCGACTGCAGAGAAGATTGTTGCCACCATGGACCTATAGATTAGGGGACCTCAAGCCCTAAGTATGACCGTCACCCCGCAAAATGTAATAAAGAATACTTTCTTAGTCTCCTTTGTATGCTGCCCGCGATTCGAGATATGTCAAATTTTTTTGGACACCCAACAATCCGCTATGTGACAGACCGTCCGAGCGGCCTTGTCCTTCCACCGTCCAAATCCAAAGGGCAGGCAGTCAAGCTCGGGGAAAGCTACCGCTTTGGGTAGTTCACGCAGAGCGACTTAGGCCGTCAACGGACCGTCAACTGAAAGGCTTCCGATCAAACCCAAGGATGTCTGCCTCATGGAGTAGATCTTGCTGAGCGATCTAAGTCCTCTACAGACCAAGTCCGGAGGGCTACCGATCAAACTCCAAGCAGATCATTCTCCTTCATAGAAGGTCGGAACATGAAGAGGTGGCCTTCTATTTGCCACATGACTGACCTCCGATGCCGAGCATTCTTCGGGCCTTAACAGACAAATCCGAAGGCTTCCTCAGTCTACTCGGATCGACTCAGCCAAGTGCAGGGCAAATAGGTGGGCGGGGAAGGATCGACGATCATCTGGTACGCGTATAACTCTCATGACCAAGCGGCGGAAGCTGGCGGGACAGATCTGGGTGGGCATTCGGTCAAGCAAGGTCACTTAGTTGTGTACATAGCGAATGAACGCAACGTTGTCGTTGTTCGACCAATCTCTGTGTCTCTAACCCTCAAAGTAGAGCAAGTCATGCCATCGATAGACATTGTCCGGGTGACACAAGTCGAGCTCCTGGTGTCTTAGTCGTATACAGAGGATTTAGTCATTAGGAGCCCCGAGCTCTTTCACCAGAACTTAACCCAAACACGGCCAGTCCCGACCACAGCCAGCCCCGAGTAGGAATGAAGTCACTACCCGAGGGACTTGGAGTCGAGCCGACCATGTTCAGACGAAGTGGGTAATGAATGAGCCCCCGAGCAGCTCAAGCTCAGCAGACGGAACATCTTCTCTAGAACCCTTCGCTATCAAGCTAGGGCCGCGTCACTCGGGACTTGCCATGAGAGTATGTTCGCGTGAGAAGGGATCAACATGGCTTGCGATACTGCTCGGGAAGGCTACCGAGCCCCCCGTTTGGGAGGTCGGGTAAATGACCTGCAAAAAAGGTCAAGGGTGATCAAAACTGCTGAATTGACAGGATAGAGGGCTAGGCACTTAGCTCTTCATGCGTAGAATCGGCGCAGGTGTTCGATATTCCACGAGTTCGGCACTTCCTGTCCGTCTTCGTGCATCAGCCTCTATGAGCCCGGATGTGTGACGGCAGAGATGATGAAAGGACCTTCCCATGGAGGCGATAGCTTGTTCATGCCGGCCGAAGACTACACCCTTGGATGTGTCCGACCTTGAAGGACCTCCCTTGGATGTTCCTGTCATGATATCGGCGAAGCGCTTGCTGGTACCGATCCATCTGGATTGCCGCCGCCATTCGCTCTTCTTCGAGGCTGTCGGTGTCCTTTGCCCATGTTTGCTCTGCCGTGCCTTCCTCATAGTGTCGAATCCTTGGGGATTTATGAAGCATGTCGACCGGGAACTGCCTCCGAGCCATGGACCAAGAAGAACGGGGATCGCCCCATGGCTCGGCTCGGCTGAGTGCGAAACCCCCAGAGCACAGTTGGGAGCTCGTGCAACCAGTGACCTTCATGCTTCTGGAGCGGGTCGAAGACCCAGGCCTTTAGGCCTTCCAGGATCATGCCATTAGCATGTTTGCATTGCTTGTTTGCTCGAGGGTGCACCACCGAGGCATACTTGACCTCGATGGATCTTTCTTCGCAGAACTCCCAGAAATTGTTCTTGGTAAACTGTGTATCGAGGTCGATGATGATCTTCCTCGGGATGCCGAAGCGGAAGGTAATGCCTTCTCTGAACTCGACCGCCTTCTTGGCGGTGCAAGCTTTCAACGACATTACTTCAATCCACTTCGTAAACTTGTCGATTGCAACAAAGAGGTGAGTGAAACCCCCTGGCGCTTTCGGGAATGGGCTGACCATGCCGAGCCCCCAGCATGCGAAGGGCCATGACGGAGGGATCGTCTGGAGAGCCTACGTCGGGAGATGGTACTGTTTAGTGAAAAATCGACACCCCTGGCAATGCCAAACTAGCTCCTTGGTGTCCTCATTTGCGGTCAGACAATAGTAGCCTGCACGGAAGGCTTTGCCGACTAATGTCCTAGCGCCTGCGTGGTTGCCACAGATGCCCAAGTGAATCTCATCGAGGATCTAGATTCCATGGTCTCGGGGGACAGCCGGGGTTGGCGGTCGTCACCAAAACACGATCGACCGTATACCAAAAGACGGTCGACGACGATGGTCTTGGCCATTCGGAGACCATGGAGTAAAGCCTCATACTCGGTGGCATTATTTGATGCTTTGAAAAGCAACTAGAGGGCATACATAATATGCTCTCCCTTCGGGGAAATCAAAAGCACGGCAGTCCTCATCGCTCTTAACCCCAAGGAACAACTACTTTTGTATGTCGTTGCAACCACGTCTGTCATTAGTACAGTGTTGGTCTATCATGAGTCTTGCACGGAAGCTATCGAGTACACAAAAAGCTACGCGGTGGCTGGGCGAGAAACGAGAAAATCTAAAAGTGCAAGTATCGAATTTTCTTTCGAAGATAAAGATGAAGAAAAGGCATGTATCAGTATGAGAATTGGCGTGGAAGAAGATCGCCATCAGATCACGTGAAACAAAGAACAACACCCTTACCTGGCGCGCCAACTGTCGACGGGTGGGTCGGCAATCCTCAAAGGGGGAGTGCCCAAAGGGGAGAAAGAGAACTGTAGAGAGGTTGTTCCCCATTGGATCCAATGGTCGACTCTAGTCCAGAGATGAGCCAAAGAGTAAAACACAGGAGATTATACTGGTTCGGCCCTTTCGAAAGATAATAAGCCTACGTCTAGTGTTCTTTGTTGGGGTGTGTGATGAACAAGAGTTACAAGGAGGGGTTATTGGGGCTTGAAGCAAGCTAGCCAAGAACAGGGAATCTGAAATTCTTCATCCCCCTGGCCCCCTCGCCCTGCCCTCCCTTTTATAGCTCAAGGGGGGCAGTTACAAGTGAACTTGGGGGCCAAGAAAGCTATCTCTAATATGCTAAAAGGTGAGTACAAGACTGCATCTGAAAAGGCACAAAGCGGTCTGCTGGGTCCTATGCACCGTGGGCATCTTGTGCTCTCTCTATCTTGTCTTGGGATCCCTCCTCCATCTGAGATACCTGTACGGTGCTGTCGGGTGACATCAGTGTCTAGCGGGGCTGTCTGCTCCCTCTTCCTTCTTGTGCACCAAGTCTTGTCCTGAGGATGGTCGAGGTCGCAGGCCGTGGTTGACGGGATCGAGAGAGGAGAACCGAGGTCGGACTTGGGGTAAGGTCGGGACGTCCAACCCCGCAGGAGGGGGTCGGGCGATCGACCACGTCCTGAGGACTCTCGGTTTTCACTTCAGTGGGACATAGATTCCAGTCCACAGGGTACCCCGGGGTGACACCCCCATAGTTACCTTCGTCATTTTGGAGTGTGATTGCTCCGAGCGATGATATGTTGATGACGGTAAACGGTCCTTCCCATTTGCTCTGAAGTTTTCCTTTTCCGAATATCTTGACCCTTGAGTTGAATACTAGTACCTTATCCCCAGGTTTGAATTTCTTTGGCTTGATCCGCTTATCATGCCATCTTTTTGTTCTTTCCTTGTAGATCATGGCACTGTGATAAGCCTTATCTCTCCATTCCTCTAGCTCCGAGAGTTGCATTTTCCTTAGGGCTCCAACTTGATAAAAATCCATGTTCCACTTTCGGATAGCCCAGTATGCCCTATGTTCCCACTCGACTGGTAAATGGCATGTTTTTCCGTACACAAGTTAATTGTGTGACATGCCAAGTGGCGTCTTGTACGTAGACCGATATGCCCAGAGTGCATCGGGTAGCTTCAACTTCCATGACTTTCCAATTTCTGGAATGGTCTATTGCAGAATGTTTTTAATCTACTTGTTTGAAGTTTCTGCTTGACCACTAATCTAGGTGTGATATGGAGTTGCTATATTGTGCTGGGCTCCAAGCTCCTTCAAGAAGTTTCGGAAAGTCTTATCGAAATGAGACCCTCTGTCACTTATTACTATCCTCGGTGTTCCGTACCGAGGGAAGATGATTTCATGAAACATCTTCTAGGCATGCTTGGCATCAGCAGCTCTGCAAGGCATAGCTTCTACCCACTTGGATACGTAATCGACGACCACCAGGATATACTCGCAATCATAGGACCTTGGGAAAGGTCCCATGAAGTCAATACCCCATACATCAAAAAATTCCACTTGAAGATTGTATGTAAGGGGCATTGCATCTCGAGCACCTATCCCACCATGTTTCTGGCATATCCAGCACCTCCAAATGAATTTTGCAGTGCCTTCATACATAGTTGGCCAGAAAAACTCACTCTGCCATATCTTGGCTTTTGTTCGGAATGCACCGTAGTGCCCTTCGTACAGAGCCGCATGGAATTTTTCTATGGTTTGGGTGGCTTCAGCTGTCGGGATGCATCTTCTCAAAAGTCCATCAGCATATATTCTATATAGGTAAGGTTCCTCCCATAGGTGACGACGACTCTCATAGATGAGCTTCTTTTTATTCCCCCCTAGTGGGACATATCTGGTGACTATGAAGTTCACTATGTCCTAAACCAAGGACTAGTCCGTCACTTTTAGTAGCATATCGTCTCGTCAGAAGTCATTGATAGGCAGTTCCTGCACGTTAGTGTAATGCATATGAGACAGATGTTCTGCTAACGAATTCTCTACTCCCTTTTTATCCTAGATTTCAATGTCAAATTCTCGGAGTAAGAGAATCCATCTTATTATCCTAGGTTTAGCGTCTTTCTTAGCGAGCAGGTATTTTAAGGCAACATGATTAGTGTAGATTATTACCTTAGCTCCAACTAAGTAAGACCTAAACTTATCGTTAGCAAAAACCACAGCAAGGAGCTCTTTTTCGGTGGTAGCATAATTAAGTTGGGCTCCTGTCAAGGTTTTGCTAGCATAGGCTACGAAATTGTTCTTTTTGTCCTTGGTTTGACCAAGGACTGCTCCTATTGCAAAGTCGCTAGCATCGCACATTATTTCAAATGGTAGCGACCGATCGGGAGGTTGAATTATAGGAGCAGAGATGAGTTCTTCTTTAAGGATATTAAAGGAGCACACACACTCATGATCGAAGTCAAAGGGAACATTCTTACCCAAAAGGTTTGTGAGGGGTCTAGCAATTTGAGAAAAATCCTTAATGAACCATTGGTAGAACCCCGCATGGCCTAAGAAACCTCGGATTCCCTTAGATATTAATAGGAGGTGGAAGTTTTTTGATAACATTGATTTTGTCTTTGTCCACCTCTATCCCTCTCTCGGACACAAGGTGTCCAAGAACTATTCCTTCACGGACCATGAAATGACACTTCTCCCAATTAAGTACCAGGTCCTTCTTCTTACACCTTTGTAAGACCATATCTAAATTCTCAAGACAAAAATCAAAAGTTTTTCCATAGATGGAGAAACCGTCCACGAAAACTTCCATGATTTGCTCAATCATGTCTGAGAAGATAGACATCATGCACCTTTGGAATTATGCGGGTGTGTTAGACAACCCGAAAGACATCCTGCGATAGGCATACATTCCATAGGGTCATGTGAAAGTGGTCTTACTTTGGTCGTCGGGATGGATGGGAATTTGATGATTAGCTAACTGCTCTAACATCTCATCGATGAAAGGAAACGGAAAGTGATCTTTCTTAGTTGCCTTGTTGAGATTCTGGTAGTCTATACACATTCTCCATCCCGTGACAGTACGTTGCAGAATTAATTCATTTTCGGAATTGGCAATGACCGTCATACCTCCCTTCTTTGGCACTACCTGAACTGGGCTAACTCACTAACTATAGGGAACATGATAGATTATCCCAGCATGAAGGAGTTTCAAGACCTCTTTTTTCACCACTTCTCTCATCACATTATTTAACCTCCATTGAGGTTCCCTATAAGGTGTGAGAGTTGGACCAGTAGGGATGCGATGCGTGCAGAGAGTGGGACTTATTCCCTTGAGGTCTTGGAGAAAGTAGCCTAGAACAGATCGATGCTTTTTTAAGATAGAGATAAGTCTTGAAGTTTCATCCGTGGGAAGCTTGTCACTGGTGATGACAGGCGATTCTGTATCTCCGTGTACAAAAACATGTTGAAGGCCAGAAGGTATAGGTTTGAGCTCGATTGGAGGTCATGATGGTGGTTCTGTCTTGGGGAGCTCAATTGTCTCTCCAGAATCATCTGTTTCTTGAGTAAAGAAGTGAGTTTCTATCTCAAGGACGGATTCTAGGGATTCAAAAGTAGAAACCTCCAAAACTTCCTCGATAGGCTCATACTCGAGAGCGGGTTCAGCTATGGTATTCCTAGCTTTAGAAATAGGAATGGAAAATGAATCCCTCCCGAGTTTGATGTCGAGGACTCCTAGTGTCGGTGCATTTAAGAATTGCTTTTCAAGCGGATGCCCGATCAGAACATCGAAGTCTAAAACTTTGAACACATGAAAGTCTAGGATTGCCTCAAGATTTTCGTGACTCATGGTCACGTTCTGTAAAATCCCATAACTTTCGAGAATATCTCCATGAGGAGTTTTGAATGTATTATGGGTCAGGGTTAAAGGTTCACCACCCAGAAGTGTGAACGCTCAGGAATCAGAAATGATATTTGCCTCGATGATGAGATTGTAGAGAACCATAACTAGAGTTCCCCTTATGTTGCAATGAATTAATGGTTCTTCTTCATCTTGACAAACTATTATAATGCTCCTTCTGATTTATGGTGGATGAATTAATGGTTAATCTAATTGTTCTTCTTTTTCTAATGGTGGATGACTATTATAATCTAATGTGGATGAATCAGAAGATCAGTTACCATCCCACATGCACATTCAATGGTTCCTTTGTATTTGGATAACCAATCCATCCCAAGTATAATATCCAATCCCAAGGTGTCTAACAATATAAGATCGACCGAGAATTTCACCCCATTCATATGGAATTCTACCCCTTCGCATAATAATTTTGCGGCCATGGTAGACCCAGGTGATTGTATATGCATAGCATTACTAAGAAATTCCGGTTTTAGTTTAAGTTGTTTCTCTCTTGATGCTGACATGAACGAATGTGTTGCACCAGAGTCAAATAAAACTGTGATAGGGGTGGAGTATAGATAAACAGTACCGAGCACGATGTCGGGCGCGTCGGTTGCCTCCTCCACAGTGACGTGGTTCAACCGCCCTTTGCCGAATGTTGGTGCCGGCTTCTGACTTGCAGGAATTCCCCATTGTCCAGCCTGACCGGGACTTGGGGCCTGAGGTGGAGCTGGTGTAGCTTGTGGACATGAGCCGGTCTTCACATTCTTCGGGTATGGGCACCTTGGTGAGACATGCCCCCTCTTGCCACAGTTGTAACATATGATTTTAGCGGTGCGAGCGGCATCCCCAACTGCCTCTATCGGCCGAGGATTTTCACAATATCTCGAAACTGGCGGTCGTGGTGATGCATACATTGGCCTCGGCGGTTGCGAGAACATGGGCCTGTTTGCTGGACGAGAAATCAGCCGAGGACGACTGGAGCTACTGCTTCCCGCAAATTTCTTCGCGGCCCACTTGCGCTTGCGGTCCTCGACCACTTCCTTCCCGCTGGACTTGACCCGAAGGGCCTTATCCACCAAGGTCTTCATGCTACTGATTTCATGAGCAGCTAAAGCATGCTTAAGCTCAAGTGACAATTTGTCCCTACACGCTTCAACCTTTTTGGCCTCGGTGTTCATATCGGCAGTGGCATACCTGCCGAGATAGTTGAACCACTCCATGAATTCCATGAAGGACATACTCCCTTGTTTCAGGTTGAGAAATTCCTTCTTCTTGATCTCCATGAGACCAGATGGAGCATGGGCAGAGCGGAACCTTTCTCGGAATACAATCCAGGTGATGGGTTCATCAGAAGGAATCAATGTTTTGTAGGTCTCCCACCAGGCGGCGGCAGCACCTTGGAGATAGTAGGCAACGAATGTGGCCTTCTCAATAGGGTCACATCGGCAGAGATCCAATTTATTTTCAATATTCCGTAGCCAATCGTCCACAGCAAGAGGATCGGCTACTGAAGAGAAATGCAGCGGATGAGTTCGTTGGACATCTGACAATTTGGAGGACGCTTGATTAGCATGATGTGCCATCGTTGCCTCTATATTCTCAGAGTTTTGCACCATTCGTTCGAATAGGTGATTGTTTCCGGCACGAGCCGCGGAATATGCTCCAGAGCGTGTATGAGTCATCCTGCACTTAAGGTACAACAATACATGAGTTCTTGCGCAAAGAAATGACATATACATACCCTCCGTATGCAAAGTAGAATGGAATGTCTCCTCACCACCAAGAAATCACAGTCAGAATCCATCGTCTTCCTCCACCACCTTCTCCCCAAGAACTCCCCCCATCAAACAATGTAATATTAATGCAAAACTGTTGCCCCCACCACCACCGCGCTCTCTCATTTTCCTCCTTCCTGCCAACCTAATTCGCTATGAGTTTCTCTGCTGAGTGTGGTCGGCGAAGTCTTCGATCATTGGGTCCGCCTTGGATCTCGCCAGTAGGATGGACTTCGACAAAGGCTTGGCGTTCCAGGAAGAAGTTCGTCACCTTTTCAGGTCACCAGTGCATCACCCTTCGGCTTCTGTTTTGGGTTCTTTCTTCCTGCTGGTCACCTTTCATCGCCATCTCTTTCGTATGTCCGAGGATTCTGTCGCCTTTGCTCTTCAAGCTTGTTTGGGTGGGAAGGCTGAAAACTTTCATGTCTGTTTCTTAAGCAACAATCACTTTCGCTTCTCGGTTTTTTCTAAGCAAGTGGGCCTTCATGTTTACAAGCTCCGCCGGGTTATCACGGATTGCTTTGATTGTTATTTTCATATTTGGAGCAATGGCACCCCTCATTGGCCAAGGGAGAAGCGTCTTTGGGAAATTGAAGAGGAAAAAGAATGGATCAAGGTGGTTTCTAAGAGGTCCAAAAAGCTTGCTCGCAAGGGCTCTAAGAGGGTCTCTTTTGCTAAACCGATTGTCCGATCCCCAATTAAGGCAGTTGGGTTGAAAAATTCTCTATCTTTTGGCTCCTTTAAGGTCTGCTTGGATCCTTCTTCTATCATGTTCCCTGGTAAACTCGTTTTTGGAAATCTTTCTTCCCGCCCAAACCCGGGCTTGAAACCTTCTGATCGTGTTCTTCGCCTTGCTTGAAACTGTCGGATGTTTCCAGCTAGCTTTGCATTAATTGCCAATAGTACGGACTGCTCATAGAAGATTTCCAAATCTCAGACTGCACGTTCCCTAACTTTTGTTCCCTCGGTTTCAAAACTGTGCAGCACTTGTCTCTCACCGAGTCACATCGGCTTTAATTGGGATGGACTCGATGCACCCAGTGCAACCTTGTTGGGCACACTGTTTCGCGTTGCATGTCATGCACGACCACAGTCTCGCACTTAACATGGAAACCAAAATTTTGTGACGCGCGAAACGGTCTCTGTCTGTGCGATGGGCTGACCCGATCCTCCCCTCGTCTAACCTGGAGCCCCAATGTGGCCTCTTGGAAACCATCGGTCGCCCACCTCCGCCTTCACGCCCACGATCAGCAACCATCATATTCATCTCCTTTGCCGTTCCAATATGTTCCCCAGGTTGCTTGCTCTAAGGCGACTGCTTCTTCCCCAAAATCTCAATCTTGCACTTCCAGCCCGCAGTCTCTTCGCACCAATTCCTCCAATCCCTCCACTGACATGGCCAACTTCCCGGTGAATCCAACTCCTTTTCTTATCGGCAGCCTTCACATGGAACAGGGATGGGAGTGGCCGGCAAGAACTAGGGTGGCCTTGGGAGGTGAACCGCCATGAGGCCATGTGGAATATGCCATTGTTTCCCTGGAGCCAATGCCCCAAGATCATAACCTCCTACGCCAGGCACTCACCAATGCTTGCAACTTCCTGGAGGAGGACCAGCAAGTTCGCATTGTAGATGCGCACCTCTCGCCTCTCGGTCTGGGACTGATCAAGCTCAGGTCAGTGGTTAAGCGGAAACGGTTGGTCCGAAACTCTCCCTTCTTCCCGGGTCAGGACATCATCATCCGTGTAGTGCGCCATGACGATGGAATAAACATGAGATCCTGGAGCTACACGAGGCTCTGTTGCATTATGATGCTTGCTTTTCCCCTGGACTACCAGAATGACAACTACATCCAGGCGGCGGTTGCACCCTTTGGTCGGCTGCTAGACTGGTACAGGGATGCTAACCAATGTAGGATCTTAGCAAGAATGCTAGTTCTAAGTGTAGACAGAGTCCCCCGCAGCATTGTGGTTTCGACGGGCTCACTCTTTGATGGGACTGGCAGATCTTGGACGGTCCCAGTTTTCATTCTTAACGGCGAGTTCCCTGATTAGTTCCCTGCAGATGAAGACCCAGTCCCCCATGGTCGACAGCCTCATCCCCCAGGAGCCTTTTCTGCCCGATCCAGTGCTGCCGGACCCTGAGTGGCAACATGAACAACAAGGTGGGGGCGATCATCTGGGCGTTATTGGGGGCGATCCCCACCAAGGAGGGAATCAACAGGAGTAGCATTAGCACCAACACTAGTTTGAACAGCAACAACAACCGGAAGTTAATGAGCAAGCAGCGTTCAGACATGGAAGCGGATGGGCGGCATGACAATAACCGCGCCTGGGACCCTGCATCCCGAGCACCCGCACATCCCTCAGCATTATATGAACATTGATCACTCCTTCTCCTCAATGTGGTACCTTCGCACTGAGCGTCCTGATATACCACTTGAAGATCTCATCAAAGCTTTGAATAGGGATGGGGAACAGGATAGCTCATCCTCCAACGAGACAACTTCCCCTGTTATGAATGAGAATCAGGTTCGCTTTGAAGATGCTAGGGCAAGGTGTGCAGACCTAGCTTTCTATGGCAGGAGAGACATCACCAACACCACCTTCAAAATCGGGGAATCTTCCAGAAACCTGGTGCGGCTAGATATGAGTCTGCTTAATTGGAGGGAAAGATTCCCAGCAACGCCAACACATGGGCTGGAGATTGTTCCCTAGCACCCGGTGAAAGACGCCATTGCCCTCAGACTCTGGCCCATGGTGGACAAAGCCATCAGAGAAGAACACATGGCCAAGGAGATGGCCACCATGCACATGGGTGCAGCCCACACCCAAGCTACAGATGACTCGGCTGGCATCAACTCCCTTTCAGTCCAGAAGAACAAAATTCCTACGGGTACAAAATCTTTAGCCCTCCCTTCCAAAGTTTCAATTCGTAACAATCAAAATTCGTTAATGGAAAATTGGGTGATATGAAGCTCAAGACGTCATGTTAATTCCAATGGTTTTTTCTGTCCAACAGTTAAGCTTGATGCAAACCCATCCAAGAAGCACAAAATTGTTGTGGTTCAAATTGATGAGAACACTGAAAAGGAGGGGCCAGTGCAGCTCTCAGTGCTACAAGGATGGGGAATTGATTGTGAAGCAGCTCCTAGTGAGATCTCTAAAGACGTGCTGATGGAAAACCCAGATGATAACAATGATGATGCTCATGATCTACACCTCGGCCAAATCTAATCTCTTGCCTTATCTTTTCTGCAAAGCTTTGGCATCTCAGTCGCCCTAACCTCCCTCCAAGCTCTGATAACCTAGAAATTAACAATAGTCTATGGACCCTATGAAGAACTTCTTCGTTTAGAATTCATGACTTGGTTTAGAAATCATGAAATCGAGGAGTTGGATGATTGGCTTTTCTTGGGTGATTTCAACTTCTATCGTTCACTTTCCAACAAAAATAAGCCGGGAGGGAACATACTGGACACCTCCAACGAAGCCATTGGGCACCTGGGCCTAATTGAACTGCCAATCAAGGGTCGGGCCTTCATGTGGAGTAATATGCCATCAGATCCACTCCTAGAACAACTGGATTGGTTCTTCTCTTCCAAAAATTGGACGACAAACTTCCCAAATACCAGAGTGTTTCCTTTCGCCAGAATCACTTTAGATCATGTCCCATGTAAGATCCTAATTGGCACAAAGATCCCCAAGGCAAACCATCTTCTGTTTTGAAAATTATTGGGCAGAGCAACACGATTTCATAGATATAGTAACAGGTTGCTAGGCTAATACCACAGTTCAGGGAGATGCTGTCAAAAATATTGCAAGGAAGTTTAAAACCCTAAGAGAGGGATTCAAAAATTGGAGCAAAAACATTTCCAACCTCAGAGTTCTTATAGAGAATTGCAACACTGTGATTGCCTTCCTTGACTCCCTAGAGGAAAGGAGATGTCTTTTAACACAGAAGTCAATCTAAGGAAAATAGTGAAGAAAAAGCTTCAGCACTGGCTACACTATAAAAACATCTACTGGAAGAATAGATACAAAGTGAATAGGGTGAAGCTTGGGGATGAATGCACTAAATTCTTTCACAGCATGGCCACCATTGCCTATCGAAGAAATACAATCTCACAGATTAAGGATGATCAAGGGATCTGGATTCAAGATCACGCGGGGAAAGCTGCACTGCTTTGGTCTTCCTTTAAAGATAGGCTGGGCTCCTCCTCCAATCCAGACATGGTCTTTGACCTCTCAAGCCTTGTCCTCCCCAGAGAGGGCTTGGACTCACTTGCTCAGCCAATTACGCATGAAGAAATTGATGCAGTTGTTACAAGGATGCCCAGCGATAAGGCCCCTGGACCGGATGGCTTCAATGGACTATTCTTTAAAAAATGTTGGCCGACTATCAAAGAAGACTTTTACTGCCTTTGTGACTCCTTCCAACATGGGCAAGCAAGCTTACAGCCAATCAACACCTCTTTCATCACCCTTATCCCCAAGAAAGAAAACCCCAAAACAGTTAATGACTTTAGGCCTATCTTCCTGCTGAACTCTTCTTTGAAGATAGTAACTAAAGTTTTGGCTATAGGTTACAAGGGGTCATCCGCTCAGTGATTCATCAAAATCAATACGACTTCATTCGGTCTAGATCTATTCAAAATTGCCTGGCCTAGGCATATGAGTATATCCATCAATGCCGCTTCTCCCGAAGAGAGGTGGTTATTTTGAAGTTAGACTTTGAAAAGGCTTTTGATACTATTGAACACTCGGCGATACTCTTGATGATGCAGAGCCTTGGCTTCCCAGATAGATGGATGGAGTGGATTAAGGAGACCCTCTCCTCAAGATCCTCGTTGGTGCTTCTTAATGGTGTCCCTGGGAAAACTTTCAGATGCAGGAGAGGCGTGAGACAAGGGGACCCCCTTTCCCCTCTCCTTTTTGTACTAGCAGTTGAGATGATCCAAGTTATGATCAATAAAGCTAGACAAGAAGGCTTCCTCCATCTGCCGGTTGCGCAACCAAACGAGGACTTCCTTGTGGTGTAGTATGCAGATGATACCATCATCATTCTTCAAGCAGATGCTCGGCAGATCTTCTTTCTCAAATACCTCCTAAATAGTATTCAAACGGCAACTGGCCTAAAGGTTAACTATAGGAAATCAAGCATGTATCCGATCAATATCAGTGCTGACAAATTACACCATCTGGCTCTTACTTTCGGCTGTGATGTGGGTTCCTTGCCTTTCACCTATCTAGGCTTACCTATGGGGACAACAAAACCAAAGATTGAAGATTTTTTGCCCATGCTGGACAAGATTGAAAGGAAGCTATCAACATGTGTGACTTGGTTATCCTACTCGGGAAGATTGGAGATGATCAATTCGGCAATAACACCAATAACAACTTATGCCATGTCCACCTTAAAATTTCCGAAGGGTATCATTGAAGCTATCGACAGAACAAGAAAACAATGCCTTTGGAGGGGCAACAACATGGAAAATAAAGGGGGTAACCTGGCAGCGTGGAACTTAGTAACAATACCAAAACTAAAGGGTGGTCTAGGGGTGATCAACCTGAGATTGCAGAATGATGCTCTCCTCATCAAGCAACTCTCAAAATTCTACAATCAGGAAGACATCCCATGGGTCAACCTTATTTGGTCTAAATATTATTTGGCCAAGGTCCCACATCATTGCAGGGAAACATGTTTCTTTTGGTGGAAAGACATCTGTCGGCTAAATGACCTTTTCAGAATGATTGCCACCTGCAAGATTGGACGAGGGAACTCGGTGAGCTTCTGGCTAAACAATTGGAATAATCTGAATATTTCAGTCAATTACCCTCATCTTGCATCCTTTGCCAAGAAAAAATGCGTCGGTGGCTGAGATTATGCAGGCAGAGGACATGAACACAATCTTTCATCTACCCCTTTCTAATGAAGCTTACCAGGAATTAGACTCGCTACAACATCTCTTGCAGGATCTACCGTATGAAGAAGAATCTCTTGACAGTTGGTCCCTGATATGGGGAAAAATACACCTCAAGGTGCTTCTACAACCACATCTTCAGCTCCATAGAAAGCCACAAAAGCTTTCAGTTGCTGTGGAAATCCAAATGCTTGCCGAGAATCAAATTTTTTTCATGGATATTGCTGATGGATAGGCTTACCACAAAATTGATGCTTCAAAGAAGACATATAAATATTCAAGATGACAGCCTCTGTACTTATTCAGGGCAAGATTCGGAACTTAGGGTCACTGCCTTTCATCCGCCTTTCTCTCATATGCTTAGAACCTATCCATAGAAATGGAATTCAAAACTTCGGAATAGTTTCGAGGAGAGCCTCAAGTCCAGTTCAAGCGACGCAAGGGAGGAACAAACTGTCGAACACCTCTTCTTCCTATGCCCCTTTGCTGGGCAGTGCTGGTCCACCTTAGAAATCCAATGGGATAATTCTCTAAGAATAATGGATAGAATGGCCCATATGGTCTCTGCATCCCCAACACCATGTATTTTCGAGATAACATTTCTGGCAGCCTGGGAACTATGGAAGCTGAGGAACGACAAAGTTTTTCATAGAGCGATCCCGAGCCTAGCGCTCTGGAAAAGAAACTTGAAGCACCAATGCACTCTTCAGATTCTTAGAGTAAAAAATGAGGACAAATCCTCTTTCTGTGCTTGGTTAGACGCGTTCAGTTAGATTTGCTTCCTTTCCTTTTGAGTTTGGCTTTGTTGTCTAGGCATCTTCGCCTATGTTTGAAAGGTTGTATCCTAAACCCTTATCTCCTTTCCCCTTTAATTTTAAAGTTTGCTCCTAACTGAGGGGACCTCCCACCCAGTTCTTTCGGTCAAAAAAAGTAGATTGGAATGTTGTATAATAGTTGAGTATGCGAGTTATCCTTTGTATATCCATATAGAACCAGTCTTTGGACAGCAAGCAACTTATATATAAAAAACATACATTCCATTCCGATACATAGGTTTTAAAGGAGGAAAGTGTTCAACAATTTGCATAGAGATGGAATAATGGTCATAAGCACCAAGTGCACAACTAGGTGTTACAAAAATTTGACCATACAAGGATTACATAGTAGGATGTCATCTCATACATCTTGTGGAAAAGCAAGAAATGAAAGTTACATCCGATACATTTCCTTTTCCTTGTTATTCCTCTCTTACGAAGTCTGGGAGAATCCAATAGGAGGGTGTGGCACCATGGTAGTTGGAGTGGCCATAGTCAAGCGGTATCGCCTTCCCTTCCGCTTAAACACATAGAATGGTCTTAGCAGCTCTGAATCTCCAACAAGTGCGGGGTCTGGCATGGTGCGACAGTTGTGATGAAAACCAACCCTCATATGGGCTCGAGTGTTTATGTTTTGATAAATGCCCATTGGAGATGGCAAATTTTCAGTAAGTGGCTGAAGATCTTGATCTCCATAAATGGTGGCGTTGTCAAAGTACCCTTGATGCCCAAGTGGTTCTATACGCCTATCTAGCATTACTACCCTTGCTTGCAACCTACGCAATTCTAACATAGTGCATGCAAGGTACCTGTCCAAAGCTCAGACTAGGCTAGCTAAGAAGAGCTCAGGAGAGTTAACCTCTCTCTCTCTTGCCCCTCTAGACCTGGATAGTAATTGGCAGAAGCTTGAAGAGTGCGTGCCGGAAAATACTGGAAAAATCCATCTATCTCGGGCCTATGGTGTCGAAGGTACACAATCGTCTAAAACGCAGCCTCGTTCATTGCGGAGGGTGCATCCCAGCCATAAGCCTGGAAATGGAGAGAAGTATCATGTGCCCAACGTCCAGGTATGCGTAACTCTGTCATGTACACTCGGAGCGATGATCTTCGTTCCATAACAAAGAAATGGTAGTTCGGATGATGAATAAAACTGAGATGCTGCAGCATGAGCCTCGGGATGTGATGTAGTGATCCTTCCTTATAACCTCCGGAATAACCTAGTGCTTACCACATGGTAGTCACCTAAAACATTTGAGAATATATTGTTGCTGTTCAGAAGCTTGGTTGAGGTTCAGCAAAGCTTAGAAATAATTTTTGAAAAGACCGAGCCAAAATCCGTCTTTAGGTACCATTATGGTGGTAACGAGAACTATTGTGATGTACATAGGGTCATACCTGGGGATTCCCTCAATATAATCTTGCGTTTATAACCTAGTTTTCGAAATTTTGAACACCCTAAATTTTCCGTAATGACTTCTCAATCTAAGTGACGCAGTTCTGGAATTGTAGTGCAGGTGGTACTGGTCGAATTTTTACCCTATTCTCCATCGAACAAAAATTCTGGAAAAATTACTGGGGTTTCAGGATCAAGTTGAGTAGCCACTGGTAAAGTTTTAGAATTTTTGGCGCAGTACCCTGGTCTGTACAAAATTATGAAGGAAGACTGCTACGAGTTCTGGAATCTGCAGGATTCCAAGTTTTCGGCAGTTTAAAACATGATGCATGTATGCAAAACCTTTCGTGCCCAGGTCAAGCTACAAAATAGGTTTAATGCAATGGATTCACAACATCTGGTGTCCTCTACATGTCATAGAATTTAGGGCTTTGACACACAAATTTTGTTCCTATCCCATTCTACCCCGTTTCTAGGCTTAGTGTAGAAAACTCGGGTTTTGAATTTCGTTTTCAGAAGGGTGAGCATTCACATTTTGTTAGCAGAGATCTTTAGAAACTCCCCATGGCTGCCATTACTTCAAATTTTTGGTTCCTTTATCTCTAGTACATGCCCACTATATTTCTATGGTCTTTCCCCGGCCTTTTAGAAGCAAGATGAGGCTTTTCAAACCAAAATATAGAATAAGTAGGAAAGATACCTTCCTAAAGAGAGATAAGATGTAAGGCTAGACTTCATCTTTCGATAATACTTTTGTAAGGGAGTGATTCTCCAAATTATTTTTCTTTTGAAGCCATTCTATCGCCCAGTTTATAAAAGGTTCCTATAGTCAGTCTTGGCTCTGATACCACTTACTGTCGGGACGCCTTTAGACCACTCGATATACTTAGGAGCCGAATGGAACTCAACCATTCCTCTTCCAAAGTATAGCAAGACATCCGATGCTCCGAGAGAGAGATAACCGAGACATCGCTGGGCCTTTAGCCTGCCAGTCAACTTCAGCCTGGATTGTGCCCGTCAAACCACTCGATGGCGGCGACCAGATGTGTTACACAATCAGGAGACTTGACATCAAACGGCTAAAGATCTACGTTGTCTCAATTATCTTTAACTCATACTCGTGGTTAATACGTTCCTAACAAAAGGAATGGGCTAACCACTTTCATCCAAGCATATGGTATCGATAACTGGTTCAATGACCCATTATGAGTCATAAGCTATTACAACATAATAGGTCTTAGAGATACATATAGCCATCAGGCCAAATAGTTATATAGATAGTCATAGCAAACGGAAGCAAACAACATTCCCGAGGATCTTTCTCCAACTGACTAGGGAGTGTCCTAGAATGAACCGTCCGGGTAGAATCGTACTTCCTCGACAAATTCTTCCTCCTCGGGAGGAGTTTCCCCTGCAACCATGTCTATGCACAAACAAGTATAGACACAGATAGCAAGAATCAGTACAATAAATTGTACTGGCAAGCACCCATCAAGCCTAAGACTACATGTAAGGCAATATCAAGAAGAAGCTCATGTGGGGTTTCATTTTAGCACAAAGCTAACTTTATTTTAGCAAAGCCCAATTGCAAATACCCAAGTTTGAAAATAAATTCCAGCAAACAAGTAGTTCTCTATATTGGGATTAATATGTACTATTGCTCATAAATATTTCTCACTTTGCATTACGGGGCAGCAAAGGAGTATATTGTTCATAAACCATCCATCCTTTGCCTTGTCAGGGCAGCAAAGAATCAAATCAGAGAGCAAGAAATTTTGAATACTTTTGGTAAAGAGTTGTGCAAATATTCTCAAACACATGAAAACTATACCCACGACACATTCACACGACGCTCGTAACCGTGAGCACGGCTAACCAATTATTTTTAAACTCTGCTGAGTGTGTACACTTTACCCACATGATGTGACATAATAATCATGCAAAGCATGGCACACGATACATAAGTATCCGATTTATTATACACAACAAAGCCCTTCAACTATCCGTGATTTAGCCTTACACCAGCACGATATGTGTTTCCTCCATCCTATACCATTTTAAAAATAAGGTATAGGATCGTTAAGTGGCGTGCCCACGCCTTAAACTTAATGTCGTGGCGGGCAGACACGATGGGAACCCACCCACGTGGCACATTACCGTTGTATTGGAGGCTTAGTTGCCTAACTGCCTCACCGGGGCATTAGGAAGCTCCTCTGAGTTATACGAACTCATACACTTCGGCCTACTAAAATGTGAGGCTCAACCACAAATAGTATACTAAGCTAGGGCTATCCCATACTAGCACATGTGGTTGTACTGTACTCGAGATGAATAATCGTGAAGTGAAGTCCTTAGGGTAGTCTGGGCACACACTCCCCCTATCGGTATACAACTAAACACCATATGTATACCACTTGCGGCCCAAACTTGAAAACCAAGTTGTACCATGTTTTGTTTTTTAACATAAGGCATACTTTTCATAACATAACTTTTGGAAAGAGAAGCTTTGCAAATAAAACATCGGTACTTAGCCCAATAATCATGGGAAAATGTATACTACTAGCAAACTAAGCATGGGGATAAATAAGTCATAAGACTTTAGATTGGTTCACTATGCTTTAGTTTCTGATCATTTCTAAGGTTTGGAATTGGTTAATGTGTTAAGTGGGGTTTCCAGGAGCATGCAACATCAGTGTAGTACTAAACATGTTCATATCAAGTTTTTAGTGTTACTCATCAAATATCATGCAAGTTCCAATCCCTTTTAAAATAACCTCCATAAAACTAGGATCAATTTGTTCAAAGGGGGAGGTGAGGACTTGCCTGGTTCTCCTTCTTCCGGATCGTACAAGTACACGGGATCTTCGAACGGTGTTGACGGTTTGTCTAATGTATATGTACAAAATTATAGATTTTAAGTGCTCATGAGCACTTTAACATACTAAGATGAATGCATATGAGATGCAAGGGTTCTAGTTTTAGATTGGCATATTAAGTGAGGTTTTTATTAAGACTTTTCCCTTTTAAAGTGAGAGGCTTATTTATAGTCCATTTTGTAGTGTAAGGATATAGCGTCGTATCTTTCTAATTTGTTCAAGGCCAAACTATGGGCTCGCTTGTAGGTATGTTATTTTTAGTTGATAGAACACAGGAGAATGGTCTTATCAAAATTTAGTTTGTATTTTTAGGAATTTTATTGGGCCCACTATGATTTTTTGGTGATTTGGGTGTTCTAAAATAACTCTTTTGCTAGATAAATCTATAAGTGGTTTTTCTGCCACAGAAGGCATATGTTTTCCGATTTTTGTCCTAAAGAGCATCTTTTCCAGTTTCTACGGAGTTTTGTTTCAAATTTTCGGAGCTAAGGTGATTTACCTATGATTTCTACAAGTTTAACCTGCCCATTTTGACAGTGTTTATAAAACGAATTTTTATAGCTAAATCTGCTACTGGGAGTGGTCATTTGTATTCCACAGCCTTAAAGTACATAACCTTATGGTTCTATCAAAATTTGTACCAAGTTAAAAGGTGTTGTTTTCAATTTTCTACAGATTTTCAAAGTGCAGCTACTTTTCTGTTTAAAATACCTCTATTCGGATTTAACCTTTTATCTAGCGTGGGGCCTACATGTCAGCGGGAGCAGGCGTTTTAAAGCGTCTAATGGTGCGCTTGGCTCAGTGGGTCCCAGCTGTGGGTGATCGCTAACGTTTAAATGAGGGATTGGCGCCGACATGTGGGTCCGGTCATCGGTGGCTTGGTGAGAAGAAAACAGGGCTGCGACGCGGCGGAGTTTCTCGGCGGCGTCGGCGGCAAACGGCGGCGGTGAGAGGTCGCAACCAAAAGAGAAAATGTAGCAGGGAGTTTGACGAATCTATCGGTGGTTCTTTCGCTCGTTACCGTGTCCGGAACAGCTGCCGGCGATAGAGCGGGCGACGGAGAGGTTTGAGACTTACATGCATGTGCGTTTCTAGCTATTGCTTGGCTGTGCATGTGACAGAAATAGCTACTAGGGACACTGAGGAAGCTTATCAAGCAAAGGTGGGGTGCTGGCGAGGTTGAGGTGACGGTGGCGCCGTGCGGGGTCCCAAGGCGGCGGCGGTCCTTGCTTCAAGTGAACGGCGACAGAGTGTTCGGCTGCGAAATGGAAGCATTGGTTCTTGTCACGGGGGTATTGGGGATGCTTGAAATGAAAGGAATCGAGCTATAGCTTACCAGGGAGAAGAAGAGAGGAGTTCGACGGTGGCGGTCGGAGTTGGGGAAGAAAAGAGGAATTCTTTCCACAGTGTGTTTTTGAGTGATTCCTTCAGTTTCAACCAATGTTAGGCATCAAGTAACACGGTGGCAAAAGGACTTTGGCAATGGCTCACCGTGGAGAGCTGGCGACGAGCGAGTGGGTTGGCGGTGGTCGGTGCAGAGCGCACGGTTCACGGCCTCGGCTTGATGGGAACGGGCATTGTCTAAAGGAGTAGCTCACTGGAGTTTGAATGCGACCAAATCTTGCTCGCCGGTGGAGAGGATTCACTGGTGTTTTCTGGGTGACCTCAGGGTGTTCGGTGTTGGATTCTTCGTGGAACGAGACAGGGGTGTAAAGGAGTCTGTGGCGGTCGGCTGGTTGGCTTTTATTTTGGTTGTCGGTGATGCGTAGGAGGACGAGCTCGGCTTGGCAGCGCACGACGCGTGCGCAGCGCGTTCCCCACGCGCGACGCGTGCTCCCGTGCGTGGCGCGGCGTCTGAGTGAGTGGAGCAAGGGAGAACACGATGTGACTCTGGCAATGTGGCCCCATGGGTCAGTATGGCCCACTTGTCAGTGTGCAAAGGAAGTAGAGATGGAAGAGGCTGAATTTTCTAAGTCTAGACTCAGTGACGACTTTACAACTTTGGGCCTCATCTAAACCTATTTCCAGGTAGATTCAAGAGGAGTGTCCCATGGCAAAGTTGTAAAGCTTGACTCAAACTATAATACTGCCAAGTTGCACCGCCTGGGGCTTGTTGGTTTGTTTGCTACAACAGTCCAAAGTTGGCCTCAGGGTTCTTTGTAGGCCAGCTCAATCACTTAGAAAATTTCTAGGATCAATTCTAGTCTTCACACTAATTTCCATCATCTACCTTAATGGTGTATCCCTAAACCTTGTGGTTTGGTTGCTGAGGTCCCTTTCATGTTTTTGGATATTTTTCTTAGTTTTTCTTGGGCTTCTTTTATTTAAACTCCAAAAAGAAATTATGCCTTTTTCATGCATATACCCTATTGTACATGAGAATCGAGTACCCGCTCTTTGTTCAAAAGAAAATTTTTGGGTTCAAATTTTATGGTATACATTTTATTCTTTCTTTCAAGTACAAGATTTTCAGGATATGACAATTGCAGAATTGGTTTTTCTGTACGAGGCCTCCAATAGTTTCCAAGCGAGGCCATAAGTGGCCGCGCTGGAAAAACCGGTCCCAGGGGGCGGTTGTTGGACAACGACGAAAATGCATTATCCGTGCGGTCCACTTAAGCGACCACATGGGGTATTATCTGTGTGGTCGCTTAAGTGGACCGCACGGGATAATGCCATTATCCCGTGCGGCTCACTTAATAGCCCGCACGAAATAATGCATTTTCCCGTGCGGGCCGTTAAGTGGACCACATGCGATGATGCACCATATATATCTGCCCAACCCAACAGTGTCACATTTAACATGGTGTTTCTCTCTCCAATAAAAGGCAATTATAGGGGGAAGGTTTTCAACTCGAATTCTTCAATTGCAATCAATACAAAAGGTAACATGCCTGATCTTCTCTTCCATTTGCTTTTATTTTTAAAATTTTTTATTGGTTGAATGTGCAGATATTTGAACTTTTTTCAACTCGGTGTTTCTCTCTCCAAAAATAGGCAATTTCTTTGGGGGAGGTTTTAGACTTGAAATCTTCGATTGAAATCAATGTAAAAGGTAACATGTTTGATCATCTTTTAGATTTGCTTTCAATTTTGTAAAATTTCATTGGTTGAAGCGAAGATATTTAAACTTGTTTGAATAAGTCATTTTGAATTATTTTTGTAATTTGCGGGTCAAATATATTGTTTTTGATTGACCCATTTTTTTGGTAATTAATAGTGCATTAGTATTATTTTTTGCTGTGCATGAGGGTTTAATTATAAAGTAGGATTTAAGTTTAATTTGTTTATGTAGAAAACACCTACAATATAATATTATTTTTTCTGTGAACTTTTTTAGATGGATCGGACATGGATGTATGAGACAGGAAGAATTCATCCGGTGTTCAGGGAAGAAGCATCAACATTTATTATAAGGCTAAGGCACACGCTTTGGGGAAGAATAGGAAGGATATTTTCTGTCCTTCCGTGGATTGCAAGAATTAGAAGATGTGGAAAGATCCGAATGTAATTCTGGGACACATAATTCAGCGTGGATTTGTGGAGCAATACATAGTTTGGACTTATCACGGGGAAGTCGCCGCTCCTGAAGAGATTCCTGATATTTGGTTCGATGAGGTAGAGAATTTTATAATTAAGGACATGTCCCGTGATATGACGAGTGATTTTGGTGGCTCTTGTTTTGATGATACAGATGTTGATATTGATCTTAATCTTGAGGATATGTTGCGGCACGCTGAACCAGAGGTCCTAACAAAGAAAGCAAGAGATTAAACAATTGGGAGGCATTACAGAAATCAGCGAAAGATCTTTTGTACGATCAATCAAAGGGATGTAACATGGATTATACAGTGTTGCAGTCGGTGCTAGAACTTCTTAGATTGAAGGCCAGGCACGAATGGTCTAAAACTAGTTTCAACGACTTGATGGGTCTCCAAAGTGCTATGCTTCGTAAGCCTAACTTGTTTCCAGCTAACACCTATCAAGCCAAGAAATTGATATGTCCATTATCTCTTGGTGTGGAAAAGATCCACACATATATTAATCACCGTGTAATTTATCGTAGGGAATACATTGACTTGGACAAGTGTCTAACTTGCGGGGCGAGAAGGTACAAAAAGGATAACACTGCCGCCGATAGTGATGTTGCCGAACCAAATGCATTGGTCGAGCCAGAAAAAAAGATTCCGGCCATGGTGATATGGTACTTGCCAGTGAAAGATCGCATGAAGTGATTGTTCTCGAACCCCACCGACGCCGAGATGATGAGATGGCATCATGAGGGTCGAAAGATGAATGGTATGATTCGACATCCCGTCGATGCTCGACAATGGAGAAACTTTGATTCAAAGCACCCAGAATTTGCAAAGGATCCGAGAAATGTCAGGTTTGCATTGAGCACGGATGGAATGTATCCATTTGGTAACATAAGCAGCTCGCACATCACTTGGCCTATTCTGCTCACCATGTATAACCTTCCTACATGGTTATGTCAGAAGCGAAAGTACATATTGTTGACTATCCTTATACAGAGGCTAAAATAGCCTGGCATCGACCTAGATGTGTTTCTTGAACCTTTGATGGAGGATATGCAAGAAATGTGGGAAGAGGGTCTACGATATGCAAGAAATAGTTGCTGTGAATTTTTTATGTGAATTAGTTGATGTGAAATAGTGCATGTGAATATTTTTGATGAATTTTACATTTTAGGTTATATTTTAGATTTTAGGATTGTTGATGAGAATTTTCCCACGCGTTGGCGTGAGAGGTATGCTTAACTCTAGTGCAGATCCAAATTGGATCGTCTTTGGTGATTTGCAGGGCGTGCTAGTTGGTTTGATGCTGTAACCAACAAGAAACATCAAATAGGCGATTAAATTATAATTAGATCCTACTCGATCGGCTATAGATATCCATAATACATAATTATCATTCCAAAAATGCATTTAGACTAAGTGATTGAGATAGATCGGTAATATACCGAGACAATATAAATCACTTATATCTAAAATCACACCAGAATAATAATTACGCATATTTATAGCTTACTCGATGTCGCAGACCTAATATAAATCGCCTAATACTCCGATATGTTTTATATGAAGATATTAATTTGAACTAAACACACTAAAACTAAGATCAATCGGCTGTTAATATAATTTAACAAATCGACTATAACATTCCAAATTTTGTACCTGGAAAATATGTAAAAATATGAATAATTTTTTGCGAATTACTTATTATGTGTTCAGTAATTAGAATCTAAATTCTTAATATTTATTAATTTTCCTTTTATTTTCAATTTAGAAAACCAATTTTATTAAGATTAATTTCTCTTTTGAAAAACTTTAAATTAATATTTTAAATAAATGGAATCTCTGAAAATTAGATTTAAATTAATTTTAAAACCTAAAATTCAATCTTAAAAACTTTTCCAAAATCTTGTTTTAATTTTCCTTTCTTTTCTTTTTCCCTTCTTCATTTCCTTTTTAGTTTTCTTTCTTTTCCTTCTTTTTCCTCCTTCATCCTTTCCTCCTGCCTTTCTTTCGGAACAGCGGCAGCCGCGGAATCAATAGCCTGCAGCCCAAACCATTTTTGCCCACGGGAGAAACTAGGAACCGACTCTAGTTGCCGCCATGGTTCATGTGCATATCTTAGCATCCATATCCACAACCATCATCACATTGAACTCCGGCGAACCGACGTTGTAAAACCACCGGCCGACTGTATCCTTTGTCCGCCGATGTTTGATTCAGTAAACATACATACTTCACCTATTGGCACACCGAATCTATACAAGAAAACCATCCCTATCTTGTATATGTACTGCTAAGCCGTTGGTTCAGCCTCAATTTCAACTATATCCAATTTAAACTGACAACGGCGCACCGCCATAGCCACCAACGAACCTATCATCAAAGAAACCGACATAGCATATCTATATATAGACCCCGATAGATCAAACAATGTATACTAAAGTTCTTCGTCATCCAATCTTCCTCAAAACCCATAAATTTCCCCCATCAAGTAAATATCCCATTGCTCCAATTCAGAAGAAATCCGAAGCAGGGTCCTCAAGTACCCTAACCCGGCCGCCGGAGGAAGAACTTGAAATTTGACACTCTCAATCGATATCCTCTTCAATTGAAGGTATAAAATCAATCTACATCCTACTATCTTTCATTTCCCTACAAATTTTAAGTCTATTAGCCACCAAGACTCGCCACCCACGGGAGCCGCCGGCGCCGCCCCTGTTTCTTGCCGATGGCGCACGGTGCCGAGCCAACCCAAGCCCTATCCAAGCAAAACAACCGCATAGGAGTGATCCTTGTAGTTCCTAGATACTCTAAAGCAGGTTATTTCGATCCATTTACGGCCGAAGCCCGCCGGCGACGAGTTCCCTCCCCGCCGCCAACACACCGACGCCGCCGGCTCCATAGGTTGCTTTCCCGGCCTAGCTTAATTCAAAAATGGAACTCTTAGGTCTAATATATGGTGAAAAAGCCCTTATTTTCTAACCTCTAGCCGTTCTCGCCAGCGATTGATTGTTTCCTCACCGACGACTCACTGGAGAAGATAAACAGTGGAAAGAGAGAGATTTGAAAGAAGAAAAAGAAGAGAAGGGAAAGGAATAAGAGGAACTAGGTGGCTCAGCGGAAAGGCTGTGGAGGGCGCGGGTTCGACCTCAGCCACAGCCAAATATATTTTTGGAATTTTTCTTTTTATTTTTCTTATTTCACCTAAGGATTAAAAATCAAGAAGAGCTCAATAAAAACCACTAGAAAAATTTAGTAACTTATCCAACTCCTTCAAAACTTCATTTTCAAAGTTCTATGCATTTTAAATTTATTTATTCACTCTTTGAGTCTCCTAAAAATAATTATTTTAAAAACTCCTAAGTACTAATTCATATTTAGATTCAAACCTCTAATTTAAAATAAGAACTTTTAAAAGATTAAACCATCTTTATAAAATACTTTCAAATTCTTTTATTGTATGACTATTTGAATTTTTTTAATAAATTCTTTTATTTTATCGATAAATCACGACGTCGAATTCACAAAAGAGTTAGAACTCGACCGAAAAGTCAACATAAACACCCTTATTACCTTCCAACCAGACAAATATTTAGAACCCGACGACACTCAAGGCAAGTCAAATTGTTTTAATCATTTAAATTAAAAATAATAAATTATCATGTTTTAATGATATATTTAGTTTAGATAGAAATATTTCGCGGGATGGGTTGGATAGTTATAAATCATCGTTTTATATCATCCATCATGTTCTATAGATTTTATATGTTAACATTTAGTGCATATATAATATAAATTCATGGCTTAGAAACATTACATTATTTCATGTTAATAGATATATTATTCTTCTCCTTAGATAAAAGTGATAACATGTAATTGTTGATCAAGCATCATCACATGTAATAATTCTATATGAAATAAATTCCTTATTTCATGAATTTAATATGATAATGCCCATACCATACATATAATATGAATTTTGGTTAAATACCAAAAAATATATAAATGCTTATGCCAAAATAAGGACGTAGTTTCGTCCATCCGATGGATCGGTTACACCGACTTAGCAACTACATATTTCTCTCTGATCTCCCGGGGGCTTGCCCTATGTGGCCCGCAAAAGTCAAATTGGAGAACAACTATGTAAACAGCGGGTAAAACGCCGATACTAACCAGATCGGTATCGTCTGTTAAGATAGTCCACAGGTTTTTCCAAGCCAGGGTAAGTGTATGACGAACAACTATTAAATAGAAAATTGATGTACCATTCTCTGGTTAGGTTTGGTACCCTATTAAGATAGTCCGCCCGTCCCGTTCATACATCAATAAAAGATTAGAAATATATAAATTATATGTTATCCTTAGCCTTACAACCTAAGGTTAATTCTCGGGTAAAGCTGGGCAAACACTGCAGGATTGATTGTATTCGAATACGCCGTACTCCCGGTCAATGGAGTTATGTCTATGGGTGACTCCAGTAAAATGGCATGAGTTCTTTTCTTAAATATTATAAAATTTAAATACACATACTTAAGTCCTTCTAGGATGGGATAGAACATGCATCTAGATACATGTTTTACATTTTTGAATATGAGTATATGCTATGCTACACAAGGATGAGATACAATAACATGATAAAATTGCTTTGTTAGTCTACTTCTCTTGTTGATATAGCATGCATTGTTAATTAAATAAAACTGTATTTAGTTTGGCGTGTTGAGTACCTTTGGTACTCACCCTTGCATGACTATACTCAGGTAATCCCGAAGCAGAAGAAGAATTTCCAAGTACCCTAGAGGATTGGGAAGATGAGTACGAATTCTAGGTCGACTCTACACTCGGGCTATCCCTATGGAAGTGTCGTGGTTTTTCTTCTATTGTATGAGTTGTATTTAAAAGCTTGTATTAATATACGAAGTTTCTGTATCTGAACTACTTCATGCATAACCAAACTCCTAGGAGGTTATGTGATATTTGTGGGAGTTGACCTCTTTGAGGAGACCCCACATCGATACCGGGCTTAGCATGTTTAGATAAATTAAGATATTAATATAAAAGGCGGCTTTAACACATCTAATAGTAACAATACATAAAAGATGTCTAAAACAGGTAAGATCGGCTGAAACCCCGATACTATCTCTAATAGCAGTCATTGAGCCGAATAGATCGATATGATTCTAAGTGACTTAATAGATCAAAACTGATGCAGCATTAAGTACAAAAAGAAGCATGATATTTGTATAAGCTAATGAAAACCCTTCAAGATGATGGATACGCCATATAACCTAAATCAACCTCTAGATCTAGCTCTGTCAGTCGTTGTCTTCAAGGAAACGCTTAGCTGATCATGAGATAGATCTAGACATTGATCTAAATTATATACCGTATATGATAAATTAAGCAATTCGTGACATCAAGATCAGAGTATCATTACGATGGAAGCACTAACCCCGATAACACAAACCACCTGTCAAAAGAGAGTACCTTTCTCGGAGATCGAAATCCGATGCAGCCCAAAGATGAGGCAAGAACTTGTTGAGATTGGAAACGAAAACAAAAGGTTGGCGATGCGCCGAGATTGTATTGAGTTGTGTGTTTTGATTACATGCTCTCGGGTCATATTTATACTCGGATATACAACGATCCCGTAACAGACGCGATTCCTATTATAGATTAGATTACAAATATTTCTAAACAAATCAACATTATCTATAAAGGAAACTATATAAAATATCATAATTTAAAGATATAATTGCCGTTGTAGGACATTATCTGTAGATGACAACGTCTTTGAAGTTCTTTGGAAACCAAATCCAATGATTATCTCTAAGCTTTCCTTCCAAGATTGGGTCCATCCCTTGCTTCCAATCGGAATCGGCTATCGGCTATCGGCTATCCTCGTCCGACTCGGACTCAGCCGACTGAACTCGTAGCCGATTCAGACTCAGCCGATGCGGCCTCTGTTTCCAAGGATTGCGCGTTTCCTTTGATTCTGCTTCAATCTCTGCTTCAAACTCGCGGATTTGCTTACCAAATTTGGTCATTAACGCATGCCCCCCAAGTCCGCAATATTGGTAATGTTGTGAATTTGTGCAATCCTATCCTCGGAGAAACCCTAAGTCGAGTCTATTTCGGCCGTTACAAAAACTCTTCAAATAATGCCTCGGCCGCACCGAACAAACTCACGCCGTCATCATCACGATCCACAAAGCCCCAGACAGAAACCACTCTCGAGCTCTCCGGCGATCCCCTTGACTTTCTCGACTCCGTCGCGGCAACTCCCCTCCTCCGATGACCGGAATCAAAGCGACGATGGCTTTCGCTGCCCCCTCTGGCTCTGCTCCCGCCCAATTCGCTGAGGTATGATCTGTCGGCTAAATCCTTCCTTTCTCCATCCTTAGTCGTAGATTTGAATCTTAGACTTTACGAATCTTGATTTTGTCCCCTTTTTCCGATTGTAGCATCTCGCTCATCAGATAGTCATTCCCAATTTAATCAATGACTAGAGATATTACCTAGGGCCTATCAGCAACACGGACCCAACTGAGTTTATTATTCCTGTCAAGATGGAGCAGTTGTCGGCTGAACAATTGGCCGACTACAAGAAGATGGTGGAGGAACTGCAGGCCAACTATCTACAATCTTTTGCCCTGACCAGGTCGGGGGCCGTCCACCTGAAGTACAAATTCAGCATAGATGACTTCAAGGCATCCTCCTCGGACGATACAAAAGGAAAACGCAAGATGAAGGAGCTAAAGCAAGAACAAGATGATTCGGAACTGCACACTTTATAGGACCGAATCGACTCGGCTGTGCATCATGCTCTAGTTAATCAAAGTGGCATCCTGGTCAATACCCTCAACTACATGATTGCCACTGTGGTTGACTCGAAGATTGCCGATCAATTGTAGCGGGGGCTGACTTATTTCACTGATGGTCAGTTCCCCAATTACAGGGTCTTAGCAACACAGAATCGGCCGATCCCGCCACCAGCGCAGCCAGGGCCACCAGGAGGGGTCCTCGATCAGCCGAAAGCTTCTGCATCGGCTTCAAGGCCATCGCCCGTCGTTCTGAACCGGCAGCAACCTCCCTCCCAGGAACAACTGGCCGACATGTTGAACTTCAATCATCGGCAAGAACTGGTCGCCAATCTCATTCAGGGGGAACAATACAATGCCGGCAGCCGTCGGCTCTTCCCTGACCAATCACCACCACTGGTGAATCGGCTGCCCCCCGCCATCGACCCAGCTCAACATCTGTACCCGGGAGGCCAACATGATCAATATTACCGGCCGCAGACACCGCCACCTCGGTATCGGCAAGCACCCGTACAATACGATCAATACGAGCCGATACAACAAGCCCAAGATAACAGGACTTGGGCCGATTTGATTGTCGACGTCATGCGCGATCAATTCGGCCTCAAGCCGAAAGATTCTGGCAATATATATCAGTATCCATACCCAGAGCATTTTGAGAGGGTGCCACTGCCCAACCGATACAAAGTCCCAGATTTCTCAAAGTTCTCAGGGCAAGACAGTACCTCTATATACGAACACGTCAGCCGATTCCTACGCAATGCCGGATGCATCAGCTACAGACGCCCTGAGGGTTCGCTTGTTCCCATTCTCGCTATCGGCCTTTACCTGGTTTTCTTCACTGCCGTACAATTCTATCCAGAGCTGGGCCGATCTCGAGAAACAATTCCACAGCTACTTCTACACCGACAACCATGAGATGAAGCTGTCGGACCTCACAAGCATTAGGCAGAAGCATGAGGAATCAGTTCAGGACTACATCCAGAGATTTCGAGAGATGAGAAACCGCTGCTATAGCCTGGTGCGGTCCGATTCCCAACTAGCCGATTTGGCTTTTCACGGGCTTCTGGCGCCGATCCGTGAAAGGCTTTCAGCTCAGGATTTCAACAGTTTGGCCCATCTGGCGCAGAGGGTGACGGCCCACGAACAACGATTTCAAGAGTTAAGGAAGGCCATCAAAAAGGTTGCCCACGTCATCGTTGAGACTGATTCAGACACAAGCGACGATGACGCAGAAGTTGCTGCAGTCGGATGGACCAAAAATAAGAAGGCCATCGTCTGCCAATGGCTGCTGAAAATGGCTAAGGAGGAAAAGTACGACTTCGACATCACCAAGGCCGATAGGATCTTTGCCTTATTACTGAAGGAGAAGCAAATTCAGCTCCCGGACAACCATACGATCCCATCGGCTGATGAACTCAAAAAGAAGAAGTACTATAAGTGGCACAATTCAACCTCCCACAGTACTAATGACTGCATGGTTTTCAGACAGCAGATTCAGTCGGCTATCGAAGCCGGGAAGCTCAAGTTTGCCTATTCACCTCGGTCGATGAAAGTGGATGGCAATCCCTTCCCGGTCAACGTGGTCTAGGCTGGCCCCAGGCGAGCTGATCGGCAGAACAGAATGACGTACAGCTTAGCCAGAACTCTCAAGGGGGCCAAGGCAGAGAAGAAGCCGACTGGAGATCAAGCTACGCTAGTCAACATGGTGCATCCTACCGGCTGATCGGCCAATCGGCGGCCGATTCGCGTGGATAGCCAACGCCGCTTCCAGTAGCAGTTTTGGCAAGAAAAGGAGGCCCGACACGACAAACCGTACGTTAGGGAACCTGAAGTGGGGGGCCTTTGAGTTATCAGACACCACAACGACTGCGATCCGCATTGGTGTTGCGAGTTTTTCCGATTCTGCTGGGAATCGGGGATGAGGCTGCCGACAATAGACAATTGCCCAGCCTGCAGTGAATATCATGAAGACAAATACAAGGATCCGTCGATGCAAAGCCCTGTCCGATTCATCCCCGGGGCTGTGCAGCTTGATCAGAGGCGACAATCGGTACATTATCGGCTTGGGCCGATCCACCAAGACTTCTTCAAAGACGAAGATGAATACTATGAAGGGGAGGCCGAAGATGAGCAATCGGCTAACTCACAATGGTGCCCTTCTGACCTCTTCACTAAAACGCAGAAGAGAAGAATTGAGAGGCTGAAAAGTGAAGGGCAGGAAGAAGAGGTCCAACAGATGATTCAACATCAACAACGTCGGCAGGGCAGGAAGCAGTGGCGCCCCAAAAAGGAGAGCACCCCAGCCGACGAGAGCGCAGCCGACCAAGCCAGACGGGTGGCTAAAGGAATAGGGAAAGTCACTGCATCGGTCAGCTTGGTTTTTATTTTGCCAGCCGAATTCGGCACCTCAGAGGCCGATGCAGATAGTGTCGAAGACACCTTTGCGAAACTAGCATTCTCCCTGGAACAAGCAGTTTTCGAAAAACCAAAGGGGACTGACAATCGGCACCTTAAACCGTTATACGTGAAAGGATTCGTTAATGGGAAGCTGATTTCAAAGATGCTAGTCGATGGAGGGGCAGCAGTCAACCTCATGCCCTATGCCACTTTTCGGAAGCTGGGGAATGCAGCTGAAGACCTAATCAAGACTAATATGGTGATCAAGGACTTCGGCGGCAACCCATCGGAAGCCAAGGCGCGTGTTGAATGTTGAAATGACTGTCAGCAGCAAAACCGTGCCCACGACATTTTTCGTCATCGACAGGAAGGGATCTTACAACCTACTGCTTGGGAGGGACTGGATTCATGTCAATTGCTACGTCCCTTCCACCATGCATCAAAGTCTGATCCAATGGCAAGGCGACAGGATTAAATTCATGCCAGCCGATAGGTCAGTGAGCATTGCTAACACCGATTTGCCACTTTGGGAAATCGACGGTAGCGATTGTCTGTGCGAAAAAGTCTGGCAAGCCGATTTTCTAAAGGTGTCCAATTCTGCCATACAACCTATTGCAGACGAAGAGCCTCAATTATTACTTTGAGGGCGTCGTGGAGGGCTCGAACATCTATGGCAAGGACACCGCGGATGACGACGATGGCAAGCTTGGGCAAGGTTTTATGTTGACCGACAAACTAGACGAAATTAATATAGGCCCTGGAGATAGGCCTAGGCCGACATACATTAGTAAAAATTTGTCTTCTCGTTATAGATCCCAGCTCATTGATTTATTAAAGGAATACAAAGATTGTTTTGCTTGGGAGTATTTTCAGATGCCTGGTCTTAGCCCATCTATTTTTGTGCATTGGTTGCCTATCAAGCCAGGGTATCGGTCGTACAAATAGTCTACTAGGAGGTTTAAGACCGATATGTATGATGGAATCAAGACCAAAATCACTCGGCTATACGATGCTGGATTCATTTGGCCTTGCTGATACGCTGAGTGGATCTCAAATATTGTTCCAGTAATGAAGAAGAATGGTAAACTTAGGGTGTGTATTGATTTCAGAGACCTCAACAAAGCTATCCCTAAGGACGAATACCCAATGCCCATAGCCGATTTGCTTGTAGATGTTGCTTCTAGCCACAAAATCATAAGTTTTATGGATAGCAATGCAGGTTATAATCAGATCTTTATGGCCTAAGAAGATATCCACAAGACTGCTATCAGATGCCCAGGAGCAATCGGCTTGTATGAATGGGTCGTCATGACGTTTGGATTAAAGAATGCTGGAGCAACTTATCAAAGGGCCATAAATTACATTTTCCATGATATGATCAGCTCTCTGGTCGAGATTTACATTGACGATGTTGTTGTCAAGTCCAGGGAAATGGAAAACCATATAGCCGATCTTAGACAGGTTTTGAAGCAAACAAGGAAATATGACCTAAAGATGAATCCACTGAAATGCGCGTTCAGCGTGTCGGCCGGGCAGTTTTTAGGGTTTCTTGTTCATGAGAGAGGAATCGAGGTTACACCAAGGAGCGTTAATGCCATCAAGACGATACAGCCTCCGAAGGACAAGAAGCAGCTACAATCTTTGATCGGCAAAATCAACTTCATCAGGCGATTCATAGCCAACCTTTAGGAAAAGATAGAGCCGTTCACACCATTGCTTCGGCTAAAAGCCGATCAAGCATTCACTTGGGGGCAAAGCAGCAGAAAGCATTAGATAATATCAAGGATTACTTAAGCTCACCTCCAGTCTTGATTTCTCCACAAAAAGGGGTACCATTCAAACTGTACCTATCAGCCGACGCCAAGTCCATCAGCTCAATCCTGATTCAAGAGATCAGATATAAAGAGAAAGCCATCTTTTATCTCACCCGACGGCTGCTGGACACAGAGATAAGGTATTCACCAGTGGAGAAATTATGTCTTTGCCTGTATTTTTCATGTACAAAGTTGAGGCATTATTTATTATCCAACGAATGCATGGTGGTATGCAAAGCCGACATAGTCAAATATATGCTATCGGCTCCAGTACTCAAAGGACGAGTTGGAAAGTGGATTTTTGCTTTAACGGAATTTGACTTAAGATATCAGGCACCTAGGGCAGTCAAAGGGCAAGCCATAGCCCATTTCATCGTAGAACAGAGAGATGATTCAATCGGCTCGATGGAGATCATGCCTTGTACTTTGATGTTCGATGGCTTGGTTTGCACGAATGGATGCGGTATCGATTTGGTCATCACATCACCAAGGGGGGTAAGCTTCGAATTTGCCTTCTCAATTGACCCCCATGCGACAAACAACCAAGCCGAGTACGAGGCAGTGCTCAAGGGATTGCATCTCCTCAAGGAAGTTGAAGCCGACGCCATCGAAATAATGGGAGATTCACTGTTGGTCATCAACCAGTTGTCGGGAGAGTACGAGTGCAAAAATGATGCACTGATGGTCTATTATCAACGATGCCGAGAACTGATGGATAGCTTTTGGCTAGTAACACTAAAACACATCCCACAGAGCAGAATGCAGAAGAAAATGATTTAGCTCAAGGGGCATCAAGCTACAGGCCGATGACAAAAGATATTGAGATAGAGATTGCCACCATGACAGCCGACGACTGGAGATTTGAGGTCTACAACTATCTGCATAACCCCTCCTAATCGGCTTCAAGAAAATTACACTACAAGGTTTTGAGATATGTCTTGCTCAATGAAGATTTATACTATCGGGCGATCGATGGAGTGCTGCTCAAATGCCTCAGTGACGATCAAGCCAAAGTGGCCATCGGAGAGGTGCACGAAGGAATCTGTGGCACACACCAATCGGCTCACAAGATGACTTCGAAGAGCAGGGTATTTTTGGCCGACGATGTTGGAGGACTGTTTCAATTACTGCAAGAGCTGCCTGGATTGTCAGAAGTTTGGAGCTATACAAAGGGCACCAGCATCGGCTATGAACCCAATTATCAAGCCTTGGCCGTTCAGAGGTTGGGAAATTGACATGATCGGCCAGATCAATCAACCCTCGAGCAAGGGACATAAATTCATATTGGTGGCAACAGACTATTTCACAAAGTGGGTGGAAGCAATTCCTTTAAAGAAGGTTGATTCAAAGGATGCAATCGAGTTCGTTAAAGAACACATCATATACCGATTAGGCGTTCCTCAAACAATAACAACAGATCAGGGATCTATCTTCATATTGGACGAGTTTATTCAGTTTGCCGACGACATGGGAATCAAGTTACTCAATTCTTCGCCGTATAATGCTCAGGCTAACGGGCAGGCAGAGGCCTCAAACAAGAGTCTAATCAAGCTGATAAAGAGGAAGATCGCTGAATATCCTAAGCAGTGGCACAGCTGATTAGCCGAAGCACTCTGGGCCTATCGGATGGCTTGCCACGGAGCTATCCAAGTCCCTCCATATAAGCTAGTCTACGGGCATGAAACAGTCCTGCCATAGGAAAACATCATCGGCTCAAGAAGGGTTTAGTTACAAGATCAGCTTACAGCCGATGATTACTACAACCTGATGGTAGATGAATCAGAAGATCTAGTCTTGTCACGGATGAGGGCCTTGGAAAAAGTAACAAGAGATAAGGAACGAGTAGCCCATCATTATAACAAGAAGGTTGTGCCTAAATCATTTGAAGAAGGCGAGCTCGTTTGGAAATTGATATTGCCGATTGGATCAAGGGACAATAAGTTCGGCAAGTGGTCACCAAATTGGGAAGGGCCTTTCAAGATCCACAAATGCGTCTCTAAAGGAGCTTATATGCTAGAAGGTTTGGATGGAGAAGTGCTTGGGAGGGCTCTGAATGGATCAACTCAAGTGTATGGATCAACTCATGATTCGGCTATGGTTGTGCCGATTCGTGTTAGCCAATGCGTTGTAACGCACGCATCGCCTTTAGGATGATATTACGCCATGTTTCCCCAAATTTTTCTACATCGGCTCAGCCTAGCCGACAGCGGCAGGATATTCGATTTGATAATTTTGTTCATGCTGGGCACACCATCAACAAAATTAAGGGGTATATACAATACAATATGATGTCAAGAAGGCGGAGTGAAATTTTTCAAATTTTTTGAGCCCTTCAAGAAAGTTCAAAGTAATCAGCCGGCATACATGCGAATAACATTAAGCAAGGATTAAGGTGCAACCAGCCGATTACGGAAGAGGTTTAAGCCGATTACAAAAAGCATAAAGAGTTAAGTTACAAGAATGTCCTAGTTGGCTATTACAGTCGGCTTAACGCTTTAGGAAGTCAACGATAGCCGATATCACCTTGCGGCGGATCTTGTCAATCTCTTCGACCGCTTTGGCGTGGGCTGCATCAGTGTCGGCCACCGGTTTCACCGCCTTGGTCAAGTCTGTCAAAGTAGGACACGGTGAAGGGTTACGCGGAGGCTACGCTAGCCGAAAACAAAAAATTTTTCTACCGCGCAAACCAAGAACACTTGCAAGTAAGGGCCGATAGATCGTTACCGATTGGAGTATACAGCGGAAATAGCCAATCAGGGCTATCTGATTTGGAACTGTGTTGGCCGATGACAGCCGATTCCCGCAAGCCGACAGCCGATTCCTGGAGACAGCCGATTCACCAATCAGCCGATTTGACGAGCAGCCGATTCGTCGAGTCGTTCGGTCACGTTCTCGCGCCTCGCTCCGATGCGCAAAAGTGGGGAGGGTTTTCGTAGAGATTGATCTCGCCGACTTCTAAAGCCGCGTGTGATCAGATTGATTTCGGTGCAAATCGATTTCAATTGACGTCATGTAGCTCTCCACCCCTCACCCCTTTATATAGAGCTGGCCGACTGGGACTAGTGGCCGATCAGAACTCTATTTTGAATCGGATCTCATCCGAATCTCATAGAGTTGGCCGCCCATACGTCGTAAGCCCATAGGACTCTATCTGATCGGATCCCTATCCGATCGAGCCGTATTCGAGTCCAACTCGAATGTCTATTCTATCCCCTTAAGCGTGCAACCCTGTAGGTTCAGGTATACTCGGTTTCGACTATAGTCTAATTTAGCCGATCGTCGGCTCGAGTCCAACTCAGCCGACCTGTCAATAGTGGCGCCTAGCAGCACATATTGACACCATAACACATGAGAATATAATATCAGCTCTGAACCTGTAATGTGTACACAAATCCCTTTGCCTCACGATACCAGTTAAGCTATAGGCAAGATATGTGCCATCCCTTCAATAGCTTAACCATTCACTCGAACCGTATTGGATTATCTGTCTGTTGATTGACTCCTCAATCAACTTAGCATGGCCATGTATTTCCATAATCCATTACCTCGAGGGGCCCAGAGATATCTCTCCAAAGGAGGAGCAAATTCCATCTTGATCACTCACATCCCACTCCATGTTTCATAGCAAGCCCGAAAACTACCTTTATAACTACCCAGTTATGAAATAGCGTTTGGTAGTCCCAAAGTAGGCTACTACACATGTTGAAATCCATGGTGATCTCAGGTCTAAGGACTTTGTACCAACACTACCTGAGACCAACTAATGGCACATTAATTCCTGTAGTGTCTCATGGTCGGTCTATCCAACAATGTGTTCTCTAACACATGTGTCCATGTTTATTGATTTGGTATCTCCATACCCATGATCTATGAGACATGATCATCAATCAAAAACATGCCGATCTTAGAGTCATATTTGTTCCTACAATATGACATATGATCAGGGATCATTTAGAAATAGATTCATACATAAAGAGTCTCATAAATAAGTCATGTACTTATTGATCAATACAAGACGTTTATTTCATGGAACTGAATAACACTTTATTCATTTATACATAAACATTGACCATGATATCCAACATCTCCATGTTGCCTCTATGGCATATCACTAACACACGGCCGCCTTGATCTTTGCTCGTTGATCTTTGATTTCTTTCGGCAGGCCGGCCACTCGTTCTTCTTGAAGTTGGATCTCGGTATCGGTCTTGACGAGTTCGGCCACCAATTCGTCCCTATGCGCGCGAAGCTGGTCAAGTTGGGTAATCGGCTCTATCTTTAGACTGTCGAACTTGGCCTTCTCCGCCTTGATCTCCTCTTGATTGGCCTTGATCATGGCTGCCAATGATTTGATTTTGTGACGGTCGGCTATCCGCTGTTTTGCCCTTTCGTACTTGTGCCGGTGTGCCTCGAGAAAGGTTGCTGGCGCGATGGTGTCGGCTAACTCGTCTAGAAGCCTAGCTTGGATTTCTTCGAACCGATTACGGATGGAACCGCAATCGGCTACCAGTGCGTCCAGTGAGTCCTCCAGCCGACTAGGGATATCGGCCAATGTGGTCCTTAGATCTTCGTCGAGTAGCACCATGGCCTTGCCAACATCCTCATCTGGGTCGACGAACTTAGACAGGTCGAAACCCAAGAGATCGGCTACGCTCTGCAGAACAAGGGACAATTATAACATGGGTAAAAATTATAAGGCTGATTGCAAAGAGGACAATTATAGTGCTTACTTGAACTGCTGGGGCCGATGTAGCTTCGTCATCAGCATGTTCGCCACCTGCAGCCGATAGAGTGTGTTCGCTAGAGAGATGGGGGGCAGGTGTCGAAACTTGTGGAGGCTGAAAAAGAGTTAGTTCAAGAATCTACTGATTAAACGAGGAAAATACAAAGGCTAAAAACTTACCGGAGAAGGGGCCTTTCTCGACCTAGCAACCACTTTCTTCCTCTGCCGTTGCAACAAAGATACTGAGAAAATGCGAATGAAGTTATTAAAAGATTGAACAAAGACGATGGCTTACTAGCGTCAGACGAGCAGCCCGCTTTGGAGGACTCGGGGTTTTCTGAGCCGATTGTTTGCCGGCCGACGAGGTCTGAGCATATTTTTTCTGAGGAGCTGGTTTCGGCTACGGATTCATGAATAGCTTGCTCCATTTCTTCGGATCTGACCTCGTTGTCCAAGAAGGCGTCCAAATCCGGATCGATTGGGGAGAGGTCGTCGGCTGGAGCTCATTTTTGTTTCTTCGAAGCTTTTTTCTTTCGTTCGGTAGCAGGGGTGGTAGCAACCGACAGTTTCACTCTCTTCGGCTGTTGGAGCGGTTCACGAGTTTGGCCGTGAAGGAGTGTGCCCACATTTGGTGCGTTGTGGCCGATGAGGGACGGCGCCAGCCCGCGGCTATTTGGAAAGACGCCACGAGCATAGAGGATGGCTACTCCTGCGTTGCTCATGTGCGGAGGGGAGTCATCGTTTGGCTGCAAAAGAATGAGATGTGGTCAGTTGAGAACATGAGTGACAGCCGATGAAGAAAAGGTTTAAAAGACAAAGCACTCACCGAAAGGACTAAGTCGGGGTCGACGATAGTTAGGTACATCGAAGTCGATTGATGGAACATATGTTGTTTTCATTCATTCCACCATCGGTTGAAGATAGCCGTCCTAGTCACTGCCAACTCGATCTTGTTGATGCTGCCCAAGGGGGGACCGGGGATGCTTAACAGCCGATGCATCATGATACTGCCTTCAATTTTTCCTCTGGTCTGGATCTTGTTGGCATAGTAGAGACCAATTGGCAGCTGACTCAGTCCGAGTTGCCTTGTAGCTACCATTGGGTGAAAAAATTCGTAAGTCTTTGTAACATTACGTCCTTGATGGATGCCTACAGGGAGGATGCAAGGAGTGATAGCAGTCACATAGATCTCCCTCGGCTTCAAATACTCTTCAGAATCGAGCTCGTCTAGCCAAAGATCATCTGGTTGTTCAAACTTATCGAAGTTTTCATAGGCAAACCTGATCTTCAAGGTGTTTGGAAAGCCGCTGTATAGATGGTCGAACCAATTCTTGAACTGGTCAGTTGTTAACTTGGATCTCGGGTATGTGGCAGCTGCCTCCCCATATGACATGCACTGCCGAGTCGTTTTTTCTTCGTCATCTTCGACTCGTGGCTCGGGCAAAGGGAAATCGGCTTCAAGTGGGGATGGCCTTTCAGCGACCTGGTAGAGGTGAAGATTGAGCCAGAGCTGCAGTAGCCACCAGGGCCCTCCTGTGCTAATAGCTTGTTTTGAGGCCAGCCTAGCCGACATGTTGCTCAACATCTAATATACATAGCCAAGCAGATACTTTCCCAGAGGGATCTTTTTTTTGCTCACTAGAGCTTCGGCTATATGCTGCCAATTACTGGTTGGTCCACAGCTTGATCCACAAAAAATAAACTTTTCTAGCCACATCAGGAGAAAAGTTGTGTGTTCTCTTTCGAAGATCGGCCCGACCTTCATGTTCAATGCTATAAAGCCGCTCCAACCCCCTATGCTTTTGGTCTTGAAGTTGTGATGGCATTTTACTTGGAAGCTGTCGGGGTCGGCCGTGGATGTTATATCTAGTCCAGTGATCATTGCTACATCCAGGAGTGTTGGGGTCATTGGCCCTTGCCTAAAATAGAAGGCGTTGAGGGTGTCGGACAAGAAGTAACTTGCAGCCGATAGGACGGGTTCGTCCTTAGGCATGTCGGCTATTGTCAGTTCTAGGCATTGGTTTATTCCAAGCTCAATCCACTGGATTTGCATCCTAGCCGACATTCTAAGGTACCATGATGGCCAAGACTTGTCCATTGAGGGCCAAGATTTGAAGGCACTAGTCCAGTATGATAGATCTGGGGTCGAAAACCTATAGGGAATCCGATCGGTTTCGACGTTGATAAATTCACTTGGGTCAAGGTTGTCGATCGGCCCTAACAGATACTAGTCTGGATGAACAAGATCTGGAATAGCGACTTGGTGCGAAAGGAGCTACAAGGTTGCAGGAAAGAACGAAGGAATCACACAAAGCGAAAAGATTGCATCCTGAAAAAGGGGTTGTGGCCGACGAGACTTACCTCGGGAACATCCGTTGAGGTGCGTCGGCGTGGGTGCTTGAGGATGCCATTGGTAGAAGGGATTGTCACTGCAGTAAGATCACCGGAGGAGTTCTGCTTCGGTTCGCCGCAATCACCGAAGGGAGAAGGAGAGTTTTTCTGGCTAGGTTTTGGGGAATACGATGACAGCGTGGCTTGTTTCGTCAACGGGCGAGCGGTATTTATAGCTTTTTTTAGCCAAAACAGAATAGGACAGAAGTCATGTGGGAATTTGAAAAGAGCAGCAAATCCACGATATTATGTTATCACGGACTTGGGGGGCATGTGTTAACGACCAAATTTGGTAACCAAATCCCTAAGTTCAAGGTCGGGTTTGAAGCGGAATCGGATTGGAAAGTGATATGTGGAGAAACAGAGGCCGCATTGGCCACGATCAAATCGGCTGGGGCGTCAATCGGCTAAGGCTGAATTGGACAGGGACAACCGATAGCCGATTCCGATTCAGAGAAGAAGATGAAACCGTTTCCGATAAAGAAGCTTGAAGATAAAAGGAAGATTCGGTTCCTAAATGTTCGTTAAGATATTGCCATCTATGAGTCTTGTAACGGCAATTGTATCTGTAAAATAGGGTTTTGTTTAGATATTCCTTTTGTGATACGACATTAGGGCTGTATCCCAAGATATTGTCGTATTTTAAATAGTAGATTAGATAGAAACCGTATCTTACACGGATAGCATTATTCTTGGGTATAAATAAGACCCGAGGGATCTTTGTAAATAACAACACACATCAATACAATCTCGACGCATCGCCAAACCTTTTCTTTTGGACGAGTTCTTGATCCCGCTTCGGGCTGCATCGATGTCGACCCCTGAATAAGGTAATTACTTGTCATTAGCAGTTTATATCTTTGAATCTAGTGCTTACATCGTCATGACACTCAAGGTTTAATGTTATAGACTGCGCAAGTTATCATATACGGCATATAATTTAGAGTAATATCTAGATCTGTCCTGGCATTTGCTCATTTTTCTTAGGAGACAATAGCCGATAGAGATAGATCTAGATGTTGAACTAGTTTATATGCTGTATCCACCATCTCGAGGGGTTTACATCGGTTCATATAGATCTAATACTTTTTTTGTACCTAATGTTGCATCGTCATGACCTATTAAGTCGCTTTTAGAATTATTAAGATCTATTCGATTGGATGTTTATCATTAGAGACAGTGTCAGAGTTTCAGCCGGCCTTGCCTGTTTTAATTGTCTTTTAGCATTATTTACTATTAGATATATTAAAGTAGCTTCTTATATTTAGATCTTAATCTGGTTAAATGCTTTAAGCCGGTATCAATCTGTTGGCGTCAGCCGATAGCCGATTGATCTAGGTTTGACGCATCTAGGTTAGATTGATATTTTTTCATAAGACGTATCGGAGTACTAGCCGATTCACGTTAGAACTACAACATCGGCTAGGTTATAAACGCATATATTTATTATCTTGATGTATATTTAGATTAAGTGATTTTTATTGTCTCAGCACAGCCGATCTATCCTAGTCACTTAGTTTAAATATGCTTCGAGATAGCAATTATATGTAAGTTTTTTTGCTGAGCCGATCCGGTAGGATCTAACTTTAACCTTAATGCACGTATCTGTTTATTTCTTGTTGGTTAATAGATCAAACCAGCTGGCACACCTAGTTCATCACAGGTAGCCAAGGACGGACCTGCACTGGGTTAAGCAGATCTCCCAGGCCAACGCGTGGGAAAGATTTCTCATCAACACCTTCCTAATTAGGTGACCATTTGCCGAATTTGTTATCTCTTGTACCAATCGGCAGTATTAATTTCCAGACTAGCCCGCCTTCTTCAAAAGACCTAGGCACAATTTTCTTGTTATAATGATGAGCCACTCGTTCTTTATCTCTAGTCACCTTCTCCAAAGCACGCATCATTAACAACGCTAGCTCTTCAAATTCGTCCACCATCAAATTATAGTAGTCATCAGCTGTCAACTCGTCCTATAACTGAATCTTTCTCTAGCCGATGATATTTTCCCATAGCAAAACAACTTCATGCCCGTAGACCAACTTGTAAGAAGGCACCTGGATTGATCCATGACAGGCCATCCGATAAGCCCAAAGTGATTCAGCCAATCGGCTATGCCATTGCTTTGGGTATTCAACGATCTTTCTCTTTATCAGCTTGATTAAACTTTTGTTTGAAGCCTCAGCCTGCCCATTAGCCTGAGCATAATACGGTGAAGAATTCAACAACTTAATCCCCATGCTGTCGGCAAATTGAACAAACTCATCGAAGACAAAGATAGATCCCTGATCCATAGTAATGGTCTGAGGGACGCCGAATCTGTAAATGATATGCTCCTTGACAAACTCGATAACATCTCCGGAATCAACCTCCTTTAAGGGAATTGCTTCCACCCACTTGGTAAAATAATCGGTTGCCTCCAATATAAACTTGTGTCCCTTGCTCGAGGGTGGATTGATCTGACCAATCATGTCGATTCCCCAACCTCTGAACGGCAAGGCTTGATTATAAGATTCATAGCCGATGCTAGTGCCCTCTGGATAGCTCCAAACTTCTGACAATGCTGACAACCCTTACAATACCTGAAGCAATCTTCCAGCATAGTTTTGATGAGAAATTCGATTCCCACGCACTGGCCTGAGAGATTTGCTTTACTCTAGTGCATGTCCAAATTGGTCGCCTCTGGTGAATTGAGGGTGTGCCAGTTGGTTTGATCCTGTAACCAACAAGAAACAAGAAATAGGCATTAAGGTGAAATTAGATCCTACCGGATCGGCTGAAGACATCAATTTACACATAATTGTCATCCCAAAGCACATTTAAACCAAGTGATTGGGATAGATTGGCTATACCGACACAGTATATTCACTTAGGCTAAAAGAGCATTAAGATAATAATTATCTGCATTAATAACCTAGCCGATACTGCAGATCTAACGTGAATCAGCTAATACTTTGATACATTTTATAAAAAGATATTAATCTAATCTAAATGTGCTAAACCTAGATCAATCGGTTTTCAGCATAGCTTGACAGATTGATATTGGCTTAGGGCACTTAGACAGGTTAAGATCTTAATATAAAAGGCGGTTTTAATATACTTAATAGCAATTAAAACTAAAGATAACTAAAACAGATAAGGCTGGCTGAAACTCCAACGCTGTCTCTAATGATAAACATTAAACTAAACATATCTTAATAGTTCTAAAAGTGACTTAATAGGTCGGTTAGATGCAGCATTAAGTACAAAAATAAATATCAGATCTGTATGAGTCAATGTGAACCCCTCGAGACGGTAGACACGACATATAATCTAATTCAACCCCTAGATCTATCCTTATCGACTGCGGTCTTCAGAGAGAAACTAGCAGATTGTAGGACAGATCTAGAGATTGCTCTAGATTATAAGCCACGTATGATAAATTGCGCAGTTCATAACATCGAATCTAGAGTATCATGACAATGGAAGCACTAGTCCCTATGATACGAACCATTTATGACAAATAATTACCTTGTTTGGAGATTAGAGCCGATGCAGCCCGAGCAAGAGCAAGAACTCGTCGAAAATAAAAAGGGTGGCGATGCGCCGAAATTGATTGATTGTATGTTGGTTGATCTTTTTACAAAGAGCCCTAGGGTCTTACTTATACCAAGGCATAACGATTCCATGTAGGACACAGTTTCTACCTTATCTACTATTTACAGTACGACAATATCCCAGGACGCAATCCTATGCCGCATTACAAAAGGAAAATCTATACAACTTCCTAATTTATAGATACAATTGCGTAGATGGCAATATCTTAACGAACATTTGGGAACCGAACCCAATATTTATGCTTTTTTTCAGAATCGGTTCAATCTCCATCTCCTAATCGGAATCGGCTATCGACCATCCTTGTCCGATTCAGCCTCAGCCGATTGGTCTCCCAGCCGATTCAATCTTAGCCGATGCGGCCCCTGTTTCTTCATAGACCGCGCTCCTGATCCGATTTCGCTTCAATCTTGGCTCTGAACTCGGGGATTTGGTTACCAAATTTGGTCGTTAACACATGCCCCCAAGTCCGTTATATGATAGTATTGCGGATTTGACGTTGTTTCAAATTCTCGTAAAAGTTTCGCCCTAGTCCGTTTTGGTTGTCACAAAAAATTTTTAAATAACACCCGCCTTGCACTGAACCAAGCCACGCTGTCACTTTTGCAACCTTAAGCCCTAGCCAGAAAAAAAACGTTCCCGTCTCCTTGGCGACCCCGTCAGAACCGAAGCATGGCCACATCGGCGAACCCCTCCGCGGCGGCGATCCCTTCCATCAATGGCGTCTTCAAGCACCCACTCTGACGCGGCTCAGGCAGAGTACCCCGAGGTAAGTTCCATCAGCTGTAGCCTCTTACTCCTCGGGATTTGGCTTTTTACCCTCTATAATCTTGTTCCTCTATCCTTTGAATTTGTAGCACCTTGCTCACCAAGTCGCCATCCCAGACCTTCTTAGCCCAAACCAGTTCTTTTTAGGGTCGATTGGCAACGTAGACTCCAGTGAATTCATTAATGCCGAAACAAACCCCCTGATCTGGCCCATTGCTCTGGTGCTTTCAAGTCCTGGCCTTCAACAGACAAATCCTGGTCGGCTTGGTACTTAAGAATGTCAGCTAGGCAGCAAAACCATTGGACTGAGCTAGGTATAAGCCAGTGCCTTGCTTTGACAATAGCTGACATGTCCAAAGATGAACCCCTCCTATCGGCTGCAACTTACTTCTGGTCAGACACGCTGAATGCGTTCTTATTCCGACAAGGGCCGATGACACCAACTCTCTTAGATGTAGCAATGATCACGGGGCTGGATATAACCTCGACAGTTGACCTAGCCAGCCTCAACATCAAATGCACTCATAATTTCAAGACCAAGAGCATAGGAGGTTGCAGCGGCTTTATATCGATGAACATGAAAGACGACCCGATCTCCGAGAGAGAACATGCAGCTTTCCTCCTGATGTGGCTGGAAAAATTTGTATTCTGTGGATCAAGCTGTAGGCCGACTAGCAACTGGCAGCACGTAGCCGAACCTTTGGTGAGCAAGAAACAAGTCCCCTTAGGAAAATATCTGCTCGGCTATTTGTACCAGATGCTAAGCAACGCATCAGCTAGGCTGGCTTCCAAGCAAGCCGCCAACACAGGAGGACCCTGGTGGCTACTGCAACTGTGGTTGAATCTTCACACTTATCAGGTCGTAGAAAGGCCATCTCCACTAGAAGCCAAATTCCCCTTGATTGAGCCACGGTTCGAAAATGATGAAGAGGTGACTACCCGCCAATGTCCGTCATTTGGGGAAGCGGCGGCAACTTATCCTGGATCCAAGCTGATAGCCGATCATTTCAAAAATTGGTTCGGCAATCTGTACAGTGGCTTCCTGAGCAGCTCGAGGATATGGTTTGCCTACGAAGACTTTGACAAATTCGAACTCCCGGACGATCTTCGGATAGACGAGCTCAATTCTGAAGAATACGAAAAGCCGAGGGAGATTTATATATCGGCCATAACACCTTGCATCCTCCCCGTCGGCATCCACCAAGGGTGCAACATCCAGAAGTCATACGAGTTTTATCATCCGATGTTGGCTATGATACAACTTGGCATGGGCCAACTGCCGATCGGTCTTTATTATTCGGACAAGATCTAGGCCGGAGCGGAATCGAAGGAGACATCATGATACATCGGCTGCTCAACATCCCCGGTCCCCTCGGCGGTATCGACAACATTGACTTGGCAGTGACGAGGACAACTGTCTTCAGCCGATGGTGGAATGAGTGGAAGCTGCACTTGTTTCACCAATCGGCTTCAATGTATCTGACCATCGTCGATCCGGAGATGACCCCATCGGTAAGCATCTTCTCCTTTTAGTCCCTTTCGGCCATTACTCGTATATTTGATTAACTGTGCCTCATTTTTTGCGGACAACCGATGCCTCTCCCCCTCACGCAAGCAACACGGCAGCGGCAATCCTCTATGCTCCTGGCGTGTTGTCTGGCGGCTGCGGGCTAGCCCCATCAATCATCGGCCTCCACGCGCCGAAGGTAACAACACTTCTTCATGGCCAAACCGGTGAGCCGTTGCATCGACAGAAGAGGGCGAAGCCGTCGGCTGCGGCTACCCCAGCTGCAGAGAAAAAGAAACGGGCTTCGAAGAAGCCGAAACCAACTCTAGCCGACAACTTGTCTCCAGTCGATCCAGATGTGGATGTAATCCTCGAAGAAGAAGTTAGGGATGAGGAGATGGACCAAGCTATCGATGCTGCCGCAGCCGAAACGAGCTCTTCAAACAAATATGCCCAGACTGCATCGGCTGAACAAACCATCGAAAAGACTCCGAGCCCTCCGTAGCACGCCCCTCGTTCCCAACCGGTAAACACCTTTCATCATTTGATCTCATCACCTTTTCCAAGTTCATGCTTCATCGGCCTTTTGTGTTTGTAGACGAAGAAACTGGCTGCCAAGAAAAAGACAGCTCCTCCTCCCTCGGTAAATTTTGCCATCCCAAATTTTTCTTATCAACACAACCGATTTCTGACTTGTATCTTTTTCAGCCTCCTCATGCTCCAACACCTGCCCCCCATGTATTGAGCGAACACATGCCAACGGCTGCAGGTGGTGGTGATGCCGAAGATGTGGCTACCTCAGTCTCAGTTGTCCAAGTAAGTTTTGTTCAACTTCATAAATTGGCTTACTAGTTTTATCGATTCTTCTAACTGCCTCCTGTCTTGCAGACCGTAGCCAATCTTTTGGACTTTGACCTCTCAGAGTTTCTGGACCCTGATGAGGATGTCGACAAGGCCATGGTGCTGTCGGACGAGGACCTACGTGCTACCCTGTCGGACATAGCCAAGCGGCTAGAGTGCTTCCTCTACTTTTTGGTCACCAACTACGGTTCCATCCGAAGTCTGTTTGAAGATGTCCAGGATCGGCAACTGGATCAGCTAGCTGATATCATTGCACCGGCCACCTTCATGGAGATGCATCGGCACAAGTTCGAACGAGCCAAGCAGAGAATAGTCGATCGCTGAGAGAACCATGCGTTGGAGGCCAACATTAGAGCCAGCCAACAAGAAATCACCGCCGAGAAAGCCAAGTTCAATGCCTTGAATACTGAGCCGATCGCTGAGCTTGATCAGCTTCGCAAACGTCGGGAAGAACTAGCAGCCGAACTTGCTAAGGTTGAAGCCAACATCCTGGCCAAAGAACAGCGTGTGGCCGGCCTGCCGAAAGAGATTGAGGACCAACGAGCGAAGATCAAGGCGGCCGTGTCACATTTATCCGGTATCGCCAGGGTGATGAAACCGATCCCAGGGAGTGATGCAGCCGACGCTAAGGCCATCGAAGAGATAGATGAGATTCGTCATAAAGCGATATCGGGTATCACCAACTTCCTTTCCTGCTGAACTGATTGTAATAGTTGGCTAGGAATTTTTTGTAACTCAAACTTGTGGCTCTTTTGTAACCGGCTTGCCGACATTATTTATGTGTGTACTTGCCGATCACGTCTTAAATGCTTCGAAAACTTCAAAAGTTTGCTAAGTCTAATTTCTGATAGTATATATGTATGCCCCCTTAATTTTGTTGATGATGTCTTCAGCATTAATAAAATTATCAAACTGACTATTGTGCCGTTATCGGCTAGGCGGAGCCAATGTATAAAAATTAGGGGAAAAACTTAGCATAAAACGACCTAAAGGCGATGTGTATTCAACCATCGGCTAATATGAATTGGCTAGACCTTAGCCGAATCATGAGTTGATCCAGACAATGGGGTAATACTTCTTCAGATATTTGCCATTTAGGGCTCGACCAAACACCTCTCTATCCAACTCTTCCAGCATGTAGGCTCCTTTAGAGACGTATCTGTGGATCTTGAAAGGTCCTTCCCAGTTAGGTGACCACTTACCGAATTTGTTGTCCCTTGATCCGATCTGCAATATTAACTTCCAAACGAGTTCGCCCTCTTCTAATGACGGGCAACTCGCTCCTTGTCCCTGGTCACTTTTCCAAGGCACGCATCCTTGATAGAACTAGGTCTTCTGATACATCCACCATTAAGTTATAATAATCATCGGCTATGAGCTGATCTTGTGTAACATCCTAAAAATCGAGGAATTTAAAACCGGGAATCAAAAATCAGAACTTACAAAAACTTTTTGCTTGTTGCTTCTTGATCGTGCTTATTGCTTCTTATTTGCCAACTTGGTTGCATGAAATTTATTTTGGAAATGATTTAATTTGAGGTTAGAGAAAAACCAAGTGTTTTGAAATCCCAGATGGAAGAAAAGGTTCATAATATAAATTGAAAAGAATAAATAATTAACATTTGGAAATTTATAAAAGTCACTTTGAAAAGTATATACTCTTGGTTTAAACTCTAATTTAATAATGTAAAAGTAAATATTATTTAAATATGGGTGATAAAAATATTTTGAAAAGAAAATACGGAGTAGAAAAATTAATTGTAACCAAAGGTCTTACCTTCTTGAAAAAAACAATAAATTAGAAAAGAAAAATATATTTTTAATAATAAAAAGTGGATGAAAAAGTTTGAAAGTATAATTTCAAATTTATTTTGGGAATATTAGAATTTATCTTGGATTTTTAGGATGAAAGAAAATAGGAAGGGAAATTAGAAAATTAAATCGGGTAAAAAAAAGTGTACTTGTTCCTCGCATCGCGGTGTTCGACAACGTCCCGCGCTCGTTCGCGCGCGCCACACGTCGCCCGCCGTTCCGTGCCATACCGGGGCCTCGGGCACACACGTTCCCGTCGGCGCTACCTTCCACGCACACAGTTTTCGCCGGTGCGGTCGCGCCAGGCCATGGACGCCGAAGTCGCCGCCCGCGTCACCCCGTCCAACGCACAGCGCTCGCCACGTCGCGCGCCATGTCGCCGTACACGCACGCGCGCACCCGCTCGCCGGTCGCCGCTCGCCACGCCGTGCACAACGTCACCGTACCATGTCGCGCATCAGCCACGTTCGCCGCGCGTGCGCGCGCACGCTGCAGCGCACGCCCGCCCGCCCGCGTGGCCGCCGCCGTTCGCCAATGCCACCGCTCTCTCGCCGTTCCCGTTGGCACAACGCATGCGCCGAACCGCCCTCGGCAACACAGAAACCCCGCGCGTTCGTTGGCCACACACGCGCACCATCGCGACGCCGCGCCATGGTCGACGTCGCGTCGTCCTTTCCCTCCATCGGCTACAAGAAGCCTCTTCGAGCCGAGCTCCAAACACGAAACTTGACCGCTTCTTGTCCCTCTGCAAAACCCCTCAAATATCCCCGGCCGCCATAGCCCGTGCGTGAAGAATTTCACAAAAGAACGAAGCCGGTCGGAGGAACCCTAATTCGGCCGCCGGAGCAAAGAATCGAAATTCATCGTCCTCGGTTGAGTTCTTCCCAAATTGAAGGTACGATCATGCTCCCCACACTCAGCTCTACCTTTTCCCCACTTGCCCGAGTCAATGCCTGCTGGAAATCGCCGGCGACGAGCGCCACCGAACTCCCTGCCCGGCCGTCACCATGCGCACGTTGCTAGGTCGCTCGTTGCTTTTCTTGCCGAACCATCGTCGCCATTAGCACCGCTGAGTCCCTAGGTTGCTCCCAGTGCCCTCTCCGTGGCCGTTCCGTCGCCGGTTAGCCGCCGCAACATGCGCCGCCGTCGCCATGGCCGCCTCGCGTCGTCGGCCCATCCCACCGCCTCACCGCCCGGCCAGTGCCTCAAAATAGCGTCCCGTGGTTCGAGGATGGTGCTTGGCCCTTTAGTTCCCGAGCCCGGCCTCCCTCGCCGTCGTTCGGTGGTGCCATGGCCGTCGGCTTCGCGGAGAAGAAGAAGGGAGTGAAGAAGGGAAGAAAAAGAGTGAAAGGAGAGAAGGAAACAAGAAAAACTGGTTGGCGCGGTGGGGAGAAACGAGAGAGAAGAGGAAGGTCGCGGGTTCGAATCCCTCTTGCGCCATTTCATTTTGCTTTTCTCTTCGCTCTCCTTTTGCACAGGAAGAGAGGGAACAAGCGAAAATAAAAGACAGGGGAGAGAAACGAGAAAGGCTTGATAGCCCGGTGGAGAGGGTCAATTGGGCTGAGATTGAGGTCCTAGGTTCGATCCCGGCTTGGGCAAATTTTTTTGAAAATTTTTCTTTCATTTTTCTATGAGGATCTAAAAGCAAGGATAAGCCTAGTAAAATCATAACAAAATTATATTTACCCTTTTTAACTTCTAAATTCTATTTACAATGAATTTTACATTTTTACCCAGAGATTATTATTTATTCTTTTCCAAAATTTCTTTTGCAAATAATTATAAACTTATAGTCAAACTACTTAACATATTCCCTCTCCAAAGAAAATTTCTATCTTTTGTGAAATCCATTATTCATCTAAATATTATTATATATATAGATGCGTGGAGTTTCTAAACTCAAAAATCCACGTTAGTTATTTGGCATCTAAGCTTCAAGGTTCATCAAATATTCGAGATCCGGTTATTATTAACCCTAGGACTTCTCGACAGAAATAATTTGATGAAATTAAAAAGATAACCACTTCCTTTTTATTAATTGAATCATCAACTCTAGTATTTCTCAAACTTTAAGCATATTAAGATAAATATCGCACCCTTCTTAACAAAATCGAATTCATTACAAAACTTGAATCCTTATAACCCTTTCGCTCTAACCCGGATTTCGTCGAAACTCGAGCCTAGGTTCGCATAGAGTCATAGCCTAGTGTTAGGAGCCGCTATTGCGATTTACTTGGTTTTCTTTTGGATCTTCTTGGATTCTATTTGAATTCTAATCGAATTCAAATTTGATTTCTCGCACGTATGATTAGCGTCCGAGGAAGGCGTTGAGTACACGAAGACCCCAACCAACAAGTGTGCGAGCAAGGCAAGTCATCACACCCCTTTGGACATATTGATCCTACTTTGTGAAATGATGTTGTTTTCAATTACAAATTGCATGCTATACACAAATGAGAACCTATTCTTGATATATCCTACCTTGATATTGAATACCCTTAGAAATATTCTTTGTAAACCTTCGATGTGATGCAACCGGAGGTTATCTTGATAAATGCTTAGCCACGCTTATACTAGATTCTTGCATACTCATGATTTTACAAATAAGCCTCGTGCTTGGGCAACTATCTTGGGAAGATGGTTGAGACACGGCAAGTGGAGACATGAGCGCCACGTTGCCTTGATCATGTTGGAAATGGCTTTGATGAAAAATGAAAATACAAACCAATGTTTTTAGGCTGGGGCGGATGGATGGATTTGGGTGGATTCCGGAAAAGGCTAGTACCGTCCACAGTCGGTTAAGGACCGAGCCATGAGACTACAACTTAGAACGAGCCGGTACAACCGTACTTCTCGAATGGGTATAGACCTAGGCGATTAAATATCCGAGCGGAGGCGGTATCCTTGCATAGTAGGTTCGGTGTTGGCGTTGAGGTAAGGGCTTGCCGGTGGGGGTGCACCAGCGGTGTGGTGCACGGACGATAGTTAAGGGCCTTCCGGCGAGGTGTACCGCTGGTTGGTACACAGGCGAGAGATCGGGCATGCGATCAACATAAAGAAATGAAGACATGAAGAAAAGGACATGAAGATGGAAAGTTCAAGGATAGAGCAATTCTTTCTCTTACCCAGGAACGCCGAAACTCCTCTCACTTGCTAGGAAATGACGGCTAGAGTGCATGAGGGCTTAAGTTCATGGAGCGGAGTGCGCAAAGTGAGGTTATCGAAAGGCTTTGCCGTGACCGTCCCATATAGAGGGATGTAAGCTCATTCAATGAGTAGTTGCGGAGTACGGGTAAAGTGTACATCCACTTGCGGTGTGAGTTAATCAATCTATTCGAATAGCCGTGCTCGCAGTTAATGAGCGACGTGACAAGTGTTTCCGTGGCTAGACTCATAAATTTTAAAATGATGGGTGGGATTGCATAATGACTTTATGTGCTGGGGAAACCAACTTCTCTATCGAGAGAAAGGAGAAAGACACCCCGAAAACCATGACGGATCGGAGGCGGGAAGCTATCCTTGGGATCACAATGGATGGTGGACGAACCGTCGCCGACTTAATATACTATGGACCTAAAACTTGACCTGGCTAGATGTTAGGTTTGTGAAATGATTTGTGAAAATTGGCTTTGCGCAAATAAACCATAGCCATCCTTTGAATGACCCTATCATGTGCATCATTCCGTGTTGGCTTGTTGAGTACGTTGGGTACTCACCCTTGCTATACGCACAAACCTCCAGATGAAGGAAATGAGGAAGACCCGTACCCATACTACTAGGAGGAATGAAGACAATGGAGCGCAACAGTCTTAGTCCCGGTCGTTGCTGTGGCAATCGGCATCTTGCCGCCTTCCGTCTCGCTATCTCATCTAATTTCATTTTCGGTTGTATCCGGGCCGGTAGGTCCTATATGTACTTGGATATTGCCTTCGGGCCTATTATTGTAATAATTTCGTTGTAAGACTATTCGTGCACTCTGCACGGTAATTCGAACTGTATTCGTGGGTACCAAACTACTCGATCCAGGGGATAAGGTACTATGAACACGAATGATTCCCGTCCTCAAAAACGGGGTCTACGAGTGGTATCGGAGCGGTGCGGCGTAGGATAAGACCAGCGGCGCCCCACCCCTTTATAGCTGGTCAAAGGGAAATATCCCTACATAGGATTATTTTGGAAATACAAACTATTTTCACAAAACAAACATATTTCTCTCTCTCACCCCAATTTCTCTACAAACATTTGATTTTACTTTCTCTAAACCCTAAACTATCTTCAAAAATAGATATAGGACTCTGACCCTGTTAAAGCTTGAGAGATTGTTTATTCCACCCGCTAAAGCAATAAGAGTACACAGGAACAAGGTCCCAACCGGAGCTTAACTGTTCTTCTGATTTCTTTCTCTCTCTGACAATAGATGGGAAAGAACAAGGGCAGGAAATCAAGATCTCAGCAATCTCATGGATCAACACAGAGCGACCCTATGGACATTCCACCCTCTTTCCCTATAAATCCGACCTTAGCCCAGATAATGGCTAGCAAGACACAATTGATGATCATGATGGTGCAGCAAATGCAACGACACCTTCAAGTTTTGGGTTCGCGTCCAGAGCAACATCGGCACGTTCCGACTCAAGCTTTGATGACTCCTGCGAATATACAGTCAAGCCCACAAAGAGCAGAAACGCCAAATCCACCATTAGGAGGGAAGGAAACACTTCGCCCCCGCTTTGGCCTCATGGAACAAGGATATGGAATAAGGAACAGTGCAGGGGAAAAACACACCGGAACCCCGATCGAGGGAGAGATACAGTGCGGAAGGAAGGACAAGGAATTCAATCCAACGATCGGCCAAGGGCTTAGTTCGCTATCCAACCTCAGGAAGAGGAAGTCACCAAAGTGGACCACAGATGGTACTGGCAGGATGATCATCATGAGCATAGTGTGTACCCCTGAAGATGCTGAGGAGATTCCCCGACGTCTAAAGAGGAATGTGCACTGCTTCAACTGTGGAGAGTTAGGGCACTATGCCAATGACTGCCCTAGGACAACTATCACACCGTTTCGCATTCCAACACCTATCCTGGTAGCCTCAAGGAAAAGGAATGTGACTTGCTTCAAGCGTGAAGAATTTGGGCACTATGCCAACCAATGCCCCAAGCCACACGGCACCCCTCCTCTTACCGGTGCCAATGCAACGGCCATAGGTGGCAACCCCAGTTGGGCGACGCTCAAACAACTAGACAAAGAGTCTCGCATCAACTCGGTCTTGCCTTGGATGGAGTCAAGACAAGCAATGACCATACCCTTGCCCCTTTATATATGAAGATCCTAGACCGATGTTGTTGTCATTGTATTATGTTGTGTGGGGTGTGCATGGCATCCGATGTACCCCCTCCTATGATGTAACGTTTATGAACTAATATAAAGTTCTATGTTATATCTTAAACGAGTTTATATCACCATGCTTGTTGTGTGCAAAAGATCACTTAAGAACAACTTGAAGATCACTGAAAAAATCGATTAGAACCATGACATTAGTCGATCCAATCATTTACCTCATCTATATTCCTCGGATGGTGCACCGTCGCGAGCCTCGCGGCTACGGAGAACCCGCCGAGCCTAACCCCTCCACCCTAGCGGAAGTCATGGCTTCGCAAACCCAACTGCTTCAAGCCATTGCCAACAACCAAGGACACCGCGGAGGATCAAGCCTAGGCGAGTTTATGCGAGCCAAACCGCCAACGTTCTCCATGGCAGAGGAACCAATGGATGCTGAAGATTGGTTGAGGGTAATAGAGAAGAAGTTGACTCTCGTCCGAGTACGGGAAGCTGACAGAGTCATCTTCGCCACTAATCAGCTGGAAGGTCCCGCAAGTGACTGGTGGGACACCTACAAAGAGACACGGGCAGAAGATGCCGGAGAACCGACATGGGAAGAATTCACGGCTGCTTTCCGTGAAAATTTCGTACCAACCGCGGTTATGAGGATGAAGAAAAATGAGTTTCGTAGGCTGCGCCAAGGAAACACCACGGTACAAGAGTATCTTAACAAGTTCACGCAGCTTGCCCGTTACGCCACAAGCGATCTGGCAGATGAAGAGGAAAAGATGGACAAGTTTATTGAAGGACTGAACGATGAGTTAAGAGGACCAATGATCGGTCAGGACCACGCTAGCTTTCAGAGCCTCATCAACAAGGTCGTAAGGCTCGAGCATGATCAAAAGACGGTTGAAAACAACCGGAAGAGAAGACTTGCTCTAGCCCGCCCGATTCAAGGAACGCCCCAGCGACCCAAAGGAGCAACACCAACAAGTTGGAAGCCAGCCATCACAATGACCAATCGCCCCGTTGCACCCGGCAACGTCAGCAGGCCACACCGCCACCCCTTTCCGCTCCCGGCACCTACCTTGGCGACCCCAAGACTTAAAGACGTGAACTGCTTCCACGTGGGGAATATGGACATTTCGCCAATCACGCCTAAGCCACGTAACACCCCGTTCGTACTGGAGCCAACGCCATTCTTTGTAAGAGGGACCCCCCCCTGCACGGACTTGCAGCTGTCGGGACACCCCAACCGAAGGAGGCCACCACTAGAATCTGCCATGGCCAAGTGAACCATGTGCATGTTGAAGAGGCCCAGGAGGACCAGATCGTGCTAATAGGTACGTTCTCCATCCATTCTGCACTAAGTTAAAGTTTTGTTTGGTTTCAAAACTTCGCATTCTTTCATGACGTTAGAAACAAGCACAACACATAACCTATGTCAGGTAAACCCTAGGAAACCCATAATAGTGCAATCAACGGGAAGAGATATAGCTGTACCCCATACCGGCACCAATATAGGCCTTATCCTAAAAAGCAAAGCTTGAACTTATTGTTAGGGGGGTAGAGTGACATAACTCCGGACCCTTAGATTGGACACTATGTTAGAGCTTGGTAGAACCGAACCTTCCCTAGATAACCTCTTGTCGCCCACCAAAATCACACGACTGCAATCCTACCAGGATCACCACCCGTCTGCAGCTAAAGGTTCCAACAGTTTAGAACAGCAAGTCTATTATACAACTTAAGGAAAATTAGAGACCTACTGAATCCTGCATGCTTGAAGGATTCCCAAGGATTAAGAGCTGACAACATCATGTTATCCGAAACAAAGAATCGAAGTGGACCACCCTTAGAAACTCGGTGATAGATTCCTGCGTCACCCGGAGCAACCAATCTATTTGTCGTCCTGTTAAGAACGAGTCCCATGGATCCATCCTATATGTTTGTACCGACCGACTCCCAATCACGACCCGACCCAAATCTCGGGGACGAGATTTATTGTTAGGGGGGTAGGTTTGTAACATCCTAAAAATCGAGGAATTTAAAACCGGGAATCAAAAATCAGAACTTACAAAAACTTTTTGCTTGTTGCTTCTTGATCGTGCTTATTGCTTCTTATTTGCCAACTTGGTTGCATGAAATTTATTTTGGAAATGATTTAATTTGAGGTTAGAGAAAAACCAAGTGTTTTGAAATCCCAGATGGAAGAAAAGGTTCAAAATATAAATTGAAAAGAATAAATAATTAACATTTGGAAATTTATAAAAGTCACTTTGAAAAGTATATACTCTTGGTTTAAACTCTAATTTAATAATGTAAAAGTAAATATTATTTAAATATGGGTGATAATATTATTTTTGAAAATTAAATCGGGTAAAAAAAGTGTACTTGTTCCTCGCATCGCGAGTGTTCGACAACGTCCTCGCGCTGTACGCGCGCGCGCCACACGTCGCCGCCGTTCCGCGCCGTACCGGGGCCTCGAGCACACACGTTCCGTCGGCGCTACCTTCCACGCACACGTTTCGCCGGTGCGGTCGCGCGAGCCATGGACGCCGGTCGCCGCTGCGTCACCCCGTCCAACGCACGGCGCTCGCCACGTCGCTCGCCATGTCGCCGTACACGCACGCGCGCACCCGCTCGCCGAGTCGCCGCTCGCCACGCCGTGCAGGCGTCACCGTACCATGTCGCGCATCGCCACGTTCGCCGCGACGTGCGCGCGCACGCGCAGCGCGTCGCCCGCCCGCCGCGTGGCCGCCCGCCGTTCGCCAATGCCACCCGCTCTCTCGCCGTTCCCGTTGTACAACGCATGCGCCAGAACCGCCTCGGCAACACCGGGAAACCGCGCGTTCGTTGGCCACACACGCGCACCATACGCCGACGCCGCACCATGGTCGACGTCGCGTCGTCCTTTCCTCCATCGGCTACAAGAAGCCTCTTCGAGCCGAGCTCCAAACACAAAACTTGACCGCTTCTTGTCCCTGCAAAACCCCTCAAATATCCCCACCGCCATAGCCCGTGCGTGAAGAATTTCACAAAAGAACGAAGCCCTGGTCGGAGGAACCCTAATTCGGCCGCCCGAGCAAAGAATCGAAATTCATCGTCCTCGGTTGAGTTCTTCCCAAATTGAAGGTACGATCATGCTCCCCACACTCAGCTCTACCTTTTCCCCCACTTGCCCGAGTCAATGCACGCGGAAATCGCCGGCGACGAGCGCCACCGAACTCCCTGCCCGGCCGTCACCATGCGCACGTTGCTAGGTCGCTCCGTTGCTTTTCTTGCCGAACCATCGTCGCCATTAGCACCGCTGAGTCCCTAGGTTGCTCCCAGTGCCCTCTCCGTGGCCGTTCGTCGCCGTTAGCCGCCGCAACATGCGCCGCCGTCGCCATGGCCGCCTCGCCGTCGTCGGCCCATCCCACCGCCTCGCCGGCCCGGCCGTGCCTCAAAATAGCGTCCCCGTGGTTCGAGGATGGTGCTTGGCCCTTTAGTTCCCGAGCCCCGGCCTCCCCTCGCCGTCGTTCGGTGGTGCCATGGCCGTCGGCTTCGCGGAGAAGAAGAAGGGAGTGAAGAAGGGAAGAAAAAGAGTGAAAGGAGAGAAGGAAACAAGAAAAACTGGTTGGCGCAGTGGGGAGAAACGAGAGAGAGAAGAGGAAGGTCGCGGGTTCGAATCCCTCCTGCGCCATTTCATTTTGCTTTTCTCTTCTGCTCTCCTTTTGCCGGGGAAGAGAGGAACAAGCGAGAAAATAAAAGAAAGGGGAGAGAAAACGAGAAAGGCTTGATAGCCCAGTGGAGAGGGTCAATTGGGCTGAGATTGAGGTCCTAGGTTCGATCCGGCTTGGGCAAATTTTTTTTGAAAATTTTTCTTTCATTTTTCTATGAGGATCTAAAAGCAAGGATAAGCCTAGTAAAATCATAACAAAATTATATTTACCCTTTTTAATTTCTAAATTCTATTTACAATGAATTTTACATCTTTACCCAGAGATTATTATTTATTCTTTTCCAAAATTTCTTTTGCAAATAATTATAAACTTATAGTCAAACTACTTAACATATTCCCTCTCCAAAGAAAATTTTTATCTTTTGTGAAATCCATTATTCATCTAAATATTATTATATATATATAGATGCGTGGAGTTTCTAAACTCGAAAATCCACGTTAGTTATTTGGCATCTAAGCTTCAAGGTTCATCAAATATTCCGAGATCCGGTTATTATTAACCCTAGGACTTCTCGACCCGAGAAATAATTTGATGAAATTAAAAAGATAACCACTTCCTTTTTATTAATTGAATCATCAACTCTAGTATTTCTCAAACTTTAAGCATATTAAGATAAATATCGCACCCTTCTTAACAAAATCGAATTCATTACAAAACTTCGAATCCTTATAACCCTTTCGCTCTAACCCGGATTTCGTCGAAACTCGAGCCTAGGTTCGCATAGAGTCATAGCCTAGTGTTAGGAGCCGCTATTGCGATTTACTTGGTTTTCTTTTGGATCTTACTGGATTCTATTTGAATTCTAATCGAATTCAAATTTGATTTCTCGCACGTATGATTAGCGTCCGAGGAAGGCGTTGAGTACACAGAAGACCCCAACCAACAAGTGTGCGAGCAAGGCAAGTCATCACACCCCTTTGGACATATTGATCCTACTTTGTGAAATGATGTTGTTTTCAATTACAAATTGCATGCTATACACAAATGAGAACCTATTCTTGATATATCCTACCTTGATATTGAATACCCTTAGAAATATTCTTTGTAAACCTTCGATGTGATGCAACCGGAGGTTATCTTCGGTAAAATGCTTAGCCACGCTTATACTAGATTCTTGCATACTCATGATTTTACAAATAAGCCTCGTGCTTGGGCAACTATCTTGGGAAGATGGTTGAGACACGGCAAGTGGAGACATGAGCGCCACGTTGCCTTGATCATGTTGGAAATGGCTTTGATGAAAAATGAAAATACAAACCAATGTTTTTAGACTGGGGCGGATGGATGGATTTGGGTGGATTCCGGAAAAGGCTAGTACCGTCCCTGGTCAGTTAAGGACCGAGCCATGAGACTACAACTTAGAACGAGCCAGTACAACCGTACTTCTCGAATGGGTATAGACCTAGCCGATTAAATATCCGAGCGGAGGCGGTATCCTTGCATAGTAGGTTCGGGTGTTGGCGTTGAGGTAAGGGCTTGCCGGTGGGGGTGCACCACGGTGGGTGCCGGACGATAGTTAAGGGCCTTCCGGGGGGTGTACCGCTGGTTGGTACAGGCGGAGATCGGGCATGCGATCAACATAAAGAAATGAAGACATGAAGAAAAGGACATGAAGATGGAAAGTTCAAGGATAGAGCAATTCTTTCTCTTACCCGGAACGCGAACTCTCTCACCGCTAGGAAATGACGGCTAGAGTGCATGAGGGCTTAAGTTCATGGAGCGGGTACGCCAAAGTGAGGTTATCGAAAGGCTTTGCCGTGACCGTCCCATATAGAGGGATGTAAGCTCATTCAATGAGTAGTTGCGGAGTACGGGTAAAGTGTACATCCACTGCAGTGTGAGTTAATCAATCTATTCGAATAGCCGTGCTCGCGGTTAATGAGCGACGTGACAAGTGTTTCCCGTGGCTAGACTCATAAATTTTAAAATGACGGATGGGATTGCATAATGACTTTATGTGTTGGGAAACCAACTTCTCTATCGAGAGAAAGGAGAAAGACACCCCGAGAAAACCATGACGGATCGGAGGCGGGAAGTTATCCTTGGGATCACAATGGATGGTGGACAGAACCGTCGCCGACTTAATATACTATGGACCTAAAACTTGACCTGGCTAGATGTTAGGTTTGTGAAATGATTTGTGAAAATTGGCTTTGCGCAAATAAACCATAGCCATCCTTTGAATGACCCTATCATGTGCATCATTCCGTGTTGGCTTGTTGAGTACGTTGGGTACTCACCCTTGCTATACGCACAAACCTCCAGATGAAGGAAATGAGGAAGACCCGTACCCATACTACTAGGAGGAATGAAGACAATGGAGCGCAACAGGTCTTAGTCCCCAGTCGTTGCCTGTGGCAATCGGCATGCTGCTGCCTTCCGTCTGCTATCTCATCTAATTTCTGTTTTCGGTTGTATCCGGGCCGGTAGGTCCTATATGTACTGGATATTGCCTTCGGGCCTATTATTGTAATAATTTCGTTGTAAGACTATTCGTGCACTCTGCACCTGGTAATTCAGAACTGTATTCGTGGGTACCAAACTACTCGATCCAGGGATAAGGTACTATGAACACGAATGATTCCCGTCCTCAAAAACGGGGGTCTACATCTTGTAACTGGACCCTCCTTGAGCCGATGATATTTTCCCATGGCAGAACTGCTTCATGTCTGTAGACGAATTTATATGGAGGCACCTGGATTGATCCGTGGCGAGCCATTCGATAGGCCGAAAGTGATTCAGCTAATCGGTTATGCCATTGCATCAGATACTCAGCGATCTTTCTCTTTATCAGTTTAATTAGACTTTTATTTGAGGCCTCTGCTTGCCTGTTAGCCTGAGCATAATACGGCGTAGAATTGAGTAACTTGATCCCCATGCCGTCGGCAAACTGAACAAACTCATTTGAGACAAAGATAGATCCCTGATCCATAGTTATAATTAGAGGGAGACCGAATCAGCATATAATGTGTTCCTTAACAAACTCAATGGCATCCCCAGAGTCAACTTTCTTCAAAGGAATTGCTTCCACCCACTTGGTAAAATAATCAGTCGCCACCAATATAAACTTGTGTCCGTTGCTTGAGGGTGGATTGATCTGGCCGATCATGTCGATTCCCCAACCTCTGAACGGCCAAGGCTTGATCATAGGGTTCATAGCCGATATTGGTGCTCTTTGGATGGCTCCGAACTTTTGACAGTCTTGGCATCCTTTGTAATACTTGAAACAATCTTCCGGCATGGTCGGCCAAAAGTATCCTGCTCTTCGAAGTAGCCATTTTATCTTGTGAGCCGATTGATGCGTACCGCAAATCCCTTCATGCACTTCTCCGATAGCCACCTTGCCTTGATCGGCGTTGAGACATTTGAGTAGCATGCCATCGATTGTCTGATAATATAGTTCTTCGTCGAGCAAAACGTATCTCAAAGCCTTGTAGCGCAATTTTCTTGAAGCTGATTGGGAAGGATTTTGCAGGTAGTTGTAGACTTCAAACCTCCAATCATCAGCTGTCATAGTGGCGATCTCCACTTCAACATCCTTCGTCATCGGCCTGTAGCCTGATGCCCCTTGGGCCAGATCGTTGGCTTCTGTGCTTTGTTTCCAAGGGATATGCTTCAAAGTCACTAGCCGAAAGTTGTCCATCAACTCTCAGCATTTTTGATAGTAGACCATCAGTGCGTTGTTCTTGCATTCAAATTCTCCTGACAACTGGCTGATGACCAACAGTGAATCTCCCATTATTTCGATGGCATCGGCTTCAACCTCTTTGAGTAGTTGTAGTCCTTTGAGTATGGCTTCATACTCGGCTTGGTTGTTTGTGGCATGGGGCGTGAGTGAAAAAGCAAACTCAAAGCTTGCCCCGCTGGGAGAAATTATTACCAAGCCGATTCCGCAACCATTGGTGCAAACCAAGCCATCGAAAGTTAGAGTCCAAGGCATAATTTCTACTGAGCCGAGTGAATCATCTCTATGTTCAACTATGAAATCGGCTATAGCTTATCCTTTCACTACCTTGGGTGCCTGATAGCGTACTTCAAACTCTATTAAGGCAAATATCTACATCCCAAACCATCCTTTTAGCACTGGAGCCGATAGCATATATTTTACCACGTCGGCCTTGCATACCACGGTGCACTCGTTGGATAATAGATAATGCCTTAACTTTGTGCATGAAAAATACAGGCAAAGACATAATTTTTCCACTCGCGAATACCTTGTTTTGGCATCTATAAGCCGTCGACTGACATAAAAGATGGCCTTCTCTTTCTCTTCGACCTCCTGGATCAAAACTGAGCCGATGGATTTTTCGTCGATTGACAGATATAACCTGAATGGTATCCCTTTTTGTGGAGAGATTAGGACTAGAGGTGAACTTAGGTAGTCCTTGATATAGTCCAGTGCTTTCTGCTGCTCTGCCCCCCAGGTGAATGCTTGATCGGCCTTCAGCCGAAGCAGTGGCGTGAACGGCTCCATCTTTTCTGACAGGTTGGCTATGAACCGCCTAATGAAATTGATTTTGCTGATCTGAGACTATAGGTCCTTCTTGTTCTTTGGAGCCTAAATGGTCTTGATTGCATTAACGCTCCTTGGTGTAACTTCAATTCCTCTTTCGTGAACAAGAAATCCTAAAAATTGCCCGGCCGATACGCCGAACGCGTACTTCAAAGGGTTCATCTTCAGGCCATACTTTCTTGTTCTCTCCAGAACTTGCCTTAGATCGGCTAAATGGTCTTCAACTTTCCTAGATTTAACGACGACATCATCAATGTAAATTTTGACCAGGGAGCCGATCATATCATGGAAAATATAGTTCATGGCCCTTTGATACATAGCTCCAGCGTTTATCAAGCCGAACATCATGACGATCCATTCATATAGGCCGATTGCCCCTGGGCATCTGAAAGTTGTCTTGTGAATGTCTTCTTCGACCATGATATCTAGTTGTAACCTACATTACCATCCATGAAGCTTATGATTTTATGGCCTGAGGCGGCATCCACTAGCAAATCGGCTATAGGAATTGGGTATTCATCCTTAGGGGTGGCCTTATTTAGATCTCTAAAGTCGATACACACCCTAAGTTTGTCGTTTTTCTTCATTACTGGAACTATATTCGAAACCCATTCTACATATCAGCAGGGTCGAATAAATCCAGCATCGTACAGCCGAGTGATTTCGTCTTTAATCGCATCATACATATCGGCTTTAAACCTCCTGGGAGGCTGTTTGTACTGTCGATATCCAGGCTTTATAGGCAGCCGATGCACGACAATGGATGGGCTAAGACCAGGCATCTCTCAACAATCCCAATCAAAGCAGTCTTTGTATTTTTTTGATAAATTGATTAGTATGGCCTTACAATGAGAAGACAGATTTTTGCTGATGTATGTAGGCCTAGGCCTATCTCCTGTTCCTATGTCAACTTCTTCTAGCTCGTCGACCGACATAAAACCTTGCCCAAGTTTGCCGTCGTTTTCATCCACGGTGTCCTCGTTGTTGACGCTCGAGCCCTCCACGACGCCTTCAAAGTAGTAATTCAGGCTCGTCGTCTCCAATGGGCTGTATATCGGAATCGGACACCTTTATAAAATTGGTTTGCCAGATTTTGCCGAACAGGCAATCAATACCATCGATTTCCCAGAGTGGCAAATCGGCATTAGCAACGTTGACTGACCTACCGGCTGGCACGATCCTTATCTTGTCACCTTGCCACTGGATCAGACTTTGGTGCATTGTAGAAGGGATACAGCAGTTGGCGTGAATCAAATCCCTTCCTAGTAGCAGGCTATATGACCATTTCCTGTCGATGACGAAAAACGTAGTGGGCATGGTCTTGTTGCCGACTGTCAGCTCAACGTTTAAAACTCCCGTGGCCTCTGAAGGGTTGCCGCCGAAGTCTTTGAGAATCATGTTTGTCTTGATAAGTTCTTCGGCTCCTTTCCCCAGCTTCCTAAAAGTTGCATAGGGCATTAAGTTGACAGCAGCCCCTTCGTCGACTAGCATCTTAGACATCGGCTTGCCATTGACGAATCCCTTGACATATAGTGGCTTCAGGTGCCGATTCTTAGTCCCCTTAGGTTTTTCAAAAATAGCTTATTTTGGGGACAAAACTAGTCTAGCCATGGTCTCCTCCACTGTGTCTGCATCAGCCTCGGTAGCCTCAAACTCAGCTGGTAGAATGAAAACCATGTTGACTGATGTCGAGACTACTCTTTACCTTTTGCCGCCCTTCTGGCTTTGTCGGCTGGGCTTTCATCGACTGGGGCCGCTTGTTTCTTGGTGCGCCATCGCTTTGTGCCCTGCCGACATTGTTGCTATTGGATCATCCGTCGTACTTCTTCCCCCTACCCCGCGCTCTTGAGCCGCTGGATTTTTCTCTTTTGTGTTTTGGTAAAGAGGTTTGAAGGGCACCATTGGGGGTTGCCCGATTACTTGTCGTCGACCTCTTCTTGATCTTCTTCTTGGAAGAAGTCTTGGTTGATGGGACCGAGCTGATCATGAACAGAAGGTTTATGTTGATTAAGCCGAACAGCTAGGGGGACGAATCGGTTGGAACTCTCCAGTTGTGGTTTCTTGTATTCGTCCTCTCTGTAATCATTGCACGCTAGGCAATTTTCGAGGGTTGGCAACCTCATTCCTTGCTCCCAGCAGAACCTGAAGAACTCGCAATGCCAATGCGGATCACAACCATCGTGGCGGTGGTAGTACGCCATGCCCAGTCGATCAGGCGCCCTTTGGTACGGCCTGCCATGTCGGCTCTCTTCTTCTTCCTAGATCCTACGTTGGAATCGTAGCAGGCTGTCCTGCCGGGGCCGACGATCGGCCGATCATGCATTGGTGTGCACCATATTGATTGACGCAGTCATATCTCCAATCGGCTCTCTGTGGGGTGACCCTGAGTCGGCTAACTGTTTCGGCTAAGCCGTACATCATTTGGTGCTACCGATCAGCTCGCCTGTGGCCGGTTTGGACCATGTTGACCGGGAAGGGGTTGCCATCAACCTTCATCGGCTTAGCCGATTCTTCGAACTTTATCTTCCCGGCTTCAATGGCCGATTGTATTTGTTGCATGAACACCTTGCAATCGTTCATGCTGTAGGAGGTGGTGTTGTGCGACTTGCGGTATTTTTCTTTTTGAGCTCATCGGCTAATGGGATAACGTGGTTGTCGGCGGCCGAATTTGCTTCTCCTTCAAGGAAGATCGAAGATCCGTCGGCTTTATTGATATCAAAGTTATATTTCTCTTCCTTGGCCGACCTTTTCAACCATTGGCAAGTTATTGCTTTCTTGTTTCTGGTCCACTTGGCTGCTGTGTCCGCTGCGTAGGCGACGTGGGCGACTTTTTTGAAGACCTTCTTAGATTCTTGAAATCTCTGCTCGTGGGCCGTCACTTTTTGGGCAAAGTAGGCCAGGCTCTCGAAGTCTTGAGCTGAAAATCTTTCATGGATTGGCGGCAGAAGACCATGAAACGCCAAATCGGCTAGCTGGGAGTTTGATAAGATCATACTGTAGCATCGGTTCCCCATTTCTTTGAAACGTTGAATATAATCTTGGACCGATTCTTCGTGCTTCTATCTGATGCTGTTTAAGTCCGACAGCTTCATCTCATGGTTGCCGGAGTAGAAATAGCCGTGGAATTGTTTCTCAAGATCAGCCCAGCTCTATATCGAGTTGTATGGTAGTGACGAGAACTAGGTAAAAGCCGATCCAGATAATGAGAGCGGGAACAGGTGAACTCTGAGCACATCTGTAGCCGATGCCTCCCCGCATTGAGCCAGGAATCGGCTGACGTGTTCATTGGTGGATACGTTGTCCTGCCTAGAGAATTTGGAGAAGTCTGGCACATTATATCGGTTTGGTAGTGGTACCCTCTCGAAGTGTTTCGGATATGGATACTGGTACATGTGACCAGTGTCCTTTGGTTTGAGGCTGAATTGATCACGCATTACATCGGCAATCAGATTGGCCCAAGTCCTGTTGTCCTGATTTTGTTGTATCGGCTCGAATTGCTCATACGGTATGGGTCCTTGTCGATACTGAGGTGGTGGTGTCTGCGGCTGATACTGGTGGTCGTGTTGGCCCCCAGATATTGGTATTGGAGTTGGTTAACAGCGGGAGGCGGCCGATTCGCCAGTGGTGATGACTGCTCAGGAAGGAACCGATGGCCGCCGGAGTTGTGATGTGGCCCTGGAACGAGGTTGCCAACCGGCTCAGGTCGTCGATTGAGGTCAAACATGCTCACCAATTGCTTCTAAGAAGGAGGCTGTTGTTGGTTCAGGATGAAGGGTTGCGGCCTTGAAGCCGATCCGTGCACGTTAGGCTGGATTTGGCTGCACTGGCGGTGGTGTCGACCGATTTTGGGTCGCCAACACCCTGTAGCCCGAGAATTGACCGTCAGTGAAGTAGGTTGGCTCTCTTTGCAGCTGATCGGCTATCTTTGAATCAACCACAGTGGCTATCATATTGTTAAGAGTGTTGACCAGTATGCCACTTTGGTTGATAAGGGCGTGATGAACAGCCGAGCCAATTTGGTACTGTAGAGTGTGAAGTCCCGAACCATCTTGTTCTTGTTTAATGTCCTCCATCTTTTTCTTCCCTTTCCTATCCTCCTCGGAGGATGTGTTGAGGTCCTCAAGCTTGAATTTGAACTTCTGGAGGACAACCCCAGATCTGGTCTGGGTAAAGGACTGCAGGTAATTAGCCTGCAGCTGCTCGACCATCTGTTTGTAGTCGGCTAGTTTATAGATATAATTGTCGTTACAGGACTCTATCCATAGATGGCAATATCTTTAATGAACATTTGGGAACCGAACCCAATATTTATGCTCCTTTTTCGGAATCGGTTCAATCTCCATCTCCTAATCGGAATCAGCTATCGACCATCCTTGTCCGATTCAGCCACAGCCGACTGGTCTCCTAGTAGATTCAGTCTTAGCCGATGCGACCCCTATTTCTTCGTAGACTGCGATCCTGATCTGATTCTACTTCAATCTTGGCTCTAAACTCAGGGATTTGGTTACCAAATTTGGTCGTTAACACATAGTCGGCTAAAAATACCCAGCTCTCCGAAGTAACCATTTCATATTGTGAGCCAATTGATGGGTACCACAAATCCCTTCGTGCACCTCTCCTATGGCCACTTTGGCTTGATCAGTACATAAACACTTAAGTAGCATGGCATCAATCATCCCATAGTAGTATAAGTCATCGTCAAGCAAAACATATCGCAAAAGCCTTGTAGCACAATTTCCTTGGAGCTGATTGAGAAGGATTCTGTAGATAGTTGTAGACGTCAAACCTCCAGTCGTCGGCTGAGATGGTTGCAATCTCTACGTTAATCTCTTTCGTCATCGTCTTATAGCTAGATGCCCTTTGAGCCAAATCGTTTGCTTCTGAGTTTTGCTCTCTAGGGATATGTTTGAAGGTTACTAGCCGAAAACTACTCATTAATTATCGGCATTTCTGATAATAGACCATCAGCGCGTCGTTCTTACATTCGTATTCTCCTGACAGCTGGCTGATGACCAACGGTGAATCACCCATTATTTCGATTGCATCGTCTTTGACTTCCTTTAGCAGTTGTAAACCTTTGAGAACGGCTTTATATTCGGCTTGATTGTTTGTAGCGTGGGGCGTGATGGTAAAAGCGAACTCAAAGCTTGCCCCCCTGAAAGAGTCTATCACCAAGCCGATGCCACATCCGTTTCTGGAGACCGATACATCGAAAGTTAACGTCCGAGGCATGATATCAATTGAGCTGATTGAGTCGTCTCTGTGTTCCATAATGAAATCGGCTATGGCTTGCCCTTTTACTTCCTTGGTTGCTTGATACCTCAAATCGAACTCTGTTAAGGCAAATATCCACTTTCCAACTCGTCCTTTCAAAACTGGAGCCGATAGCATATATTTTACTACGTCGGCTTTACAAACTATGATGCACTCGTTGGATAACAAATAATGCCTCAACTTCATACATGAAAAATATAGGCATAAGCACAACTTCTCCACTGGAGAGTACCTTGTTTCTGCATCCAAAAGTCTTCTGCTAAGATTGAAAATTATTTTCTCCTTTCCATCGACCTCTTGATTCAAAACTAAGTCGATAGACTTCTCATCGACTGATAGATATAGCTTGAATGACACTCCCTTTTGCGAAGGAATAAATACTGGAGGAGAGCTCAGATAGCCCTTGATGTTGTCCAAAGCCTTTTGCTGCTCTGACTCCCAAGTAAACTCTTGATCGGCTTTCAGCCGCAGTAAGGGTGTGAACGGCTCCATCTTCTCGGATAAATTGGCTACGAAGCGCCTGATGAAGTTAATTTTGCCGATCAGAGATCGCAACTGTTTTTTGTCCTGAGGAGGCTGAATAGTTTTGATCGCGTTGACGCTCCTTTGTGTCACCTCAATCCCCCTCTCGTGCACAAGAAAGCACAGGAATTGGCCAGCCGATACGTCAAATGCGCACTTTGTGGGATTCATCTTCACACCGTATTTTCTGGTTCTCTCCAAGACCTTTCTTAAATTGGCTATGTGATCTTCCACCTCCTTGGATTTGACAATGACATCATCAATGTAGATTTCCACCAAGAAGCCAATTAGGTCATGAAAGATGTAGTTCATGGCCCTTTGATATGTAGCCCCAGCATTTTTCAGTCCAAAAGTCATGACAACCCACTCGTATAAGCCGATTGGCCCTGGGCACCTGAAAGCCCTCTTATGGATATCCTCCTCGGCCATAAAGATCACATTATATCCAACATTGTCATCCATAAAACTTATAATTTTGTGGCCGGAGGCTACATCTACCAGCAAGTCGGCTATAGGCATAGGGTACTCGTCCTTAGGGGTAGCGTTATTCATGTCTGTGAAATCAATACACACCCTAAGCTTGCCATTCTTCTTGATCACCGAAACTATGTTAGAAACCCACTCTGCGTATCGGTAGGGCCGAATGAAACCAACATCATATAGCCGAGTGATTTTGGCTTCGATCGCATCATACATATCGGCTTTAAACCTCCGGGAAGGCTGTTTGTATTGCCGATATCCAGGTTTGATGGGGAGCCGATGTTCCACGATCGATCGGCTTAGACCAGGCATCTCAAACTATTCCCAAGAAAAACAATCTTTATATTCCTTTAATAAATCAATAAGGTTGGTTCTAAAATGAAAAGGAAGATATTTACTAATATATGTCAGCCTAGCGTATCTCCTGGACCTATATCAACTTCTTCGAGCTCGTTGGCCGACATAAAACCCTACCCCAGCTTGCCATCGAGATCGTCCACGGTGTCCTTGATGTAGACGCTTGAGCTCTCCACGACGCCCTCAAAGTAATAATTGAGGCCCTTCATCTCCAATAGGCCGTATATCAGAATCAAACACCTTTAAAAAATTGGCCGGCCAAACTTTGCCGGATAGGCAATCAATATCGTCGACTTCCCATAATGTTATGTCGGCATTTCCTATGTTGACTGACCTGTTGGCTGGCACGATTTCTACCTTGTCACCTTGTCACTGGATTAAGCTTTGATGCATTGTAGAAGGGATGCAGCAGTTGGCGTGAATCCAATCCCTTTGAAACAGCAGGCTGTAAAATCTCTTCCCGTCGATGACAAAGAACGTTGTGGGCACAGTTTTGCTATCGACGGTTAGCTCAACATTGAGAACTCCCTTGGCCTCCGATGGGTTTCCGCCGAAATCCTTGAGCACCATGTTTGTCTTGATCAAGTCATCGGCTTCTTTGCCTAGCTTCCTGAAGGTAGCATAAGGCATGAGATTGACGACAGCTCCTCCATCGACCAGTATCTTTGACATCGGCTTCCCATTCACAAATCCTTTAACGTATAGGGGCTTCTGGTGCCGATTCTCAGTCCCCTCAGGTTTCTCAAATATTGCTTGTTCTGGGGATAACACTAGCTTAGCTAAGGTCTCTTCAACCGTGTCTGCATCGGCCTCGGCAGCCTCAAATTTGGCTGGCAATATGAGCACCATATTGATCAATGCAGAAGCTATTCATTTACCTTTTGTCGCCCTTTTGGCCTTATTGATTGGGCTCTTATCGGCTAGGACAGTGTTTCTCTTTACGCGCCACTTTTTCTTACCCTGTTGCAGCCGATGATTGATCCTCTCTTGGACTTCCTCCTCCTGCCTGTTGCTTTTCATTCTCTAAAGATTTCTTTTTTGGTTCTTTGTGAACACTCTAGAGGGGCACCATTGGGGGTTTGCAGACTGCTCTTCTTCGTCTTCTTCTTCGTCCTCGCCTTGGAAGAAGTCGTGGTGAATCGGGCCGAGCCATTTGTGGACAGAGAGTTTCCTTCGGTTGAGCTGAACGGCTCGGGGGATGAATCGGTTGTGGCTCACAATCGGCTTTTCCCTGTACTCATCTTCCCTAAATTCACTGCAGGCTGAGCAATTTTCCAAGGTGGGCAGCCGCATGCCTTGCTCCCAGCAGAACGTGAAGAATTCATATCGCTAATGGGGGTCGCAGCCGTCATGGCGACGGATGTAAAGCCGTTCCTAGTTGGTCGGGTGTTCTTTGATAAGGTTTGCCACGCTAGGCTGCTTCCTCCTCTTGAACCCTCAGTTGAAACCAGAGTCGGCTATCCATGTGTCTGGGCCGATGATCAGCTGGGCTGCCACTGCTATATACCATGTTGATGGGAGCCGAGTCAGCTTTAATCAGCCTTTGAGGGGCTTCTTGGTAGTCTCTGCTGGTCATATTTTCTCGCTCAGATCCGACTAAGCTGTGCGTCATTTTGAGCTGCCGATTAACTTGCCTTAAGCCGGCACGGACTAAGTTGACGGGAAAGGGGTTGCCGTCGACCTTCATCGGCTTCGCCGAATCTTCAAACATGATCTTTCCTGCCTCTATGACCGACTGGATTTGTTGGCGGAACACCTTGCAGTCATTAGTGCTGTGAGAGATGGTGTTGTGCAACTTGCAATACTTTTTTTCTTCAGCTGTTCAGCCGATGGGATGACGTGATTGGCTGAGAGCTATATTTGCTTCTCCCGAAGCAGCAGATCGAAAATTATATCAGCTTTAGTGATGTCGAAATCGTATTTTTCTTCTTTAGCCGATTTCTTCAGCCACTGATATGTTATGGCCTTTTTGTTTCTGGTCCACTCGGCTGCTGCCACCTCTGCGTCGCTGTCACTTGAGTCCGAGTCGGATGTATAGGCGATGTGGCTTACTTTCTTGAAGACCTTCTTGGATTCTTGGAAGCGCTGCTCGTGGGCCGTCACTTTTTGGGCCAGATGGGCCAAGCTCTCGAAATCTTGAGCCGAAAACCTTTCCCTGATATGTGCCAAGAGGCCATGGAAGGCTAAATCGGCCAGCTATAAATCTGATAACACAAGGCTATAGCACCAGTTCCTCATGTGCCTGAAGCACAGAATGTAGTCTTAAACCGATTCCTCGTGCTTCTGTCTAATGCTGGTAAGGTCTGATAGCTTCATTTCACGCGTGCCGGAGTAGAAATAGCTGTGAAACTACTTTTCAAGGTCGGCCCAGCTTTGTACAGAGTTGTAGGGCAGTGATGAAAACCAGGTGAAGGTCGATCCTGAAAGAGATAATGGAAATAATCATACTCTGAGCGCATCTGTAGCCGATGCTTCTCCGCACTGAGCCAGAAATTGGCTGACGTGTTCGTAGGTTAACACATTATTTTGCCCAGAGAACTTTAAAAAATCCGGCACCTTGTATCAGTTTGGCAGGGGCACCCTCTCAAAGTATTCCGGATACGGGTACCGATACATGTTGCTGGAGTCCTTCGGCTTGAGGCCGAACTGATCACGCATGACATCTGCAATCAGATCGGCCCAAGGCTTGTTTTCTTGAGCTTGTACCTGTGGTATCGGCTCGTATTGCTCATGTTGCATGGGGGCTTGCTGATACTGCATATGCAGTGAATGAGGCTGGTAGTACTGCTCGAAGTTACCCTCTGGGAACTGATATTGGAATTGATAAATGGCAGGAGGCAGCTGAGACGCCAGCGGAGGCTGCTGCTCAGGGGAAAACCGAACGCCTCCGGAGTTTTGGGACGGATCCGATGTATGATTGCCAATCGGCACCTTATGTATGAGGGTTTGCCGATTGGTGTTGAACATGTTGTCCACCTGCTCCTGAGTCAGTACCGGGGCATTGTGGCCCTGGTGTTGAGGTTGTTGCCTGGTCAGGAGTATGGGTGCTGGTTTCATGGCCAACAACTGTATATTCGGCCAAACAGGGGCTCCCCACAGGGGAGTCGACTGTCCCAATGGAGAAATTGGAAGTCCATGCGTGGCAGAGTCCTATAGGAGGGAAATCAACCATCAGGGAAGTAGGTCGGAGCTCTTGGCAGTTCTTCGGCTATCTTTGAATCAACCACGGTGCTGATCATGTTGTTCAAAGTGTTCACCTGAATCTCACGCTGGTTGATGAGCACGTGGAGGACAGCCGAGTCAATCCGATCCTGGAGCATATGGAGTTTCGAGTCATCTTGCTCCTGTTTGATGTCCTCCATCTTTTGCTTCCCTTGTCCTTGCTCGAAGTGGCTCCAGAGTCAAAGTCTTTAGGGATCTCAACCTTGTACTTCTAAACGATTGATCCAGAATGGGTCTCAGTAAAGGATTGCAAATAGTGTGCTTGCAATCGTTCTACCATCTGCCGGTACTTGGCTTGTTGATCGGCAGTGAGCTTGTCCATCGTGACGGATATGATGTTTTCTTGATCCACGTCAGTAGACTTGACTCCAACCATTATATTGGGCTTAAAAGTCATAGATGTCCCACCGGGCGTGCCAAAAGCGTGTTGATGAGAATTTTCCCATGCGCTGGCCTGAGAGGTCTGCTTAACTCTAGTGCAGGTCCAAATTGGATCGCCTTTGGTGATTTGCAGGGCGTGCCAGTTGGTTTGATCCTGTAACCAACAAGAAACATCGAATAGGCGAATAAATTGTAATTAGATCCTACTCGATCGGCTATAGATATCCATAATACATAATTACCATTCCAAAATGCATTTAGACTAAATGATTGGGATAGATCGGTAGTATACCGAGACAAGTATAAATCACTTATATCTAAAAATACACCAGAATAATAATTATTTATAATTATATCCCTGTCAGGCAGCTCATCATGTAGGATGCTTATATATATATATATATATATATATATATATATATATATATATATATATATATTTTGATGGCCATCAAGCAAAAGCTGTTATGGCCAGGTATGCATGTAAATCTTGCCGCTGAATCTATATGTGCATGTATCACTTTTGAGAACACACTACATTTCTCCTTCTTTGGCTGTATTAATTTTAGCTACCTCTGAATTGATAGTTAGTCTATTGTTACCACTATTATTTTGTTCCAGTTTTCTCACTTAAATAGTTCACTTATCTAGCTCTGCATTGCTATGTACAGTTTCTGTTTTTAGCTGCAGCTGCTACAGTTCTCTATGTGTGACCTTGCATTTTTCCACACTGACAAAGCTTTTGTTCATTTCACTGTCTTGGTATTCTTGCCTATGGAACTGAATCCTTTGACTAGAAATAGGTATCAAAGGTCGCTAATGTTTATCTTTATCGATGCTAGCAATTATAAGATGCCAGTCAAAGTTTAAAAGAGTTATTATATGATTCTATGTACAACTCTCCAACTCTCCAGGAGTGCCTAAAACCTGGGTGCTTTTCCTGCCGACATTGAAAATAGGTTGCCAACTGCTACTTTAAGTTTAATTTCTATCCATTAGCTTTGGGAATTTTGAAACTTAATTTCTGCACCTAAGCTCTTTTAGTTAATATCGAAACTTAATTTATGCTTTAATTTCTGTGAAATGTTCATACCGAGCAATAATATGTACCTTTGATGTCTTATTTTCCCTGTCCATGCAACTCTCTTCATTTTCTTATTTGCCTTGTTCATAATGAACAATCTCATTACACTAAGTCTAATAGGTGTATGTTCGGAAACCTCAATAGATGTTGGTTTCGGACCCGGCACCTATTGGTCGGCACCAATGATAAAAGTCATTGGTGCTGGTTCTTCAGCCGGCACCTATTCGAGCAAATAGGTGCCACCAGCATCTATTTGACCTAATAGGTGCCGGTTTTAGATAAGAACCGGCACCTATAATGCCTAATAGGTGTCGGTTCTTATATTTTTGCCGGCACCTATAAGACTGATTAGGTGCCGGTTCTTTACAAGAACCGGCACCTATTTCCCAGAAAACACAAAAAAATAATATTGAAATATTTGCAAATTAGCATGGTCAACATGTTCCACTCTTCTCAACTCATTGTACATCAAACCCCTGTAAACAACATATTTTCTGTCCAGCACCTGCTTGCTACATATGGACATATGGAATCTTATTTTACACCTTCACAAATGACTGTTATTTATCAAGCCATCTAAACCAAATGGATCATATAACATCAGAACAAGTAGATGTTACATAGACAAACTAGAGTACTGATGCCACCAGTTCATCCCCAACAATGTGCATAGGAGGTAGCACAATGAAAAGGGGTAAACCTATGCAACAAATGTGATTTTGGAGGTAAGAAATGTTTTATTGTGAAGAAGAACAGTACAATGTGATCTCATCGTTCCTAGTTTATAGACAATTCTTTAGATAGTGCCAGAACACAAAAAGATGATATCTGTGCACAGCATGAGTTAGGGAAGATATGATCATTCTTTGATGCATTGCAAAGCATGGAGCACATCTATAGTGCCAGTGGTGTACAGAAAATAACAACACTAATCACTAATCAAGGAAAATAACTAGATGCATTAAACTTAGTCTGCTGCAAAAATGATCAATAATCCATGCCTAAAATATCGACATAATTAAACTCAACTCTGATGCCTTTTTCCCAAGATATGGCCAATGAACTCTGATTGACCTTCCTATAAAGATACTAATTTTGCAAAGCTGTGGATGTGTTTGCTGTGGAGACGAGACCATATCAGTGGATGTGTTTGCTGTGGAGACCGTATCAGTTCGCTTTCTGAAACAAGACTTGGTAGCAACTCATTCCACATCTCTACCTTATCTCATTTCTATAAAGTTATACTAGATGTCTTTTCAGTTAGGGAAAAGCTTATGTGAAGGTATGTTCAAATCTTGATTATTTGAAGCAGTTCTGTATTCATGTAACTTTTTAATGTTTATAGTGAAACTGAGAAAGTTTCTACACTTGGAAGTTTTTGTATTTACCCACACACAAATTTTTATGTCTAGCTACATACACAGGTAAAAGGCAAACACTCTATGGCAAATACTCTGTGACATAATAGAATACACAGGTAATGCACAGCTGTCGTTTTTTGACAAAGAAGCATCTGTTTTTTACATACCGTTTCTTTGATACAAACATCACTAGAACCTTCTGTGGTCAAGGCTACAGGTTAAAAGCAAACTAACCTTAATTCCACCTTTCTCCTCAGCAACTTGACCTTTAAAGAGAGTAGTCAGTGGTCTGCCCCCAACACCAACAACAACAATATCAGCTTCAAGCACACTGCCGTTCTTCAGCTTAACGGCCGTGACCTGATAAATAGGGAACCAAAGGAAAGCATACAGTCATTTGCATTCACGCTGAGAGGACGCTGAGAGGTACAGAACTATTTTGGATTCGGAAAATGTACATACATAACCATTAACATTAGCATCAAAACCAACAGCTACTGTACCCTTCACAATCTTGACTCCTTTGTTAGCGTAGTAACTCTCATTTCAGGAAACAACAACAAGAAGAACAGGTATGGTTTCAGTAAGTAAAAGTACCTAGGCAACTGAGATCTATTAGTATATAGTTTACTTTCTCCAATACGGGTTTGTTAATCAATCAATTTGTTTATCCCTGCATTCTGCTGCAAATTTAAATGAACTGCACATGCATAATTTTTCCCTTCTTTTCTGATACGTAATCAAGCAAAGAATGGAAGCTTTCATTTGTATAGCTGAAGGTTAGCAACTCTGCTTTTTTGTCCAGGTTTACTGAAAATCAGAGATGCACGTTGCAGAGAATGCGACAGAAATCTGAAGCTCGGTTGCAGAATGGTGACACCATGGTTGACATGATTAATTTGAGCAAAAATGTTCTTTATAATTTTTTTATAAAAAAATCAGCCTCTTTCGGCAATAAAATAAAATGTTGTAGCAAAGGCCAAAGGAACAAACCGAAGCAGATAATACGCTGTGACAACTATTAATCTTCTCAGATAATTTTCAGATCATAAATTTCTATAAAGAAAGGTCACTATCACTTAGTGTCAAATCAGATTGTTATCTCGATGAATCAACCAAAGACATTATAATCCTACTTGTTGGAAGAAAGAAACAATATGAATGATCAGGATTCAGGAGTAGAACAAAGAACAACCAACGCATCTCATCTACCTGAATTGGCGGCGCACCCGAAGTGCCCCGCGGTGGACGATGCTGCCGGGGACGGGGACGAGCGGCGGATCTCGGTCTTTTCCGTCCATTGATCAGCGACTTGAACGCCGGCGATGACCGGCGACAAGTAGGAGAGCGGAGAGGAGGAGTACGACCGCCGCCGGGCCGCCGTCGCCGAGCGTGGATCGAGAGAGAGGGGGAGAGAGGGGAGAGCGACCGAGAGAGAGGAGAGGGGAGAGTCAAGCGACCGAAGCGAGAAGGAATTGATCTGCCCGAATTTTGTTCTTTTAGCCCCAAATTTGTAAAGATTATCACAAAGAGACCCCTAACGGTTTGAATTTTACAAATGGACCCTAAGCTCGGCACTATCACTATTGGCGCCAAGCTTAAACTACTCGGCGCCAATACTATTGGCGCCGAGATATTTGCGCCACCTAAGCGTAGAGTCCGACGTGGCAAAGTCGGCGCCAGCGGTAGTGGCGCCGAGCTCGGCGACATAGATCTTAGCACCGACCTCGCGCCACCGATCTTGGTGCCGAGCTCTGCCGCCACTACCGTTGGCGTCAAGATTCTCTTATAGGTGGGTCTCGTCTTCCTCGTCTAGCACATTTGGTCCAATCGATCGCGCCCGCCACCACACAGCCCGCCGCTAGCCCACCGCGCACGACCCCGCCCCGCCTGCCTCGGCTCGCTACCGCCCAACGACCCCTGGTGGCCGCCGCCGCTGCCCGACGACCCCCAGTGGTCGGCGCCGCGAGGAACGCCCCCCGGCCAAGCGACGCCGCCCGCAATCGTGCGCTGCGCGCAAGGCAGCCGCCACCGCTGGCCGGGCGCTCACCAAAGTGCCGCCATCGCGCGCCTCGCCCGTGCCCCAGCCGACGCCCCTCCGCCCGCGCCGACTTCCCTTCTCGGCTCCCGCCTGTGCCGACTTCCTTCTCGGCGAGGTAAGTAATTCGAACATCGTATTTTCGAATATGCAATGGAGATGAAATTAAAATTTAGAATGTGTAAATGAATAAATTCAATGCATTTAATTTAGAATACGCAATGTAGATAAAATTTGAAAATCCAATGTATAGTAAGTTAGAATATGAAATGTGGGTAAAGTTTAAATATGGAATGTATCTAGTAGGTAAAATTTAGAAATGCAATGTATGTGATTTTAGAGTATGCGGTGTAGGAAAAAATAAAAGTGCAATGTACATAATTTTACAATATGCAATGTGAGTAAAATATAAATATACAATGTACGTGCATTTTGAATAGGTGAATTGTAAAATGTTGAACATGTAATTTTTAAATTTTCCTATCTTTTTTTGTTGAATAAATGGTATCTTTTAATGGCAATAACTTTGATTAGTTTACGGGATTGGATTAGTTTACGTGAAGGTAGATCTCATAAAGAAATTTCAGGATTGGATAATTTCGTACGGGCTAGAGTTTCTTGTAGAAAGTTTTTATGTTTTAAAAACTATAGTGGATTGGACAAATTGAGTACTATATAGCAATTATTTTGTATTGAATAATTTTTTCGAACTACTAGATGGAGAATGTAGTGATCATATATCATGGAGGCACCGTGGCAAGAGATTGTTATGGATATATCAACTTTGTTGACATGCAAAGCGAGCCTGTTATATTTGATGAGAAGCCAACATTTAGTGAGTTGCTTGAAAGGGCTCGGGAGGAGCTACATTGCTCTGGAGATGATTCCATCATAGTTGAGGGTGTACTTACGTAGTATCTCCTTCCAATATCCTAAGGAGGCTGACCCTAATAGGTTGTGAAGATAAGTGGGAGAAGTATGTGAGATCGGTTATGAAGAGTCAACTCCCAAGCTTGGAGGTGGTTGTGTGTCGGGTGGTGGTTGATCCCATTCATCATGAGTTTTCCCCATTGATGCCTGATCAGGCATACCTTGCCATAGATGTTCCGGAACCACTTCGGTTTGCGGAGGCTGCACGTACGGTTCCAGATGCTCAATCTGCACCCAATGAGGTCAAAATTGTTGAGACAGATGGAGATGCATGTCCGATGGATGGAAATGTGGAAGGTCCTCTTCAGGAGGTCCCTTTGACACAGAATCATCCGAGTAAGTTTGAATATTGGACCGTTTCTCGTCATCATCCACCCTTCTTTTCAACCGCTAATATCTTGCTTTCGTCATATTTATGCATATGTTGTAGGGGGCATTCCTGACAATGTGGGTGGTCCTTTTTTTGATGCTCAACTACATTGTGTTGACAAATCCCGGGACTCAAACAGTGTTGAAGTTATGAATGATTTAGAGCCTTATGAGGTCACAAGAGCTATTGATTCCGATGATGATCGACCAGTTGGAGAGCTGACGGAGAGTGACATTGAGATGCTAAGGTGTATCTTCCCCGGCCGTCGTGATCCTAGAGTTCACGAGTTCAGTGATCTTACTCTTTCCGATCAGGCGTTTGCCGAGGGACGTGATGATGAGCTGATGGAAGCTCCAGAGGCGGGTCCTAGCATGGAAATTGGCAAGGACAGGGTTTTTAATGACCTTCCTGCATTGAAGCGTTCGTTGCAGGCATTTGCAGTGATACGCAAGAGGCCTTACAAGGTCCTGCACTCCTATCAAGAGCGGCGGTACACGGTTGTCTGTGAACAAGAACGCTGCCCATGGAAGGTTTGTGCGAGGAAGCAAAAGGTCAGCGGAAAATGGAAGATAACAAGAGTTGTGGGGCCACACACTTAATGCCTCACTTGAACTCAACACGAAGCATCGGCAGTTGACATCTACCCTCATTGCCAAAAGGTTGATGGGAATATTGCAGGGAGAGCCCAACATGAAGGTTAGGACAATTATCAGGACAGTTAGCGAGATTTACCAGGGATATGTGATAACTTAGGGTAAAGCATGGAGGGCTAAGCAGCGAGCATGGAAGATGATATATGGGGACTGGGAGGATGGTTACGAGTAGCTTCCAAGACTTTTGAATGCAATCAAAGCGGTGAATCCAGGAATGCATTACGAGTACATCCCTAGACCGATGCATGGATGAATGGGAGGCGATATTCTTCCGTGCTTTTGGTGCTTCCCTCAATGTGTGCAAGCTTTCGTGCACGTCGCCCGTCTTCTCCATCGATGGTACGTTCTCGATTGGCAAGTATCAGGGCACACTTCTTATAGCCATAGCCTGTGACGCGAACAACAAGCTGGTTCCTCTGGCCTTTGCTTTGGTTGAGAGGGAGAACAACGATAGTTGGGGATGGTTCTTGAGGCTAGTGAGGGTACAGGTGGTCGAGCCTGGTAGGGAAGTTGGCGTCATATCTGATAGGCACCAGGGCATACTTAATGTTGTGCGAGAGGAGATAGAGGGTTATGCACCTTTGCACCATTGTTGGTGTACACGGCACCTTGCCGAGAATCTTCTCCGGAAAGACGGTGTGAAGGCAAACTTTGATCTTTTGCAGGAGGAAGCTCGACAGCTTGAGGACAGGTACTTTCAGAGAAAGCTAGAGTAGGTCCAGACCACATCAAATGCAGAAGGCAGGCAATGGCTTACAGGGTTGATGAGAGATTTCGACAAGTGGACAAGAGCTCACGACACCGGCGAATGGAGATACGAGTTCCAGTGCAGCAACATGGCTGAGTCCTTCAATAAGCTGCTGCTGGGGATACGTGGTATGCCCGTGAATGCCATCGTGCAATTCACCTTCTACAAGCTTGTTGCCTGGTTCAACGAAAGACACTCACATGAAGAGTTTTGGATCCACTGCCTTACTGACTGGGACCAGGCGGGTCAATACAGCTGGGGATCGGCAGTATTAGCTTTCCTTTATCGGCAGCTGTGCGAGGCATGTCGTCGTTCTTCGTCGTCCGCCTCAGTTGGTGGATGCGTGTACCTACTTCAGCTGTGGATGTGGTCGAGGTTTCCTGTAGGTCGGCCGCAGGTGTTGCCTCCTCGCAACTGGTTCGCGGGTCAGGACGCACGTCGACAACCGACGTGGGCCTATCTTTGGGACCAGGTCACTGTCCCTCATGTGAGAATGCAGAGGGCCTACAAGGAGTACACGAATGAGTTGGACAGTCTCACGGCAACAAGTGTAAGCCTTGTTTACGTTTTCTATTCGTTTGCAGGTGTTTACTTTGTAATGTACCATGTTGTATCGACATGTTGGAGGTGACGTCGGAGCCATACACCAGAGAGGTGCGCGCTGCCTTTCTTGGTGAGCAACTTGTGCTCTAGTGATAGCGATCCATATAGGATGAGGTGTCCCCTTATCTGCTTCTACGCTGTCGAGTTTCACTTGCCGCATAGAGTTGCACGCCAGTTTGGACTGTGGCAAATCTGTCCACCTGATCTGGTTTCTACTGGATATGACCTACATAAGTAAGTGAGATGTTCTTTATAATTGTTTCCATCATTTCGTATTAACTGATTGCAAACTTACCTAACTTAGCATTACGTGTCATTCAGGTTGGATCGCCAGAAGAACAAGAAGATCTTCGACTAGGACCAGTTCCACTTCAACTACATAAACCAGTGGGACCTGTTCAACGCCAACGTGGACGTCAATGAAGAGCTGCACTCGAGCGCGGCTTTCAGGCAGTACCAGTCTTGGTACCACGGTGTGACACGTACACGGCTCAGACTTCAGTGGTCGCAGGATGACTATGTCGACATTGCGTCATCCGATGATGAAGACACGACCTACGACCAGAGTACGCGGGTGGGGAGCCAAGTGGAGACAGGGCCAATCTTGGACATAGTGGTATGTCATCTGACTTGGTTCTTATGTATTAAGTTGAATAACTTGATGGTCTAAGTGCGAAAATTTGTTTCAGGGGAACACCCTCCGATCCACGGTCGAGGAGATGACGCACTTTCGCAAGAGAGTTAGAGACGATGACACACGCAACTACCTTGATGTAAGATTTTCAAAGATCTTTGAAATTTACATATAATACATTTCAATATGTGACATAAGTATTGAGTTATGTGCAACAGAGAGTAGTACATCGGCTACGTCGTGCGGCTACACGTTGTGGTTGCAAGACAATCACGAGGCAGGACGTGCATGTGTCGTCTCCTTCCCCAGGAGGTGGCGGTTCCTCAAGCCAGGCACGGACGGCCTCCAGATGCACTGCCTCCGATGAGGACGACGACACCGACGATGAGGAGAATGCACTCCGGGGACACGATGAGATTGGGTCATCTCAGCTACAGGACACTCCTTGGACTCAACCTACGCAGCAGCTTGGGACCAGGAGAAGGAACCCACCGGTCCATTTTACTCCAGGCAGTGACGCTCTTGGACACAAGGGCAAGGGTAAAAGTAGGAGGCAGTAAACCTGGTTGTACATATTGTGCTACATGTATGCAAAACGCTTGTGGACTGTATGGAATATTATTATGTCTTGTATGGACTCTTCTTTTGGACTGTCCTAACTATTCTGGACTTTACGGACTGTTATGAACTTCGTGGTATTTTCGTGTTGTCATGTATATGGGATGTGGATGAATGTGGTACATATTCTATGACTGTTATATGCTACATTGATATTTGTGTAAGCTTAGAGTACATAAACAGGGGAAATTCTGCCAAAATTTTCTGCTCGAAGTTTACAGGAGTATAGATTTAGACAACTCGGCAAGTTAGATAATTTCTAACGTCAAAAATTCAGAAAAATATGAAGTGAGTCCCTCGAATTACTTCCAACAGCTTGAGTGAAATTGGAATGTATACTTCAATTACGATTGACTCAATCAAAACTGACAAAATGAAACACATAATATTGCTATCCACATGTTGCGTCCTTCATACTCGCTCATGCTCTATCACAATCAACTTTCGACGTGGCACGTATTGTCACATCCTTCCATGTCGCTCGCTGCACGATACTCCTAAGAACGACAAAAAATCTTTCGGCATGCGAGCGACATGTATGATACGTCGCTGTCAACTTTCAGCGCGTGAAGGATTCCCCACTCAACTTTCGGCGCGTGAAGGATTACCCACTCAACTTTCAGCGCGTGAAGGATTCCCCACTCATCTCCCTCTACTATATATTACTTCGATCCGAATACGAGCTCTTCATATCTTCATTCTGTTTTCTACACTTACACGTACAATGAGCTCTTCATATCATCATTTCGTTGAGCGTCTCCACTGGCGATTCCATCCTTTGAGCGGTTTGATTCCACCATGGTGTGACCGTCCGTTATGCCATTGTAGGGATGCTTGCATACTTGCGTCGTCCCTCCTCACGGAAACCCGGGAAAGGTGATTTTTCCAATGCGCCAACATTGATCGGGTATGGCTTATCTGCATTGCTTTCTTCTACAAAATATTCACACAGAAAACACTAACTTTAATAGTGTATCACGTTAACACTTCATGCAGGCATATTGTCGGGTCTGCAACTTCCTTGAGCGGATAGATATGGATAACCCATGAACCGATGGAACACGGTACTACCCACTAAGCGAAATAATGTCAGACTACCTTCGACGAAAGGCTGAGTACCAACGTTGAGTTGGTGCTGAAGCTTTGGATTGGCCTATGGATCAGCTAGCACTACCCACATGGCGGGAACGTCCAGAATGCCATTGTGGTCTCCGTTGCCAGGTGGTAAGATCCATAAGACAAGCAACTAGAGGACAAAGATGCTTCGTGTGTCCCGAGATTGTGGATGACGATTTTGTCGTGATTATCATTTTCTATTATTTAACCTATTCGCTTGTTCCATTTTCTAACCTCGAACATCACAAATGAACATATAGGAGGATGTCCGTCAGTGTCCATACGAACAGTGGATCGCTTCAATCGGTCGGACGGTAACGCAACCTGAGTCGACCGAACAATTCCTTCAGGCATGGATGGAGTACAAACGTCGAGCCGAAATCGCAAGCTTAGATTGGAGGAACAATCCACTAGGTTTTCCTAAATGGTCGGAGCGTCTCATGTGCGGTTGTAGGGATTGTTGCAAGATGGCTACCTCCTTTGAACCACGAACCTATGGCCGGAGATATTTCATTTGCCCCAACTTAGACAACGACTTCGTTGTACGTCTTTCCTCCACTGGCTCTCTAACTGATTACATGTGTTTCTTTACCAGGGCATTCAAAGGAGGTGCGGATTCACTAGGTGGATCGACAATTTCATTCCCCAATATAACGGCATAAAAGTAACTGAATGTGAAACACAGAAGGAGTACAACGCCGAGAAGGAAAGGGAAAATTGAAGACAAGCTGAAAGCCCTAGAACGGATCCATAGGATACCTGAGACTCGACTCGTCGAGTCCAATTAGTTTGTATCGTGTATGCATGGCATACATTTCGTGGTTTAATTACGTGCAATAATTCTTATGAAATATATGTCATGTATTGTATCATTAATATATGTTTAGTTATGCTTGTATTACTACAAAAGTTGTTCACCGTGTCAATTGCTTAAACAACAGAAATACGATAGCTCAAATTCAATTTTCCACTGTCCAATATGCCGATTTGTGACGAAGGGCAAAGGGAACACCGGTGAGAGTTGAATAGGAGAGAGATGAAGAGAAATGGGAGAACAGGAAGTGTGGACAAATAGGAAGAAGATGGTCCACCTGTAAGGTGCTCGGCGTCACGGCCGTTGGCGCCGAGGTAGGCGCCACCCTCCCTGGCGCCGACCTCGGCGCCCCCTTCACTAGCGTCGACCTCGGCGCCAAGATAAATGGCGCCTACGTGGCGCAAATATATCGGCGCCAATAGTATTGGCGCCGAGTAGTTCAAGCTCGGCGCCATCACTATTAGAGCCGAGCTTAGGGTCCATTTCTAGAATTCAAACCGTCAGGGGCCTATTTGTGATAATCTTTGCAAATTTGGGCTAAAAAGCAAAAAAATCGGTTGATCTTCCTTATCTCCTCGTGGGCCTCGCCGGTTCGGTTGGTAGGTGTCGGTTTTTTAAAAAAATCGCACCAATAATTTATTATAGGTGTCGTTTTTTTAAAAACCGTACAGATAGAATAGGTGTTGGTTTTTCATTAGAACCGGCACGGTTTTTAAGAAAAACTGATAGCTATATTATTGGTATCGGTTTTATCTTTAGAACCGACATCTATTGTTTTTTAAAGGTGCTGGTTTTTTATCTTTTAACCCGTGAGGGTGGAAAAACGTTAATAGGTATCGGTTTCAAATAAACCGGCACCTATAAGCCCGATCTCTATGAAGGTTTTTGATTCGCTATTAATTGTATCAATGATCGTTTTTCTAGAGACATTGCACTACTGAAAATTCTTATCAGAACACTTAAAAGTGTTTAGCTATATTTCTTTCCATAGGTGGTGTCATCAGTTGACAGTGTATTTAGACATACAGTTTGTTGCCGTTTTTGATGCCATCCTGCACTCTTGGTCATCATGTGACCTTAAAAAATTCATTGGAAATGTTTTTTCAGGCATTATATAATTATATCCCTGTCAGGCAGCTCATCATGGCAGCTCATCATGTAGGATGCTTATATATATATATATATGTATATGTATATATATATATATATTGATGGCCATCAAGCAAAAGCTGTTTGGGCTAGGTATGCATGTAAATCTTGCCGCTGAATCTATATGTGCATGTATCACTTTTGAGAACACACTACATTTCTCCTTCTTTGGCTGTATTAATTTTAGCTACCTCTGAATTGATAGTTAGTCTATGTTACCACTATTATTTTGTTCCAGTTTTCTCACTTAAATAGTTCACTTATCTAGCTCTGCATTGCTATGTACAGTTTCTGTTTTTAGCTGCAGCTGCTACAGTTCTCTATGTGTGACCTTGCATTTTTCCACACTGACAAAGCTTTTGTTCATTTCACTGTCTTGGTATTCTTGCCTATGGAACTGAATCCTTTGACTAGAAATAGGTATCAAAGGTCGCTAATGTTTATCTTTATCGATGCTAGCAATTATAAGATGCCAGTCAAAGTTTAAAAGAGTTACTATATGATTATATGTACAACTCTCCCGAGTGCCTAAAACCTGGGTGCTTGTCCTGCCGACATTGAAAATAGGTTGCCAACTGCTACTTTAAGTTTAATTTCTATCCATTAGCTTTGGGAATTTTGAAACTTAATTTCTGCACCTAAGCTCTTTTAGTTAACATCGAAACTTAATTTATGCTTTAATTTCTGTGAAATGTTCATACCGAGCAATAATATGCAGCCAGGATCATGTGTGCGAGCTCCATCTCCATATGACACGGTGATTAATTATCCTAATTGGATTATTAAGTAATAATATTTCTTATGTATATATATATCGTTTGTTTAGTGGGGGCAATGCCACATGATTCACCCAAATGGAAGGCATGGTACTTAGCTAGGAGTACTGGCCCGTGTGTAGTCTCTTATCTGGAAGACTGTAACCCCCGTTTCATGCAAAGCCTTAGTTACCCATGTGGTGAACATTAAACGTTTAGTACTGACTGCTAGAAGTACTGCCCGTAGCTAGGTGACTGTCAAAAGTTGTACATGTACAACAAATAAATTAATCACTACTACACAATAGGCACCTACCACTACTGGAGAAAGCCACGACTGTCCTGGTTCGTAACCCTCAGTAGTCTCGGTTGTCAAACCGGGACTACGAATCCGGGACTAGAGATGAGCTATCTCTAGTCCCGGTTAAATAACCGGGACTAGATATGTATCTTTAGTCCCGGTTTAAGCCATCAACCGGGACTAAAGATGGCGGAGCCACGTGGCCGGCGCGCCATCGTTAGTCCCGGTTGGTGGCTCCAACCGGGACAAAAGATAGCGCATCCGGCCACGTGGCTCGCCATCGTTAGTCCCGGTTGTTGCCATCAACCGGGACTAAAGAATTTTTTATATATTTTTAATTTTTTTCTTTCTCCAACAGTGCTACATACTATATATTACACACATATATTATATATTACACATATACATATTTTACACACATATATTTACACATATATATTATATAATATATATGTATAAATATATAAGTTACACATATAAATGAACTTAAGAAAGGAAATATATACATATAATATATTACCAAAACATATACACATATATACAATATCCACATATATTTTATATGTTACAAAACATTGTCTATTTTTGTGGATTCGGTGGTTAAGTTACTTAAATTAAAATAAAACTCCCCGTGGGATCAATGATCTGCTCGTTTATAAATCCCATCAATTCTTCCTGAGCGGCTTGTATAAAAGTCTCGTGGAGGAGGTTGTCTCTTACTCGCATAAGCTGTTATTAATTCGATCAAACGAGAAATAAATATATGAAGTGAATAAGAAATCGAGACGTAATGTATGCATGGCTATTATACATACATCTATATCGTCCACAGTTGTGACATCGGTCACAAAGCGGTGAATATAGTCGCAGACGTAGTATCCGCATAAGTTGGTGCCCTGCGACTGTTTTGCACACTAAAGGAGAAATGATGATAGATTTAATATACATTTCATATTTTAGAACAAAGTAATAATTCAAAACAACTTTGGAGCATGTTACTCATGGGAAAGTTTATCCTCACGGAGAGCTTATCTTTCTAATTTCCACGAACATCAGCCCGAAACCGGTCCCATGCCCTACGTGCAGTTGAAAGTTAGCTAGTAATTATCCGAGAACCGCATATATGCAATAGCAAGTAAGATGGCATTACCTATCTATCAGTTCAAATATTTTTGCGTACGTGGACTCTGGTTTATCCATTGAGTCAAAGACATGGACCCGCGAGTTATCCATGTCAATTACTAACAGAACCCAGTGAAATCTGCAAATTGGTTTAGATGACACATATAAAAATTTATGTATGCACACGGGATTGAAATCGGTACGGAAGGAAGAAAATACTTACGCACTGTTGTAGGGCAGAAGGATAAACGACCTGAAGTGGTTTATCACCAGCACCTTGTAAATGTTGTCCAGTGTTGGATCAGGAAAATGATCAACCAATACGCCGTTGATTTTGCGTGGATCCATCAATCCATGTTTGGTACAGTCATGCATGTTGCAGTATTGGATCGCCATTCTACAACAGTTAAAAAGAATTTTAGTCAGCTAAATACAAGAAGGTAAGGAACGAAATAACAGAATGATACTTACAGAGCCCGCGTGGCTAGAAGTGAGACGTCGAGGGCATCAAGCTGGTACAGGTCGAATATGTCTTCGAATCGGATATAGAAGTCGTCACCTTCATCGACGAAATAGTCCTGTGAATATTTGCCCGTTACCATCTCTTCACCCTTGCTGGATTATTGCATGTACCACTTGTGGAAGCGGTACATCCGTGTTGGTAGCTTTTTCACTTGATCCGGCTTTACAAGAGGCTTTCCAAGTTTGAACTTATATTTCAACAGAGCCTTCGCTAGAGGAGCACAGCCGTGTAATTGATCCATTGAAATTCTAGCAGATTCCATAAATTGTCTTAAGTCTGATCTGACATTTGGAACACTGAACTGGGGACATCTTTGCCCGTTCTCTTCGCCTTGACAGCAGCCTTCCGAATAGTCCTGTCGTAGTCGGACTGCGGTTAAGGTTGCGATTTAGGCAGTGGCGTTAGGTACGTCTTCTTGAAGAAGTCCTTGGTCTCCTGGGGGATTTCAGGAGGCTTCTCAGAGACTTCTTTCGAAGTCGGCCTTGACTTCACTTGACGGCCTCGTGCGGCTCCTCCGGAGTCATGTCATACGCCGCTTTCTTTGGGGCCGTGGGAGCGGCTCAAGTTTAGGCCTCTTGCTTCTTGGTCCACTGCTAGTTGACCTTGACCACGTGGCTCGAGATGTTGTCCGTTTAGGAGTCAGTGCTCGTTGTGACGACGGAGGAGTCTGAGAAGGCGATGGAGTTGGAGACGATCTTTTAGGAGTCGGTGCTCGTGGAGGCGACGCAGGAGGTGGAGGAGGCGGAGGCGGTGAAGGAGGCGGAGGAGATGGCCCACGTGGAGGCAGAGGAGACGGCCCACGTGGAGACGGAGGAAACAACCTACGTCCGGGGAATATTATGAAGATCTTCCTCCAGAGAAATATTCCATTAGCCGTTTCTCCTAGCGCGCCTCCCGTCTCCTCCGGGATATCCAGCTCGAGATCTTCATAGCCGCATTCCACTGTTCAATTTCAACTTTCGAGTACGCAGGTGGAACGGGTCGGGAGTGGTAGGTGCCGTCTCGTTCTACTGGAATGGCCATGCCCGACGCGACCTGTTCGAGAAGATTGTTTATTAGTTAGTAATGAACATTGATTGACAAGTTATTCAAGGAAATATACGTACAAGATAAAAATACGAACATACCTTTATTGTTATGTTCTTTAGCGGAATGTGCAGCTCACATGGGGTCCGTTGTGTGATGTCATCAACGGGCATGGCGGACCCGGTTCAGCTTGTGGGGCCAAATCGCCTTCATTTCGGTTGAAGCGCAGCCGCGCGCCGCTGTAGTAGTTGAGCGGCCGTTGCTGGATCCGCGTTGGCTAACCCAATGGCTCCGCTCCTCTCGCCAACCTTATGGTCACCTTTCGTCCACAATCGATCAATCTGCGAGAGCTTCATTTCCATCTCAGCGAACCTCGCATCGTGCTCTCGCTTTGACCTCATTCGGCTTTTGTATGTGTCGACGTCAGCTTGGAACCCGTATTTCTAGGGGACGACGCCTTTTCCTCGCGTTCGCCCCGGGTGCTCTGGGTTTTGGAGGGTGAGTGTTAGCTCGTCCTTCTCTCTGTCGGGCCTGAACGCGCCCGAGAAAGTGGCCTGCAGCGCTTCCGCTAACCTCCGTCCGGCTTCTTGAATTTCATCACCAAAGATAACTATGCCATCGACGGGATTAAGTGAGCCGCCGTGAGCATAAAACCAGTGCTTTGCTCGTTCCGGCCAGGTGGCTGTGCCTGGAACAATACCTCACGCTTCAAGGTCGGCTTTCATTTTCTCCCATTTCTCCATTGCCTTCTTATAGCCGCCTGACCCAAGCTTGTGATGGTATTTCTTTTTAGCTGCATTGGCCTTGTTCTTTTCTATGATAGCTTGTGCTTCTTCCCCAGTCTTGTGTTCAACAAAAGCATCCCAATGATCTCTGAGCTTTGGGACCTTGTCAAAGTCAGGGGTCTGGCCCTTCAGGATATATTTCTTGTGTAACTCTTTCTTGTAGTTCCTGAAGAGCTCTGCCATTTTCTTTAACGTCCATTCCTTGACCCTTGCTTGTTGTGAGTGTGGGATGGTGAACGTTTGCTGCATTGTAGTCCACAACATTTCTTTCTCTAAGTCTGGGAGATAGCTCTGCTCATCTCCTCCTGTCCTTGATCGCCTCCAGTTGGCAACGCTTACGGGCACGTGATCCCTCACCACCCATCCGCTGTGCGCCACAAACTTCCTTGCGGCGTCCTCTAGGGCAATAGGGCGACCGTCAGATTCTACCTCCGTTATGACATGTCGACCCTCTATGCGCTTGTTGAGACCGCGTTGCCCGCGTGCCCTCTTATGTCCAGCGGAGGCAGAGGCGGAGCCCTCATTCTCCTCATCGTTCCCCTACTCGTCCCCCTCCTCGTTAAGGTATTGATTTGTATCTTCATTCCCCTCCTCGTTGTAAACCTCTGTTCCTCGTGCGATCTCATCATGCAGAAGCTATTCCTCGTTACGATCCGCCATTTGATTGTTGTGGGTTGAGGACTTAATCAAAGAATTCTAAAAAAAATTATTCGGTTAATACATCTATCAATTATTCAGAAAAATCATGTATGTCTACGTAAAAAAAAAGAAAAAACGAAGAAGATGGATTCAGAATCACAGATTATCTCAATCGTAGAAAAGACTTGTGAAGAAGATCACGTTCTATATTTTCCTTTTTCTCTTTTTTTCTCTTTGCTAGAACACGACCGACCGACCGTTCGTTATATCATTCACGTCCGTGAGTATGTTCATCTGGAGGAGAGGAGAGAAAGAGAGGAGAATGATGTGAGGGAGATAAGGAGGATGGGAGTGGAAGTGGAGAGAAAAGGAAAGATAGAGGAAAGGTGACGTCCGTTCGTCCACGTTCTTTCATCCGTTCGTGAACGTCCGTTCGCCCACGAACGAACGAACGAACACTCGCTCATTCGTCCGTCCGTCCGTCCGTTCGTTTACGACCGTTTGTTGATTTCTGCGTTCTCGTTCGTTCGAAAATACAAAATTCACAATTCACATAAACATTCAAATTTCAAATTTAAATACATATTTAAAATTCAAAATTCAAAATTCTCAACAGTCCAATAACAGTCCATTTACATACAAATATCATATATTCAAAATACCCATACATACAAAATTCATATATTCAAAATTCATATATTCAAAATACACATATATTCAAAATACACATATATTCAAAATTCATACATTAACATTCACAGAGTGCGGCGGTGGCGGCGAGGATGCAGAGGGCGGCGGCGGCGGCGTGGAGTGGAGGGCGGCGCGCGGCCGTTTAGGGTTTAGGGCCGGCCGGCTCAGGGGGCCGGGGGGAGGGGGCGCAAGGGGAGTGGGCGGCGTGGGGAGGGGGCGGCGGCGACGGCGATGACGACGGCGGCTGCGGTGGCGACGACCGCGACGATGGCGGCGATGGCGTCGACGGCGGCCAAACCCTAGCGCATAATGTCAGGAAATCTTTGGGGGCGGTGGCGCTAACCTGCGATGGCGACGAAGACGGCGGAGCGGAGGTCCTCCCGCGACGAAGAAGGCGGAGACGGCGTGCTGCGGCGACGACCTGGGGCTCGGCTGTTAGTGATATGCCCTAGAGACAACATGAAGATGTTGGATATCACGGTCAATGTTTATGTATAAATGAATAAAGTGTTATTCAATTCCATAAAATAGACATCTTGTATTGATCAATAAGTACATGACTTATTTATGAGACTCTTTATGTATGAATCTATTTCTAAACGATCCCGATCATATGTCATATTGTTGGAACAAATATGATTCTAAGATCGGCATGTTTATTGATTGATGATCATATCTCATAGATCATGGGTATGGAGATACCAAATCAATAAATATGGACATATGTGTTAGAGAATACATTGTTGGATAGACCCACCATGAGACACTACAGAATTAATGTGTCATTAGTTGATCTCGGTAGTGTTGGTACAAAGTCCTTAGACCCGAGATCACCATGGATTCCAACATATGTAGTAGCCTACTTTTGGACTACCAAACGCTATTTCGTGCGGTAGTTATAAAGGTAGTTTTGGGTTTGCTATGAAACATGGAGTGGGATGCGAGTGATCAAGATGGAATTTGCCTCTCCTTTGGAGAGATATCTCGCCCCTCGAGGTAATGGATTATGGAAATGCATGGCCATGCTAAGTTGATTGAGGAGTCAATCAACAAACGATAATCCAATACGGTTCGATGGAATGGTTAAGCTATTGAAGGGATGACACAAATCTTGCCTATGGCTTAATTGGTATCGTGAGGCAAAGGGATTTGTGTACACATTACAGGTTCGAGCCGATATTATATTCTTGTATACTATGGTGTCAATATGTGCTGCTAGGCGCCGCTGTTGACAGATCGGCTGAGTTGGACTCGAGCCGACGATCGGCTAAGTTAGACTATAGCCGAAACCAAGTATACCTAAGCCTACAGGGTCGCACGCTTAAGGGGATAAAATAGACATTCGAGTTGGACTCGAATACGGCTCGATTGGATATGGATCCGATCGGATAGAGTCCGATAGGCTTACGACGTATGGGCGACCAACTCTATGAGATTCGGATAGGATCCGATTCAAAATAGAGTCCTGATCGGCCACTAGTCCCAGTCGGCCAACTCTATATAAAGGGGTGGGGTGGAGAGCTGCAGTACGTCAATTGATTTGCATTGCGCCGAAATCAATCTCATCACACGCGGCTTTCGAAGTCGGCGAGATCAATCTCCACAGAAACCCTCCCCACTTTCGAGCCAAACCCTAGCCTTGCATCGCGTGCTAGCACACGGGTGTTCGGCGTTCTGTCCCTGGACGTGTGGATACCAGTAGAGGCACTGCTACGTTGCGTGCTGTTGATCGGCTACGAATCGGCTGCAATCGAAGCGAGGCGACTGTGGTAGATCGGTGACGCGAGAACGCGGTCGAACGACTTGGATCAGCTGCGACATCGACAAATCGGCTGATTGGTGAATCGGCTGTCGGCTTGCGGGAATCGACTGTCATCGGCCAGCATAGTTCCAGATCGGATAGTCCTGATTGGCTATTTCCGCTGCATACTCCAATCGGTAACGATCTATCGGCCCTTACTTGCAAGTGTTCCTGGTTTGCATGGTAAAAGTTTTTGTTTCCGGCTAGCGTAGCTTCTGTGTAACCCTTCAGTGGTATCAGAGCTAATCTTTCTTAGTTCGGGTTTTAGATTGGATCTGGAACAAGTTTAGTGCACGGGTTGATTAGATCAATCGGTTTTACGGGATCTATAGAGGAGAGTTGATGGTAATTGCGTTCCTTGATAGTTGTGTTCAAGATAGCATTCCTTGATGGTGTATCGGAACGGTATAATGTGATTATGCCGAAGCTGTCTTGTAGTCCGACCTTGTTTGCTGCCTCGCGCCTACGCAAACCATCTCCCTTGATAGTGTATCGGGGCGGCATAATGTGATTATGCCGATATGGTTTTCGTAAGTGATTTCATAGATTGGATCTATGAATTTCGTGTGGGACCGTCGTGTGCGTACCCCCTTATAGGTCGTCTCGATGCCGTTTCTCTGTGATAGGTAGAAAACGTTCTACGCCTAACTTGTTTTTGCAGAGAATGCTATGAGATGGTATGGCCATATTGTATGTATGAGATGCATGTGATGAGTGTAATATTCTTTCATATATGCAATTCTGTAATATTCTTTCATACATGCAATGCTTGTAATATTCTCTTTCACGACCTACGAGTCGATGTAATCTTCAATTAGAGCTTCTATATTAGTAGCTTAGTTTGAAGAAATCAAGCATTTGGCACTCGAAAGAACGGTGATGAAGATGGAGATCCTCTACACCGGCAAGGAGATGGAGATCGCCATGTGAAGGGGGCCATACTATTTCATTATGTGCTATTCTACTTGCTTTCATATGTGATATGTTTGTTTGATAGGATAGCGTCCCTCACAAAATTAAGTGGTAATGATGCCCTTCCAAATGTTGCACCCATCACCGTTATGCTCGTCAATGGTGGGTGCCGCTAAAGCAGAGTGTCATTCTCTATCATAACATGAGGGGGTATATGTCGGACATATACAGCGAGCATTTGGTTTACTTAACAAGGCTATCAAAACAGTTTTGGGCCTTAGGGCATAGGTTGGCGCCGGGGCATGGGTTGCCACAACAACAACAAGAGTCACATAGAGATGTGATTAGCAAGGAGTTGCTTATCGATGTTACTAATTTTCTAGCGGTGATGCCAAAGCTCACTAGAAAATTAATTAACATGTGGATCTTGACCCAATACGTAACCTAGAGGGAAGGTGTAAAATACGTAATGGGAGTCTAATGTTAAATTGTTTAACAATAGACATAGCATAAACATTATGCTAAACTTTGTTTTTTCTTTATAGAATAATGACAATAATACTACACCCAAGTGCTTTTAATTTGTGATCTATTCTCGAGAAAGAAAAATTAAATGGAACAAACTTTATGGGTTGGTATCGCAACTTGAGAATTGTTCACAAGCAAGAGAGTAAGGAGTACGTTCTTGAAGTACCCTATCCGGAGGATTTGCCAAATAATGCCACCGCAACCGCACGAAGAGCTTACGAGAAGCACACTACGATGCCCTAGACATAAGCTGTCTCATGCTTGCTACAATGTCCCCCGAGCTTCGAAGCAATATGAAAGCGCGATGCTCACACTATTATTCGGGGACTACGTGGCATGTTTGAGAACCAAGCTCGGGCCGAGAGGTTCAACACCTCGAAGTCCTTGTTTGCGTGCAGCTTGTTGAGGGGAATCCGTCGTCGGCATGTGATAAAGATGATTGGCTATATCGAGTCCGGAAAAACTAGGTTTTCCCCTTAGCCAAGAGTTGGTTACGATGTGATTCTCCGCCGCTCCCTCCGAGCTTCGAGCCATTTATATTAAATTATCACATGAACAATATGGATAGAACCTTGGCTGAATTGCATGGGATGCTAAAGACTGCGAGGAGAGTATCCGAAAAACGGTCATCATGTGATGATGATGCGAAGGCTAAGCGCAAACCACTGTCAAGAAACTTTGCACCAAGAGGAAGTTAACTCCCGATGAGATCGCGAGTGCCTCTAATGCAAAGAAGGGCAAGAAGGGGTCGGTGGCATCGATGCCGTTTGCTTCTATTGCAAGGAGACAGCCACTGGAAAAGGAACTGCAAGAAGTACATGGAGGATCTCAAAAAGAAGCAAAGTACGACTTCGCCGGTATTAATGTTATAGACATTAATCTTGCTACTTCACCTACCGACTCTTGGGTATTTGATACCGGATCGGTAGCTCATATTTGTAAATCGTTGCGGGAATGAGAAGAATTAGAGGCTTAAGAAGGGGCGAGGTGAACTCCGCACGTCGGCAATGGAGCAAGCGTTGCTACGATTCTTGTCGGCACAGTACCACTTTATCTACCTTCGGGATTAGTTTTGGAATTAAATAATTGTTATTGTGTTCCAACACTATGACAAAACGTTATTTCCGCTTCATGTTTGCAGGCGGAAGGATATGATTTTAGATCAATGGACAATGGTTGTTCAGTTTATCTTAGAGATATGTTCTATTTTCATACTCCATTGGTGAATGGATTATACGTTTTGAATCTTTAAGCGTCTCCCATTTATAACATTAATACATAAAGGCAACTCTCTAATGATACAAACCCCACATTTATCCGGCATTGTCGCTTAGGCCATATAAATAAGAAACGCATGGAGAAGCTCCATAAGGATGGATTGCTTCACTCTTTTGATTTTGAATCATTTGAGACATGTGAGTCTTGTTTACTTGGTAAGATGACAAAGGCGCCTTTCACGGGACATAGTGAGAGAGCAAGTGACTTGTTGGCACTCGTACATACCGATGTATGTGGACCAATGAGCTCAACGGCCGAGGTGGTTATCGGTATTTCATTACCTTTACGATGACTTTAGTAGATATGGTTATATCTACTTAATGAGGCATAAGTCCGAATCCTTTGAAAAGTTCAAAGAATTCCAGAATGAAGTATAGAATCATTTAGGGAAAACAATCAAGTTTCTACGATCGATCATGGAGGGGAATACTTGAGCCAAGAGTTTGGTAATCATCGAAAGATTGTGGAATTGTTTCACGTTGACTCGTCGTAGAACTCCGCAATGGAACAGAGTGTCCGAACGGAGAAATCGCACCTTGCTTGGACATGGTGCGGTCGATGATGATCCAAAGTGATCTTCCGTTATCCTTCGGGGATATGCTCTTGAAACATGCGCTCACACTAAATAGAGTTCCATCTCGGTCGGTTGAAAAGACACCATATGAGATATGGACAGGGCAACCCCTAGTTTGTCTTTTCTCAAAATTTGGGGATGTGAGGCTTATATAAAACGTTTACGGTCCGATAAGCCCACACCCAAATCGACAAATGCTTCTTTGTGGGATATCCTAAGGAAACTAAGGGATATTACTTTTATAATCGGGAACAAGGCAAAGTGTTTGTCGCCCGACATGGTGTTTTCTTGGAGAAAGAGTTTCTTTCAAGAAGGGTTAGTGGGAGCAGGGTGCATCTTGAAGAAGTTCAAGAAACACCGAAAATGTTTCAGCAACCACACGAACCACAACAGGAGGAGCAAAGTGTTGCACCACCGGTTGTAGATACACCACCCACGGAGGTCGAAAGATCACGTCGTGCGACCGACGTACACAAAGTGCGGAACAACGTGATATATTATTGTTGGACAACGATGAGCCTAAGACCTATGAGAAAGCGATGGTGGGACCCGATTTCAACAAGTGGCTTGGAGCCATGAAATCCGAAATAGAATCCATGTACGACAATCAAGTTTGGAACTTGGTTGATCCACTGATGGTGTCAAAACCATTGAGTGTAAATGGGTTTTTAAGAAAAAGGCCAATATGGATGGAAATGTTCACATCTATAAGGCGCAATTGGTGGCGAAAGGTTTTAAACAGATTCAAGGAGTTGATTATGATGAAACCTTCTCGCCCGTCACAATGTCTTAAATCTATTCGGATTATCCTAGCGATTGCTGCATATTTCGATTATGAGATATGGCAGATGGATGTCAAAATGGCTTTCCTAAATGGAAACCTAAGCGAGGATGTATACATGATACAACCTCAGGGTTTTGTCGATCCACAATCGCCTGGAAAGATATGCAAGCTACAGAAATCCATTTATGGATTGAAGCAAGCATCTCAGAGTTGGAATATTCATTTTGATGAAGTAATCAAAGGGTCGGTTTCATCAAAAACGAAGAGGAGGCCTGTGTTTACAAAAGGGTCGATGGGAGCGCAATTGTATTTCTAATCTTATATGTGGATGACATATTGTTGATTGGAAATGATATCCCTATGCTAGAATCCGTCAAGTCCTCATTGAAAAATAGTTTTTCCATGAAAGACTTAGGAGAGGCAGCATACATATTGGGCATTCGGATCTATAGAGATAGATCCAAGAGGCTAATTGGATTAAGCCAAAGTACATACATTGACAAGGTGTTGAAAAGGTTCAACATGCATGATTCCAAGAAAGGTTTCTTGCCATGTCATATGGCATTAATCTTAGCAAGAATCGGTGTCCTCGGACACATGATGAGCGGAATAAGATGGGTATGGTTCCATATGCTTCGGCAATTGGATCCATCATGTATGCCATGCTTTGTACACGTCCGGATGTCTCGTACGCTTTGAGTGCTATGAGAAGATATCGTCGAGATCCAGGTGAAGGTCATTGGACTACCGTAAAGAATATCCTTAAGTACTTGAGAAGAACTAAGGATATGTTCCTAGTCTATGGAGGTGAAGAAGAGCTCGTTGTAAGTGGTTACACCGATGCTAGCTTCCAAACGGACAAGGATGATTATAGATCGTAATATGGGTTTGTGTTCTGCTGAACGGAGGCGCATCACTGGAAGAGTTCCAAGCGGGATACCGTTGCGATTCTATAACGAGGCCGAGTACATTGCGCCTAAGCTGCAAAGGAGGCTGTTTGGATCAAAAAATTCGTTTCTGAGCTTGGTGTGATGACTAGTACGACTGGTCCAATGTCTCTCTATTGTGATAATAGTGGAGCCATTGCACAAGCCAAGGAGCCGAGGTCACATCGAAGTCCAAACACACATACTTTGGCGATATCATCTCATCCGCGAGATAGTGGATAGAGCTGATGTCAAGATATGCAAAGTGCACACGGATCTCAACATTGTCGATCCACCGACAAAACCTCTCCCTCACCGAAACATGAGGCGCACACAAGAGCAATGGGTATTAGATACTTACATGGTTGACTCTAGTGCAAGTGAGAGATGGTTAGTGATATGCCCTAGAGGCAACATGGAGATGTTTGATATCACGGTCAATGTTTATGTATAAATGAATAAAGTGTTATTCGGTTTCATGAAATAGACATCTTGTATTGATCAATAAGTATGTGACTTATTTATGAGACTCTTTATGTATGAATCTATTTCTAAACGATCCCGATCATATGTCATATTGTTGGAACAAATATGATTCTAAGATTGGCATGTTTATTGATTGATGATCATATCTCATAGATCATGGGTATGGAGATAGCAAATCAATAAACATGGACATATGTGTTAGAGAGCACATTGTTGGATAGACCCACCATGAGACACTACAGAATTAATGTGCCATTAGTTGGTCTCGGGTAGTGTTGGTACAAAGTCCTTAGACCGAGAGATCACCATGGATTCCAACATGTGTAGTAGCCTACTTTGGGACTACCAAACGCTATTCCATAACTGGGTAGTTATAAAGGTAGTTTTCGGGTTTGCTATGAAACATGGAGTGGGATGGAAGTGATCAAGATGGAATTTGCCCCTCCTTTGGAGAGATATCTCTGGCCCCTTGAGGTAATGGATTATGAAAATGCATGGCCATGCTACGTTGATTGAGGAGTCAATCAACGGATAGATAATCCAATACGGTTCGAGTGAATGGTTAAGCTATTGAAGGGATGGCACAAATCTTGCCTATAGCTTAATTGGTATTGTGAGGCAAAAGAATTTGTGTACACATTACAGGTTCAGAGCCGATATTATATTCTTGTATACTATGGTGTCAATATGTGCTGCTAGGTGCCGCTGTTGACAGATCCGTTGAGTTAGATTCGAGCCGACGATCAGCTAAGTTAGACTATAGCCAAAACCAAGTATACCTGAGCCTACAGGGTCGCACGCTTAAGGGGATAAAACAGACATTCGAGTTGGACTCGAATATGGCTCGATCGGATAGGGATCCGATCGGATAGAGTCTTATGGGCTTACGACATATGGGCGGCCAACTCTATGAGATTCGGATAGGATCCGATTCAAAATAGAGTCCTGATCGGCCACTAGTCCCAGTCGGCCAACTCTATATAAAGGGGTGAGGGGTGGAGAGCTGCAGTACATCAATTGATTTGCATTGCGCCAAAATCAATCTGATCACATGCAGCTTTAGAAGTCGGCGAGATCAATCTCCACGGAAACCCTCCCCACTTTCGAGCCAAACCCTAGCCTTGCATCGCGTGCTAGCACATGGGTGTTCGGCGTTCTGTCCCTGGACGTGTGGATACCGGTAGAGGCGTTGCTACGTTGCGCGCTGTTGATTGGCTACGAATCGGCTGCAATCGCAGCGAGGCGACAGCGGCAGATCGATGACGCGAGAACGTGGTCGGACGACTCGGATCAGCTGCGACATCGACAAATCGGCTGATTGGTGAATCGGCTGTCAGCTTGCGGGAATCGGCTGTCATCGGCCAGCACAGTTCCAGATCGGATAGTCCTAATTGGCTATTTCCGCTGCATACTCCAATCGGTAACGATCTATCGGCCCTTACTTGCAAGTGTTCCTAGTTTGCGCGGTAAAAGTTTTTGATTTTGGCTAGCGTAGCTTCCGCGTAACCCTTCATCGGCGACGGCGACGAAGACAAAGACGATGCAGCCCGAAGTGCGAAAATGGCTAAGTGTTGGATCCCAAGTGAGGCCCTTGCTATATATAGTCAAGGCGTCATTTGTCCCGGTTGAAGCCAACAACCGGTACAGAAGATACTTTACTCCCGGTTGGTGGCTTCAACCGGGACAACAGATATGAACATTAGTCCCAGTTAAATCCACCAACGGGAGTAAAGATGTCTGCCCCGGTTGGTGGCTTCAACCGGGAGTAAAGATCATATCTTTTGTCCCGGTTGAATCCACCAACCGGGACAAAAGATTGCGGGGCAGCCACGTGGCGCAGGTATGTGGACATCTTTAGTCCTGGTTGGTGGCTCAAACCGGGACTAAAGATGTTTTCTCGCCCACTGAAATTCACCTCTAGTCCCCTTTTTTTTACAAACCGAGACTAATTATTACAATGCCCTATTCTATTGTATTTTATATTCATATATAATTATAATGTTTATATGTTGATATATTTTATATTCATATATAATTAACATTTATTCATATGTTTATATATAATTAACATGGTGTTTCAGTAAAAGATCAGGTGGATGGGGAACCTACTACTATGGATAGTACCAAGGTTCCTGATGTAATTATAGATCTTGAAGAAGGTCAAGTGGAAGACATGGATCTTTCAGATGTAGATGAATAATATTCAATGATTCAATTAAATTTACATCGTCCATACATAAATTTAGCTATGTAACATTTGTCCTCACGTACTTTCTCCGCACAATTATTCCTTCGTTATGATCGTTGCGTGAGTAAGGGGTGTCCTCATTTGATAGGAGGATACTCAGGTCAACCGCCACCGCGAACGGAGGTTGCCCGTCAAACTGATCGTAATCTTCATCAGTTCTATCCTCGACTCCCACCATTTTCCTTTTGCCTGGGAGAACCACGTGGCGCTTTGGCTCGTTGGACCCTTTCCCTTTCTTTGATTTGCTAGCCATGTCCTTGACATAGAAAACTTGCCGTACATCATTGGCAAGGACGAAAGGTTCGTCTGAGTATCCAACCTTGCTCAGGTCGACCGTTGTCATCCCACTTGCATCAATGGTTACGCCTCCACCACTGAGCCTAACCCACTGGCATCGAAACAGAGGGACCTTCAGAGGTCCATAGTCCAGCTCCCATATATCATCGATGCTGCCGTAATATGTGCTAGCCATACCGTCGTATCCCACGGCATCGATGCAGACAGCGCTGTTCTGATTCGTGCTCTTTAAGTCTTGGGCCCGTGTGTAAAATTTGTACCCATTGATTTCGTATGCCCAGAATGTGGTGATCGAGCAAGATGGTCCCCTCACCAAGAAGGCTAGTTGTTGGTTAATGCTCGTGTTGCCCATGAGATGTTGTCGCAGCCAAGCAGGGAATGCATCAATGTGATGGCGTGTAATCCAGGCATCCGTCTTACCGATGTTTTTCGAGCGAACAATCGCCAAGTGCTCCTCGATGTAAGGAGCCACCAAGGAAGATTGTTGCAGCACGGTCCAATGTGCTTTTCGTACAAGTCATTGTCTATGTTTATTATTGCCTTCCTTCCAAGAGTTCCCTTCCCCGTAGTCTACCTTCATGGCTTGATTCGGCACCCGATGGGACGGAGGTCTTCAATAAAGTCGACGCAAAACTCAATCACCTCCTCTGTTCCATATCCATTGGCAATGCTGGCCTCCGGACGCGAATGGTTACGAACGCCCATATACCTCTCGAAGGGGAACATGTTGTGTAGGAATACCGGACCGAGGATACGGATCTCTTTGACAAGGTGGCATAGGAGATGCGTCATGATATTGAAGAAGGAAGGCGGAAAGATCATCTCAAATCTGACAAGACATTGGACCACATCATTTTGAAAGTTTTCTAGTCTGTTTGGATCGATGATCTTCTATGAAATTGCATTCAGGAAAGCACATAGCTTTGTTATTGTTGCCCGGACATTATCGGGAAGGATACCTCGAATTATAACTGGAAGCAGCTGTGTCATCAGCACGTGGCAGTCATGGGACTTTAGATTTGTGAACTTCTTATCCTTCGTGCTTATTATTCCCTTTATATTCGAGGAGTATCCAGACGATACCTTGATGCTCTCCAGGCATTCAAACATTATTTCCATCTCTGCCCTGCTCAGAGTGTAGCTGGTTGGACTTAGGTATTGGGCTCCTTTATCTTTTGGTTGCGGGTGAAGGCCGTCGCGTTGTGCCATATGTTTCAGATCGTTACGTGCCTCAAGTGTATCTTTTGATTTTCCGTATACACCTTGGAAGCCAAGCAAGTTTACGCAAAGGTTCTTAGTGAGGTGCATCATGTCGATTGCGTGGCAGACGTCCAAGACTTCCCAGTAGGGCAACTCCCAAAAAATTAACTTCTTCTTCCACATCGCTGCGTGACCACCTTCACTTGCTATAGATTGGTTGCCGGGTCCCTTTCCAAATACTACTTTGAAGTCTTTCATCATGGCAAACACGGCCTTTCCGTTGCGATGCTTTGGTTTAGTACGATGGTCTGCCTTTTGATCAAAATGTTTGCCTCTTCTCCGGACAGGGTGGCTTGCAGCAAGAAAGCGACGATGGCCCATGTACACTACCTTCTTACAATGTTTCAGGTACGTACACTCAGTCTCATCCATACAGTGAGTGCAAGCATTGTACCCCTTGTTTGACTGTCCGGATAGGTTGCCAAGTGCAGGCCAATCATTGATGGTAACAAACATCAACCCTCGTAGTTTAAACTGTTCCTGTTTATCTTCATCCCACATGGGAACACCTTCTTTCCTCCACAGCAGTTTTAGATCTTCGATCAGCAGTCTCAGGTATACATAGATGTCGTTACCAGGTTGCTTCGAGCCTTGAATAATAATCGGCATCTGAATGTACTTTCGCTTCATGCATAGCCAAGGCGGGAGGTTGTAGATACACATCGTCACAGGCCAAGTGCTATGCCCGCTGCTCATCTCTCCAAAAGGATTCATGCCGTCCGTGCTTAAGCTGAACCTTAGGTTTCTTGCATCCTCGCCGAAGTCTTCAAATGTTCTGTCAATGTTTCGCCACTGTGACCCATCGACGGGATGTCTCAGCATGTCGTCTTGTAGGCGTTCTTCCGCGTGCCAACGCATCAATTATGCATGCTCCTTGTTCCTGAACAGACGCTTCAGCCGTGGTATTATAGGAAAATACCACATCACCTTAGCAGAAATCATTTTCTTCGAGGGCCGTCCGTCAACTTTGCCTGGATCATATCGTCTGATCTTGTATCGAAGTGCTTTACAAACCGGACTTGCTTCTCGGTTCTCGTACTCCTCACCACGGTAGAGGATACAATCGTTAGGACATGCGTGTATCTTCTGTACCTCAAATCCTAGAGGGCAGACTAACTTCTTAGCCTCGTACGTTGATTCCGGCAATTTGTTTCCCTCTGGAAGAATGTTCTTCACGAGTTTTAGAAACTCGCCAAATGCCTTGTCACTGACACCATTTTTGGCTTTCCATTGTAAGAATTCCAGCGTGGTACCTAACTTTTTGTGCCCCTGTTCACAGCCTGGGTACAAGGACATTTTGTGGTCCGCCAACATACGCTCCAATTTCTGCACTTCCTTTACGTCTTCACAGTGCCCCTATACGTCGCGCAACATCTGACCAAGGTCATCGGCACCGTCATTTTCTTCAGCATCCCCGCTCGCCTCGCCCACTGTATTCTCTTCAAACCGACCGTATTGACCACAGTCCGGAATGTTGTCGTCGTCTTCTTTATCTTCTTCCATTGCAACCCCCACCTCTCCATGTGATGTCCAGCAATTGTAGTGAGGCATGAATCCCGACTGAAACAAGTGGGCATGAATAATTCTTGATGTATAATACTCCTTCTCATTTTTGCACTTTTTACATGGACAACGTATGAAACCCTTATGCTTGTTGGCATCGGCCATACTCAAAAAATAATGGACGCCTTGAATAAACTCTCTCGACCATCGATCCGCGTTGTACATCCATTGCCGATCCATCTACATGGATTGCACAAAAATCGTGAGAAAATTCCACGAAATTCAAATCATTTAAATATTATTACAATACTTATATATATAATCAGACAATTATTATATACTAATCCAATATACGTAATGTGTTGTTCTAAAAAAATAGAATTATTTTTAAAAGGTCTTTTAAAATGATAAACATAAAATTAATTAATTATTTTGCATCTATTTTAAAAGGTCCTTTGTCATCTATTTTATAACTTTTTTGTCCGAAAGATTCTCTCATCATTTTCCGTAAATATTTTTTGAGATAAAATTATACGGACTAAATTCCTATAAATGCTACGTGCTAAGATTACTTTTGTTCCTCTTTATTTTTCCCAACTTTTTTCTCAACACAATATAATGTGCTTAGCAAAATAATTAGTCCAAACAAATATTTTCTCTCCTCATGTTTACAAAAAAATCTAGAGATGAAAATGTATAGAAAACAACCGTAAAATACAAAGTGCTAAGCATAGATCATAAGAGGAAGAAGTTGCTAACCTTATAGATAGCAAAGATTTGTGTATTATCGCCAAACAAAATCACAAAAAATTTTGGCAGCACCTCCCCTCTAGCTAGAAAAAAATTTTGAAGACAAGTGTAGCAGGCTCGGGTTGGAGGAGAAAGAAGGAGTATAAAAAGCAAGCCATCTTTAGTCTCGGTTGGTGTTACCAACCGGTACTAAATATCATCTTTAGTCCCGGTTGGTGCTACCAACCGGGACTAAAGATGGCGCCAGAAGCTGTCAGAACCTGTCAGAGCGTCAGGAATCTTTAGTCCCGGTTGGTAACATGAACCGGGACAAAATATAACATCTTTAGTCTTGGTTGGTGTTACCAACCGGGACTAAAGATGCCCGGCGCTCTGACACGCTCTGACAACATTTGAACCAGGACTAGAGTTGATCTTTAGTCCCGGTTCGTGACACGAACCGGGACTAAAGTTTCTAGAGAGCCGTTGAATTTTTAAACCGGGACTAGATATCATCTCTAGTCCCGGGTGCAACTCAAACCGGGACTACTGTGATTTTTGCCACTTCAACCAATGATGATTTCTCCAGTAGTGTACCGCCAGTTCACAAACCCCTACCGTTGCTACTTATAAAACTGGTGCGTGTTCTATGACTGATTATGATAAGTATCGCTGGTGGTTCCTGCAAGCCCGTCAACATACTCATTTTCTGCCAAAAAGAAAAATAAAAAAATATAGATGATTTGCTTTCCACAAACATGAATACACACTTGCATACTGATTTGGGATATAATGCAGTAAGAAAATTTCACACAAAAGCAAATTGATGTTTATTAAAATTTCATGGCAAGAACACATTGAGAACAAATCAAAGCAAAATGATGTACTAAAATTCTATAAAGAAAATATCATGCACACCATATCATATCCATCTGTACCGATCTGTAAAAAACCAAGATCATGACTGTCGACAGGTAGGTTGGCAGTCCTCCGAGGGGATGCCCAAGGAGGTGAGAGTGGTCGGGAATGCGCCTCCTCTTAGGACCTGGTGGTCAACTCGAGTCACTAAGACGAGCCAAAGATCAAGAGACACGAGATTTATACTGGTTCAGCCCTCCCGAAGGATAATAGGCTTACGTCTAGTGTGTGGTGTTCTTTGATGGGGTTGATGATGAATAAGGTTTAAGTGTGAGTTCTTGGGGCTTAGAGCAAGCTTGCCAAGAACAAGCAAAGAACCGAGAATGAAATGAACTTGGATGCCTGGGATCCCCTCCTCAGCGCGTCCTGTCCTCCTTTTTATAGCTCAAGGGGGGCAGTTACAAGGGACTTGAGGACAAATAAAGCTAAGACTAAAGATCTAAAAAGGTGAGTACAAACAATATCTAAAAAAAGTACATGAAGATGTCCTCTGTGCCTTGCGTGCCGTGGGTGTCCTGGTGTCTTATCCTGTCTTTAGACCCCTCCTCTGCAGATTCCACCTGCACTGTGCTGTCGAGTGACGTCATTCCTTGCCGGGTTGTCCTCTCCTAATCTCCTTGCAAGCCAAGCTTCGTCCCGAGGAGGCCGGAAGTAGGGTCAAGGAGTCGAGGTCGAGAAAGGAGTGCCGAGGTCGGATTGGGGGGAGGTCGGGGCGGCCGACCCCTAGGGGAGGTCGGGCTCCCGACCTCATCCAAAAGACTTCGCAGTCCGACTTCAGCTTGATTTCAACTCTAGTCCGAGTGCTATCCCGGGGTGACACCCCCCACAATGACTTGCCATCATCCTAAACTTCAAACCCATCATTGTGCCATCACTCGCCTCCCCAATGTCACTGACGCCACCTTAAGCTAGATCTGTGTAGAGAGATGCCCGGGTTTAGAAGATAAGGAGCCACTATTGGCCAGACCTAGTTGCCTTGGTTTTCTTGCCCATATTTGTTGCCCCATATATGATAATTCTATATTATCGAGACAGTAATGGATTGTCTCAAATGAGAGGAGTATACGGTGTTGGAATGGTGGGAGTGGGTGGTGTCGCTGGAGAAAGTGTGGATGGTGTCGCTTTAGGTGATGTTTTCAGGCGATGTCCATAGGTGGAGGGGGCTATCAGGCACTGTCATCGGGAAGTCGTCAAGGAAACAGTTTACTTTCTAGAGGTGGAGGGCAGCATCATCATGAAGCGGGGTATGGGTGGCATCTTTAGGGGAACTCGATCATGGAAGTGAACTGCCTCGTCATTGGTGAAGATCTTGCATGTCGGCGGCTGGTATTGTCATCACTGGAAACCAAATCTGAGTGAAGATCCAGAATTAGGCGTTAGTGCAAGACATAACCAGACGACAGATGCGAGGCTGTGCTAAAACTATGATTGACATTTCACAATATTGTCAATTAGTTCAGCTTAAAAACAGTGATAGAGCGGTTGGAGTACGATGTTTTCTATAGTTGTTTATTCACATTCCATAACTTGATGATGCTATAAACCTTGAAGATTCCAAACCTATACGAGCTTAGTGATGTATATACACAAGCATTCGAAGATGCTTATATACCCGACCTAAACTAGACCTAAACTAGATTCTATATAGTGTAGTTTACCTACACAGGAGAGAAGGTGAGAAAAAACAGTTAATTAATGTCAAAAAGGTTCCTACTTAAGCGTATATATAATTAAGCAAACTTGAGTTTTTTTTGCCTTGTCATGATTTAGAGCTAGCAAAGGCTTTGAAAGGCAGTCGGTCCTAAGTAACTTCTATTAAATGAAAATGAAAGTTACAGATCCCTTCAACAGATGAATGATACCACTATATTGGAAAATGAATATACAAAAGCAATACCTTCATGGATCCCAAAAATACTGCCATCCCCTCTGGAAAGTTGTGCAAGTTGATTCCTGCAGGCTCAGAATAAGTATCAAATCAGATTATTGTAGTATCTCAAGGAACAAGGAAGCAAAATCACGCAACATATATCAAAAAATAGTTTGAATAATGGTCTGGTGTAAGTTCAATAGGAATGAATGTCTAGTTGTATGCGTAGTGATACAGAAGTCTTAGTTTCTTACCAACAGCAATAATGATCCCACTAAATAATACTTGCCAATGATGTTTTTTCATCATATCTTTACCTGATCCATCATCATCAGCCTGCTTTCCTCAAACTAAACGAGAACTAAATTTTGACCATGCAACGCCATTTATTACTTATACTGTTACACGTAGTACATAAAAGAGAAAACCGTACCCTGCTACTAAACTTGTCCAGTTATACCACTTATTTACAAATTAAAATACCCCATTGCGGACCTTAAAAAAATCTGATGAATCATTGTGATCAATTAATTTTTATATTCAGAGGCCTAAATAGCAAAATTTATCACTTACCAGCCAAAATGGTACGGAAGGCCCTGCTGTTTTTAATCATAACAAATTTTTCATGATATCAAAATAGCCTCGTTAAATTCGCGATTGAATATATTTTAATAGTATTTTTAAAATTGCAACTATTTTCTTATAAACCTAGCTAGTTTGATTTGGAACAAACATAGAATGCGAACGGAAGTCATAATTAGTGCGGGTGCGGTGATACTTTGGTGTGCTTGAACTTTCAAACATTAATAGATCATAAAGTAACAAGCGAAATGTCTTGCAACAGAGAAACATATTCTACTGCCACATACATGCAAATCGAAACGATTATTCTATTAGAATCTGATCTGCCCAGTCCTGACCATATATTGTACTAGCAGATCATATGTCGGTTGGAAGCAATTGTTTAGGACACCTGAGCTGCTTACATGTTGGAATATTGATCTGGCTGTCTTTGCATCGTCAATGATTTTCTAGACCAAGCCAGATACATGTACACATGTTCCGCCAATTGGTGTGTATTATAAATCCTTAAGAGAGTATGGCGTGCACAGTTCTTTAAATGTTTAATGATTAGGCTCCAGTATGGTGATTAGCTAAAAAACTGTCCTTGTTAACTGATCACTTTTGTCTCAAAAGAGATTTTTGTCATCATAACAAATTGAGAAACAACACAAATTGTATTCATGCACATATCCAATCCACATATCATAACACAAATTTTGATTTAAAAAATCCACAGATCACAAAAAAACATGTCGTTGTCCCGCCATTGTCGTCGTCCACAGCCGCTGCCATAGTCGTCATCGAGCCCCGTCACCCCTGCCGTCGGATCTGGCGGAGGGGAGCTCCTCCGCCTGACGCCGCCTCCTCCCCTTAGCCCCGGCGACCGCGAGCCCCACCGCCCTTCCCGTCGAATCGGCGGAGAGGAGCTCCTCCGCTTGCCACTGCTGCCTCCCTCGCCCGACGATCGCAAGCCCCACCTCCCCCTCGCCACGACAACTGCGAGCCCCGCCGCCCCTCCCCGCCTCCCTCCCTCCTTCCACCCGGCGAGATCTGGCCTCCCACCGCCGCCCGGCCTCCCGCCGCCCCTCCAGCCTCCGGCCTAGTGAGTGAGAAGAGAAGAGAAGAGATGGATGAGATGGAGAGTGAGGATGATAACGAAACAGATGGGTGGTGGAGAGAAAGAGAGAGACATATGAGAGGATAAGGTCCGTGGCTAAACCGGTCCAGCTCGGCTCGGTTTTGTTAGGTGCCGGTTTTACTAAAAACCGACACCTATAATATATTAGAGGTGTCGGTTTTTCTAAAAAACCGGCACCTATAATATAGATTATAGGTGTCGGTTTTTCTAAAAAAATCGGCAATTATAGGTGTTGGTTTTTCTTTAGAACTGACACCTATAATATATAGGTATCGATTTTTCTAAAAAACCGGCACCTATAATATAGGTGTCGGTTTTTCTTTAAGTGACACCTATAATATATTATAGGTGCCGATTTTTCTAAAAAATCGGCACCTACAATATAGGTGTCGGTTTTTCTTTAGAACTGACATCTATAATATATTATAGGTGTCGATTTTTTTAAAAACAGATACCTATAATACAGGTGCCGGTTTTTTAGAGCCGCTACCTATTGTTTTAATAGGTATTGGTTTTTGTTGAACCAACATCTATTAGGCCAACACCAATACATGTTTTTTAAATAGTGGGAGTATATAATCGTATTATGCTATGTTAAATTGTAGTAACTTCTAACACTTTGTTATAAAAGATTGCAGAGTCTCCTCATCTTCTCCGCCGATAGCTATATGGTAGGTGTGTAGCATGTGTGTATTTCACAGTCCTCAATATCAGGTATTTTGTGTAGCGTCTAAGCTTCAAAATTTATAATCCTAGGTCAGGGTAAGAATATATACCCAGTGTAACACCTCTCAAATACCTACAAAAGGTTTGGCAAACTATTACTCCAGGGAATGTCCAAGGTATTGTGTGCCATCTAGTGTAGTTATGTTCGTTAGTTTATAAGAGTCGGTTGCCAAAACGATCAAATAAGTGATGTGTCATGTGGTAGCGATCGGCCAATAAACCTCCTTTATGTAGAGGATTGTTAAATTCCACTACCTACCATCCACCATATATTTGTGTCTGCCAAGAAAGCAATATTACTAGAGTAAACTAATTAACTACAGATATGTTATAGGGGTTTTATTTACTGCAATTGCATTCGCTGCGAAGCACGGTTGTTTGGACTGCAACTATAGCATCAGCATGTACCTGCAGTATGCAGCAACTGTACTTGAACGCTTTTAATTATGAGTTGGACTTGAGGGTGTTACAGATCAGCTGACGTGAGGCTAATTAAAACTTCACGTCGGAAAAGGACCGGCTGGCCCGCTCGCAGTTTTCACCGTCGGTTCAAGTTAAAACTCTCCTTGAATTATCGCTACTTGTACTTTGTTATGAACAGCAGTGATTTTCTTTTACTACCCGTTCTACTTTTAACTGGAGGTGCCAAATGAGTTGGTACCACTACTATATAGAACTTATTTGTATATATCTTAGGCTTTTTATACAGCCCATTATAAAAAACACTAATAGGGACGCTTTATATGTACCAGCTGTTTCGAAAAAAAGGCACATATAAGGTATTCTCATTCCTTCTAATACTGCATAGATCAAATATTAAAAATCGGCACCTATAACACCTTATAGGTGCTAATTTATTTGAAAAACTGATGCAGATAATATATCATCGAACTTTTTAATAAACCGGCACTTGTAATGGGATAAAGGTGTTAATTTAAAAAAAAAGTGACTTTTGCGGGTGGGGACAAGCCTAAGAAACATGCGAGCCCACCTCTTGACCTTATCTCCATCCCTAGCCAACCATCTCTCTTCTCTCCCCAGCCCTTCTCCTCTCTTCTCACTCGCCCGTTCGGTGTCCCTGCCACCACACCCTAAGCCGGCAAGCAGTGGGCCACCTCATTTTCCTCCAACCATCGAGCAGTGTGGTATCTTCCTCTCTCTTAAGCCGGCAAGTGCTGACGAATGGCAATACCGCGTTCTCTCTCCCTAGCATACTAGTGTCGCAGTAGCCACCTCTCCACCAAGCCTACAAGCAGCGCGACTGCCGCCTCTCCCCCAAGCTTGTGACCGCCGTGGCCATGTCTCTTCCCCAAGACAATGAGCGACAGGGTCGCGTCCTCTTCGCTTAGCCTACGAGCGGTGGCCTAGAGATCATCGATGGTCATATCCGGACTCTAGGGTGGTGGATGGGTGGGTAGACTTCACCTTCACCCACATTGAGTAGCGGTGGCGATGGTGGCCTTCTTCCATATGATCCTATTTTTTGTATTTTTTTGTCGAGATTCTATGAGTTTTTTATGTTCACAATATTGTATGTTCTTAAATGTATTTGTTCTTGGATGTTATTATTTGTGTTTGTTCTTGCATTCGAGCTGATGCAGTGAATAGGGGTTGAGGAGGAATGCTTGAAGCATCGGCTTGATTCGAGCCGATGCATTGAGCCATCCAATTTTCTTTATTCGTGAAACCTTAGATCTATTAATTCCTAAACCGGCACCTTTGATTCTCCTCATTGGTGCCATTAATGGGGTGCCGACAGGTTGGTCCATGCCAGTTGGGAACAGACCACTGGTGCCGAATTTTCCAACCGACACCCAAGAGGCCACACCGTCACCTTTGAGATTCTAGGAATAAAAAAAGCAAAAATGCCGGCTCTATGCATCAGCTCCAATCAAGTCGATGCATTGAGCAACCGTCTATCATCACTGAGATCAAGATCATCCCCATCAACCAAACTATGGGGTACACGGTGCCCGGGTACCTTACATTGGGTCTTTGTGCCAAATAACATAGGGTGGGCCGAGTGCCCTAGGCCCATGTGGCTTACTTGTAATCCAAGAAAAAGAGATCCCCAAGATGAGATAAGAATCTTAAGTATCATTCATATCTTTTATGGATAGAATAGGAAGATTTAGTTGTAACTGACTAGATACTTTGTTTGTAACCCTTCCCCTCATCCTATATAAGTGGGGGCAGGGGTCCCAAGATCAGGATGATTCCTCACTACTCAGCATACACGTCATGGTGTTCGCTACATACTCTCATAACACCATATTATGCAACTCTCTACACAGATCCAATCTATTCATATTCAACAGGACTAGGTTATTACCTCTCGCCGAGGACCTGAACCAGTATAAGCCTTGTGTCACCATCTCTCCTTGATCTTGTGCACCCCATAAATATATTATTGCCGATCTAGAGTACTGACAGTTGGCGTGACAGGCAGGGGGTGCTAGATCAATCACTAGGAGGAGATGGCTTTTTTAAGAGTTGTGGTATTTAACATATATAATTAACATATGCTCGATTTAAAATTATAATAATCATATATAATTAACGTATGCTCAATTTAAAATTATTTTAAATTGCAGCAATCATAAATAATTCACATATGCCCAATTTAAAATGGTTTAAAATTGTAATAGTCCTAATTAACCTATGACTAATTTAAAATTATTTAAAATTATAATAATCATATATAATTAACACATGCTTGATTTAAAATTATTTTAAATTGTAATAATCATATGTAATTAACATATGCTCGACTAAAATAGTTTAAAATTATAATAATCATATATAATTAACAGATGGATTTTTAATACATTCAAAAAATTTACATCGTCCATACAACAACATAGGTCAGTAAATTTAAGATAATTTACAGCGTAATGGTTGACCTCACGTACTTTTTCCTCACTTATATTCCTTCGCTATGATCGTTGATTGAGTAAGGGGTATCCTCATTAGATAGGAGGATGCTCGGGTCAACCGTCACCGCGAACGGAGGTTTCCCGTCAAACTGATCATAATCTTTGTCAATCTTTTCCTCAACTCCGATGATTTTTCTTTTGCCTAGGAGAACCATGTGACACTTTGGCTCGTCGGACCCTTTCCCCTTCTTTGCTTTGCTAAACATGTCATTCACATAGAAAACTTGCGTTACATCATTGGCTAGGACGAAAGGTTCGTCTGAGTATCTAAGCTTGTTAAGGTCAACCGTTGTCATCCCACTGTCATCAATCATTACGCCTCCACCAGTCAGCCTAACCCATTGGCACCGAAAGAGGAACCTTCAAAGGTTCATAGTCAAGTTTCCACATGTCGTCGATGACATTGTAATACGTGCTCGTTGTACAATCGTATCTCATGGCATCGATATGAACAACACTGTTCTGTTTCGTGCTTTTTCTATCTTAGGCTCTTGTGTAAATTGTATACCCATTGATTTCATGTCCTTGGAATGTCGTGATCAAGCAATATGGTCCCCTCGCCAAGAAGGCTAGTTGTTTGTCAATCATCTCGTTACCCATGAGATGTTGTTGCAGCCAAGCAGGAAAAGTATCAATGTGATGGCGTGTAATCCAGGAATTGGACTTACCGATGTTTTTGGAGCAAACAATCGACAATTGCTCCTCGATGTAAGGAGCCACCAACGAAAATTGTTGCAAAACCGTGAAATGTGCTTTACGGAATAAATTGTTGTCTACAGTCATTATTGTTTTCCTTCCAAGAGTCCCTTTTCCCCGTAGTCTTCATTCATGGCTAGATTCGGGCACTTCGATTGGACGAAGGTCTTCAATAAATTCTACGCAGAACTCAATGACCTCCTCTGTTCCATACTCCTTGGCGATGCTTGCCTCCAAACGAGAATGGTTACGAACGTACTTCTATAGAACACCCAAGTACCTCTCGAAAGGGAACATGTTGTGTAGGTACACAGGACCAAGAATACGGATCTCTTTGACAAGGTGACATAGAAGATGTGTCATTTGTATTGAAGAAGGAAGGTGGAAAGATCATCTCAAAGCTGACAAGACATTGCACCACATTATTTTGAAGGGCTTCTAATCTGTCTGGATCGATAATCTTATGCAAAATTACGTTCATGAAAGCACATAGCTTTGTTATTGTTGCCCGAACATTATTAGGAAGGATACCCCAAATTATAACAGGAAGCAGCTGTGTCATCAGCACATGGTAGTAAGAGACTTTATGTTTATGAACTTCTTCTCCTTTGTGCTTATTATTCCCTTTATATTCGAGGAGTATTCAGACGATACCTTGATGCTCTCCAAGCATTCAAACATGCTTTCTTTATCTGCCTTGCTCAGAGTGTAGTTGGCTGAACTTAGGTAATGACTTCCTTTCTCCTTTGGTTTTGGGTGAAGGCCATCGCGTTGTTGCATATGCTTGAGATCATTACGTGCTTGAAGTGTATGTTTCGACTTCCCATATACACCTTGGATGCCCAGCAGGTTGAGGCAAAGGTTGTTAGTGTGGTGCATCACGTCCGTCGCGAGACGGACGTCGAAGACTTTCCAATAGGGTAACTCCCAAAAAATAACTTCTTCTTCCACGTCACCGTGTGACCATCTTCACTTGCTATAGGTTGGCTGCTAGATTCCTTTTCAAATACTACTTTTAGATCTTTCACTATAGCAAACATGGCTTTTCCGTTATGATGTTTTCGCTTAGTACGGTGGTCTGCCTTCTGTTCAAAATGTTTGCCTTTCTTCTAGACAGGGTGGCTTGCAACAAGAAATTGACGATGGCTCATGTACACAACCTTCTTACAGTGTTTCAGATACGTACTTTCAGTTTTCTCCATACAGTGGGTGTAAGTCTTGTACGCCTTATTAGACTGTTCAGATAGGTAGCTAAGTGCAGACCAATCGTTGATGGTTATGAACAACAACACTTGTAGGTTAAATTGCTCCTTTTTATCCTCATCCCATATGGGAACACCTTTTTTCTTCCACAGCAGTTTCAGATCTTCGACCAATGGACTTGGGTACATATTAATGTCGTTACCAGGTTGCTTTCAGCCTTGAATAATAACCGTCACCATGATATACTTCCGTTTCATGCATAGCCAAGTGGGGAGGTTGTAGATATACATCGTAATAGGCCAAGTGCTATGGCCGCTGCTTATCTCTCCAAATGGATTCATGCCATCGTAGTTAAACTGAACCTTACGTTTCGTGCATCCTCTCCAAAGTCTCTAAATGTTCTGTCGGCAGGGTGTCTCAGCATCCCGTCTTGTTGACGTTCTTTTGTGTGCCAGCGCATCATTCTAGCATGCTCTTTTTTCCTAAACAAATGCCTGAGCCATGGTATTATAGGAAAATACCACATCACCTTAGCAGGAATTCTCTTCTTCGAAGTCTATCCGTCAACTTCGCCTATGTCATCTCTCTAATCTTGAATCATAGTGCTTTACAAACTGGACATGCTTCTAGGTTCTCGTATTCCTCACCGCGATAGAGGATACAATCGTTTGGACATGCGTGTATCTTTTGTACTTCCAGTTCTAGAGGGCAAACTACCTTCTTAGCTTCGTACTTTGATTCGGGCAATTCATTTCCCTCCGGAAGAATATTCTTTACGAGTTTTAATAACTCGCCAAATGCCTTATCACTAACATCATTTTTAGCCTTCTATTGCAAGAATTTCAGTAGGATACCCAACTTTTTGTGTCTCTATTCGTAACCTGGGTACAAAGACATTTTCACCTTTTCACCTAGGTGCATCTCTTTTTCACCTTCGCAGTCCTCCCTTACATCACGCAACATCTAACCAAGATCATCTGCACCGTCGTTATCTTCAACAACCCCGTCCGCCTTGCCTGTTGTTTTTTCTTCAAATCAACCATATTGACCCCAGTCCAGAATGTTATCGTCTTATTTATCTTCTTCCATTGCAACCCCTACTTTTCCATGTGATGTCCAACAATTATAGTTAGGCATGATTCCCGACTCAAACAAGTGGGCATGAATAATTCTTGATGCAGAATACTCCTTCTAGTTTTTGCACTTTTTCATAGAAAACGTATAAATCCCTTATACTTGTTAGCATTCTCCACACTTAAAAAATGCACGCCTTCAATAAACTCTGTCGACCGCCGGTCCGCGGTGTACATCCATTACCAATCCATCTACCTGGAATGCAAAAAAATCATAAAAGGAAATTCCACGAAAGTCAAATGAATTAAATAATAATACAACAATTATATATAAATAATCATACAATAATTATATAATAATCTCACATACTTATACTTAATAAAGTCTATAATTATTTTTAAAAGTTTTTTAAGTTCTAAACATATTTGTAATGTATTGGACTTATTTCTAACTATTTTAATGATTTTTAAATTAACTTAGTTTTCTATTCTTTTATCTTAAATTTCTATATATATTTCTTCTTTGTCATCTCTTTTATAACATCTTTATTCACAAGCTTCTAATTTTAAAAAGTAACATAATTTTTCTAAAGAAATTTTCTCTCTCATCATTTTTCATAAACCATTTTAGAGATAAAATGTATAGAAATATATCTACAAATGTAATATGCTAAGCATACATCATCATAGGATGGAATTGCTAACCTTTTATATCCCTTCGATTTGTATATTATCACAAAAACAATTTAACAAAAAATTTTGGCAGCACCTTATTTCCTCCTCCAAACCTTTGTAGCAATGGCTCGGGTTAGAAGAGTAAGAAGAAGTATAAAAAGGACCTTCATTTTACTAAAGATATTATCTTTAGTCCCGGTTGGTAACACCAACCGGAAGTAAAGATCTTTGACAGCTTAACAAATTCTGATAAGAAATATACCGAGACTAAAATAATTTTTGGTGCCGGTTAAAAACATCAACCAGGACTAAAGATCATAAAAAGCCTTTGCACTTTTTTACTGGGACTAAAAATATTTTTTAGCCTTAATTTTTACGAGAACCGAAACTATTGTAAATTTTTTAGATGGACTAAAGACCACCTCGCCACTTTAATCCAACAACATTGTCTGATCATTTCTCACGGGGCATATTAATATTAGTCACGAGGCATTGCAGTAAAACCAATAAAGTTAAAGTTCACTGATTTATCATGATCATAGATTAAATAATTGAACTAAAAAAGGAAAAGAATTAATTAAAAAATTCAACAAAAATCAAATGTACTTGAGTTTTTACCCAAACCTCTCCTGCTTGCCTGGCCCATCACACGTTGAACCCACTGTCAGCCACACAAGTTAGCTTCACTTGAGTACAAAGTTCTCCACCGCTCAAGAGAATGCCAGAGAAAAAGGAAAGAGCGTTGCCAACACAAGACACGTGGGGGCCGACGTGCATGCGCTGTGCGCCACCTATATCCTCGTCTGCCGCTCCTCCACGACTCGCGCTCCCAACCGCCTTCGTCCATGCCCTCGAAGTTCCATTCTGTGCGAGCTAGGCCAGCGAGCCATTCAGGTTCACATCCTCGATGACCTCCCTCAGCTTCGTGCGGTCGTGCATACAGATGGAGAAGAGCACCGCCACTGCGTTCTCCTTGTTAAGCTTGCATTGATCATTCCTTATGATGCAGAGCATGCAAGGCACGCCACCAATCTCCGCTGTCGCCGAGGCAGAGCAGCTCAAGAGCATGGTGCCACGAGTCCAGGCGTTCGTCCGCGATGTCATCCGCGATCACCGTTCACTGCCAAGAAGGACGCCACCATCGAGCTCACACGTTACCGATGAGATGAGTAACCACCGCCTATGCTACACCGACAGCCACTAGCCGAGGTAAGAAGAAAAATGGAATCGTGATAACGTGTTCTTCATTTTCTCTTTTGGCCGTGACCCCATCCGAGGTATCGTTCGCCGACGGCGAACGACGGCAATGGCAAACATAGCCACTGGCCATAGCTCAGCTCGCTAGTGACCACACTATTAAAATTCGATTAAATCCAGGGATCAATTCACAAAATATTCCTCTCTCATAGAGCAACCGCTAGACTATGGATTGATTTCAGGAAAATCAAGGGCTCTTATTGAAAAATCTCTAGTTTGGAATCTTTTAAACAAAAGGACAATGATTAAAATGATGCTAACTTATAAAAATCTGTGGTAAATTTATTTTAACTCCTTTTAGGATGAAACAATTTCTATGAACTCACTAGATAACGAACTTTAGTAGAACTATAAAACTTGACACCAACAAATGCAAATTTAGTAAAAAAAATTTAAATAAGGAAAGTCACACATAGAGATTGCACAAACTTATAAAATACATAGAGAATTCAGTTTAACATATTTGTTGGGCTAGGTTCCTCAACTCACACTCTCTATTTAGGAAAAATCCTAAATAAAAACATATAGTTACCGTGTTACCTTTGAAATTATTTACATAAAAAATGAGCTAACGGTAGGCTGAACTTTAGGAAATTATATAGAATTTATTTTAATTTTTTTAAACAAACTTAAGTTCTACAGAATCATCAAAATGCCTACTTTTCAAATATAGAGTAAAAATATGTGCCTACTGTAAAGTAATATCAGTAAAATATTTATATAAAATATTTCTATAAGGAATAAACAACTTAGAATACACTTCAATTTAAAAATTTGTAGAAAATGCATTTTTAATTCATTTTGAGTGAACCAAGTTTCTACAGGACCAGCAACCAATAAACCTCAACTAAGTAAAATAAAATATGGACACTCATGTACCAAATATGACAGAAAGCATTACAAGGATAACCTAGATGCTAATAATGGTAGTTAAGTACTATAAATATGTAATATGTATGTATAAATATATACAGTCACCTTAGCTTCAAGTAAATCCAATTAAAACTTATTGGACCAGAGAAACACTAAGCTCAATCCTTACTTACATTACTCACAGTTTTAGAGCACTTAGCTCATACAACACTAACTAGGCTAGTATAATAAACCAATGACATAGAACCCCTCTAGTTGCAAAGTATGAGGTAAGATAATAAAAGATTCTAAACTTGTAGACTTAAGCTGAATTAAATAACAAATGTATTTTTTACTTAACTAGATAAAAAGGTAACATGTTCTGGACCTACAACCCTAAAGTCAGGCGACCTACAACCCTAAAGTCAGGCGCTTATTAAACTATAGAGACCTACAACACGTTATAATCGATAAAATGCTTAATAAATTCTTAATAACTCTAAAAAGTGTAAAACCAAAGATGTTAGTTTTACAAAAACATGTCTCCACACCTCTGTGAAATCAAATTAATAAAAATCAAATTATAGGAACATTGTCCAAACACCACCTAACCCTATGTCGCTACGTCCTGATAAAACTTCTAAAATTATAACTCTTAAATGGAATAAGATAAATTAAAAATTCTTTCACCTAAATTCATCTTAGGTTAGAACCTACTCAATGTAAAAAATCATGCATTTTAGAGCATTTTGTATTTTTTGCCCGTTTTTGGTGTTTAATTGCATATCGTATATTTTGTTTAGATAATTGCATAAATGGTGATGGAGAGGATTAGGTGATAACAATTCTCCAGATCAAGGTAAGTTCTTCATCTCTTTCCTTTGAACACATTGAATCCCATGTTTTGTCGGATGAAATTATTTGTTTGCAAAGTTGCATGTGAACATAAACTGTATCGGTATTTTAAAAACTTGGTAATGGTAGTTATGACCTATTTGCTGCATTTTCCACCTTGATAAATTGTACTCCTTGCTGATTGTACCCCTAGAAGTGAATAGAGTACATTCTCTATGCTCAAATGGGTTTAAATGTGCTTTGTATAACATACTTGCTTAGCCCTACTTAATATTTTGCAAATACTCGTTTCATCTATATTTAATATGTGAAATCTTGATAAAGTGTGCCCTGGCTGCAATGGGTAAAATATGATAAGTATTTGCAAACTAAAATGTGTGAAAATGAGATTTTGACTTGGGCGGCAAGTGGCATGCAATTGATGTATTTATATGCCGATAGGGAGAGTGTTTGCCCGAGTCCGTAAGGACCGAACTTGTGGAACCAAATTAAAGTTTACCGTACAACCACGTGTTCTAGTATGGGATAGCGTTAGCTAAATAATCTACTTAGCATCTAGCCTTGTATTATGGTAGGCGTGGTGAGTATAGGTTCGGATAACCCAGGGAAACTTCCTATTTACCCCGATAGGTAGTTTAGGCGACTAAGTCTGTCCAATACAACCATATCGTGCCACGTGGGTGGGTTCCTGTCGTGTCCGCCACCACGGCATTAAGTTAAGGCATGAGCCTGCCACATAACGGTTCTAGGTTATATTCCAGTATGCATAGGATGGAGGAAACACGTGTCATGCTGGTGCAAGGCTAGGGGCTAAGTAGTGTAAAGGCTTCGTGGTGACCTCTAGACTATACTCAATGTGTAATAGTATGGTGGTACCAACAGGTACCGAATAAACTAGAGCAATTTACTTCATGTGGGTAAGACTGTACAAACTCTGTAGAGTTAACAAAACTAATCGATTAGTCATGTTCATGGTCAAGAGTGCTTTGGTGAAGTGTCATGAGTGTAGACTGTTGTTTTAAAACTTGTGGATTTACAACTTGATTTTGAAAGTGACAACATGTGTTGAATTGTGTGAGTGTGGTGATATATATATATATATTTATATATATCGTGACTTGTTATCGTGAAGGATGACAACGTATTGATAAAGATGGGATCCTAATGAATTTAATGATGAACCTTAAAACTTGTTTTTGTTAATTGAAGCATCAACCCTTTTGTAAAAGTATTGCGAAATTAATCTTGCTTTGTGCTGAAAATGAACTAATTATAAAGTCTCCTTTGAAATATAAGCTTTACATGTAGTATGTTAGGTTTGAACTGTGCTTGTCAGTACATTAACTTATTAATGTACTGACTCTTGCTATTGGATTATCCATTTTGTTTGCAGATTTTAGACTTAGTCTTTTGAGTGATGCGGGTATTCGTCCGCTTTTTGTAGGAACTGAACTTAACGGGGTAAACCCCTAGTGGATGTGCTTGTGGGTGGGTAATCAAGCCTCTGCTGTTCTTTAATTTATTTATGTTTATTTGGCCGGTCGGCCTATATAAATATTTATGTGTTGTAATCCTTTAAATTCCTTTTATCTTACATGTATTTGCTATGTACATCTATTCTTGAGATGAAAGTGTGAATCTAGTGCACATCTTGGGAACTAGATTCACATGAGTAAGAGTTACGTTTTTTTGAGATGCTGTAGATCTTTAGCCATTTTGTCAAGTCTCCTGAATGTGTAACACATCTAGTCGTCGCCTTCAAGTGATTTGACGGACACATCTCAGGCTAAAGTTGACTACAGGCTAAAGGCCTAGCAATGTCTCACGTAACTTTCTATCGGGATGTCGGATGTCTCTTTATGTCTGTTAGTTGACTTGAAGTGATTCTCCTCAACTTGCAAACATAATGAGAGGTCCGGGTCATCTCTGACATTGAACTTCCACCCTCCATGGCTGGTATTCACGACGTATTCCATGTCTCACCACTCAAACTTTGAGGGTACCAAAAGAACAGGCAAGTCCAGATCAGATTGAGATTCAGGAGGACTTAACCTATGTGGAGAAATCAGCTCGTATCCTCTAAACAAGCGAGAGAAGAACCCGAAACAAGATTATAAAGTTCTGTCGGGTTTAGTGGACTCATAACTCGGAAGAATATGCCACTTGGGAAAGGGAAGATGAGTTGAAGGCCGCTCATCCCCATCTCTTCACAAGTACCTCCGAATCTCGGGGTCTAGATTCCGTTTAAGGGGGTAGATTTGTCATACCCTGGAGTTTTTCCCCTCTTAAAAATCATTAAAGAAAATCGCAAAAGAAAATATTTTTGATTTAAGCTAGAGCAAAGAAATAATTTTAAAATGCAAACTATAAGTGAAAATGGCATGGTAGGATTTTTCTTAAATTCTACATGTCAAAATACATTAACAAAATTTTTAGTGGAATTTTAGAGCACTATAAATAATTTTAACCAATAAAATCAATAATCAAAATTAAAATAAATCCCGAGAAATTCTTTTCCCCCTTCGTCCCTTTCCCGCCCAAATCTCTCTCTTGGGTCATCAGCCCAGCCCGTCGACCTGCTCCCTTTCTCTCTCCTCTCTGGGGCCGGCCGAATAGCTCCCTCGCTCGCGTCGCAAAAATTCTAATTCTCGTCCCTATCTCTCCCGGGCCACTGATAGGTCGGGCCCACCTGTCAGCCCCGTCGTCTTCCTTCGGCCGCACCACCGCCGCTCGCGCACCTCGCTGTGCGAATCCCGCCGCTTCTCGCCTCTCCCGTGCGCCGTAACTCGCAGCCTTAACTCCCTTTCATCTACTGCGGGCCGTTGCTGCCCTTATCCGCCTCTCCCTCGTTCATAAATGGCCTGATTTAATCCCTATTTCCTCCCACGAGTTACGTCGGTGAGGAATTACCGCCCCTCTCTGCTAATCTGACCTCCCCGAGCCCTATAAAAGCCGGTCACCTCCCTCCCCATTCTTCCCACACCTCACTCGAGCTCTCCCGTGCCCTATCCCACTCTAGCGCCGAGTTCCTGTGTTCCGCCGCCCTCTGTAGCTGTTTGGTCGTCGATTACTGCCACCCCAAACCACGCCGGACCTCCGCATCATCGTCATCCTCTTCGCCAGCGTCTGAGCCCTCTCATCCGCCACTCGTCTTGAGCTCCCGCCGTCCTCACACCACCCTGCACCGTCATCTTCATCCCCTTCGACGACCCGCGGTGAGCTCTCTCAGCTCGTGCGTGCATTGTCGCTCCTGTGTGCATGCGGCTTCGCCTGCACATTGTCGCGCCACTCCGCCGCCCCACGTCGCCGTTCCGATGGCACCGGTCGGTCTCCGGCCGCCCCGCACCATCGCCGACAGCCGCGTCGCCGCTCACCCCCTTGCTGGTCGTCCGATCCCCATGCTCGTGTGGCAACCCACGTGGCCGCCGCGTCGGTGTTGCGTCGGTGCCACGTGCGCCAGGCATCCCTCGGCTCCTGGACCCAGTCCACTGTGGATCGGTGCTACCATGGTCGATGACGTCAGCATTTGGCCACTGACGTCAGTCCTAGCCGCTGACTTAACCCTTAGGGATTTATTGTGCAATAATTCTTTAAGGTTTTTCTTTTTGAGTAACAAACACAGTTAGTATTCTAGAATTCATATCTTCTCAATCCAAGCTCGGTTTAAGTCCATTCAAATTTCATTAAACTCATAAAAATGACAAGAGTCTATTAAAAATGGTTTTGTTCCTTGTTTCAGTAGACTTTTAGCATGTTTTGTTCAGTGCCTTGTTTGTTATGTAGATCCCGGTAGTTTAGGTGACCCGGTTTTCTTCGAGGTTGTTGCAGAGTTTCCCCAAGTCGATGAGCAAGGCAAGTAATGCTTTATCATTGATCATATTGTACCTATTTTTGCTAAAATACATCATTTTCCTTATTAAACTGTATTTACTTTAGAATGTCATTTTATGGGAATATTACATTTATAGTATTAGTACTCAGCTTTAGATCTTGAACACCGTGAACCTTTGATAAACTTGGGTATTAATATGATTAGATTCTTGTCTAGGATATGCTTAGCCCTGCTTAGATCAACTAGCACACTAAATGGGTGTTGATGAGTAATTTTTCACGCACTGGCCTGAGAGATCTGCTTAACTCTAGTGCAGGTCCAAATTGGATCACCTTTGGTGATTTGCAGGACGTGCCAGTTGGTTTGATCATGTAACCAACAAGAAATAAAAAATAGATAATCAAATTATGATTAGATCCTAGTCGATCGACTGAAGATATACATAATACATAATTACTATTCCAAAGCACATTTAGACTAAGTGATTGGGATAGATCGGTAGTATACCTAAACAGCATAAATCACATATATCTAAAAATACATTAGAACAATAATTATATATATTTATAATTTAGCCGATGTTGTAGATCTAATATGTATCGGTTAGTACTCCGATACAGTTTTATATTAAGATATTATTTTAAGCTACACATACTAAACAAAGATCAATCGGGTGTTAATATGACTTAACAGATTGATACGAGGCTTAGCAAATTTTACTAGAATAAGATCTTAATATAAAAGGCGGTTTTAACACATCTATCAGTAATAAAACATATAAGATGGCTAAAACAGGTAAGATCGGCTGAAACCCCGATACTATCTCTAGTAGCAGTCATTGAGCCGAATAGATCTATATGATTCTAAGAGCGAATTAATAGATCAGACTGATGCAAGATTAAGTGCAAAAAGAAGCATGAGATCTATGTAGACTAATGAAAACTTTTCAAGATGGCGGATACGCCATATAACTTAAATCAACCTCTGGATCTAGCTCTGTCGGCTATTATCTTTAGGGAAACACTAGCCGATCATGGGATAGATCTAGACATTGATCTAGATTATATGTCATATATGATAAATTAAGCAATTCGTAGCATCAAGATCAGTGTCATGATGATGAAAGCACTAACCCCGATAGTACAAACCGCTTGTAACAAGAGATTACCTTGTTTGGAGATCGGAACCCGATGCAACCCAAAGACGAGGCAAGAACTTATCGAGATTTAAAGTAAAAACAAAAGGTGGCGATGCGCCGAGATTATATTGAGTTGTGTGTTAATTACATGGTCTCGGGTCATATTTATACCCGGATATACAATGAGTCCGTAACGGACATGATTCCTATTACAGATTGGATTACAAATATCCTAAACAAACTAACATTATCTATAAAGGAAACTATACAAAATATCCTAATTTAAAGATACAATTGCCATTGTAGGACGGTATCCGTAGATGGCAATATCTTCAAAGCACTTAGAAACCGAATACAATAACTATCTTCACGCTTTCCTTTCGGGATTCGTCTCATCTATTTCTCTCAATTGGAATCGGCTATCGGCTATCCTGTCCGACTCAAACTCAGTCGATTAGCTCCTTAGCCGATTCGGACTCAGCCGACACAGCTTCTGTCTCCGAGGTTCAAAACGCTCCCTTGATTTCACTTCAATCCTTGCTTCAAACTTGGGGATTTGCTTACCAAATTTGGTCGTTAACACATGCCACCCAAGTCCACAATATTGATAATGTTGCAGGTTTTGTGCGATCTCATCCTCGGAGAAAACCTAAGTCGAGTCTGTTTCGACCATTATGATAACTCTTAACTAACACCCCTTTCGTGCCGAACAAACTCACGCTGTCATCTTTGTAATCCAAAAAGCCCTAGCTAACAACACTCTCGAGCTCTCCAGCAATTTCCTCGGCTTCCTCGGCGAACCCGTAGGCATCCTCAACATGGCGACGAACTCATCTTCGAAGATGTCGACTTCAACCACCCCATCCACAATACCATCAGCCGAATTCCCAGAGGTAAGTTTCATCGGCTTCACCTTCTCTTTTTCTTCCATCGCAACCTAGTATCTGCCCTTTATGATTTGCTCTTTCCCTTCTTCATTTATGGCAGCATCTTGCTCACTAGATTGCAATCCCCAATCTCAGCCATCCCAAAAAATATCTTTTAGGTCCAATCGGCAACCAAGACCCCTCATAATTCATTAATGCTGAAACCAACCGGGTCCTCTTTAGGTTGTCAAACCCTAAGCTAGCTTACTAGAATGGAACTTTCAAATCATGGCCATCAACCGATAAGACATGGCCAACATGGTACAAAAGGGTGTCGGCTAGCAAGCAGAGTCATTGGGAAGAACTAGGGATAGCACAATGCTTAGCCCTAACAATAGCCGACATGCCTAAAGATGAGCCCCTTCTATCGGCTGTAAGCTATTTCTGGTCCAACACGTTAAATTCTTTCTTGTTTTAATCAAGGACCAATGACCCCCACTCTATTGGATATTGTTATGATCACGGGTCTTGATATCACCTCATCGGCTAACCCCATCAGCTTGAACATGAAATGCCAGTATTCTTTCAAGACCAGAGCCATTGGAGGTTGGAATGGATTCACAAGTTTGAACATGGGAACTAGTCCAGTGGATTCCAGAGAACATGCAGCTTTCCTTCTTATGTGGTTAGAGAAATTCTTGTTCTGCAGACCAAGCTACGGCCCCACGACCAATTGGCAACACAAAGCCAAAGCCCTAGTAGAAAAAAGGTAGATCCCCTTAGGAAAAATATCTGCTAGGGTACTTGTATCAAATGATGAATAACACATCGGCTAAAATTGCCACGAACTCGACCATCGACACTAGAGGCCCCTGGTGGTTGTTGCAAATATGGCTAAATCTGCATACATACAAAGTGTCTCAAAGGCTAGAACTGCAAGATGCCAGCTTCCCATTAGCACAGCCGACAACGGATGAGGATGGTGACGAAGTCACAACACATCGATGCATGTCATTCGGAGAAGCAGCAACATCATACTCGGGATCCAAACTCTCAGCCGATCTCTTCAAAGACTGGTTCGGAAATTTCTATGATGGGTTCCTGAGGACCTCAAGAATTTCGTTCGCTTATGAAAATTCCGAAGATTTTGAACTCCCTATTTACTTTAAATTTGAAGATATAAACTATGAAAAATTCGAGAAGTCAAGGGAAATCTTCACATCAGCTATCTCGCCCTGCATTCTCCCAATCGGCATTCACCAAGGCAGGAACGTTCAAGTAACATATGAATTTTATCATCCTATGAGCGCCTCCAGGCAACTGGGTATGGGACCACTGCCGATCGGGTTGTATTTCACCAACAAGATCAAAACCAGAGGTGAAATCAGTGCAAGCCTCATGATGGATTGACTATTAAACATGGAAGGCCCTCCTCTTGGAAGCATAGATAATATTGAGTTGGTAAACACTAGGACTGCAGCCTTCAGCCGATTGTGGGGTGAATGGAAAAAACATCTATTTCACCAATCGGCTTCCATGTACCTCACTACCATATATCTGGAGCTGATCCTAGAGGTAAGTATTTCTCCCTTATCACCTGTCATTTATCATCGGTTGTCCTCCTTTATTATCTGACCAACTCTGTTTTTGTTTGCAAACTATCGATTTATCTCCCCCTCATACTAGCAATACCGGGACGGCTATCCAATATGCTCCAGGACTTATCCCAAGCGGTGGTCTTGTCCCTTCGGCAATCGGCTATGAAATGCCGAAGGTGACTTCCCTGCTACATGGCGAAACCCGTTAAGCAGTTCAAAGGAAGAAGAAGACCAAACCATCGACTGCCGATCCGTCGGCTATGCGGAAAAAGCCTTCAAGGAAATAAAAGAAAACCATAGCCGACGATCTACCAGACATAGATCCAGACTTGGAGGCCTTCCTGACTCAAGAAGAAATAGAAGAGGCCATTGACGAAGCCGCTGCCGAAATAGCTGATCCAGAAGCAACAATGCAAACATCACCAGCCAACGACCAGGCCCAAAGAACGCCTAGTCCTCCAAGACGTCAGCCTCAACCTCGGCCTCAGCCATTACATACTTGTCCAAAAGTCTCTTCCTTTAAACTCATACGCAACCTCTTACTTAAATTCTCGTTTTGCAGAAGAAAAGGTTGGCCTCAAGGAAGAAATCGGCTCCAGCTCCATCGGTAATCTCAATTCCAAATTCTATCTAATAGTTTGTTCTTAAAAACTAATCGATGCTCAATCAAGCTTGTCTTTGCTTGCCTATAGCCTCCTCGTTCTCCAACGCCTGCCCCCAAGCATCAAGTGAGAGGACTCCATCGGCTAGGGGCAGCTACAATGTTGAGGCAGAAACAACATCGGCTCCCGTCATCCCTGTAAGTCTATTTTCTTCACACCGGCTGCTTACAAAGTTTCAATGATTAACAATTTCAATATTTTATTTGTAGACTCTAGCCGATATGTTTCGTTTTGATATAAAGGAAATCATGGATGACGAGGAAGACACCACTGACAAGATCCTCGACTATAGCATGAGTAGAGTCGAGTTCTCATACTATCCTAAGAGCAGATAAGGACACCACTGACAAGATCCTGGCTTTTGTTGTCGATGACCTGAAAACCACGCTGCGAGATTTGGCTCGTCGGCTAGAATGTTCTTTGGACTTCCTAGTCACTGGCTATGGATCAATCAGGGCTAGATTCGAAGATATCTAGAATCAGCTCCCAGACCATATAGCCGACGCCATCTCTCAAGCTGCATATCTTGAACAACATTGGCACAAGTTTGAAAGGGCCAAGCAAAGGATAGCCGATCGGCGTGAAAGGACAGCCCTCGAAGCCACAATAGAAGCTAATTGGCAATCCATACTGGAAGATAAGGTCAAACTTGACAAAATGATAGCCACACCAACTTCCAATCTCGATCGGTTGTGTAAGCGCAAAGAAGAGCTGCTAGCCGAACTTGCAAAATGTGATGTCGACATTATATCTGAAGAGCAAAGGCTTGCCGATCTCCCGAGGATCATATCATAACAGAAATCCAAGTTAAAAGCTTCAATGAAAAACCTATCAGATCTTACTAGAGCCTTGAAAGTGATCCTCGGGAACGATACGGCCGATCTCAAGGCAATCAAAGAAGTTGATAAGATCAGGCAACGAGCAATATCAGCCATCAATGCCTTTGTTGGCAATTAAATCAATTCTTGTAATAGGGCTGGCTGTAGCAACTTCGAACACTCATTGTAACATACAATTTTTTGTAATCGATAAGCTACTATGTCTTGAATACTGTAATATATTCCTCTTCTACCGATTTCCTCAATTTCCATGTCTTGACTGTCTCGAAAGTTTGCGAAGTCGTGAAAATTTCGAAGTCCTCTGATTTTGTATGATATATATGCCCTCCCTAATTTTTCAATGTTGCCTTCAGCATTGAGAAAATTATAGAATAACAACAACTAACAGTTGTCGGCTAGGATCAGCCGATTCAAAAATTCAAAGGGGAAAAACTTGTATGAAAATTATTCTAAAGGCGATGTGTATGATTGCACAACACATCAGCTAGCAAGGATCGGCCAGGACTTAGCCGAATCATGAGTTGATCCAAACACTGGGGTAATATTTCTTCAAGTATTTGCCATTATGAGCCCTTCCAAACACCTCTTCATCCAATCCTTCTAGCATGTAAGCTCCTTTAGAGACGCACTTGTGGATCTTCAAAGGTCCTTCCACATTAGGTGACCACTTGCCGAATTTGTTATCTCTTGTACCAATCGGTAGTATCAACTTCTAGACCAGCTCGCCTTCTTCAAAAGACTTAGGCACAACTTTCTTATTATAATGACGAGCAATTCTTTCTTTGTCCCTGGTCATTTTTTCCAAAACACACATCCTTGACAAGACCAAGTCTTCTAATTCGTCCACCATCAGATTGTAATAATCATCGGCTGTTAACTCGTCTTGGAGTTGAATCCTCCTTTAGCCGATGACGTTCTCCCATAGTAAAACAACTTCATGTTCATAGACTAATTTGTAAGGAGGTACTTGGATTGATCCATGACAGGCCATCCGATAAGCCCATAGTGATTTGGCTAATCGGCTATGTCATTGCTTCGGATACTCAAAGATCTTTCTCTTTATCAACTTGATCAAACTTTTGTTAGAAGTCTCAGCCTGTCCGTTAGTCTGAACATAATATGGTGAAGAATTTAATAACTTGATTCCCATGCCGTCGGCAAACTGAACAAACTAATCTGAGACAAAGATAGACCCCTAATCCGTGGTGATGGTTTGAGGGACGCCAAACCTTAAATGATATGCTCTTTGACAAACTCAATTGCATCCCCGGAGTCAACCTTCTTCCAAGGAATTGCTTCCACCCACTTGGTAAAATAACCGGTTGCCACCAATATAAACTTATGTCCTTTGCTCAAGGGTGGATTAATCTGGCCGATCATGTCGATTCCCCATCGTTTGAACGGCCAAGGCTTGATGATTGGATACATAGCTGAAGCTGGTGCCCTCTGGACGGCTCCAAACTTTTGACAATCTTGACAACCTTTATAATACTTAAAGCAATCTTCCAGCATAGTCGGCCAAAAATAACCAGCTCTACAAAGTAGCCACTTCATTTTGTGGGCCGATTGATGAGTACCATAGATCCCTTCATGCACCTCTCCCATAGCAACTTTGGTTTGATCAACACTTAGGCATTTGAGTATCACACCATCAATCGTCCGATAATATAAATCTTCATCGAGCAAAACATATCATAAAGCCTTGTAGCATAATTTCCTTGAAGTCGACTGGGAAGGATTTTGTAAATAGCTGTGAACATCATGCCTCCAGTCATCAGTTGAGATGGTTGCAATCTTCACTTCAACTTCTTTTGTAATCGGCTTGTAGCCCAATGCTCCCTAAGCCATATCATTTGCTTCAGAATTCTACTCCCTAGGGATATGCTTCAAGGTAACTAGCCAAAAACTATCCATCAACTCTCGGCATTTTTGGTAATAAACCATCAGCGTGTCATTTTTGCATTCATATTCCCCTGACAACTGGCTGATGACCAATAGTTAATCGCCCATTATTTCAATAGCATCGGCTTCAACTTCCTTCAGCAGCTGCAAACCCTTGAGAACAACTTCATATTCGGCTTGATTATTAGTAGTGTGAGTCGCAATTGTAAACGCGAATTCAAAACTTGTCCCCTTGGATGAGATGATTACCAAGCCGATGACGCATCCACTTGTGCAAACAGATCCATCAAAAGTCAGTGTCCAAGGCATGATATCAACCGAGCCGATTGAGTCATCTCTGTGTTCCACAATAAAATCGGCTATGGCCTACCCCTTAACTGCTTTGGGCGCTTGATACCTCAAGTCGAACTCCGTCAAGGCAAAGATCCACTTCCCAACTCTTCCTTTCAAAACTGGGGCCGATAGCATATATTTAACCACATCGGCTTTGCAGACTATCGTGCACTCGTTGGATAATAAATAATGCCTCAACTTTTTACATGAAAAATATAGCATAAACACAATTTTTCCATGGGAGAGTACCTTGTTTTTGCGTCCAAAAGCCCTCTACTGAGATAGAAAATTGCTTTATCCTTCCCCTCGAACTCCTGAATTAAAACTGAGCCGATAGATTTCTCGTCAGCTGATACATATAGCTTGAAAGACACTCCTTTTGTGGAGGGATTAATACTGGAGGAGAGCTAAGATAATCCTTGATATTGTCTAAAGCCTTCTATTGCTCCACCCCCAAGTAAACGCTTGATCGGCTTTCAACCGTAGCAAAGGAGTGAACGGCTCCATCTTCTTAGATAGGTTGGCAATGAAGCGCCTGATAAAGTTAACTTTGCCGATCAAGGACTACAACTGCTTCTTGTCCTGTGAAGGCTGAATACTTTTGATAGCATTGATGTTTCTTTGCGTCACCTCAATCCCCCTCTCATGAACAAGAAATCCCAAGAATTGGCCAGCCGATATGCCGAAAGCACACTTCATGGGGTTCATTTTTAGGTCATACTTCCTGGTCCTCTCGAGGACTTTCTCAAATTGGCTATGTGATCTTCGACCTTCTTGGATTTGACGACAACATCATCAATGTAGATTTCAACCAGGAAGCCGATTAAGTCGTGAAAAATATAGTTCATGGCCCTTTGATATGTAGCCCTAGCGTTCTTCAACGCAAAGGTCATAACGACCCATTCATACAAGCCGATTGCTCCTGGACACCTGAAAGCTGTCTTATGGATGTCTTCCTCGACCATAAAAATCTGATTATATCCAGCATTACCATCCATGAAACTTATTATTTTGTGACCAGAGGCTGCATCTACTAGTAAATCGGCTATTGGCATGGGGTACTCGTCCTTAGGGGTAGCTTTGTTTAAAACTCTGAAGTTGATGCACACCATAAGTTTGCCGTTTTTCTTGATTACTGGCACTATATTGGAAACACATTCTGCATATCGGCAGGGCCGAATGAAACTAGCATCATATAGTCGAGTGATTTAGGCTTTAATAGCATCATGCATATCGGCTAAGACCAGGCTTGATAGGGAGCCGATGTTCAACAATCGATCGGCTAAGACCAGACATTTCAAAATATTCTCAAGCAAAACTATCTTTATATTCCTTTAATAAATCAATAAGCTTGGTTCTAAAATTAGAAGAAAGACTTTTACTAATATATGTCGGCCTAGGCCTATCTCCTTGACCTATATCAACCTCTTCAAGCTCGTCGGCCGACATAAAACCTTGCTCGAGTTTGTCATCAAGATCGTCCACGGTGTCCTTGGCATAGACGTTCGAGCCCTCCACGACGCCCTCAAAGTAATAATTGAGGCTCTTCGTCTCCAATTGGCTGTATATTAGAATCGAACACCTTTAACGGCCTGCCAAACTTTGCCAGACAGGCAATCAATGCCGTTGACTTCCCATAAAGTTAAGTCGGCATTGGCTATGTTGACTGACCTATCGGCTGGCACGACTTCGATCATGTTGCCTTGCCACTGGATTAAGCTTTGATGCATTTCGAAGGGATGCAACAGTTGGCGTGGATCCAATCCCTTCAAAGCAGCAGGCAGTTTGACCCCTTCCATCAATGACAAAGAACATTGTGGGCACAGTTTTGCTGCCGACGGTCAGCTCGACATTGAGAACTCCCTTGGCCTCTGATAGTTTCCGACCAAAATCTTTGAGCACCATATTTGTCTTGATCAAGTCATCGGCTCCTTTGCCCAGCTTCCTGAAGGTAGCATAGGGCATCAAATTGACGGCGGCTCCCCCATCGACCAGCGTCGTCGACATCGGCTTCCCATTTACAAATCCTTTGACGTACGGGGCTTCAGGTGCCGATGCTCAGTCCCCTCAGGTTTTTCAAATACCACATGTTCTGGGGACAATACCAATTTGGCCAAGGTCTCCTCCACTGTATTTGCATCGGCTTCGGCAGCCTCAAACTCGGCTGGCAATAATGAACACCATGTTGACCGATGCAGCAGTTACTCCTTTTCCTTTAACCGCCCTCTTGGCCTGGTCGGCTAGACTTTCATCAGCTAGGGCAGCATCCCTTTTTACGCGCCATTTTTTGAAGGGTTACGCGGAAGCTACGCTAGCCGAAAATAAAAACTTTTCTACCGCGCAAACCAGGAACACTTGCAAGTAAGGGCCGATAGATCGTTACCGATTGGAGTATGCAGCGAAATAGCCAATCGGGACTATCCGATCCGAACAGTGTACCCGATTCCCGCAAGTCGACACGATTCCCGGGACAGCCGATTCACCAATCAGCCGATTCACCGATGCCGCAGTCGCCTCGCTCCGATTGCAGCCGATTCGTAGCCGATCAACAGCGCGCAACGTAGCAGCGCCTCTACCGGTATTCACACGTCCGGAAACAGAACACTGAACACCCGTGTGCTAGCACGCGATGCAAGGCTAGGGTTTGGCTCGAAGGTGGGGAGGGTTTCCGTGGAGATTCATCTCGGCACAATGCAATTCAACTGATCTGTCACAGCTCTCCACCCCTCGCCCCTTTATATAGAGTTGGCCTACTGGGACTAGTAGCCGATCATGACTCTATTTTCAATTGGATCTCATCTGTGTCTCATAGAGTTGGCCACCCATACGTCGTAAGACCATAGGACTCTATCCAATCGGATCCCTATCCGATCGAGCCGTATTCGAGTCTAATTCGAATGCTTGTTCTTATCCCCTTAAGCGTGTGACCCTGTAGGTTCAGGTATACTTGGTTTCAGCTATAGTCTAACTTAGCCGATCGTCGGCTCTAGTCCAACTCAGTCGACCTATCAATAGCGGCGCCTAGCAGCACATATTGACACCATAGTATACAAGAATATAATATCGGCTCTGAACCTGTAATGTGTACACAAATCCCTTTGCCTCACGATACCAATTAAGCTATAGGCAAGATGTGTGCCATACCTTCAATAGCTTAACCATTCACTCGAACCGTATTGGATTATCTGTCTGTTGATTGACTCCTCCATCAACTTAGCATGGCCATGCATTTCCATAATCCATTACCTCGAGGGGCCCAGAGATATCTCTCCAAAGGAGGGGCAAATTCCATCTTGATCACTCACATCCCACTCCATGTTTCATAGCAAACCCGAAGACTACTTTTATAACTACTCAGTTACGGAATAGCGTTTGGTAGTCCCAAAGTAGGCTACTACACATGTTGGAATCCATGGTGATCTCAGGTCTAAGGACTTTGTACCAGCACTACCTGAGACCAACTAATGGCACATTAATTCCTGTAGTATCTCACGGTGGGTCTATCCAACAATGTGTTCTCTAATACATATGTCCATGTTTATTGATTTGGTATCTCCATACCCATGATCTATGAGACATGATCATCAATCAATAAACATGCCGATCTTAGAATCATATTAGTTTCAATAATATGATATATGATCAGGGATCATTTAGAAATAGATTCATACATATAGAGTCTCATAAATAAGTCACGTACTTATTGATTAATACAAGATGTCTATTTCATGGAACTGAATAACACTTTATTCATAAATACATAAACATTGACCATGATATCCAACATCTCCATGTTGCCTCTAGGGCATATCACTAACATTTTTTTCTGCCTTGCTGCAGCCAATGATTGATCTTTTCTTGAACTTCTTCCTCCTGCCCGTTGCTTTTCATCCTCTGAAGACTTCTCTTATGGGTCTTCGTGAACATTCCAGAGGGACAACATTGGGGGTTGGCAGGCTGTTCTCCTTCATCATCTTCTTCATCTTTGTCCTAGAAGAAGTCCTGTTGGATTGGGCCAAGTTGTTCATGGACAGGGAGTTTTCTTTGGTTGAGCTGAACAGCCCTTGGGACAAATCGGATGGAGCTCTCTATCGGCTCGTCCTAGAACTCGTTGTAGGCTGGGAAATTTTCCAATGTAGGCAGCGTCATCCCCTGCTCCCAACAGAACCTGAAAAATTCACATCGCAAATGGGGATCGCAGCCGTCATGGTGACGGAAGTAGCCCACCCCCAGTCGATCGGGCGCCCTCTGATAAGGCTTGCCGTGTTGGGCCTCCTCTTCCTACTGGACCCTTATCTGGAATCGGAGTCAGCTATCCATGTTCCATGGCCGGCGATCGACTGAGTTCTCCCCATCGAATTCCTTCATGAATTTGAACTGGTCGGCTGTTCTCCTGGGTCGACGATCGGCTGGACCGCCGCTGGCATAAACCATGTTAACGGGAAAAGGATTCCCATCAACCTTCATCGGTTTCTTGGAGTGTTCAAATTTTATCTTTCCCGCCTCAATGGCCGATTGTATTTGTTGGCGGAACACCTTGCAGTCATTTGTACTATGGGAGCCGGTGTTGTGCCACTTGTAGTACTTCTTTTTCTTCAACTCCTCGGCCGATGGGATGACATGATTGGTCGAAAGCTGGATTTGCTTTTCCCGAAGCAGTAAGTCAAAAATTTTGTCGGCCTTTGCAATATCAAGTTGTCCTTTTCCTCTTTAGCCAATTTTTTACCCACTGGTAGGTGATGGTCTTCTTGTTCTTGGCCCACTCAGCTACCGCCACTTCGGTGTCGCTGTCGCTTGAGTCCGAGTCTGATGTGTAGACGACGTGGCTGACTTTCTTGAAGACTTTCTTGGCCTCCTGGAATCGTTGTTCGTGCGCCGTAATTTTCTGAGCCAAGTGGGCTAGGCTCTCAAAATTTTGGGCCGAAAACCTCTCATTGAGGGGCTCTAGAAGACCCTGGAAGGCAGAATCAGCTAGTTGTGAATCGAACAGCACTAGGCTATAACACCGGTTCCTCATATCCCTGAAACATTGAATGTAGTCTTGAACCGACTCGTCGGGTTTTTGTCTGACGCTGGTGAGGTCCGACAACTTCATTTCATGCGTGCCAGAGTAGAAGTAGCTATGAAATTGCTTCTCGATATCAGCCCAGCTTTGCACTGAGTTGTACGGCAGTGAAGAAAACCAAGTAAAGGCTGATCCCGATAGAGAGAGTGGAAATAATCTCACTCTGAGCACGTCCATAGCTGAGGTCTCTCCACATTGAGCCAAAAATCGGCTGATGTGTTCATATGTTGAAACATTGTCCTGCCCAGAGAATTTTGAAAAATCTGGCACTTTGTACCGGTTCGGCAGGGGAACCCTCTCGAAGTACTCCAGATAAGGGTACCGGTACATGTTGCCGGAGTCCTAGGGCTTCAGGCCGAACTGATCATGCTTGACGTCAGCAATCAGATCGGCCCAAGGCTTGTTTAGTTGTGCCTCTTGAGCTTGAACTTGCCGTATCAGCCCGTATTGGTCATACTGCATGGGGACTTGCCGATACTGCTGTGGTGAATGAGGCTGGTAATATTGTTCAAAGTTGCCCTCTGGATATTGATGCGGGAATTGATTCATGGCAAGAGGCGGCTGAGCCATCAAAGGAGGCAGCTGCTCAGGGGAAGGTCGGCCACTACCGGAGTGTTGAGGCGGATCCGGCGTATAGTTGCCGATCGGCATTTTGTGTATGAGAGGTTCTGTCCTATAGCGTGTGGAGTTTCAAGTTGTCTTCCTCTCGTTTGACCTCCTCAATCTTTTCCTTCCCCTTGCTCTTGCTGGTGGTGGCTCTACAGTCAAATTCTTCGAGGATCATGAACTTGTACTTCTAAACAATTGCCCTAGACCTAGTTTTGTAAAGGACTGCAAATAGTGAGATTGCAATCGTTCTATCATCTGCCGATACTAACCTTGTTGTTTGGCAGTAAGCTTGTCCATTGTCACGCCCAGAAATTCAGACCCGAATTTCCGAAGCTATATGTGTATTAAAATCCCTGTCCAGGACCAGCCAAGGTACACAAACGACAATTGTTGATATTACAGTTCCACGTCTTAGAAACAATACAAAAAGATTACAAAAGAGCAGCAGAAAAAGGAAAAGGGCCTAAGCCTAAGCTTGCCGCTGGCCCCGTGGCTTCGACCACACCACAGGCAGCTTCCAGAGTGTAGAACAAGCCTACTCCACTTCGTCTTCTGCTTCAGCTTCGGACTCAGGCTCTGATGAAGAGGCAAGGATGAGTACTTTCACGTACTCAGCAAGTCACGCCAGAAGGGGAGAGGAATGAATGCAGGGAAGACAAGGGTTTGGCTAGGGTTTGCTTTTGCACAAACAGCAGGGGTTTTCCAATCAAAAGGAAATTTTGAACACAACCAACACAATAATAATATAAGTAATTTAAGCATTTTGAAAAACCAACACTGCCCAACGTTATCCCCATGTTGGGATAGGCTCAAACCATCCACTTATTCTAGTCATGTTCCAATAATTTAGGGTGTAAAAGTGTGGGACTAATCACAGAGAGCTCGGTCGATCGCCCCATCACTGTGGGCATGGCTATTCGAATAGGTTTACTCTGATCAGAGGTGTACAACTGTACCCACAAGACACAGCCCCACGACACGGTCTCCCGTGCGCCGGAATACCACCGCCGGTACCCCAAAAAGGGAACTATGATAGGACCTTTCGTATAACCCCCCCACTAACACAGCGAACCCCACCAAGGTTTCGCCCCCACTCCCAGACCCTGGGAGTGGGCAGCCCCCCGAGTGCCTTGGTGAATCCGGCAGCCCAGCAACCCTTATACCGGAGCCGACTGAAACTCCATCCCGTTCACCCTTGCAGATGGGTTCGTCAGCTAGGAGAGACTACACTATGGGACCTACTTTACCCATTTCAACTTGTGGTTTGCACGGTCATTCTCTCGAGGGGTCCTGTGAACCGGTCCTTAACTGCTATGGACGCCGCTAACCAAAACCATGGCGTCCACAGCCCACCATTTGTCATATTTTAGTTATTAGTCCGGTTCACCTTAGACTAATTATTGATCCTCCGAAAAGAAGTCCAAGAGAGATAAATTAAGTGAGAATGACCCATTTAGTGAGCTAGTGAATCTATGCCAGGCTAAGCATAACCTAGTCCTGAATCTAATCACATTATTTTCCCAAGTTTTATCAAAGGGTTTGGGGTGTCAAACCTAAGGCATAAGCTAAGCATAAGGTGTACTATTTCCCATGAAATGACAATATAAAATACATGCAATTTCATAGAATAAAACAGGTGTTTTAACAAAATGGGAGCAATATGATCAATAATGTGGTATGACTTGCCTTGCTCTTCGTCTTGGGGGACTTCCGCGACGACTTCAAAGTAAACCGGGACGGAGGGACTACCTGGATCTACACGGCAAACAAACACTTCAACAAAACAGGCTAAAAAACTACTAAAACCGGGAACAAAACCATTTTTAATGGATTCTTGGCATTTTTATGAATTTAATGAAATTTGAATGGGCTAAAACGGAGGTCGGATTGAAAAGATATGATTTTTGGAAGATTATCTATGTTTTTAGTAAAACAGGAAAATCCTTAATAATTTATTGCATAATAAATCCCGGTATTGCGTCAGCGCTAGGGCTGACATCAGCGATGGCGTCATCGGCCGTGGGAGCACAGGTCCACGGTGGACCGGGTCCACGGCCAAGAGAGAGCGGTGCACCACGTGGCGCCGATGCGGCGGCCACGTGGCGTGCCACGAGGGCAAGCGGGGGCTGACGGCCCTGATCTGCCGAGGCAGATCGGACGGCTGGGATAGGGGCGTGGGCGGCGCGGTCGTTCGGCGATGGCGCATGGTGGCCGGAGATCGCTCGGCGCCATTTCGGGCGACGACGTGGGGCAGCGGAATGCCGTGGCTCACGCGTGGGCGGAGCCGTGCGCACTTGGGAACGGTTGCGTGCATTCGGCAAAGAGAGGAAAAGGGAGGGGCACTCACCGTGGGTCGCCGGAGGTGGAGGGGACGACGGCACGGACGGTGAGGGAGACGGCGGGCGGCGACGAAGAGGGCAACTGGGGAAGCTCGAGAGTCGGGGATAGAGATGAAGACGGCGGCGACGTCCGGGACTGCTCGGGATGACGAGGAAACGCGGCCAAAGTCCGATGGAGAGCGGCAACACTCGGGCGCACGGTGCGAGAATGAGAGGGAGTGCAGGGAGCTCGGACGAGGGTGTGGGGAGCTCGGCGAGGATGGGGGCCGGCTTTTAAATTGGACGTGGAGGTCGGTGGTGACCGGGATAAGGGGGAATTGATCGCCGGAGTTAAGAGGGAGGAATTTGGGGAAAATAATGGCCGGCGATTAACTCCGGCCATTTAGGGCTGCGGGAGAGGGGGTCGGGGCGATTGAAGGCGGCGGGAGAGACGGGGGAGTTAGGGCGGTGCCTTTAGGGCGCGCGGGAGAGGCAGGCGGCCGGGATCCGCGTGGGACAAAGGCGGCGCCAATGGCGGCGGGGCGACCGGAGGTAGGGGACGGGGCTGACTGGTGGACCCCACCTGCCGGTGTCCGGGGAGAAGAGGGAGGCGAACTGGACTTATTCGCGGCGCACAAGTTAAACGGGCTGCGGCCTTCGCCGGCGAGAGAGAGAGAGAGAGGGGCGCGCGGCGCGGAAACGGCTAGGCCGTTGGCCGATCGGCTGGGTGATCGGTGGCGTGCGCGAGAGAGGATGGGCCAGCGGCCCACGGCCGAGAAAAAGAGCGGAAAAGGACGGAGGAGAGAGAAAAGAAATTCCCGAGATTTATTTATTCCGGTTTTGGTTTTAATTGGTTAAAAATTATTTCTTGTTCCCTGAAAATTCCACTAAAAATCCTATTAGTGTATTTTGACATGTAGAATTTAAGAAAAATCCTACCATGCCATTTCCAATTAGCATTTGGCTTTTAAAATTATTTATTCTCTCTAGTTAATTCCAACGATTTTCTTTTATGATTTTTCTTTTGGATTTTTAACAGGGAAAAACACCTTAGGGTGTTACAAACCTACCCCCTTAAACGGAATCTTGACCCCGAGATTCGGAGGTACTGGCGAACAGATAGGGATAAGCGGCCTTTAGCTCATCTTCCCTCTCCCAGGTTGCTTCTTCTTCGGAGTGATGAGTCCATTGAACTCGGCAGAATCTGATAACCTTGTTCCAGGTCCTCCGTTCACTGATTTCGAGTATCCGTGCTGGTTTCTCTAAGATCTTCCTGGATATCGTTCTGATCTGGACTGGCTTGTTCCTCTGGAACTCTCAAACACTTCTTGAGTTGGGAGACGTGGAAAACGTCATGGATTCCCGCCATGGTAGGTGGCAGTTCAAGTTGGTATGCCACTTTATCTCGTCGCTCTTGTATCCGATATGGTCCCACATAGCGTGGTGCCAACTTGCCCTTGGTTTGGAATCGGTGCACTCCCGTAGTGGGGTGACACGAAGATATACATAGTCTCCGACTTTGAAAACTTGCTCTGCGGTGATTGTCTGCATAACTCTTTTGACGAGACTGTGCAACTTTCAGCCTTTCTCTTATGATTCTGACTTTCTCTTCGGCATCACTTAACACTTCAGTCCCGAACAACTGACGTTTGCCGGTCTGATCCCAGAAAAGCGGGGTTCGACACATTCGTCCATAAAGTGCTTTGAAAGGTGCCATCTGTAAACTGGCCTGATAACTATTGTTATAAGAGAACTCTGCATAGGGAAGGCTCTTATCCCAAGCTCCTCCGAAGTCCAGAGCACAAGCTCGCAGCATATCTTCCAAAACCTGGTTTACACGTTCTGTCTGACCATCGGTTTACGGGTGATAGGTCGTGCTAAAGTTCAACCGAGTGCGAAGTTTCTCTTGTAGTTTTTGCCAAAACTTGGAGGTGAACTGACTACCATGATCAGATACTATCTTCTTGGGTACACCATGAAGACACACAATCCCTGCGAGGTACAATTCTGCTAACCTTCTGCCCGTATAGGTGGTAAGCACTGGGATAAAATGAGCCACTTTAGTGAGGCGGTCGATTATAACCCAGATAGAATCGTGTCCTGATGATGTCCGAGGTAAACTGGTGATGAAATCCATCCTGATTTCCTCCCACTTCCATTCTGGGAAGTGGCTATAATAATCCAGCAGGCCTCTGGTGTTCTGCCTTTACTCGCTGGCATACATCGCATAGTGCCACGAACTCTGCTTATTTCTCTTTTCATGCTAACCCACCAGAATTTCTCCTTATGGTCCTGGTACATTTTGGTTCTTCCCGGATGGATAGAGTACTGACTCTAATGTGCTTCAGTAAGGATTAACTTTTTCAATTCCTTATCTTCTGGCACACATATCCTGCTGCCCATCCATTTGGTTCCGTGTTCATCCTCCGTGAAGTCACGAGCTTTTCCCACCCTCATATTCTTCTTAAGCTCAGCTATGCCAGGATCTGAGGCTTGTGCTATGCGAATTTGATCTAAGAGTGTGGGTTGGGCCTCAAGAGCGGCCACAAATCCGAGTTCAACAATTCCCAGGTTTAGGTGCTCTAGATCTTGTAGTAACTGTTCACATCTCCCTTCTATGTGAATAGAGTTGCAGTAACTCTTTCTGTTCAGGGCATCAGCTACCACGTTAGCTTTGCCGAGGTGGTAGTGTCAAAACTCGGTTTCGGCAATAGAAATTTCGGGGTGCAGTCAAGATCACCAAGCTCGATGGGTTAGGTGGAAAACAAGGTTTAGACAAGTTTAGGCCCTCTCGTGAGGTAATACCCTACTCCTGTTTCGGGGATTCGATCCGCCGAGTGTTTATTGATCTCAAGATCTGTTGCTCCTAAAGTCAAAAGCTCTTGCTCATGAATCTGATCTAAAGCCGATATCCCTCAAGGGACGCCCCTTAACCCCCTTATATAGTCTTGAGAGGCGGGCTTACAAGTCGGAAACCCTATCTTACTCTAAGTCGGTTTCCTCAATCTTACCAAACCGTGGCTGTGAGCCGTTGCCTTATCTAATCGGTAACGTAACACCCGAGTCATAGTTGATTTACATAATTGGCAGGCGCAACCTATCCCTATCTCCTGTCGGATAAGCTTGCCATATAGGTGTCCGATTGCCATAATCTCCACAGTAGCCCCCGAGTCCTTCGCAGTCGACGAGATAACTTTGCCCCGAGCCAAGATAGCTCACAGCCGAACAACTCTTTTGCCGAGTACTTTTGGCGCCGAGTGGTTCCGTCATCTCTGCCTGAATCTCCCGGGTGGCTCCAAAGACTGTGAAGGGCTGGAAAATATCCCTAAAAAATTCTCAAAAAATAAATATCTAGGTGCATCTCCTGATGCACCTAATTAGGTGTAGCCCCCGACTATGTGATTAGTCAAAAACAAACTAAGCATATAGTCAAGAACTATAAAAAATCATTCTTATATAAATGCTCAGCTTAAGCTAAAGCAATCATAAAAAATCTCATCACTAGGCAAACTCATGCTTATCCGAGTAAATTTGCCCGAGTCGTCTCGAAACAAATAATTTAATTAACCCTCATGGGTAATAAATCAATTCACTTGGCAAGCTCGTGCTTATCCGAGTTAACTTGCTCGAGTCATCTCAGGACAAATTTTTCGGTCATCTAAAAAATATGACCAAAATATTAAATAGCTCATGCTATAATATTAGTCTTAATCGAAAAAGATCTTCACCAAGGTGGAAAGATTGCATTGATTTAATCATTTAATCAAATGCTTAAAAACCAAACAGTCCCTGTCATCAAGGCATCCATAAAAAGCTTCACTGTTTGTCACCTTTCAAATTGCATCGTGCCAACTTCTCACAAAGTTGTGCAAACCGCGGTATGAAAGGATTTTCAAAGGTAGAGGGCACTCAAACACGCGCATATTTCCAAAGCAAATCTGCTTAAGTTCATTCACTTAAGTCCCTAAGGACACGCGTCAGGCCACACCTTAGCTGGGCCGCAAGTCTCTCATGGGCTCGGCCCAATCGCGAGAAAACCTAGTGCAACCCTCAAACCTCTTACAAAGCCTCGAGGTCATCCTCGCCACTTCGTCTTCCCAGAAAAAATTTCCCACTAGCAACACGTTTCACCAGCGTGCAGCGGAAAACCCTAAGCTCTTGCTCGCACCCAATCCACCGATCCAGAAGCTCGCCACATCTCCAGCTAGCCTTCGCATCCATCTCCACAGATCCACATCCCCCAAGCCAGATCCATTCCCCCACAAACCACACTCATGGCGGGAGAGAAAAGATCCCTTTCGAGCAATGGGCTACCTCGGATGTCAGGGAGTCCACTCTCAAGGAGATGGTAAAGCACGGAGTTCTCCCCCCTAAGGAGATCGTAGGCTGGCGCCTAGCGGCCGGTGAGGAGTTTGCCACTCCGAACACCGGTGAGCTCGTTGTCTTCACTTCTTTTTTCTATTGCGGTTTTAGCCTCCCACCTCTGAGTTCTTTAGGAGGCTTCTTGACTACTACGGCCTTCAGCTTTATCATCTGAATCCAAACTCTATGCTTCACATTGCTCTCTTTATCCATGTGTGCAAAGCTTTCCTTGGCATCCTCCCCCATTTTCAACTCTTTCGGCGTATGTTCTATCTTAAGCCGCACCCGAACAAGGATCAGCCTTGCGTTGTTGGTGGGGCGGGCTTCCAACTCCGCAGATCCCTCCGCAAAGAGTACTTTTTTCTCCCCTTGAAATCTTCTAACAAGGGCTGACACGCGAGCTGGTTCTATATCACCAACCTTGAACCCAGCCTGCCAAACTTCGTTGGCCTTCCCCCTGTGCCTAGGCCCAACTGGAGCACCGTGCTAGTGGCCCAAGACTGGGATGAAGCCAACAAGTTGTTAGCTAAGATCTTGGAAATGAAGCAGAAAGGTCTTCGGGGTGAGCAGATCACTCGGCACTTCATTAGGAGCTGATTGGCTCCGATCAAGGAGCGGTCCAAGCCTGCCTTCGAATACGAGGGTGAGAAGGACCCCAATCGGGAAGACCACAACTCCCTCAGCTTCGAGATCTTGAAGATTCGCATGTACAATGTCTTCTCGATTGGGATTGCAGTCGAACACAGCCTCATGCTGCCAGTCCTCCCATACAGCTGACTTAACTCCTTCATTGCCATTCAATCTTGATGTCACACTTCTTAGTGTTGAAAGAATCTTTCTTGTAGGAAAATGCCTCCATCATTTCGAAGCCATATAAAATACATCATGAGGATGCGTCGGCTAGGCCTGCTAAGAAGCTAGCCGGCGGCGTGAAGATCCAGAGCGATCCAGCCGGGAAGAGGATGGCCCCGAGTGAAGACATCAATATGCGAGCGAGCAAGAGGCGGCTAGTCATTGATGACTCGGACGACGATGTCCCTGCCCCTCAAGCCGAAGCGACTCCTCCGAGGCCGTCACCGAAGACGGCGCCCAAGATCCGCCGATCGACCAGGTACGCCTTACGACTGAAGAGCTCCTTGTTTGAAAGTTTCTTCGTCTTTATCCCGATTGCTCTGTCTTTCTCTTTGCAGAGGCCTCAAAACATAGACCCGCTGGGCGCAGTGAAGTGCCAACACCAGCTGCAACAGCCGAGGCATCAAAGCCTACGGAGCCAAAACCCCAGAGCCCTCTCTCGAGCGAGAGCGCTCCGGGTGGGAAGCTTTCACCTCCCAGCGAGGACACCCCAAGGAAGGAGCCCCCAACCGCTAGCCGGGGTACCCCGACTGGAAACAAGTCGGCCGCAGAAGAGCCCCCGGCCGCTACTCAAAGGGCCCCGACCGAAGACCAGTCGGGCAAGAGCCAAGAAGGGAAATGCAGCCGAGAAGTGCCGGTTAAAGATTCAGCCACCGAAACCGGTAAGTCTTGAATCAATCTCTAGCTTTTAATCTCTGGTTTAATTTTTCTGTACCTTCTTCTACTCCTTCTGATTCATTTAGCCAAAGTAGAGGAGATTCCCAGGTTGCAGTCCTCTGAAACCTGGGTTCCTCCGATCAAAATTGAGTGGCGGGATTCCGAAGGCCAGAAACAAGGCATCAGCTTGAACAAACAAATGGAAAATGAAGAAAGAGATTTGCTTGTAGATAGCTCGAATGAAGCGACTCGGCTATTAAACGTAAGTTCTGATCCTTTTTTGTCGTAGCTTCATCATCTCTTTTCAGTAGATCAACTTCAGAACTTGTATGCAGAGGGTGTACTACAAATCAATGGCCAACTCCGATGCACTTGAGAAGTTGGTCCCGCATCTGAACTCTCTGGAGAACATCCAGCAAGAGTTGAAGACCACTCGAGAGGAAGCTGCATCGAGGGAAGCAGCCCTAAGGAGAGAGATAGCCGCACTCCGGGAGGAGAACCTCGACCTCCGAGGTTCAGTCGGGAGTAAGCTTAACCCTCTCGGTCTCTTTATGCCTTTAATTATAATCTGTGCTGATCTTGGTTGTTGATAACCTTTCTGTTGTAGAAAACTCGTCGGAGGTCCACTCGCTCCAGGTCCAGCTGGATGCAGTCAACATCAGCAAGGCCGAGCTGGAGACCGAGTTTGAAGGTGAGCTTTTTTTTTAAATGTAACGTTCTCTGTGTTGCTTCGTTTTTGATTGCTTTGTGTGATTGTATGTCTTTGGCAGCTTACAAGGTCAAGACTCGAGCCCAATATGATGTTTTGATTGAGAGGGTCAAACAAGCTGGAAAAGTCAGGGAAGATGTTGCTAACGTGGCGACACCGATCCTGTTGTCATTGTTCTATCACGGAATCGTGACCAGCTTGTTGGACCCAGTCGAGGTCTTCGACAAGCTCCGGAGGGCCCCTGATCAGTACTTGGTGAATATCTCTAAAGCAGCTACCATGGGAGCGGGCCTCGTCCTTGCACAGACCAAGTCGCTCTACCCCCGGGTAGATGTCAATTCAATCGGGGAAGGTTTTGCCGACGACACTTCAGACGAGCAGGCCTTCGACCGTATTAGTGAAGCGCAGGAGTCGGCCAAGAAAGTAGCCGTCGATGTAGTAAACAATTTTCAATCTTGATTGCTCTGTGAACATTGTATGTTTGTGACTTTATGATGTTACTTGTGAATATTCAGTTTATTTATGTTAATGCCCTGATCCGAGTTTTTATGTAAAATTTCTTAAGTAATTTTCGTCCGACTGTCACCAAGCCTAAGCTTGATTAGGTCATCTAAAAATTCTCAGTCCTTATGCATTGAACTCGAATCAAGGGATATTAAACAATGATAAACCAAACATGCATATGTTGCCGACGAAAATCATGCTTTATTGTCATATGTACAGCCCCCGATTGCTAACTCAAGAAGTCATCTTGCTTGAGATTGGCAGTCAAGAAAAACATGATACTTAAGGCAATTTAAGCATAGTATCGTCGGAGATGTTCGATGTTCCGGGAGTTTTCCACCATGGATCCGTCTTCACGTTTTAGTCGATATGCTCCTGGCCGAGTCACCTCAGCAATTATATATGGTCCTTCCCATAATGGAGATAACTTGTGACGGTCCTTGCTGGTCAGAATTTTGCGTAGAACCAAATCGCCACAATAAAAGCTCGTGCTCGAACGTTGCGACTGTGGTATCGTCTGAGTCCCTGAAGATACCTTGCCGACTGGATCAAAGCTGCCTCACGGGCTTCTTCCAGTCGGGTAAGGTCATCCACTCGGTCTTGATCGTAGCGTTCGTCGTTAAAGCTGCGGACTCGGAGAGATTCGTACTCCATCTCGTTTGGCAACATGGCTTCTGCGCCGTAGACCAAAAAGAAAGGAGTTTGGCCGGTAGCCCGACTGGGCGTAGTCTGCAGAGACCATAGAACCGAGGGATGCTCTTGGACCCATTTGCCGGCATAAGGGTTTAACCGGTCAAACACTTGGGCCTTGATGCCTTGAAGAACCATGCCGTTGGCACGCTCAACTTGTCATTGCTTTTGGGATGTGCAATTGATGCGTAGCAGATTTTGATTCTGAAGTCTTCGCAAAATTCCTTAAAGATGCCTCCAATGAATTGAGTCCCATTATCGGTTATAATTCTATTTGGGACGCCAAACCGGTGCACGATGTTGAGGATGAAGTCCCATGCTTTGTCAGCGCTGATCGTGGCAACAGGCTTAGCCTCGATCCACTTGGAGAACTTGTCAATTGCGACGAATAGATGCATGAATCCTCCTAGGGCCTTTTTGAAAGGGCCGACCATGTCTAAGCCCCATACCGCAAATGGCCAGGATAATGGAATCGTTTGTAGTTCCTGGGCTGGGACATGACTCTGCCGAGCGAAGAACTGGCAACCTTCATAGGTTCGTACCACTTTGTCGGCGTCGGAGACCGTCGTAAGCCAGAAGAAACCTTGTCTGGAGGCTTTGCCCACCAAGGTACGCGCTGCCGCGTGACTTCCGCATATACCCGAGTGGATATCTTGGAGTAGCTGCCGTCCTTCCTCAGGCGTGATGCATCTCATTAAGACTCCAGAAGGGCTTCTGTTATATAAATCAGAATCCACCGTGACGTAAGCTTGACAACGGCGTCGGACTCGTTCCGCCTCATCCCGGTCTTCTGGCAGCTCTCGCTGAGTTAAAAATTTGATGAGCGGTGTCCTTCGCGGCGTCGATCATGGCAACCTGGTTCGTAACTTGCCCGTTGGGAGTTTGTTTTGCTACAACAGTTGGCTCATAGAGGTGCTATACGAAACGTCTGTTGGAGTGGCTTCTCGCTTGGACCGGAATTGTGCCAACTCGTCAGCTGCCTCGTTATTATGTCTTAGGACATGGGATAGCTCCAGCCCATCAAACATGTCTTCAAGTTTGCGAACTTCTTGTCGGTAGGCCTCCATGGTGTCGTTTAGACAGGACCAGTCTTTCATCACTTGGTTGACAACCAGCTGGAAATCTCCTTTCACGACGAGCCGACGTATCCCAAGTAAAACTGCAAGCCGCAGTCCATGTAGCAGGGCTTCGTACTCGGCGACGTTGTGTGAGGCGGAGAAGTGAAGGTGGAGAACATATCTTAACCTCTCTCCAGTCGCGGAGATCAGCGCAACTCCCGCTCCCAAGCCTGTAATCCTCTTGGATCCGTCAAAGTGCATGGTCCAATATTTAAGGTCTTCTCGAGGTACATCTTCTTGCTGTTCGGTCCACTCGGCCAAGAAATCCGCCAGGGCTTGTGATTTCACAAACGTCCTCGCCTTGAAAGTTAAGTCCAGCGGCATCAGTTCCAGGGCCCACTTCGCGATGCGCCCAGTTGCCTCCCGGTTGTGGATGACATCGCCGAGTGGAAAGGAAGTGACGACGGTGACCGAGTGACCCTGAAAATAGTGCGCCAATTTTCTCACGGTTATCAAAACACCGTACAACAACTTTTGTACCTTAGGGTAGCGAATTTTGGCTCCTGCCAGCACTTCGCTAACAAAGTAGATCGGCCTCTGGATCTTCTAGACCAGCCCTTCTCCTTCGCGCTCGACCACGAGAACCGTACTGACCACTTGGTGAGTGGCTGAGACGTACAGTAGCAGGGGCTCTTGGGGCTGGGGTGAGGCTAGGAGGGGCGGGGTTGTGAGAAATTCTTTAAAATCTTCAAAGGCCTTGTGGGCTTCCGTAGTCCACTGGAAGTCGTCCGTTTTCTTTAGCAACCTGAAGAAAGGCATGCCTCTTTCGCCAAGTCGAGAGATGAATCGTCTTAGCGCCGCCATGCAACCGGTGAGCTTCTGGACATCCTTCTGGTTGCTCGGGGGCTTCCTGTTCAGGATAACGTTGATTTTTTCTGGATTGGCTTCAATGCCGCGATGTGACACCATGAAGCCGAGCAGTTTGCCTGATGGCACGCCGAACGTGCACTTCTCCGGGTTCAACTTCATTCTGAAGGCCCAAATGTTCACGAAGGTTTCTTCTAAGTCGGCGATCAGGTCTTCCTTCTGCTTGGTCTTGATGACGATGTCGTCGATGTAAGCTTCCACGTTCTTCCCGATCTGCGTCTAAAAACATCTTTGGATCATGCGTTGATAAGTGGCCCTGGCGTTTTTTAGGCCGAAAGGCATCGTGATGTAGCAGTAAGCTCCAAACGGCGTGATGAACGATGTTTTCAGGCAGTCGGATTCCTTCAAGCTAATTTGATGGTAGCCCGAGTAGCTGTCCAGAAAGCTTAAAAGTTGGCAGCCGGCTGTTGAGTCCACGACTTGGTCAATGCGAGGCAGCCCGAACGGATCTTTGGGGCAGGCTTTGTTGAGGTTGGTGTAGTCAACGCACATGCGCCATTGCCCTGTCTTCTTCCGGACCAGAACCGGGTTAGCCAACCAGTCGGGATGTAGAACTTCCTTAATGAAACCGGCGGCTAAAAGCTTTGTGAGTTCTTCCTTGATGGCATCTTTTCGATCCTGAGCAAACCTGCGTAATCGTTGTTTGATTGGTTTTGCGTCATCTTTGACGTGCAAAGAGTGCTCAATCACCTCCCTAGGAATTCCAGGCATATCAGATGGTTTCCAAGCAAAAACATCTTTATTATTTTGGAGGAAGGTGACGAGCGCGCTTTCCTATTTAGGATCTAGTTCAGCGCCGATTACAGCGGTTTTTGAGGGATTCGATGGATCAAGGGAGATCTTCTTCGTTTTGGCGTCGCCTTGTCCCGATTTGGCTATCTTCTTCGCAGGGATATCACCCTCTGCGGAAGTCGATGCGGCCAACCGGATTTCCTCCTGGCCACGCGATCTCTCGCGAGATTGGGCCATGTCGCAGCTTTCCTTGTCGCAGGTGAAGGCTTGCTTGACATCACTGCGCAAGGTGATGACGCCGTTTGGACCCGGCATCTTCATGCAGAGGTAGGTATAGTGCGGTATCGCCATGAATTTGGCGAGTGCAGGCCTTCCGATGATCGCATGGTAGGACGTCTCGAAGTCAGCCACCTCAAAAGTGATATTCTCCGTTCGGAAGTTCTCACGAACTCTGAAGGTGACTGGAAGGGCGATGTGCCCGAGTGGCGTGGACGATAGCCCCGGGATAACTCCGTGGAAGGGGGCTGAGCTCGCCTTCAATTCAGCTCTCGAGATTTGCATCTCGCCCACGGGGTCTTGAAAGGGCTCGGTGTTTCCCGCCGGGTTATTCTTCTTTGTCCCGGATGGACCAGCCTCGTCGGTCGGTTTCTTGTTGAGCTGTGCCGCATATTGCTCAGCCAACTGTTTGTAAATAAAGCAGTCCTTGGCCGCGTTCTTGTAATTGGGATGATGCGTGCACTGAGCGTTCACGATAGCGTCATAGGCCGCGACTCGGGGACGGCATTGGGAGTTGGACGTCATGGCGACTAGGTCTTCAGGTCGGCGCTTGCGGTCCTTCTGGCCCTGGTTGTTGTTGCCGTTATCCTTCTTCGGATGTCGGCTTCCTCCCGATTGCTTGTCGTCCCTTCTGTCAGGCCGGTCTTGGCGCGCCGCTTTGATTGCGTCGCTGGACTTGGCGTATGAATTTGTCGTCTCGAACATCTGCTTCACCGTCTTCGGTGGCTTGCGCCCAAATTTTTCGATCAACAGTTCATCACGGACTCCCTTCTGGAAGGGGGCGATGATGATGTTGTCGGTGATGCTGGGAATCTTGTTGCGCTTTTCGGAAAAGCGTCGGATGTAGTCCTTCAAAGGCTCATCCAGCTTCTGGACGATGTTGTAAAGGTCGAAGTGGGTCCCAGGTCTCTCCAAGGTGCCCTGGAAATTGGCGATGAAGTGATCCCTTAACTCACTCCACGAGCCGATTGAGCCTCTTGGCAAGCTTGTGAGCCAGTTCCTGGCTGAGTTAGCGAGGGCAACAGGTAGGTAATTGGCCATGGCCTTATTGTCGCCTCCTGCCGCACGGATGGCGAGGGTGTACATGGTTAGCCACGACTCGGGGTCGGTCTTGCCATCGTACTTCTCGATTCCAGCCGGCTTGAATCCGTTCGGCCAATGCACTCGGCGAAGATCCCTAGTGAAGGCGGTACTCCATCGTCATTGCTGTCGGGAGATCCCCTTCGATCTTTTCGGGAGCGTTGATCTTGTTCTTGATAACGCCGGTCAAGGACTTCTCGCAGATAACTCGGCGGAGTCCTTGGCAGGCTGCTTCGGTAGTCCGAGTCGTTGCTGCGGCGGACCCGGTGGTGGACGGGTGGACGTCCGTGCCGCTTCTTGCGAGAGTCGGCCGATTGCTCCTGATTCTTGCGCGTGGTCTCATGGCGAAGGTCTCCTGACCTAGTCACCGTCCGATCTGTCTCGGGCCTCTTGTAATCCCTTGACCTTAGCGGCGGGAGTCGGCTTCTATCGGGTGTTTCTGCCACAGACTCAGTCGGTCTTCGGGCTGAGGTGGAGGGAGGACCATTGGCCGTAGCCACGACGATGGTCTTGATCTTGTCCAAGATTGGCATTACGTCGGGGGGCACTGTCTCGATCACGGTGTCCAGGAGTGTGAGGGCAACGACAGCGTTCTGCTGTGGCGTCTGAAAGATGTTGGTGTTGCGGATTCGTGTTTGAAGTTTGGCCTCTTGAGCGGATCGTCCGGCTGCCCTCAGATCCTGCTTTCTTCTGTTGGCTTCCTCCTTGCGCTTCTTCTCTTCTTCCGCCAGCTTGCGCTCTTGCTCAAGTCTGGCTCGTTCTTCTTCTGCGAGCCTACGGGCCATGGCTGAGTCGGTCTCGGCCACCTCACCATGAGGACGTCGAAGCACTTTGGCTCGTAGTCCTTGTCGCACGGAGTCGTTGACTTCATCCGAGGGGATGCCATAGAGATCGTCGAAGCCTGAAGAACTGAGGTACTCGTCGAGCTCCGAGGATGAGCATGACCCGAACGGTTGGAGGATGACCGCGACTCCCTCGAGCCTGGGTTGCATGGATCTGGATCGTTCCAGTCCGAGTTGTAGCTGGATGACGTGGACTCCTCTGAGTGGGTCGACCTAGACTCACGGGAGAGGAGCTTGCAGTAGATCTCAACGGTGTTTGGTAGTCCAAACGGCGCTGAGAGGTTTTCTCCCGAGTAGATTGGTTCCGATGGGTTGTGAGAAGACAGCTGTAGATCTTGGCGGCGTTCGGTAGCCCGAATGGCACCGAGTGGATTCCTCCATCAGAGTGGATGGACTGCATCTTGGAACTCAAGATTTTGTCGCAGATTTTTGCATTGTTCGACAGCCCGAACGACGCCGAGTGGGTTTCCCCTCCGGACTGGTCCGAATTCGAGTCGAAGGAGGAGAACTTGTTGAAGTCATTGGCGGCGAAGTCGCCGATGCTTGAAGAAGATCCCATCGCGCTTGCCGACGAGATTGTCGAAGAAGTTTTGACACGCGGGCCCCTACCTGACGCGCCAACTGTTGAAACTCGGTTTCGGCAATAGAAATTTGGGGGTGCAGTCAAGATCACCAAGCTCGATGGGTTCGGTGGAAAACAAGGTTTAGACAGGTTTAGGCCCTCTCGTGAGGTAACACCCTACTCCTGTTTCAGGGATTCGATCCGCCGAGTGTTTATTGATCTCAAGATCTGTTGCTCTTAAAGTCGAAAGCTCTTGCTCACGAATCTGATCTAAAGCCGATATCCCTCGAGGGACGCCCTTACCCCCCTTATATAGTCTTGGGAGGTGGGCTTACAAGACGGAAACCCTATCTTACTCTAAGTCGGTTTCCTCAATTTTACCAAACCGTGGCTGTGAGCCGTTGCCTTATCTAATCGGCAACGTAACACCCGAGTCATAGTTGATTTACATAATTGGCAGGCGCAACCTATCCTTATCTCCAGTCGGATAAGCTTGTCATATAGGTGTCCGATTGCCATATTCTCCACAGGTAGTGTACACCAAGATCATAATCCTTGATCAACTCCAACCATCATCGCTGACAGAGGTTCAAATCCGGTTGGGTGAAGATGTATTTCAGGCTCTTATGATTCGTATATATTTCACAGCGATTACCGACGAGGTAATGTCACCATATTTTCAGAGCATGGACGACTGCTGCTAGTTCCAAGTCATGTGTTGAATAATTAGACTCATGAGGTCTCAACTGGCGGGAAGCATAAGCGACCACTTTTCCATCTTGCATCAACACACAGCCTAACCCTTGGTGAGATGCGTCGCAATAGACCTGGAAATCTTTGGTTTGATCTGGCAAGATCAATACGGGTGCGGACAGCAGTTTTCTCTTGAGAGTTTAAAAACTCTGGTTGCTCTCGGCAGTCGATATAAACTTTTCATCCTTCTTTAACAACTGCGTCAAAGGCTTAGCAATCCTTGAGAAGTTTTCGATGAACCGACGGTAATAACCCGCAAGTCCTAGAAAACTTCTGACTTGGGAGACAGTTTTAGGTGGAGTCCATTTGGTTACTGCTTCCACGTTGGAAGGATCCACTGTGACTCCTTGGGAATTCACGATATGGCCGAGGAATTGCACTTCCTTCAACCAGAAAGCACATTTACTAAACTTAGCATAAAGTTGGTGGTCTCATAACTTTTTGAGTACCAACCAGAGATGGTGTTCATGTTCCTCTTCTGACTGTGAGTAGATCAAGATGTCGTCGATGAACACTATGACGAACTTGTCTAGGAATTCCATCAACACTTTGTTCATGAAATTCATGAAAAAGGCTGGGGCATTTGTAAGTCCGAAGGACATGACTGTGCACTCGTACAGACCGTACCGAGTTATGAAGGCAGTCTTGGGAATATCTTCTTCTCGAATTCTTAACTGGTGATAGCCTGATCGCAGGTCTATCTTTGAGAACACCTTTGCTCCCTTTAATTGATCGAATAGGTCGTCAATCCTAGGAAGAGGGTATTTATTCTTAATAGTGACCTCGTTTAGTGCGCGATAGTCGACGCACATCCTTTTGGTCTTATCCTTTTTCTCCAAAAAATGACTGGCGCACCCCAGGGCAATATACTAGGGCGGATATAACCTTTCTGCAACTGTTCATCTACTTATTTTTTGACCTCTGCCAACTCATTGGCTCCCATCCTATAGGGCCTCTTATGGATCGGAGCAGTGCCAGGGACTAGGTCAATCCGAAACTCTATTTCTCTTTCAGGTGGCATTGTGGTTAGGTCTTTCGAGAAGACTTCCGGGTACTCACAAACCACAGGAATATTTTCTAACTTTGCCTGATCCTTTCCTTTCTCTTCGGGCTTCTCCTCAGCCGAGATTCGATTCAGACTTGCCACTACCCTCAATGGTTTAGGGGAGCGGTAAATCACTTTCTTTCGTTCGTCATTGGTCAAGGAGATCGTGCGGCTTGCGCAATCGATCAGACCTTTATGACGGGTCAACCAGTCCATCCCAAGGATGACATCCAAGTCTTTTGATTCTAGAAGGATAAGATTGGCTAGAACGGGGAATCCTTGGATTTTTATTGCCACTGAAGGGCAAAAGTGGGCAGTGTTCAAATGGTTCCCGGGAGTTTGGACCCGCATGGGTATCTTAAGTTTTAACACCGACAACCCATGTTTTCCCACAAATGCTTTTGATATGAAAGAATGTGTTGCACCCGAATCAAACAGGACTGATGCATTAAAGGAGTTCACAGGGAACATACCCAGTATGACATCTGGTGCGTCCTGTGCCTCCTCTGCTGAAGCATGATTCACTCTTGCTTGGATGAACCTGGGCACGCGTTTTGGTCTTGGACACTTGTCTGCGAAATGTCTAGGTTCCCCACAGTTAAAACAGTTACCCGGTTTGAATCCCGAGTCCTTCTTTGGTGGCATTGGCTTGGACTGCGGTGGCGGCTGCGCTGTTGGTGGACGCGGGGCTGGATTCCGCTGCGGCTGTCCGGGACAGCTTTCGTTAGATTGGAAATTCCCGAGATGGTACGGGCGATGTGGACGAACGATCATAGTGGTAGGTCCACTCTGACCACCCGGAGTGAAACGCGGCCGCTGGGGATTCCCTTGCTGAGGTTGTGGCCTAAACTGGGTAGCCTTCCGTTTTCTGAGCATTTTATTGCGTTGGTCTTCTTGCCGGATAGCTTTGTCGACCAACTTCTCGAAGTCGGCGTATTCACCAGAGATGAGTTTGTCGGTTAACTCATCGTCCAGCCCAGTCAAGAACTTCTCTTGACGCTCGGCGTCAGTACGTACGTCCTCTGGAGCATATCGCACTAAGCGATTAAACTCGTGCAAATACTCGGTGACGGTTCGCGTGCCTTGCTCCAAGGATCTGAACTCCCTCTTTTTCTGGGCTACTATCCCTCCGGGGATGTGAGCCTTTCGGAATTGGTGGCAAAACTCTGCCCAAGTCACTGCGGGTGCCTTCGCCCGATGGGTAACGAAAAAGTTGTCCCACCAGGCTGAGGCGGGACCTTGGAGTTGGTGGGTGGCGAAAGACACCCTCTCCTGGTCCGTGCACTGGAGAAGGTCCAACTTCTTTTCTACGGCGATGATCCAGTCATTAGCCTCCATGAGGTTGGTGGTGCTGGAGAAAGTTGGGGGTCGGACTCGAAGGAAATCTGACAGTTTGTTTTATGGGGGAGGTGGTGGTGCGAAATGGTCGTGCTGATGCTGGTTCTGCTGCTGAAATTGTTGCATCATTTGCAACTGCATCTGCTGATGCTGCTGTTGCATCTGCTGCATCATTGCAGCCATCATCTGGGTCTGGTTGGCTAGGACTTGTGCCAAAGTGATGTTCTCAGGTGGAGGAGGTGAGGTTGTTGGCATTAGCACGGGTGTTGTTCTCAGCTGACTCAGTGCTGGTGTTGCCATTCCTGGTGTTCACCACCTGAAGAACCGAAACAAACAAGGCGGGGAGAAGGAGTAAAACCGATTGGACAGAGAAGTCGATCTTTATTATTTGTTTTGATCTGTTCTTTAATTAAAACACTTAAAACACACCCAACATCCTTAATTGGACAACCCATACCTACACTTGATACAGGTTGACCACTACCCACACACAGCACTCCTAACACACAGCAACTAAGCGAACAGAAAAACTAGGAAAACGGTAAACTAAGGGTGGCGACGCTCTAAGGGTCGGAACGACTTCCGCGGTCGGAGGAGTCGAAACTACTCCCGAGAGAGTTCCTGTCTTCCTTTTCCTTCGAGCGGCTTCGAGAGCTTGCTAACTCATCTTTCCGTCCGGGGCTTTTGGAGCTACCGCTGCTACTGCCCTTGCTGCTACTGGACACCGAGATCCATCCTCCTCCTTCGCTTGGGGTAGGGACCAGAGCAAGAGCAGGATCTGGCACTGGGACGGGGACTGGGGAAGGCGGCGGTGCAGGAGGTGGAACCCTGGGTGCCAGTTGCATCCGCACCGGAGCCTTGGTGTTCTTCCGTGGCGTATTCCTGATCCGAAGGATGTTGGGAGGTGGAAGCCCCTTCAGACTGACGATCTCCCTCTTGAGACGATCCACCTCATCCTTCAAACTCTTGATCCTTAAGATCTTCTGGTCATTCAGAGCCTTTGCCGCCATGTGAAGATCTGCATGCATCTTATTCAGCCCTTCAATCACCGTTCTCATGTGGGAGAAGGTAGTGTCGTTTTCCCCTTCAGCAGACTGGAAGGTGTTGATTGCTGACGAGGTTCCCCGCCGAGGATGGTACCGGTAGGCAGAGTGGCGAAAATGGTAGTCATGCATCTCCCTCATCTGTGCCAGCATCAGATAAGCAGCTTCTTGGCAGGCATGCTCATCTGTTCCTCCCGACGCAGTGACCACCATGTTTGGGATATTGGTGCCGACGAACCCGTGCACCTCCAGGCGGACTTGGTGAGGCAAGTCACTGCCGAACGGGGAGACGATAGTGTACTCAGGTGCATCCGGATAGCCTACTGCCAAGGCCATCCTCAACAGCTCTACGACGAAACCCTTCAGCCCCTGACCGTTGTGGGTGACTGGACGACCTGCCATCTAGAGAAGACAAGGTAGGGGATCAATGCATGCTCAAACCCAGGTTAGATAAACGATAAAGGACTCAAGTAAAGTAAACGAGAAAAAGAGGGTTTTTGAGAAACATTTTTATGAGGCTAAGTAAAACTTTCTAAGGACATCCCCTAGATGATGCTGAAAAATAGATGCTTAGTTATAATATAAAATTGGCGACCATTCCCTCCTATCCGACTTAGGACTTTGATCCCTTAGAAAATCCCAACTTGGTGGCTGAATGAGAGATCAAATGATTTTTCCAAATTTTAACTCTAAAATCCTATCACTTAGACTGGACCAAGTTTTCAAAATGTTTTGAGAGAGACTTAAAATTTTTCCCAATCCCAAAGAAACAAGACCCATTTTCCCAAAACGACTTCAAAAGCCAGGGCTTATGCATATGAAAAGATTCAGAGGGCTCCTAAGGTTTTTTTCCATTTGGCTTTTCCTACGGTCTGGAAATTGGCTCTGATACCAACTTGTCACGCCCAGAAATTCAGACCCGAATTTCCGAAGCTATATGTGTATTAAAATCCTTGTCCAGGACCAGCCAGGGTACACATACGACAATTGTTGATATTACAGTTCCACGTCTTAGAAACAATACAAAAAGATTACAAAAGAGCAGCGGAAAAAGGAAAAGGGCCTAAGCCTAAGCTTGACGTTTGCCCCGCGGCTTCGACCACACCACAGGCAGCTTCCAGAGTGTAGAACAAGCCTACTCCACTTCGTCTTCTGCTTCAGCTTCGGAGTCAAGCTCTGATGAAGAGGCAAGTATGAGTACTTCCACGTACTCAGCAAGTCAAGCCGGAAGGGGAGAGGAATGAATGCAGGGAAGACAAGGGTTTGGCTAGGGTTTGCTTTTGCGCAAACAGCAGGGGTTTTCCAATCAAAAGGAAATTTTGAACACAAACAACACAATAATAATATAAGTAATTTAAGCATTTTGAAAAACCAACACTATCCAATGTTATCCCCACGTTGGGACAGGCCCAAACCATCCACTTATTCTAGTCATGTTCCAATAATTTAGGGTGTAAAAGTGTGGGACTAAGCACGGAGAGCTCGGTCAATCGCCCCATCACCGTGGGCACAACTATTCAAATAGGTTTACTCTGATCAGAGGTGTACAACTGTACCCACAAGACACAGCCCCACGACACGGTCTCCCGTGCGCCGGAATACCACCCCTAGTACCCTGGAAAGGGAACTGTGATAGGACCTTTCGTATAACCCCTCCACTAACCAAGGTTTCGCCCCCACTCCCGGACCCTGGGAGTGGGCAGCCCCCCCGAGTGCCTTGGTGAATCCGGCAGCCCAGCAACCCTTATACCGGGGCCGACTGAAACTCCATCCCGTTCACCCTTGCCGATGGGTTCGTCAGCTAGGAGAGGCTACACTACGGGACCTACCTTACCCATCTTGGCTTGTGGTTTGCACGGTCATTCTCCCGAGGGGTCCCGTGAACTAGTCCTTAACTGCTATGGACGTCGCTAACCAAAACCATGGCGCCCACAGCCCACCATTTGTCATATTTTAGTTATTAGTCCGGTTCACCTTAGACTAATTATTGATCCTCCAAAAAGAAGTCCAGGAGAGATAAATTAAGTGAGAATGACCCATTTAGTGAGCTAGTGAATCTATGCCAGGCTAAGCATAACCTAGTCCTGAATCTAATCACATTATTTTCCCAAGTTTTATCAAAGGGTTTGGGGTGTCAAACCTAAGGCATAAACTAAGCATAAGGTGTACTATTTCCAATGAAATGACAATATAAAATACATGCAATTTCATAGAATAAAACATGTGTTTTAGCAAAATGGGAGCAATATGATCAATAATGTGGTATCACTTGCCTTGCTCTTCGGCTTGGGAGACTTCCGCGACGACTTCAAAGTAAACCGGGACGGAGGGACTACCGGGATCTACACAGCAAAAAAGCACTTCAACAAAACAGACCAAAAAGCTACTAAAACAGGAAACAAAACCATTTTTAATGTATTCTTGGCATTTTTATGAATTTAATGAAATTTTAATGGGCTAAAATGGAGGTCGGATTGAAAAGATATGATTTTTGGAAGATTTTCCGTGTTTTTACTAAAATAGGAAAATCCTTAATAATTTATTGCGCAATAAATCTCGGTATTGCATCAGTGCTAGGGCTGACGTCAACGATGGCGTCATCGGCGACGGGAGCACCGTTCCATGGCGGACCAGGTCCACGGCCGAGAGAGAGCGGTGCACCACGTGGCGCCGACGCGGCGGCCACACGGCGTGCCACGCAGGCAAGCGGGGGATGACGGCCCCGATCTACCGAGGCAGATCGGACGGCCGGAATAGGGGCGCGGGCGGCGCGGTCGTTCGGTGATGGCGCACGGCGGCCGGAGATCAGTCGGCGCCATTCGGGCAATGGCGTGGGGCGGCGGAATGCCGCGGCTCACCCGTGGGCGGAGCCGTGCGCACTCGGGAACGGTTGCGCACATTCGGGTGAGAGAGGAAAAGGGAGGGGCGCTCACCGCGGGTCGCCGTAGGTGGAGGGAACGACGGCACGGACGGTGAGGGAGACGGCGGACGGCGACGAAGAGGGGCGACCGGGGATGCTCGAGCGTCGGGGATAGAGATGGAGACGACGGCGATGTCCGGGACAGCTCAGGATGACAAGGAAACGTGGCCAAAGTCCGGCGGAGAGCAGCAACACTCGGGGGCACGGTGCGATTGCGAGAGGGTGTGCGGGGAGCTCGGACGAGGGTTTGGGGAGCTCGGGGAGGATGGGGGCCGTCTTTTAAAGGGGACGTGGAGGTTGGTGGTGGCCGGGATAAGGGGGAATTGATCGCCGGAGTTAAGAGGGAGGAATTTGGGGAAAATAATGGCCGGCGATTAACTCCGGCCATTTAGGGCTGCAGGAGCGGCGGTCAGGGCGATTGAAGGAGGCGGGATAGGCGGGGGAGTTAGGGCGGTGCGTTTAGGGCACGCGGGAGAGGCGGGCGGCCGGGATCCGTGCGGGACAGAGGCGGCGCCAATGGCGGCGGGCGACCGGAGATAGGGACGGGCCGACAGTGGACCCCACCCGGCAGTGTCCCGGGAGAAGAGAGAGGCGAACTTGGACTTATTCGCGCGCGCGAGTTAAATGGCGGCCTTCGGCGCCCGCGAGGAGAGAGAGGGGCGCGCGGCGCGGAAACGGCCGGGCTATCGGCACTGATCGGCTGGGCCGATCGGCTAGCGCGCGGGAGAGGATGGGACGGCGGCCCACGGCCGAGAAAAAGAGCGGGAAAGGACGGAGGAGAGAGAAAAGAAATTCCCGGGATTTATTTATTCTGGTTTTGGTTTTAATTGGTTAAAAATTATTTCTTGTGCTTTGAAAATTCCACTAAAATTTCTGTTAGTGTATTTTGACATGTAGAATTTAAGAAAAATCCTACCATGCCATTTCCAATTAGCATTTGGCTTTTAAAATTATTTATTCTCTCTAGTTAATTCCAATGATTTTCTTTTACGATTTTTCTTTTGGATTTTTAGCAGGGAAAAACACCTCACGGTGTTACATCCATCGTGACGGGTATGATGTTTTCCTAGTCCACGTCAGTAGACTTGACTTCAACCATCGTGTCAGACTTGGAAGTTGCAAAGGTCCCACCGGGCGTGCCAAAAGCATGTTGATGAGATTGAAAGTAAAAACAACAGGTAGCGGTGCGCCGAGATTGTATTGAGTTGTGTGTTAATTACATGGTCTCGGGTCATATTTATACCCGGATATACAATGAGTCCGTAACGGACACGATTCCTATTACAGATTGGATTACAAATATTCTAAACAAACAGACATTATCTATAAAAGAGACTATACAAAATATCCTAATTTAAAGATACAATTGTCGTTGTAGGACGTTATCTGTAGATGACAATATCTTCAAAGAACTTAGAAACCAAATCCAATAACTATCTTCACGCTTTTCTTCCGGGATTGGTCTCATCTGTTTCTCTAAATTAGAATCGGCTATCGGCTATCCTATCCAACTCGAACTTAGCCGACTAGCTCCTTAGCTGATTCGGACTCAGCCGACGCAGCTTCTGTCTCCGAGGTTCAAAATGCTCCCTTGATTCTGCTTCAATCCTTGCTTCAAACTTGGGGATTTGCTTACCAAATTTGGTCGTTAACAATGGGTCATCTCACTTAACCATACTATTTTAGACTTATTAGTGTTGGATTCAATCATGTGACCTTATGATCATGAAAATCAACTAAAATATGATAATGGTGGGCTGTGGGTGCATTGGTTTGGATAGTCGCGCCCATGGCAATTAAGGACCGGTTCACGGGAAACCCCGGGAGAAATAATGTGCATACCACAAGCTAGAATGGGCAATGGTTGGTCCCATAGTCTAGCCTTTCTCTAGCCAGCGTTTTGAGGCAACGGTGGGCGTGATGGAGTTGTAGTCGGCTGGGGGCTTACCGGTTGCTGGGCTGCTGGATTCACTGCGACACTCGAGAGGGCTGTCCACTGCCCTGATGGAAGTGGGGGCAAAACCTTGGTGTGGTTCGATTGGTTAGAGGGGTTATATGAAAGGTCCTATCGCAGTCCCTTTCCAGGGTACCATGGTGGTATTCCAGCACACGGAAACATATCGTGGGGCTGTGTCCTATGGGTACGGTTGTACACCTTTGATCAGAGCAAAACTATTTGAATAGCCATGCTCGCGGTTATGGGCGATCGACCGGATTCATCGTGATTAGTCTCACACCTCTAAAAATCTTATTAATAGCACCTGACTAGTATAGGTGGGTGGTTTGGGCCTCTCGCAACATGGGGATAACGTTGGACAGCGTTGGATATTAATACTACTTAATTGATTACAACTGTTTTACTGCTTTAAAATTATTGTTGTGAAATAGCTGATATGTGCTAAAAAGTCAAGCCCTAGCCTTTTCCTTGTCTCCCTTGCATTCATACCTGCTCTTCCGGTATGACTTGCTGAGTACGTTGAAAGTACTTATCCTTGCCTCTTCCCTAGAGCTAGTCTCTGAAGCTGATGAAGACGTTGAAGATGAGTAGGCTTCGCCCGCTCTCTGGAGATGCCTATGGAGTGAAGGTGCCACGCTGCAAGCATCAAGATTAGGTTTTAGCTCCTTTTCTTTTTCCACTACTCTTTTGTAATCTTTTTTAATGTTTTTGAGACATGGATCTGTATTATCAACAATTGTCATATGTGTACCCGGGCTGATTCTGGACAGGAATATTAATACACATATATCTTTGGAAATTCTGGTGTCGAATTTGTGGGCGTGACATTAAGAGGTGCATCACGTCGATGACATGGTGGACGTCCAAGACTTCCCAATAAGGTAACTCCCAAAAGATAGACTCTTCTGTCACATCGCCGTATGACCATCTTAACTTGCTATAGATTGGCTGCCAGATCCCTTTTCAAATACTACTTTCAGATCTTTCACCATAGCAAACATGGATTTTCTGTTACGATGTTTTGGCTTAGTAAGGTGGTCTGCCTTCTGTTCAAAATGTTTGCCTTTCTTCTGGACAGGGTGGCTTGCAACAAGAAATTGACGATGGCTCGTGTACTCAACCTTCTTACGGTGTTTCACATACGTACTTTCAGTTTCCTCCATACAGTGGGTGCAAGCCTTGTACCCCTTGTTAGACTGTTTGGATAGGTAGCTAAGTGCAGGCCTATCATTGATGGTTACGAACAGCAACACTCGTAAATTGCTCCTGTTTGTCCTCATCCCACACGGGGACACCTTCTTTCTTCCACAACAGTTTCATATCTTAGACCAATGGTCTTAGGTACACATGAATGTCATGACTAGGTTGTTTTGGACCTTGAATAATAATCGGCATCATGATGTACTTCCATTTCATGCATAGCCAAGGGGGGAGGTTGTAGATACATATCGTAACAGGCCAAGTGCTACGGTCGTTGCTCATCTCTCCAAATGGATTCATGTTATCCGTAGTTAAACTGAACCTTACATTTTGTGTATCTTCTCCGAAGTCTTTAAATGTTTATCGATGTTTTACCATTGCAACCCATCAATGAGGTGTCTCAGCATCCCGTCTTGTTGATGTTCTTCTGCATGCTAGAGCATCATTCTAGCCTTCTCTTTGTTCCTGAACAAATGCCTGAGTCGTGGTATTATAGGAAAATACCACATCACCTTAGCAGGAACTCTCTTTTTAAAGGTTGTCCGTCAACTTCACCTGGATCATCTCGTCTAATCTGGAATCATAGTGCTTTACAAACTGGACATGCTTCTAGGTTCTCGTACTCCTCACCATAATAGAGCATACAATCGTTCAGACATGCATGTATCTTTTGTACTTCCAGTCCTAGAGGGCAAAACTATATTCTTAGCTTCGTACGTTGATTCGGGCAATTCCTTTCCCTCCAGAAGAATATTCTTTACGAGTTTTGATAACTCGCCAAATGCCTTATCACTCACAATATTTTGCCTTCCATTGCAAGAATTTCAGCATGGTACCCAACTTTTTGTGCCCCTATTCGCAACATGGGTATAAGGACATTTTCACCTTTTCACCTGGGTGCATCTCCTTTTCCCTTACATCGTGCCACATCTGACCAAGATCATCCACACCATCGTTATCTTCAATACCCCCGTCCGCTTTGCCTGTTGTATTTTTTCAAATCCACCGTATTGACCCCAGTCCAGAATGTTGTCGTCTTCTTTATCTTCTTCCGTTGCAACCCCTACCTCTCCATGTGATGTCCAACAATTATAGTTCTTGACGCAGAATACTCCTTCTGGTTTTTATACTTTTTATATGGACAACATATAAAGCCCTTATACTTGTTTGCATTGGCCACACTCAAAAAATAATGCACGCCTTGAATAAACTCTGTCGACCATCGGTCCACGATGTACATCCATTACTGATCCATCTACCTGGAATGCACAAAAATCGTAAAAAAATCCACGAAAGTCAAACAAATTAAATAATAATACAATAATTATATATAAATAATAATACAAGTAATTATATAATAATTCCACATACTTATACTTAATAAATTCTAGAATTGTTTTTAAGTTCTAAACATATTTGTAATGTATTGTACTTATTTCTAACTATTTTAACGATTTTTAAATTAACATAGTTTTCTATTATTTTATCTTAATTTTCTATATATTTTTTCTTTGTCATCTCTTTTATAACAATTTTATCCATAAGCTTCTAATTTTAAAAAGTAACATAATTTTCCCTAAATAAATTTTCTCTCATCATTTTTCATGAACCTTTTTAGAGATAAAAATGTATAGAAATATATATACAAATTTAATATGTTAAGCATACATCATTATATGATGGAGTTGCTAACCTTTTAGATCCCTTCGATTTATATATTATCACCAAAATAATTTCACAAAAAAATTTGGCCGCACCTCGTTCCTCCTCCAAACCTTTGTAGCAATAGCTCGGCTAGAGGAGGAAGAAGTATAAAAAGGACCTTCACTTTAGTTTCGGTTGGTATATTATCAATGGGACTAAAGATCATCTTAGTCCCGGTTGGTAACACCAACCGGTACTAAAGATTTCCGACGGCCTAACAGATTCTGAGAAGAAATAAACTGGGACTAAAAATGATCTTTAGTCCCGGTTGGAAACACTAACCGGGACTAAAGATCATAAAGATCCTCTGCACTTTTTAACCAGGACTAAAAATATTTTTAGTCTCGGTTTCTATTAGAATTGGGGCAATTATGGATTTTGGTAGATGAATCAGAGACCAGTTCTCCACTTCAATCCAGTGGCATTGTTTGATAATTTATCACGGGGCATATTAATATTAGTCACTCACAAGGCATTGGAGTAAAACAAATAAAGTTAAAGGCATATAGACGGGTCGACAAGATACTATCCAGATGATCGACTTGATGACCAATATATAGTCCACCAAGATAGCCAAAAATATATATATATGCTTACTAGACATCGTAAACATAACAGATTAGAGCTCATACGATAGTGTTTGGTCAATATGTATCGTATGATTCTGTCGCATATGTTTTACAGGATGTGGTTAGAAAACAACCTCCAAAATCACCATCGAAACCGAACACGGAAAAAATGTCACAGAAGACTGAAACATGATGATGACATCGAGAAACGATATTTATTAACGAGGTTCAACCGTAGACTACATCCCCAGGACACTGATTATGGACACTCCTCGATACAACATATTACAGCATATCAGAGTTATAACGACCCTTGGCTAGACGTAGCTAGCAGCCGCTTCCTCTCGCTAGACCCTCGGCTAGACGTTGTCGGCAGCCGCTTCCTCTCACTACGCTTAGTCACCATACCCGGTTACAACAGGTTCGCTCCTCTATTCAAAAGAGATCCTAGGATAGTGTCCTACTCTTACTCTATTTCTATATCTAGTTGTTAACACTGGAATTTGGTAATGGGGTTCCTAAGTCTTAAAAGGCAAAGTGGAATCGGATCGGCCAAAGGCAGGAGTCGTATCGACTAAAAGACTGATCGGCTGTAGGGCTAGTCGGCTGAGGATGGGTTGAATGGGAACAGCCGACGGCCGATTCTGAGTTCAGAAGAGATGAAACCGTGTCTAACGCAGAGGCTTGAAGATAAGTGGAAGATTCGGTTGCTAATTGCGCGTTTAAAGATATTGCCATTTATGGATAGAGTCCTGTAACGGTAATTATATCTGTAATATAGAAATTTGTTAAATTGTTAGTTGTAATACATTATGGATCTCGCTAGGGATGATATGATGTTTAAACAGTACTTTAGATAGAGTCCAAAGTTGTTACAGATATTTGTATCTTGGGTATAAATAGGATCCGAGACCCTCTGTATTAGACGATTCAATCAATCTAATCTTCGGCGCATCGCCATCCTTTTCCTTTTGGACGAACGCCCTGTTTAGCTTTGGGCTGCATCGTCTCGATCCCCAAACTCAGGTACATGTTTGTCGTTAGTGGTAAGATCACCTGTTTCTAATGCTTCCATCGCAATGATACATTAGATTCAATAGTTTTACCGTGACATATATCATATAGTGCATATGAATCAATTCAATGCTTAGATCTATCTTGTAGTTGATTCATCTCGTTGAGGGTATGTGGTCAACAAGGCTAGGTCTAAGGGTTGGTTGGTTCGTATGTAGTATCTACCATCTCACGGGGTGTAGGTCGGGAGTAATAGATTGGATGTTTCTTTTGATACTTAATGCTGCATCAAGACTGAACTATTGAGTCGTCTTTAGAACCATCAGTGATCTATTCTTTTGGATTTACATTATCTGGAGATAGCGTCGGGGTTTCAGCCGACTTTATTCACCCTAATGTGTTTCTTTTAACGTGATTGTTATTAGATCTATACTAGGGTTATCTTTTATGCCTAGATCATGCTTGCTTACATCTTTGATCCAGGAATGTTATGTCTACACGAGATTCACTGGAATACCAGCCGATTTGATGTTAGTTTCCCAGCATCGGCTAGTCTGTTGATCCGTATATTTATTATTCTTCGTTATATTTGGATTGGACGACTGATGATCGTCTCGGCATGGCCGATACGTTCTGGTCGCTTGGCCCAAATATGGTCTAGAATAACATATATACATCCATGGATTTCCTTGGCCGATCTCGTGGGGCCTTGACCTAACGCTTAACGAACACTTCCTTGTTTTCTTTCTTGTTGATTGGCAGATCAAATCAACTGGCACGCTCTACACATTGTAGGCAGCTGAGAAGGACCTGCACTGGAGTCAAGCAGATCTCCCAGGCCAGCGCGTGAGAGAGATTTCTCGTCAACACGCTTCTTGGCACGCCCAGTGGGACTGTCTTTGTCGGCTCGACTCAGGCGAATAGACTCTGCCGGCAAGATGGTCGATTCCAAGATCCCTGGCATCACACAGGACAATGTCGTACCTGTAAAGATGGATCAACTATCGGCTGAACAGCAAGCCGAGTACAAGAAAATGGTGGAGGAACTCCAGAATAATTATCTCCAATCCTTCACCCAAACGAGGTCTGGAACTGTGCACAAAAGTACAAGTTCGGCCTCAACGATACCAAGGCACCCTCATCAAGCGATGCGAAGGGCAAACATAAAGTGGAAGAGCCGACTCAAGTGCAAGATGATCCACCGTATACTCTTTGCAAGATCGGATCGACTCGGCTGTCCATCACGCCTGGTCAACCGGAGCGCATCTGGTCAACACCCTCAATAATATGATTTCTCATGTGGTTGATGCCAAGGTGGCCGAGCAGCTGCAACGGGGCCCCACATATTTCGCGGATGGCCAGTTTCCTGGTTACAAGACACTAGTCACCCAAGATCGCCCGCTTCCACTAATAGCGCAACCCAACCCACCACGAGGAATCGGCCACTTGAGTCCAAGCAAGACGGCTATAAGACCGGCGGTCACTATTCTAAACCGACAACAGCCATTGCCTCAAGGTCAACGCGACAACGCATTCCATAATATTCGGCAGCCAGAGCCGATTGATCCTAGCAGACGGCAGAATGTCAGGGGCCGACAGTTGTTCCCAGAACCGCCAACGCCACAACTAGAACCTCGGCTGCCGCCCGCTGATCATCGCTACCAGTACCAAGGGGGCCGACAGGATCACCATTACCGACCTCAGACACCGCCACAGATGTATCGGCAAGCACACATGCCGTATGACCCATACGAGCTGATACAGCAAGATAATAGGGCCTGGGCCGAGCTAATCGAAGACGTTATGCGGGATCAGTTCGGCCTCAAACCAAAAGATTCAGGGAATATGTATCGGTACCCCTATCCGGAACATTTTGAAAGGGTCCCGCTGCCCAACTGATACAAAACTTCTCCAAATTCTCAGGACAAGACAATGTCTCTACCTATGAGCATGTCAGCCGATTCTTGGCACAGTGCGGTGAAGCATCGGCTACTGACCCCTTGATAGTTCGGCTATTTCCCGTTTCTCTTTCAGGATCGGCCTTCACTTGGTTCTCCTCGTTGCCTTACAACTCAATTCACAGTTGGGCCGATCTTGAGAAGCAGTTTCACAGCTATTTTTATTCCGGCAACCATGAAATGAAGTTGTCGGACCTCACCAGCGTCAGGCAGAAACACAATGAATCGATCTAGGACTACATTCAACGCTTCAGAGAAATGAGAAACCGATGCTATAGCCTGGTGCTATCAGACGCCCAGCTGGCCGATTTAGCCTTCCATGGTTTGATCGCGCCGATCAGGGAACGATTCTCTGTGCATGACTTCGATAGTCTAGCCCACTTGGCGCAGAAGGTAACAGCCCACGAACAACGTTTCCAAGAAACCAGGAAGGCCGTCAAAACCATCACGCAAGTCGTCGTCGATTCAGATTATGGGTCCGACGACGACGAAACAGAAGTGGCGGCAGCCGAATGGGCTAAGAACAAGAAGGCCATCGTCTGCCAGTGGCTGCTGAAGACGGCTAAAGAAGAAAAATACGATTTTGACATCACTAAAGCCGACAAGATCTTTGATTTACTGCTCAAGGAGAAACAGATTCAGTTGTCCGAAAATCATGTGATCCCGTCGGCCGAAGAATTGAAAAAGAAAAAGTACTGCAAGTGGCACAACTCCACGTCTCACGCCACGAACGATTTCAAAGTCTTCAGGCAGCAAATCCAGTCGGCCATTGAGGCCGGGAAGTTAAAATTTGCTGACTCAAGTCGGTCCATGAAAGTAGACGGCAATCCGTTTCCGGTCAACACAGTCCATGCCGGCCCCGGGCGAGCTGATCGACAGGACAGAATGGCGCACGGCTTAGCCGATACGTTGATCGAGGCTGAAACAGGAGAGGACCAGACTGGATGCCACACTACACAAATTAACATGGTGCGCCCAGTCATCAGATCGGCTGGCCGACAGCCGATCCACGAACGAAGCCGATACCATCATCAGTATCGGTCTCGCGTGAAGAAATTTACGACGAAGCACCTCGCCGGCACGAGCCAAGTGTCCAGAGCCGACGGTACATGGCGAGCCATGATGATCCACATTGGCATTGCGGCTTCTTCAGGCATTGCTAGGAATCCGGCATGAGGCTACCAACACTGGAAGATTGCCCAGCATGTAACGATCACCATAACGATGACGAGCGCGGGAGTTTGTCGTCTACAAGCCCACTCCGGTTCATCCCCAGAGCCATCCAACTAAACCGAAGACGGCGACCTGTCCACGATCGGCTCGGTCTGATCCATCAGGACTTCTTCATCGACGAGAACCGGGATGGAGACAACCGCGATGACGAAGAAGCCAACGATGAGGAATCGGCCAACCCCCAATGGTGCCCGTCCGATCTATTTACGAAGACCCAGAAGAGGAGAATTCAACGGCTCAAGTGTGAAGGAAGAGAAGACGAGGTGAGACAAATGATATATGAACAACGCCGTCGACTGGGCAAGATCAAGAGACGGTGGGTACCCAAGCAGGAGAACGCTATGGCCACCGAAGAACAAGCCGAGGAAAGCCCAGCCGACCGAGCCAGGAGGGCAGCCAAAGGGAAGAGTAAAGCTACCGCATCGGTTAACATGGTCTTCGTATTGCCGGCCGAGTTCGGCGCCCCCGAAGCCGACGCGGGTGCTATCGAAGATGACCCGACAAAACTAACAATATCGCTGGACCAGGCCATCTTCGACAAGCCCGAAGGGACCGAAAATCGGCATATGAAACCGTTATACGTTAAAGGATTCGTTAACGGCAAGCCGATCTCCAAAATGATGGTCGATGGGGGAGCGACAGTAAACCTCGTGCCTTACGCAACTTTTAGAAAACTTGGGAAAGGGGCCAAAGACCTGATAAAAACCAACATGGTACTCCAGGACTTCGGCGGCAACCCATCGGAGACCAAAGGCATTCTCAACGTCGAACTGACCATCGGCAACAAAACTGTGCCCACAACATTTTTTGTCATTGATGGGAAGGGGTCTTACAGCCTGCTGCTAGGAAGGGACTAGATCCACGCTAACTGCTGCATCCCTTCTACAATGCACCAAAGTCTCATCCAGTGGGACGGCGACAAGATCGAGATCATGCCAGCCGACAGGTCAGTTAGTGTCGTCAGTGCCGATTTGCCACTTTGGGAAATCGAAGGCATCGAATGTTTATCTGGGAAAATCTGGCAAGCCGATTTTCTAAACGTGTCCAATTCAACAATACAGCCCATCGGAAGCGACGAGCCGCAGCTGCTGCTTTGAACAAGACATGGTGGAAGGCTCCAGCGTGCTCGGCATAGCCACCGCGGACGAAGACGATGTCAAATTAGGGCAAGGCTTCACGTCGGCCGACGAGTTAGAAGAAATCGACATCGGCTCTTGTGATAAGCCAAGGCCGACGTACATTAGCAAAAATTTATCTCCTCTTTGTAGATCCCAACTTATTGAATTACCAAAAGAATATAAAGATTGTTTCGCTTGGGAATACTTCGAGATGTCCGGTCTTAGCCGATCGATAGTGGTCCATCAGCTGCCAATCAAGGCGGGATATCGGCCATTCAAACAACCTCCAAGGAGGTTCAAGGCCGACATGTACGACACAATTAAAGCCGAAATCACTCGGCTATACGACGCAAGATTCATTCGGCCTTGCCGATATGCCGAATGGGTCTCTAATATCGTCCCGGTATTAAAGAAGAACGGCAAACTTCGGGTATGCATCGACTTCAGAGACCTAAACAAGGCGACCCCAAAAGACGAATACCCAATGCCAATAGCCGACGTGCTTGTCGACGCTGCCTCAGGCCACAAAATCATCAGCTTCATGGACGGCAACGCGGGATACAACCAGATATTCATGGCCGAGGAGGATATCCACAAGACAGCTTTTCGATGCCCGGGTGCGATCGGCCTCTACGAATGGGTGGTGATGACGTTCGGGTTAAAGAATGTTGGGGCAACATATCAAAGAGCGATGAATTACATCTTTCACGACATGATCGGGGCACTAGTAGAAATATAAATTGACGACATCGTCGTCAAGTCAAGAGAGACAGAAAGCCACATTGCAGATCTGAGGCAAGTGCTTGAGCGGACGAGAAAATATGGATTGAAGACGAATCCACTTAAATGTGCGTTCGGCGTGTCGGCCGGGCAATTCTTAGGGTTCCTCGTTCATGAAAGAGGAATTGAAGTCACGCCAAGGAGCATTAATGCCATTAAGACAATCCAACCCCCTAAGGATAAAAGACAACTCCAGTCATTAATCGAAACGATAAACTTCATCAGACGGTTCATAGCTAACCTCTCAGAAAAAAATGGAGCCGTTCACACCATTGCTTCGGCTTAAGGCCGATCAGACATTCACATGGGGGGCAGAGCAACAGAAGGCGTTAGACGACATAAAAGATTATCTAAGCTCCCCTCCAGTTCTAATGCCCCCACAAAAAGGAATGCCATTCAAGCTGTACCTGTCCGCCGACGACAAGTCAATCGGCTCTATCTTGATCCAAGAAGTCGACGGCAAAGAAAGGGCCATTTTCTATCTCAACTGGCGGCTACTAGATGCAGAGACCAGGTATTCACCCATCGAGAAGTTATGTCTGTGCCTCTATTTCTCATGTACAAAGTTAAGGCACTATCTGTTGTCCAATGAATGCACTGTAACTTGCAAAGCCGATGTAGTCAAGTACATGCTATTGGCTCCAGATCGGAAAATGGATCTTCGCGCTGACAGAGTTCGATCTGAGGTATCAGGCTCCAAGAGAAGTAAAAGGACAGGCCATAGCCGATCTCATTGTGGAGCATAGAAACGATTCGATTGGCTCCGTGGAAATTATGCCTTGGACTTTGACTTTCGATGGCTCGGTGTGCACCAACGGCTGTGGCATCGGCTTAGTTCTTATCTCGCCCAGGGGGGAAAGCTTCGAGTTCGCTTTCGCCATCGACCCTCACGCTACGAATAACCAAGCCGAGTATGAAGCCGTTCTCAAAGGGCTAACTCTGCTTAAGGGGATGGAAGCTGACACGGTCGAGATAATGGGAGACTCGTTGCTCGTCATCAGTCAATTATCAGGAGAATATGAGTGCAAAAACGATGCACTGATGATCTATCATCGACGGTGCCGGGAGTTAATGGACGACTTCCGGCTAGTCACCTTGAAGCATATTCCCAGGGAGCAAAACACGGAGGCCAATGATTTGGCTCAAGGGGCATCAGGCTACCGGCCGATGCTGAGAGACGTCGACATAGGCGTCGCCACCATCACAACCGACGATTGGAGATTCGACGTTTACAATTACCTCAAAGACCCTTCTCAGTCGGCCACAAGGAAACTACGATACAAGGCACTACGGTACGTATTGCTCGACGAAGATTTATACTATCGGACAATCGATGGCGTACTACTCAAGTATTTGGGTGCCGATCAAGCAACAGTGGCCATCGGGGAAGTACACGAAAGAATCTGCGGCACGCACCAATCGGCACAAAAAATGAAATGGCTACTTCGCCGAGCCGGGTATTTCTAGCCGACAATGCTAGAAGATTGTTTTAAATACTATAAAGGATGCCAAGACTGCCAAAAGTTCGGCACGGTACAACGAGCTCCGGCGTCGGCCATGAACCCAATCATTAAGCCGTGGCCCTTCAGGGGGTGGGGCATTGATATGATCGGCCAGATCAATCCACCTTCAAGCAAGGGACACAAGTTTATCCTAGTGGCCATAGATTATTTCACAAAATGGGTGGAAGCGATCCCCCTCAGAAAAGTGAATTCTAAAGACGCAATCGAGTTCGTCAAAGAACACATCATCTATCGATTCGGCATTCCGCAAATGATAACGACCGACCAGGGGTCCATCTTTGTTTCGGACAAGTTCATCCAGTTTACCGACGGCATGGGGATCAAGCTACTCAACTCTTCACCGTATTACGCGCAAGCCAACGGTCAGGCCAAAGCTTCAAACAAAAGCTTGATCAAGCTGATCAAAAGAAAGATATCTGAGCATCCTAAGCAATGGCACACCCAATTGGCCGAATCATTATGGGCGTATCGGATGGCATGTCACGGGTCCATCCAAGTCCCCCCATACAAACGGGTCTATGGACACGAAGCAGTACTTCCATGGGAAAGTGTCATCGGCTCAAGGCGCATTCAGCTACAAGACCAACTCACAGCTGACGACTATTATAACCTCATGATAGACGAGTCGGAGGATCTCGTTTTATCCAGAATGAAAGCTTTAGAAAAAGGAACAAAGGATAAGGAACGGGTAGCTAGACATTACAATAAAAAGGTCGTCCCTAAATTATTTGAGGAAGGCGAACTCGTTTGGAAGCTTATACTCCCAATCGGATCCAGAGATAACAAATTCGGTAAATGGTCACCAAATTGGGAGGGGCCTTTCAAGATCCACAAATGCGTCTCCAAAGGAGCTTACATGCTAAAAGGGCTGGATGGGGAGATTTTCGGAAGGGCCCTCAACGGAAAATATCTAAAGAAATACTACCCGAGCGTGTGGATCAATGCGTGAGTCGGTTATCGTCACAATAGGCCGACCCACGACAGCCGATGCCTTACAAGGCATCGTCTTTAGGCATTCGCATACACCCTCCCACGCCCCATGATCGGCTTAGGACCCCCCGGCAGCGATCAGAATGAATGAACGCGTCGGACTCACAAATTTTGTTGACATCAAAGCTATCAACAAAACTTGGGGGCATACACATGCACGAGACAGTTAGACAATAAACAGTTGAAATGATCGAAAATCAATCCGATTTTGACTAATCAAGCCAGGGAAGTTGAAAAAAAACCCCCAAGTCAGGCGGAACCAGGAACATTAAAACGAGCTTTATTCAGAATCGGCGCGAAGCCGTCTTTAATTACTTGCTTGTCAGGTACTCTCTAATGGCCGCCAGGGCTCGTTCGATGGGCTCCACAGTCTCCATCTCTAGAGCATCCAGGATCAGGTGCTCCAACCGAGTGACCCTTATGTCGGTGGTCGTGGTCAGTAGCTCGTTGGCAAGTTGGGCTTGCCTACCCTCTAGCCGGTCGAGGCGCGCGAGCGTCGAAGACGCCATGGGGGCAGCAGCCGGAATGCCACCAAGATGGAAAGGAGGCCTGGCCGCCGGGTGACGAGCCTCCAACTCCCTGAAGCGCTTCAGGTGCGCCCTCACTCGTCGGTCCTGGCTGACCGATGGCTCGTACGGCGTCTCCATAATTTCCAGGATCACCCGAAGCGGGTGAGGCGGCTGCAAGGAAATCCGTTCCTGAGTATTCAAAGGAAGAAAACGGTGAGAGTAGATGAGTTGAGAGACCACCTGGTTCATCGACGAGCTCGAAGAAGCCATGAGAAGCCTTGCCGAAGACTTAAAAGACTGGGTGTTGTACTACTGAGGGTTCGTCGCCTTTGGCCGTGAGTTATTCGGAAGAGCCGGGGGAACCCATTTATAGAAAGAAAAGATATGGTTCTTGGATGTGAAAGGTCGCTGCCAACCCGAGAGTCAAAGAGATCATCATTATAAGCGTCGGGAATCATTGAAAAACCAGCGACTGCGCAAGTCTGGATACCTATCGCCCAGGACTCACGGGTTCCCGGAGTACAGATTCGAGGGGGTCGGCCTACGAAGACAGGTCGGCGACGTAATCGGGTATTGCCGGCCGATAGCTAGCGAGTCGAATGACCGAAAGATAAACGTTGAAGGTCGGGGCGTCACTTCAGAGTAATTTTGAACTAAACAAGTCGAGACGCCGCACTCAGCCAAGGGGCAATCCTACGTACAAACATAGCCGATTGTATCTACAAGCACGAATAATATAGGCTATCCGATTACATCGCAAAAACACAAGTATGTTGCAGAAACACAAGCCGATCTCACAAGGTCGGACATTTTACAATCTCATTCCTTCAAGAAATCGGCTATGGCCGACAGAGCTGTCCGTCTAACCTGGTCGACCTCGCCGATTGCCCTAAGGTCGTCGACCTCGGACCCCGCCACTGATCGAGCGCTCTGCGCCAAGCCCCGCAAATGCGCAACGGCTGCCCTGATGCTTTGACGCTCGGCTTCAACCCTGGCCGGCAGATCAACCATATACTCCTCACGGACGTCGATTTCGTTTGTAATCTGAACGAGGTCGGCCACCAGTTGATCCCGGCGGGCATGGAGTTGCTCGAGCTTGGCCGTCGGCTTTGTTTTCAGGCGGTCGAAGGCGGCCTTCCGGGCCTCAATGGCTTCTTTGGTCGATTGGATGGCGGCCGACCGCGCCTGACTCTCACGGCGATCAATGACTCGCTGCCGGGCTCGTTCATATTTTAACTGGTAGGCTTTCATGAAGGTCGCCGGTACAATGGCTTCAGCTACAGCATCCGGCAGCTGGTTTTGGATATCTCTGAACCGTGCGCGTATCGAGCCGCAGTCGACCACCAGCACATCCAATGAGGCTTCCAGCCGATTGTCGATATCGGCCAAAGTGGCCTCAGGTCCTCAGCCGACGCCACAAGCGCTTCCTCGCCGGCATCACCGGGTTCCTTGAACTCCGATAAGTCAAAGTTGAGAAGATCGGCCACGTGCTGCAGGGGGGAGAAAGGATCAGGGGCATGACAAAACCAATGGTTGGGGCCAGTCAGCTTACCGTCAGCGCCGTCGTCAGGACTGTTGGCTCGGCTGGATCATTGCCCACGGCCGTCTGGCTTTCTTTGCCAGTGTTATCATCACCACCCCCAACAGGCATAGTACATTCGCCCGACGCCTGGGGAGCAGCCGGTGGAGATCGCGAGAGCTGCAAAGAGGAAAAAGGGATTAGTGGACGAACTGATTAATTATCACAGACGAAGGGGTGAGGATCGATTACCGGCGATGCAGGCCGAGGAGTGCGACCGGCCAATTTTTTTGAACTGCGAAGAACAGACGAGTCAGGTACGGGCGATCGTTGCGAAACCAGGAGCAACGAAGTAAAAACTTACGGGAGGGCGTTTTGTCGGCGGACTTGGGGCTGGTGGAGCGTCGGTTGGGGCATTTACCGACTCGGGACTCGAAGCCCCGGTTTCGACCGTGGCCTGGACAGCTGTTGGCGCCTCCTCATCGACAGCAGCATCGAGGAATTGCTCGATGGCCAGATCTAAGGGGGGAAGGCTGTCGGCCGAGGCGACCAATTGTATCTTTTTCACCCTTTTGGGGGCAGGCGCAGCCAATGAACGCGGTGGTACCGCCGTTTTCCTTTTCGACGCGATCGGATGACGCATCTGCCCTCGCAACAAGGATGATAGTTTGGGTGCCCTCCAGCCGATGGCCGACGGAGCAAGGCCCCCCACGTCCAGAACGCCTGGATTATATTCGATGGGGCGTCCGGAGTCGCTTACTGTCGGCCGCTCCGTTTCTGTTTCCTGCAAAGTCAGAGCACGAATGTTAAATCGGCTGATGTGGCCGATAAATGAATCATAGGAAAGGAATCATCGGCTGTAAGCAGAGATATACCGAGGGGATCTCATCCGGCAGAAGCAAGTCGATGTAGCAGGACGGCCATTGGTGAAAAATATGGTGTTTGAGTTCGGACCACCATCGGTCGTAAGCAGCGCTTCTCCTCGTCGACAGGGTGATTGTGTTGGCGTCGCCGAAGGGGGGACCGGGCATGTTCAGCAGCCAATTCATCATCAAATCTTGGCCGACCGCTCCTCTGGTTTCGATCTTATCGGCATAAAAGAAGCCGGTGGGTAGTTGCCCAAGACCGAACTGTCTCGCCGCCGATACCGGGTAGTAGAATTCATAACTCCGGGCTGTTGATCGGCCTTGGTGAACCCTGGTCGGCAGAATGCAGGGAGACAGAGAGGCGAAGAACAACTCTCTGCACCTTGGGTTGTCGGCTGAGTTGAGGTCATCCCATTTGAAGTTGATCGGTAGCTCAAAAGATCCTTGGTCAGGGTAGAAATACCAGGTACGGTTGTCGCGGGATAGCCCATCATAAAAGGTTGTGAACCAATCGGCCAATAGCTCGGCCGATTGCCTTGAACCTGCATGGGCGGCGGCTGCTTCTCCATAGTTCGTGCATCGCCTGGTGGTGATCTGATCACCTTCTTCATCTTCAATTGGCTCTAGCCTTGGCAATCCGGCGTCTGTCAGGCGGGGCCGACCAGCTACATTCTGGGTGGCCAACACCAGCCAGATTTGGAGAAACCACCAGGGGCCACCGGTGTTGACTAGGGCGTTGGCGGCTATTTTCGTGGCGGCTTGATGTAGCATTTGATATGTGTAGCCGAGGAGGTATTTTCCCAATGCAAACTCCATTCCGTCGGCTAAGATTTCGGCCATGATTTGCCAATTAGCGGTCGGCCCACAGCTCGATCCGCAGAATACAAATTTTTCCAGCCACATCATCAGAAAGGCGGTGTATTCCCGGTGGCCGACTGTTCCATCTTTCATGTTTTGGGCGATGAAGCTGCTCCATCCACCGATGGCTTTGGTTTTGAACTGATGTTGGCCTTTTCGGTTCAAAACGCAGGGATTAGCCGATGATTCGATGTCCAGCCCAGTTGTCATATGTACGTCGGCTAGTGTGATGGTCATCGGCCCTTGCCTAAAGAGGAAGGCATTGAAACTGTCATTCCAAAAGTAGGTCGCAGCCGATAGAAGTGGCTCGTCCTTCTCCATGCCAGCGATGGACAATTCCAAGCATTGGGCGAGTTTCCTTTCTTCCTATTGGGTGTACTTGGCCGATTGTATCCTCTTATACCATTCAGTCCAGGCTGCATCAGTAGATGGCCAAGCTTTGAATGTTCCGTTCCAATGGGAAAGAGATGGTTTGGCGGTGTTGAAAGGCATGCGGTTGGTTTCGGCTACGATTACATCAGTTGGGTCTGTGTTGCCGATATGCCCAAGGAAATACTTCTCTTCTTGTGTCGGATTGGGGATGAGTATTTGATGAGATAGGTGCTACAGTTTGAGGAAGGGGAGAAAAGTACTAGTTAGGAATGATGGTGTTTTATAGTTCGGAGTGAGAAAAGTATCAGTTAGTGAGAGTATGGGATAAAATACTACTAAAAAATTACCGAACGGATCATTGGTATAAAGATATTTGGAGGAGCGAGTTGGGAGTAAAATTATAGAGCAAAAGAGAATACCTGAGGAAACTCGTTCGTAGTGGCGGCTGGAGCAGTTTCGGTGGTGGCGGTAGATGGTGTTGCGGTTGCGGCTGGCGCAATGGTGGTGGCCTGCGAGTTGGAGGTGCTCGAAGTAGCGGAGGAGGCCATCGGGAAGTTCGGAGACGAAGATCGGGTTTGAAGAGCGTGGAAAAGATGCCGAACGCCGATGGAGTCGCCGGAGGTGAGAGAGAAGGGCAGGAAGTTTGTTTGAGAAGAAAACCGAGCGCACGTTGAGGGCGTAGGTGATTCGATTGAGGAAGGTGGATATTTAAAGAGCCCTTGGGGAGAAGCCGAGACGATTTGGGCCAAGAAGGGAGCAAGAGTTTGAATAGGTGAACAAATCCGCAACACTTCATGTTACGGACTTGGGGGCATGTGTTAACACTGGAATTTGGTAATGGGGTTCCTAAGTCTTAAAAGGCAAAGTGGAATCGGATCGGCCGAAGGCAGGAGTCGTATCGGCTAAAAGACTGATCGGCTGTAGGGCTAGTCGGCTGAGGATGGGTTGAATGGGAACAGCCGACGGCCGATTCTGAGTTCGGAAGAGATGAAACCGTGTCTAACGCAGAAGCTTGAAGATAAGTGGAAGATTCGGTTGCTAATTGCGCGTTTAAAGATATTGCCATTTATGGATAGAGTCCTGTAACGGCAATTATATCTGTAATCTAGAAATTTGTTAAATTGTTAGTTGTAATACATTACGGATCTCGCTAGGGATGATATGATGTTTAAATAGTAGTTTAGATAGAGTCCAAAGTTGTTACAGATATTTGTATCTTGGGTATAAATAGGACCCGAGACCCTCTGTATCAGACGATTCAATCAATCTAATCTTCGGCGCATCGCCATCTTTTTCCTTTTGGACGAACACCCTGTTTAGCTTTGGGCTGCATCGTCTCGATCCCCAAACTCAGGTACATGTTTGTCGTTAGTGGTAAGATCACCTATTTCTAATGCTTCCATCGCAATGATGCATTAGACTCAATAGTTTTACTGCGACATATATCATATAGTGCATATGAATCAATTCAATGCTTAGAACTATCTTGTAGTTGATTCATCTCGTTGAGGGTATGTGGTCAACAAGGCTAGGTCTAAGGGTTGGTTGGTTCGTATGTAGTATCTACCATCTCACGGGGTGTAGGTCGGGAGTAATAGATTGGATGTTTCTTTTGATACTTAATGTTGCATCAAGATTGAACTATTGAGTCGTCTTTAGAACCATCAGTGATCTATTCTTTTGGATTTACATTATCTGGAGATAGCGTCGGGGTTTCAGCCGACTTTATTCACCCTAATGTGTTTCTTTTAACGTGATTGTTATTAGATCTATACTAGGGTTATCTTTTATGCCTAGATCCTGCTTGCTTACATCTTTGATCTAGGAATGTTATGTCTACTCGAGATTCACTGGAATACCAACCGATTTGATGTTAATTTCCCAGCATCGGCTAGTCTGTTGATCCGTATATTTATTATTATTCGTTATATTTGGATCGGACGACTGATGATCGTCTCGGCATGGCCGATACGTTCTGGTCGCTTGGCCCAAATATGGTCTAGAATAACATATATACATCCATGGATTTCCTTGGCCGATCTCGTGGGGACTTGACCTAACGCTTAACGAACACTTCCTTGTTTTCTTTCTTGTTGATTGGCAGATCAAATCAACTGGCACGCTCTACGCGTTGTAGGTAGCTGTAGTCAAGCAGATCTCCCAGGCCAGCGCGTGAGAGAGATTTCTCGTCAACACTAGTACAACTCCAACTCGTTAACTATAACCGACTTTGTACACATATTCAATACAATCTCTAACAAACTCCACTTTGACGAAAATGCCACGCCAACCTGAATTTGTTACTTGCTCGATCCTTCATGTACTAGGACTTGAGTTGGTTCTTTCGCCATTCACGCTGAGCCGCCCCGACAAACTTTCACTATGCTCACCGCAAACAAGAGACTTCACTATCCCTGTAATTTCTTTCTCTTGACTCCACCTACAATAGTGCTCCACCTTCTCTCATATCATCATAGTTGTCTTGCCAGGTGAAATTGAATTTCTTTCCAGCTGTCACATCATATAGACTTCCCGAAGACCATGTTCACCTCCATCTTTTGTCTTAAATGTGACTTGATCTAATCCATGGCTAGATAACTAATGTCATCATCAAATGGACAAAATCAAACTCATCAGACATGAAGAGAATCCTTTCTTCCTTATCGTTTTATGAACCGAGCTAATAAATCCAACAATACGCTTCATGCATTCATAGACTGCATCCATGATACATTGAGAAATTCACCATTTGCCTTGAATCACCTGAAAAAATTATGACCATAGTGCTTGCTCTTCCTCTTCAGTGACGGAGATATTCATATCTCTCCATCGTGCCAACCCACAGATCCTGGATATATCCTATACTGCTAGACAATCATATATATTGACTCCATCAACGAATTCGACCCGTCATTGCCCGGGATCTTTCTCACCAATTCCCGTGTTGCCTCCACTAAGTCTCTCCTCACCTTTGCCTTGCTGCATCAAACCTCCTTGTGCATGTCCTCTAGTCAACGAGACAAACAAATGAACAAGCAATGTCCTTCTATGCAGGAGCAACCACCTATTCACCAATCTCTTCCTGACTAATGCATCAATCCGTGTGATAGAATGCAGCCCGCTTGGTACATCTGGTCCACAACCACTTTGACTCACCAAAAAGCCACACGGTAACAACCCTGGTCAATTGAGCCCACCAACTAAAAGCTTGTCGCACCGACCAGTTTTTTGTTTTTCTAAAAAACCAGGCTAGTTTTTCTTGGACAAGAACCAGTCAACCGGGTTACAGGAATCAGATGGACCCCCTTCCTCCCTTCTTGCTCCTTCACTCATGTTCTCCTCAGCCCTAGGGCGGCCGCCGCTGTGGGGTCTCCTCCAGAGATGTCAACTCCCACAGTACCATATAACCTCACAGGAGTCTTGTTATGCGTGAGATAGTACAGATACAAGAACTTCATATATTATTACAAACTATTAATGTTTAAGTATAAACCATACAATACAAGAAAGTCGCGACACTTCCACAGGGATAACTCGAGTGTAGAGTCGACCCAGAAATCATACTCGTCTAGGGTACTTGGGAGTTTTTCATCTGCTTCGGGGTTTTCTAAAAATATTATGCAAGGATGAGCACCAATGGTACTCAGCAAGCCAAACTGAACTCAAACTATATAAACAAATAAATATGCAAGATATCTTAAAAGGAATAATATAGGCCTAGCCTTTAACCTAGCAAACTAAACTGAATTCGACTACATATGGATAAATGTGGATGCTATTTTAAAGAGAAACATAAATTATAAATTAATCCTTAGCATGATGATGTATCCTATCCTTTTGTCGGATATTTTATATAACTACCTAAGAATATTAATTATGAACTTAACTTTAGCTCAATTCTATATTATACCCCTTTCTACACTTACTTATTTATGAATATTCAAATTTTAGGATGGCATTTAAGAAAAGTTGCTTATGCCATAAAACTGGATTCACCCATTGATACAATTCCATTTACCGGGAGTACGACGTATTCGAATACAATCAACTCTACAGCGTTTTCCTAGCTTTACCCGAGGATTAAACTTAGTTAGCCAGGCTAAAGGTAACATAGCATTTATATAGTTCTAACTTTTTCTGATGTGTGAACGAGACCGATGGGCTATCTTAATAGGAGCACCAATTCTAACCAGTAACTGGTAGATCCATCTCCTATTTAATAGCTGTTCGTCACACACTTGCCCGTCCTGGTGAAAGCTGAGATGCTACCTTAACAGACGGTACCAATCTGGTTAGTATTGGTATTTTTATCCGTTGTTTACATACTTGTCCACCAATGAGAGTTCTCCAATTCTCCAATGCATGAAATCGCAAGCCATATAAGGCAAATCCCCTAAGTCCCCAGGGAGATCGGAGAGAATATATAAATGCTAAGCCGGTAGAACCGGTCCAACGGATGGGCGAAACTATGTCTTTATTCTGGCACAAGAGTTTTTATATTTTCTGGCATACAGCCAAAACTATGTTTATACATAAAATGATAGGATTTGTATTTACCAATCAAAAGAAATAGTAGATCATTTTCCATTCTATTACATTTATAATTTTATATTTAGTGTAAACTATTAGGATGTTGCCTTAGAAGGAAAAAGAAATATTCCTAATTACATGACATAATAAGATTTCCTATGACTTGTACATAAAATGATACTACATGCAATAATAATCATTTTATCATGCCTACAATTTTATGCATGGTCTAAACTTTAGCATGGTGTTGTAAACGAAAAGGGTATTCCTAGTCACATGAAATAATAGAATTTCTATTTTTCATTACATAAAATGTTAAGATTATTCTAGTGCATGAAATGATGACACATATGATCTAAATACCATCTAAAATCACATGAAATGATAAGTTATAACTATCTATTTTAACTAACCCAGCCCATGAAGCGTTTTTAAATGAATATACTATTCAGAACAGGGTAACTAGCTATTTTTAAATTCTATAAATGATCAAGGATAGTTTGACTTGCTTTCGGGACCAATGGTCTCAAATTCTTCTTCTCTTTTGAATAGCAGTGAGGGCGTTTACATCGACGATATGATCGAGCTCAGTTTCCTCTGCTAATTCAACGTCGCGATCTATCGATATTTGATAAAATAAATCAAATGAACAACTCCAAATAAACATCAAATAAATATAGAATTTCAAAAAGGAGTTTAGAAGGTCATTTTTAAAGTTTAAAAGGGAAAGTTATCATTAGATCCTAAAACTTAAAATTTAGATTTGAATAAAATAACAAAAATTAAAAAGAGTATTTGAAATATTTTAAAGAGGAAAAAAGAATAGTTTTTAATGTTTTAAATAAAAAGATTACTTGTTTGATTTTAAAATTTAAATTTGAGTTTGAATAAGGATAAAAAGAGTTGAAGGAAATATTTCAAATAAAATAAATGTGTTTAAGAAAAATGGAAGGAATTAAAATTTGAAAGGAGTCAAAAGGGTCAAACTATTTTTCTAAGGTTATTTGTCGAATCCTAAAATATAAAATTTAGGTTTGTCCTAATATAAAATTATTTACAAAATTTATGTTGGAGGTCGCTTCCCGGACCTCTCATTATATTCGCAAGATGAAGTGAGTCACTTCAGATCATCTAACAAACATAATGAAACATTCGGAGCCTCGAGAGAAAGATCTTGGAGACATTGTGGGGTCTTTAGTCTGTCAGTCAACTTCAGCCTGAGTTATGCCCTCAAACCACACGAAGGCGGCGACCAAATGTGTTACACACTCAGGAGACTTGAGAAAAATGACTAAAGATCTACAATCTCTCAAATATCCTTAACTCATATTCATGTGAATCCATTTCCCACGATATGTACTAGATTCACACTTTCATCTTAAGCATGGACATACATAGCAAACACATTAAAGATGAAAGGGACTTAAAGACTTACATCAACATATTAGTTACATATGCCGACTGGCCACATAAATATATCAGAGGTCAGCAGAAGCTTGACTACCCATTCACAAGCACACAAACTAGGGGTTTATCTCTTTAAGTTCAAATCCTAGAAGAAGCAATTGAACTTACAAGCAAAGATTATATCAACAACAAGATTCACTACATTAAACAAGCTAATGTACTGGCAAGCGCACAATCAAACCTACATACATGAAAGCTCTAAGTCAAACGAAGGCTATTTATAGTCTAAATTTTTAGCATAAAGCAAATTTTAGTTCACAAACCATTTGCAATGCAATTTAAGCAAAACATTTTAGCAACGTGTAAAGCTTACTAATCATGGTATGATTTCAACATAAGTAGATAGATATCGTTTCCTTACACACAACGGGAAGTAGGGCGATCATATCACATATATCAATCTCATCATCATCTCAAATAATTTAGTTTTGAAAGCATTTAGAAAACACAAGATTATATTCATAACACATCATCATGTCGCTCATGACCGTGAGCACGGCTAATCGAGTTTGTACAGTTTTTAGGACTCTGCAGAGTTTGTACAGCTTTACCCACATGATATGAACACTCTAGTTTGTTTCGTTCTCGCGACACACTACCACACTCTTCATATTGAATGTGGTCCAGAGGTCATAACGAAGCCTTTACACTACTTAATCTCTAGCTTTGCAGCAGCACGATACGTGTTCCTCCATCCTAGGCATACTGAAAATATAACCTAGAACCGTTAAGTGGCGGGCCCATGCCTTAAACTTAACGCGACAGAAACCCACCACGTGGCACAATACTGTTGTATTGGACAGACTTAGTCACCTAAACTACCATGTCGGGATAAATAGAAAGTTTCTCTGAGTTATACGAACTCATACACATCGGCCTACCAGAATGCAAGGCTAGATGCTAAGTAGATTAATTAGCTTAGGGTATCTCATACTAGCATATGTGGATGTACGGTAATCGTAATGGATGATATGAAGTTAGGTCCTTAATCGACCCAAGCAAACACTCCCCCTATCGGTATGCAACAACTACCATATGCATACCCATTGTCACCCAAGTCTAAAATCACATTTTATCTCATTTTATTTCACAAATAATTCAGAGATTCACCTCTGTCCATAATGTCCAAAAAGGTTTTCAAAGAGTATAGTAAATGATCCATAACCATGTTTTTATTTATCACTAAGCAAGGCTAAGCATTTGTAATTTATCATAAACATGGTATAGTCATATGAGCACAATTAAAGTACTCTAATTAATTCTAAGGTTCAAAACAGCAAGGGAATGATTTTAAAAGGGGAATTCATGCATTTTTAGGACATAACTATAAATTATAGCTTTAAAAGTTTCAATAGTGAGAAATACGCATGCAACTTTACAATCAAAACATTTAGCCCAAAAACATGAGATTCAATTTGTTCAAAGGAAGGACACAAACTTTACATGGTTGATACAAGACCTCCCTGGGATGAATTATAATACCAATCTCCTCACCGTCACAAAATCATCCACTAAAAGAAAATAACGGTAACAAATAAATACATAAATATGTAAAAAAATAAATCTATAATGCTCTAAAATGCATGAGTTCCCTAGTGTGCTTAGGTGCTGTGTGGATAAGATTTGTGGTGAAGAAATTTCTATTTTATCACTTTTTATTTTGGAAGTTATTAATTTTAGATGTTCATTCGGTATATGGTAGCATTTACTTAGGTAGTGTTATAAAATTCTTTTGTAAAGTGATTTTTATTAGATTTAACTTCTCAGGAGTGTAGATATGTGTTTTCTAAGACTAACACATTTGGTTTCACAACTTTTGGAGTTACTATGAATTCTTTACATGTTTTACAATTTATAACATGTTCTAGGCACATTGTCCCTATACATATATGACTTTAGAAGTTTTATATTCATAACATGTTCTATTTGCAAGATATGTATAAAAATGAATAATTTAGTTAACAAATCTAATCTTAGTTCAAAATTTAGAGTTTAAATTGCTCTACTTCATATTTTATAAGCTAGGGAGTGTTCTTATGTTAGTTATTTAACATATCAATCTAGGAATTGTTATATGAGCTAAGTGTGCCAAGTTGTGGTGGTTAGGGATGAAACTTATGGTTTCTCTCGTCCAACAAGTCTTGCCTTGATTTATTTAGAACTAGATTACATTTATATATACTTTTATACTTATTTATATATAGTGCTTAACTACTATTATGGTCATTAGCACCTAAGTTATCTATTTAAAGTTTATTGACATATTTATTATAGGAGTTGCCATATTTTATTTTACCTAATTGAATTTCATTACTTGCTGGTTTTATAGAAACTTAGTTCACTTCAAATGGATTAAAGATGAAATTTTTACAGATTTTAAAAGTTGAAGTGTGCACTAGGTTGTTTATTCCTTATATAAATATTTAAGAGGGGTTACTATATCGTAAGCATATATTTTTATTTTATAATTTGAAATTATATGCTTTGATGATTCTACATAAGTTAAGATTACTGAAAAAAGAGCTGAAATGAATTTTAAATAAATCTCTAAAGTTCAGCTCATCTAAACCTCATCATTTTAATGGTAATAGTTGTAAGAGCATTTGACAAAAATTAATTATATACTTTTATTTTTTCTAATCGAGGGTGTAAGTTGATGAATCTGTATAATTTAAGTTTATCTCAAAATAAGTCAAATTGTATTTTCTATGTATTTTATAAGTTTGTGCAAGCTCTATCTCTGATTTTCCTTATATAAACAGATATTCCTTATATAAATTTTATAGACAAAATTTGTACACTGAGTACTAAGTTTTATTTATCTATATTGAAGTTCACTATCTTGTGAGTCCTTGTGAGTCCATAGAAATTGGTTTAATCCCAAAATGAGTCATATTGGATTTTATATGAATTTTAAAAGTTTGTCATATTTTCTGTTGAATAGAAAATGTTTTAGTTACTTTATTCTATATTTTCCAGGTTTTTAAATGGCAGGGTCCACATGTCATTCTATGTAATTATGCAGAAAGGCCTCTAGAGTTCTTAAGAATAGAACCCGTAGTTTTAGAATAGAACCCGTAGTTTTAGGCACATGTTGAATTCAGTTTTTGGTTAAGAGTCCCTCAATTTTTCACATAATTACAAATAGGTCCTGGGTCTATTTTTAGTCTCAGGGAACTTTACAAATTAGTACCTAAAAGTTTGATTCTTCTCAAAGTGTGGCCCTACGCCATGGACGGGAGTGTAGGCATGGTCGGCAGCCAAACTTGGCCTTGCCGCGACGAACGGTGGCTGATCGCAGGATTCTTGCGCACCCGTAGCTGGTGGTCTCGTCGTCGGAAATGGCCACAGCTGCTCCGACGAGGAGTGCGAGCGGCAGAGTTGGAGAAGACGAGCTCAATCTCCCTACTTGGTGCGTCTCCAGCCAAGATTCTTGAGGGATTTCGGAGAGCAGGTCGAGGTGATGTTGTTGGTGAGGGGGCTCGGCTTGATTCGGCCCGTAGCACCTTGCACCGAGTAGACGCTGCGGCAGTAGCCCTAGTGCACCCTCTGGAGTTCCAATTGCTAGTTGGTGTTCCCCGTATTCACTGCACAAAATGGGACACGATCAGGAGGAATGGAATCGGTGTTGAAAAGAGATTAAGGAACACGGAAAAGATGAAGACGACCGCGGCCCGACGGTGAATGGGGCTGCCGTCTTCTTCGCGGCCGGCAAGGAAGAAGTTGGAAAGGAGAAGGTCTGGGCCTCTTTCTCTTGGTTTCATCGGCTGTGGAGTAGAGAGGGGGCCTGTGTGACGCTATATAGGGAGTCTCGGTGTTGGACATGTTTGCAACCACGCGTCGGCCACACCCACTGCTATCGGTTTCTCTCTCAAGCTCTCTCTTTGGATTGTGTCGAGGAGAAGGTGGACAGGGGTGGAGTGAGCTGGAGAGGCTAACAAGTGGGTCCAAGACGAAATATACTAGGTGGGTGAGTGAGGGAAGGGTAGAAACATGAGTATATTCGGTTTTAGATGAATTTTCAGAGTTATTTCTCTCCCCAATTTTTGTAGCCTCATAACTTGATGTGTGGATCACATAAATTAGTGTAGGTTTTATTGGAAGTAGATTGTTTTACCTAGATCCCATTTTCTTTGGTTGCATACAAAAATCATTTGTAGATTGCTCACGAAAAGTAGACAAAGATGGGCTAATTGGAAACAAGTTTTGAATTTTTAGGAGATCTAAACAGAGAAGAACAATTTTGGAAAAATTATATTTATTCATAATAATTAACCTAGTATTTGAATAGATTATTTTCCATGTACACTTATGTGTTGGGTGAGGTATGGTTTTAGCCGATAAAAGGATTTTAATTGGTATCCTATATGACTATTTTGTTTAATTTGTTTGAGGCATCAAGCTTAGTTATTTAAGTTGTACCAAAATTATATTAAGTTGAATATAGTGATTTTGCACCTGCATGAATTTTTGCATGATTTAATCTTGCATGAAGTACTTTATATAAATACAAGGCTTCTCCGAGCATGCAAGTTCCTATTTTATAAATGCATCTAAACGACTGTATAAAACTTTATTTAGACTGTCTCTTTGACCTGAGATGATACCATTTGACTACATTTCATATCCTTGGTTTAACACTCAAGGTTAGTCATTTGTTTGCTTGGTGAACTTATCATCTTTAATTATGTTCATGTGACCTAATATGAAATGAAATCCAGAATCCCAAATGCACAAAAGGGCTCAAGCCAAAACATGCATTATGCCTATGTATGCACTTATGTTTGATGGCATTTATGTTCTAGGTTAGGAATGAAAAAGTTTTAATTTGTTCTCAAATTTTAATCATGCAAGAGGTTCAAGTACTCTACCTAAGTTACAAATGAAAAAAAATTTGGTTCACAAAATTGAAGAACTTCACTTTTATTTGGTTTTGACAAAAAATTTTAGGGTATGTTACAATTTAAAAGTTGAAGATGTTTTAAAAGGAAAGAAATAAGAGAGATTTGAAATTATAGAGTTTGGAAAAAAATGAAAGAATCTATTGGTTAACTAGGGAATAAACTAATTTATTATAAAATTTATTTATGAGCTTAAAATAGAATAATTTAAAGAGTTAAAAGTTTGAAAATTATTTAGAAAAGAAACATAAATAAATTTGAGAGAAACAAGAAGAATAAAATTTGAAAGAAACAAAGGGATCTATTGGTTAACTAAATAAATTTAATTTTCTAGGGTTTTTAGTTTTAAATCTCCTAATCTTCTCTCTCTCTTTTCTCTCTTTTCTCTCTCTCCCTTCTATTTTCTTTCTTTTCTTTCTTTCTTCTTCTCTATTCCTTTCTCTCTCTTCTCTATTTCTCTTTTGCCAGGGCCGGCGCTGGTAGGGATAAGGCCGACGGCGGCATGGAATGGCCGGAGCTCGGGGACCAAGGGGTTTTTCTCCATCTATGAAGCATGAGGATTCCATTTTGGGGCTTAGCTAGGTCAGAGAGGCGGCGGAGTGGCTTGGCGACGGCGGTCTAATGGCTGCTGCGGCGGTGCTCGTCAGCGTGGCGTTCCGGCGACGGCAAGGCCAAGGGAATGAGTTTGGGAGCATCTACAGGGTACGGTGGTGCTAGCTAGGGGGTTTATTCCGTCGGGGAAGCTACACAATGGCCCGGCGACGTGTGCACGGTGGCGGCCGAACAAAGTAAATGCGGCGGTCTCGCCGGCGGCATATTTCCGATGAGTTTTAGTCTTGGGAAAGCTAGGGGAAATAAAGTTCTTGATGAGTAGAACATAGCGGTACCTTCAATTTTGACAGAATCCGATTGATGGCGATGAATTTTGGGATTTATCCGGTGCGGCGCTGGCTAGGGTTCCTCGGTCTCTCTTTGGATTTCTTCAAAATTCAGGCAATACGGTGTGTGATAGCTAGGGAACCTTGGGGGTAATATGGAGGAAGATGTGAGGATCAATTTGTGTATAGAAGTAATTGCTTGTCATGGTCTATTTTAGAGTTTCTAAGTTGGTTTTGAGCTCGAGATAAACTCCGGCAATGGCGGTTGCAGTAGGTTGGTTTGGGTCGGATTTATTTGATGATGAATTCGCCCTAATCGTGTGATGCCATCTGTGATAGAGGATGGTGATGGCCAACGTGGCTTGGGGTCTCCAGTCGGCGGGGGCAGCGCCCACGGCCTGGCGGCGGCAGACTGTGTTCGGCCGTGGTTCGGGCCGAACAAGGTAGGAAGAAGAAGGAAAGGAAGGAGGGAAAACGAAAAAGAAGAAAAAGAAAAAAATAAAAAAGGGAAAAGAAATAATAAAGGAAAAGGAAAAATAAAAGGAAGCAAGATTCGAGGAATTTTTGGAAAAGATTTGATCTAGGGTTTAGAAATCAATTAAACTCGAATTTTAAAAATTTTTCTCAAATTAGAAGTCAAATTGGGATTTTCAAAAATAGAAAATAAGGATTTAATTAATGTTTGATTTTTAAATTAGAATTAGAAAAATTTAAGAATAATTTAATTTAGGGTTTGAAATTAATTTAAATGCAATTTTTGGAAATTTTCCTGAGTTAAAGATTAAATTGAGGGTTTTCAAAAATAAGGGCAGGGATTAATAAATTTGGGATTTTTAAATTAAAACAAGGAGAATAAATAGAGAATACAAATAAATTTTGGAGATTTTAAATATTTTAAAAATAAAACACACAGTAAACTTATTCGCAAAAAAATTCTACGTCAATTTACACGTTTTTAAAAGTACAGATTTTTGAGGCTATTAGAGATCTACCCTCCTTAAAGGAATCTCGGCCCCGCGATCCGACCCAGTCTCAAATAATTGTGGTAACTTCTTTTCTATCTCCGATTCTCTTTCCGCAAGTAGCTTCTTGTTTTGTATGATTCTCCCATTGAACCTCAATAAAACCTTATTCTTTGGTTCCGTAGCTTCTGTTCAAGCACCTCTAGTATTTTTTTTGGTCCTAGTGCATAGGTTATGTTAGGTTGTAACTCGATACTTGTAGTGGTACTTCTTCGGTTGGTTATATTAAATACTTTATGAGTTACGAGACATGAAATGTCGAGTGTACTTTACTTAACTTTCAGCTACAGATGTGGCTGCTAGGAAACTTCTACTCTTCTCTTAAGAATCTGATATGGTCTAATATACCTCAGAGATAGTTTTCCTTTTTCTGAAATCTATGTATGCCCTTAAATGGTGTCACTTTTAGATAGATAAAATCTCCAAATTTAAAACTCAAGTTTCTTCTCCGATTATCACTATAAATTTTCTGCCTTACTCGAGCAACTCTTAGTTTTTCTCTTATAATCCTGATCTTCTTGCGAAATCATTTCCTTTAACTCTTTCATATCTAGAACACCGATGTGTTCCTGGAATCCAAGAACTCCATTGGCATCATTTGCAAATCCTGGTGTTTTGCCTTTCTATAATTTTTGTTTAATCCTCTGGATTCATGGGTCATTTTATTGTGCTTTCTTTATCTCATCCTTCAAAGTAGGTCTCACTTCCATCTGAGCCACTCTTGATTTACCCACAAATTATAGCCTTACTTTTTGGATTTCTGCCTGTAGCCTTAGTTCAATCAAGCTATTGTTGTAGTAGGCTTTCCGACTTAGGGCATCAGCTATAACATTAGCTTTCCCCGGATGATAGTGAATGTCCAGATCATAATCTTTTATCGGTTTAAGCCATCCTAACTGCCTTGGGTTCAAATCGGGTTGTTTGAAAATGTATTTAAGACTCTTATGGTCTGTAAACATCTCACATTTGTTCCCAATTAAGTAGTGTCTCCAAATTTTTAACGCATGTACCACCGCTGCTAACTCCAAATCATGAGTCGGGTAATTTTGCTCATATGGTCTGAGTTGGCGAGATGCGTAGGCAACTACTCTCCCTTCTTGCATCAGTACACATACTAATCCTTGATGACTAGCGTCACAATAGACCTGAAAGTCCTTCCTGTTATCTACTAAGGCCAACACTGGTGCGGTGGTTAATCTTTTCTTGAGCTCCTGAAAACTTTTCTCTCACTTATCTATCCAGTCAAAAGATACATCCTTCTTTAACATGTTGGTAAGTGGTCTAGCTATCTTGGAAAATTCTTCAATGAAACACCGGTAATACCCTGCCATTCCAAGAAAGCACCTAATATCTCATACCGTTGATGGTTGTTCCCATTCCAATACTGCCTTCACCTTCTCCGAATCCACTTTTACTCCTTCTGAAATTATAATATGTCCAAGAAATTGTATTTCCTCCATCCAAAACTCACATTTTGAGAACTTAGCATACAATTGTTGCTCTCTCAACTTCTCTAGAGCTAATCTCTAATGTTCTTCATGTTCTTCTGTACTAGAAGAATAGATGATAACATCATCTATGAATACCACCACAAACTTGTGTAAGTATTCCATATATGTCTTATTCATCACATTCATGAAGACGGTGGGTGCATTAGTTACTCTTAGGATATTACTGTGAACTCATACATCCCATATCTGGTAATAAAGGTTGTTTTTGGTATATCTTCCCTTCTAACCCTTAATTGATGTTATCGTGACCTCAAGTCTATCTTTGAAAACACCTTGGCTCCTTTCAACTGATCACATAAATCATCAATTCTTGGCAGGGGATACTTGTTCTTAACTGTGTCCTCATTTAGGGCCCTGTAGTCTATACACATTCTTAATGTTCCATCTTTCTTCTTTGCGAACAGCAATGGGCTGCCCACTCCAAGACACTTGGCCTTATAAAACCTTTCTCCTCCAATTCACCTATTTGTTTTTTCAACTCTGCTAACTCCGGTGCATCCATCCTATACATGGCCTTTGCTATTGGTTTAGTACCGGGTCTTAGCTTAGTTGAGAACTCAATATCTCTTTCTGGTGGCATTCTAGGAAGGGCTGTTGGAAATACATCCAAAAATTCTCTGACGATCGGTATTTTCTCCACTCCTTCTGCTACCACAACATTCAAGGTTTCTGGTAATGCTGGTAGTAGTGGTTTCTTAGCTGTATACTCCACTTATTTTCCTCCTATACTTGTTAACCGGGTAATCTTATTTTCACAATCCATTCTCTCCTTGTGCTTATGCAACCAATCCATTCTCAAAATCACATCCAACCCTTGCATTTCTAGGAGGATAAGGTCTGATGCTCTATAGTTTGTTGCTCTATAACCTGCAGCTCCGCGCTCCATCTCCTTCTATTCCCAACATATTATCTTATTTTTTGGCTAGATCCATGACAATTTATTTATAAAATTGTTGATTATAGTGTCAAAAGATAAGAATTGAATAGATAAGATGCGAACTCAGCATGAAAATAAGAAGCAAGGAAATAGGAAAGGGTGATAGAGAGAGTCATGTTTAAAATTTTCCTTTTCAAAATCTTCTTCTTTTTGTTTTTTATTTTTTTAAACGACGAGGAACTACACTAATTGTTATGGAACTCTAAAGTCCTAGAAATGAACTAACATTCACAAAGAAATTATAGTACATGACTCATCGCTCTATTTTAACGGATAAACCTTCTACTGACTTTGGATTGACTTAACTTATCGATAACTCTATCCTAAAAGGTTAGCTGATACTAATTCCTATTCAACTATTCAACTTTACTATACCCTAGCATCTCTTGATATTTTTGAAATAGTTGAGTAGAAGAATAAAACAAAATCCTTTTTAACAGAGGGTAGGTACAAAGGAAAGAAATAGATAAGAGGGGCCAAGAATTTGAGATAAGAATGGATAGAATGTTTTTGCCCATAATTTTATTTTTTGAAAATAATATTTCAAATTCAATCTAACTTACCTAGGTCAACGTACAGTCAAGCATTGCTTTGATACCACTCCTGTGGGATCTCCTCCAGAGAGGTCAACTCCCAAAATACCACATAACCTTCCGGAGTCCGGTTATGCGTGAGATAGTACATATACAAGAACTTGGTATATTATTACAAACTATTAATGTTTAAATATAAACCATACAATACAAGAAAGCCACGACACTGTCACACTCAGAAATTCAGACCCGAATTTTCGAAGCTATATGTGTATTAAAATCCCTGTCCAGGACCAGCCAGGGTACACATACGACAATTGTTGATATTACAGTTCCACATCTTAGAAACATTACAAAAAGATTACAAAAGAGCAGCGAAAAAAGGAAAAGGGGCCTAAGCCTAAGCTTGACACTGGCCACGTGGCTTTGACCACTCCACAGGAACTTCCGGAGTGTAGGACAAAGCCTACTCCACTTCGTCTTCTTCTTCAGCTTCTTGCTCAGGTTCTGGTGAAGAGGCAAGGATGAGTACTTCCACGTACTCAGCAAGTCACACCGGAAGGGGGAGAGAATGAATGCAGGGAAGACAAGAGTTTGGCTAAGGTTTGCTTTTGCGCAAACAACAAGGGTTTTCCAAACAATACAGATTTTGAATACAGCCAAAACAACAGTAATTTAAGTAATTAAGGCATTTTGAATTCACCACTGTCCAACGTTATCCCCACGTTGCGACAGGCCCAACCCATCCTCCTATACTAGTCAAGTTCCATTAATTAGGGTGTAATAGTGTGAGACTAATCATGGTGAGCTCGGTTGATCACCCCATTACCACGGGCACAGCTATTCGAATAGTTTTACTCTGATAAGAGGTGTACAACTGTACCTACAAGACACAGCCCCACGACACGGTCACCCGTGCGCCGGAATACCACCAACCCGTGCACTGGAATACTACCATGGTACCCCAGAAAGGAAACTATGATAGAACCTTTCGTATAACCCCCCACTAACCAAGCAAACCCCACCAAGGTTCCGCCCCCACTCCCGGACCCTGGGATGTGGGCAGCCCCCCCGAGTGCTTCGGTGAATCAGACAGCTCAGCAACCCTTATACAGGGGCCAACTGAAACTCTATCCCGCTCACCCTTGCCGATGGGTTCATCAGCTAGGAGAGGCTACACTACGGGACCTACCTCACCCATTTCGGCTTGTGGTTTGCACGGTCATTCTCCCGAGGGGTCCCGTGAACCGGTCCTTAATTGCCATGGGCGCTGCTAACCAAAATCATAGCACCCACAGGCCACCATTTGTCATATTTTAGTTATTAATCCGGTTCACCTAAAATTCTAATTATTAATCTTCTGAACAGATGTCCAGGAGAGATATATTAAGTGAGAATGACCCATTTAGTGAGCTAGTGAATCTAAGCCAGGCTAAGCATAACCTGAAGGGTTACGCGGAAGCTACGCTAGCTAAAAACAAAACTTTTCTACCGCGCAAACCAGGAACACTTGCAAGTAAGGGTCAATAGATCGTTACCGATTGGAGTATGCAGCGGAAATAGCCAATTAGGGCTATCCGATCTGGAACTGTGCAGCCGATTCCCGTAAGCCGACAGCCGATTCCCGGGGACAGCCGATTCACCAATCAGCCGATTCGACGATGCCGCAGCCGATCCGAGTCGTCCGACCGCGTTCTCGTCACCGATCTGCCGCAGTCGCCTTGCTCCGATTGCAGCCGATTCGTAGCCGATCAACAGCGCGCAACATAGCAGCGCCTCTACCGGTATCCACACGTCCGGGGACAGAACGCCGAACACCCGTGTGCTAGCACACGATGTAAGGCTAGAGTTTGGCTCGGAAGTGGGGAGGGTTTCCGTGGAGATTGATCTCGCCGACTTCTAAAGCCGCGTGTGATCAGATTGATTTCGGCGCAATGCAAATCAAATTGACGTCCCGCAGCTCTCCACCCCATACCCCTTTATATAGAGTTGGCCGACTGTGACTAGTGACCGATCAGGACTCTATTTTGAATCGGATCCCATCCGAATCTCATAGAGTTGGCCGCCCATACGTCGTAAGCCCAAAGGACTCTATCCGATCGGATCCCTATCCGATCGAGCCGTATCCGAGTCCAACTCGAATATCTATTATATCCCCTTAAGCGTGTGACCCTGTAGGTTCAGATATACTCGGTTTCGGCTATAGTCTAACTTAGCCGATCGTCGGCTCGAGTCCAACTCAGCCGACCTATCAATAACGGCGCCTAGCAGCACATATTGACACCATAGCATACAAGAATATAATATCGGCTCTGAACCTGTAATGTGTACAGAAATCCCTTCAATAGCTTAACCATTCACTCGAACCGTATTGAATTATCTGTCTGTTGATTGACTCCTCAATCAACTTAGCATGGCCATGCATTTCCATAATCCATTACCTCGAGGGCCTGAGAGATATCTCTCCAAAGGAGGGGCAAATTCCATCTTGATCACTCACATCCCACTCCATGTTTCATAGCAAACCCAAAAACTACCTTTATAATTACCCGATTACGGAATAGCGTTTGGTAGTCCCAAAGTAGGCTACTACACGTTGGAATCCATGGTGATCTCAGGTCCAAGGACTTTGTACCAACACTACCCGAGACCAAATAATGGCATATTAATTCTGTAGTGTCTCATGGTGGGTCTATCCAACAATGTGTTCTCTAACACATGTGTCCATGTTTATCGATTTGGTATCTCCATACCTATGATCTATGAGACATGATAATCAATCAATAAACATGCCGATCTTAGAATCATATTAGTTCCAATAATATGATATACGATCAGGATCATTTAGAAATAGATTCATGCATAAAGAGTCTCATAAATAAGTCACGTACTTATTGATCAATACAAGATATCTATTTCATGGAATGAATAACACTTTATTCATAAATACATAAACATTGACCATGATATCCAACATCTCCATGTTGCCTCTAGGGCATATCACTAACAATCTCCCACTTGCACTAGAGTCAATCATGTAAATATCTAATACCCATTGCTCTTGTGTGCGCCTCATGTTTCGGCTGAGGGAGAGGTTTCGTCAGCGGATCGGCTATGTTGAGATCCGTGTGCACTTTGCATATCTTGACATCACCTCTGTCCACTATCTCGCGGATGAGATGATATCGCCAAAGTATGTGTTTGGACTTCTGATGTGACCTCGGCTCCTTGGCTTGCGCAATGGCTCCACTATTATCACAATAGAGAGACATTGGACCAGTCGTACTAGTCATCACACCAAGCTCCTTTGCAGCTTCTGAAGCAGCAATGTACTCCGCCTCCGTTGTAGAGTCAACAACAGTATCCTACTTGGAACTCTTCCAGCTGACTGCGCTTCCGTTCAGGCAGAACACGAACCCAGATTGCGATCTATAATCATCCTTGTCCGTTTGGAAGCTAGCATCGGTGTAACCACTTACAACGAGCTCTTCTTCACCTCCATAGACTAGGAACATATCCTTAGTTCTTCTCAAGTACTTAAGGATATTCTTTACGTCGATCCAGGTGACCTTCACTGGATCGGGTATCTGCTCGTAGCACTCAAAGCGTACAAGACATCCGGGCGTGTACAAAGCATGGCATACATGATGGATCCAATTGCCGAAGCATATGGAACCATACCCATCTTATTCCGCTCATCATGTGTCGAGGACACGATTCTTGCTAAGATTAATGCCATGTGACATGGGCAAGAAACCTTTCTTGGAATCATGCATGTTGAACCTTTTCAACACCTTGTCAATGTATGTACTTTGGCTTAATCCAATTAGCCTCTTGGATCTCTCTCTATAGATCCGAATGCCCAATATGTATCTTGCCTCCCTAAGTCTTTCATGGAAAACTATTTTTCAATGAAGACTTGACGGATTCTAGTATAGGGATATCATTTCCAATCAATAATATGTCATCCACATACAAGATTAGAAATACAATTGCGCTCCCACTGACCTTTTGTAAACACAGGCCTCCTCTTCGTTTTTGATGAAACCAAACCCTTTGATTACTTCATCAAAATGAATATTCCAACTCGTAGACGCTTGCTTCAATCCATAAATGGATTTCGTAGCTTGCATATCTTTCCGGGCGATTGTGGATCGACAAAACCACGAGGTTGTATCATGTATACATCCTCGCTTAGGTTTCCATTTAGGAAAGCTGTTTTGACATCCATCTGCCATATCTCATAGTCGAAATATGCAGCAATCGCTAGGATAATCCGAATAGATTTAAGCATTGCGACGGACGAGAAGGTTTCATCATAATCAACTCCTTGAATCTGTTTAAAACCTTTCGCCACCAATCGCGCCTTATAGATGTGAACATTTCCATCCATATCGGCCTTTTCTTAAAAACCCATTTGCACTCAATGGTTTTGACACCATCGGAGTGGATCAACCAAGTTCCAAACTTGATTGTCGTACATGGATTCTATTTCGGATTTCATGGCTCCAAGCCACTTGTTGGAATCGGGTCCCACCATCGCTTCCTCATAGGTCTTAGGTTCATCGTTGTCCAACAATAATATATCACGTTGTTCCACACTGTGTACACAGTCGGGCGCATGACGTGAGCTTTCGGACCTCGTGGGGTGGTGTATCTACAGCGGTGGCGCAACTCTTTGCTCCTCTGTTGTGGTTACGTGTTGAAACATTTTCGGTGTTTCTTGAACTTCTTCAAGATGCACCCTGCTCCCACTAACCCTTCTTGAAAGAAACTTTTTCTCCAAGAAGACACCGTGTCGGGCGACAAACACTTTGCCTTGTTCCCGATTATAAAAGTAATATCCCTTAGTTTCCTTAGGATATCCCACAAAGAAGCACTTGTCGAGATTTGGGTGTGAGCTTGTCGATGTAAAACCTTTTACATAAGCCTCACATCCCCAAATTTTGAGAAAAGACAAACTAGGGGTTGCCCTGTCCATATCTCATATGGTGTCTTTTCAGCGACGAAGATGGAACTCTATTTAGTGTGGCGCATGTTGTTTCAAGAGCATATCCCGAAGGATAACGGAAGATCACTTTGGCTCATCATCGACCGTACCATGTCCAACAAGGTGCGATTTCTCCGTTCGGACACTCCGTTCCATTGTGGAGTTCTGGTGGAGTCAAATGTGGAACAATTCCACAATCTTTCGATGATTACCAAACTCTTGGCTCAAGTATTCCCCTCCACGATCGATCGTAGAAACTTGATTGTTTTCCCTAAATGATTACGTACTTCATTCGGAATTCTTTGAACTTTTCAAAGGATTCGGACTTATGCCTCATTAAGTAGATATAACCATATCTACTAAAGTCATCGGTAAAGGTAATGAAGTACGATAACCACCTCGGCCGTTGAGCTCATTGGTCCACATACATCGGTATGTACGAGTGCCAATAAGTCACTTGCTCTCTCACTATGTCCCGTGAAAGGTGCCTTTGTCATCTTACCAAGTAAACAAGACTCACATGTCTCAAATGATTCAAAATCAAAAGAGTGAAGCAATCCATCCTTATGGAGCTTCTCCATGCGTTTCTTATTTATATGGCCTAAGCGACAATGCCGGATAAACGTAGGGTTTATATCATTAGAGAGTTGCCTTTACGTATTAATGTTATAGATGGGAGACGCTTCAAGATTCAAAACGTATAATCCATTCACCAACGAAGAATGAAAATAGAACATATCTCGAGATATATTGAACAACCATTGTCCATTGATCTAAAATCATATCCTTCCGCTTGCAAACATGAAGCGAAAATAACGTTTTGACATAGTGTTGGAACACAATAACAATTATTTAATTCCAAAACTAATCCTGAAGGTAGATGAAGTGGTATTGTGCCGACAACAACCGTAGCAACGCTTGCTCCATTGTCAACGCGCAGTTCACCTCGTCCCTTCTCAAGACTCTACTTCTTCTCATTCCCACAGCGATTTGCAAATATGAGCTACGATCCGGTATCAAATACCTAAGAGTCGATAGGTGAAGTAGCAAGATTAATGTCTATGACATTAATACCTGAGCGGTCGTACTTTGCTTCCTTTTGAGATTCTCCATGTACTTCTTGCAGTTCCTTTTCCAGTGGCTGTCACCTTGCAATAGAAGCAAACGGCATCGATGCCGCCGACCTCTTCTTGCCCTTCTTTGCATTAGAGGCACTCGCGATCTCATCGGGAGTTAACTTCCTCTTGGTGCAAACTTTCTTGACAGTGGTTTGCGCTTGCCTTCGCATCATCATCACATGATGACCGTTTTTCGGATACTCTCCTCATTTGTCTTTAGCATCCCATGCAATTCAGCCAAGGTTCTATCCATATTGTTCATGTGATAATTTAATATAAATGGCTCGAAGCTCGGAGGAAGCGGCGGAGAATCACATCGGTAGCCAACTCTTGGCTAAGGGAAAACCGAGTTTTTCTAGACTCTCGATATAGCTAATTATCTTTATCACATGCGGATGACGGGATTCCCTCAACAAGCTCGCACGCAAACAAGGACTTCTAGGTGTTGAACCTCTCGGCCCGAGCTTGGTTCTCAAACATGCCACGCAGTCCCTGAATAATAGTGTGAGTATCGTTGCTCTCATATTGCTTAAGAAGCTCGGGGACATTGTAGCAAGCATGAGACGACTTATATCTAGGGCATCATTAGTGTGCTTCTCGTACACCCTCCGTGCGTTGCGGTAGCATTGCTAGGCAAATCATCCGGATAAGGTACTTCAAGAATGTACTCCTTACGCTCTTGCTTGAGAACAATTCTCAAGTTACGATACCAATCCATAAAGTTTGTTCCATTTAATTTTTCCTTTTCGAGAATAGATCGCAAATTAAAGGTCTGGTGTAGTATTAGCCACCATTTATTCTACAACGGAAAAGCAAAGTTTAGCACAATGTTTATGCTATGTCTATTGTTAAACAATTTAACATTAGACTCCCATTACGTATTTTACACCTTCCCTCTAGGTTACATATTTGGTCAAGATCCACATGTTAGTTAATTTCTAGTGAGCTTTGGCATCACCGCTAGAAAATTAATAACATCGGTAAGCAACACCTTGCTAATCACATCTCTATGTGACTCTTGTTGTTGGTGTGACATCTCTATGCCCGGCGCCAACCTATGCCCCAAGGCCCAAAACTGTTTTGATAGCCTTGTTAAGTAAACCAAATGCTCTGCTGTATATGTCCGACATATACCCTCGTGTTATGATAGAGAATGGCACTCTGCTTTGGCAGACCCACCATTGATGAGCATAACGGTGATGGGTGCAACATTTGGAAGGGCATCATTACCACTTAATTTTGTGAGGGATGGTATCCTATCAAACAAACATATCACATATGAAAGCAGGTAGCATAGCATATAATGAAATAGTATGGCCCCCTTCACATGGTGATCTCCATCTCCATGCCGGTGTAGAGGATCTCCATCTTCATCACCGTTCTTCCAAGTGCCGAATGCTTGATTTCTTCAAACTAAGCTACTACTATAGAAGCTCTAATTGAAGATTACATCGACTCGCAAGTCGTGTAAGAATATTACAAACATTGCACGTATGAAAGAATATTACAGGGATTGCACATATGAAGGAATATTACACGCATCACATGCAACTCATACATACAATAGGGCCATACCATCTCAAAGCATTCTCTGCAAAAACAAGTTAGGCGTAGAAACTTTTTCTACCTATCGCAGAGAAACGGCATCGAGACAACCTATAAGGGGGGGCGCACACGGCGGTATAATCACATTATACCGTTCCGATACACTATCAAGGAACGCTATCTCGAAGCCGACTCAAACCAAGTTCTATGGATATTGCTTTGACGTAATCACATTACGCCGTTCCGATACACTATAGGTCGGACCGCCGTGTGTGTACCCCCTTATAGGTCGTCTCGATGCCGTAGCTCTGCGATAAGTAGAAAACATTTCTACGCCTAACTTGTTTTTGCAGAGAATGCTTTGAGATGGTATGGCCCTATTGTATGTATGAGATGTATGAGATGCATGTGATGCATGTAATATTCTTTCATATGTGCAATCCCTGTAATATTCTTTCATACGTGCAATGCTTGTAATATTCTTTCACGACCTACGAGTCGATGTAATCTTCAATTAGAGCTTCTATAGTAGTAGCTTAGTTTGAAGAAATCAAGCATTCGGCACTCGAAAGAACGGTGATGAAGATGGAGATCCTACACCGGCATGGAGATGGAGATCACCATGTGAAGGGGGCCATACTATTTCATGCTATTCTACCTGCTTTCATATATGTGATATGTTTGTTTGGTAGGATAGCATCCCTCACAAAATTAAGTAGTAATGATGCCCTTCCAAATGTTGCACCCGTCACCGTTATGCTCGTCAATGGTGGGTCCGCCAAAGCAGAGTGCCATTCTCTATCATAACACGAGGGGTATATGTCGGACATATACAGCAGAGCATTTGGTTTACTTAACAAGGCTATCAAAACAGTTTTGGGCCTTGGGGCATAGGTTGGCGCCGGGCATGGAGATGCCACACCAACAACAAGAGTCACATAGAGATGTGATTAGCAAGGTGTTGCTTACCGATGTTACTAATTTTCTAGCAAGTGATGCCAAAGCTCACTAGAAAATTAATTAACATGTGGATCTTGACCCAATACGTAACCTAGAGGGAAGGTGGAAAATACGTAATGGGAGTCTTATGTTAAATTGTTTAACAAAAGACATAACATAAACATTGTGCTAAACTTTGTTTTTCCGTTGTAGAATAAATGGCGGCTAATACTACACCCAGCACCTTTAATTTGCGATCTATTCTCGAAAAGGAAAAATTAAATGGAACAAACTTTATGGATTGGTATCGCAACTTGAGAATTGTTCTCAAGCAAGAGCGTAAGGAGTACGTTCTTGAAGTACCTTATCCGGAGGATTTGCCTAATAACGCCACCGCAACCGCACGGAGGGCTTATGAGAAGCACACTAATGATGCCCTAGATATAAGCCGTCTCATGCTTGCTACAATGTCCCCCGAGCTTCGAAGCAATATGAGAGCAACGATGCTCACACTATTATTCGGGGACTGCATGGCATGTTTGAGAACCAAGCTCGGGCCGAGAGGTTCAACACCTCAAAGTCCTTGTTTGCGTGCGCTTGTTGAGGGAATCCCGTCACCCGCATGTGATAAAGATGATTGGCTATATCGAGAGTCCGGAAAAACTAGGTTTTCCCTTAGCCAAGAGTTGGCTACCGATGTGATTCTCCGCCGCTCCCTCCGAGCTTCGAGCCATTCATATTGAATTATCACATGAACAATATGGATAGAACCTTGGCTGAATTGCATGGGATGCTAAAGACAATGAGGAGAGTATCCAAGAATGGTCATCATGTGATGATGATGCGAAGGCTAAGCGCAAACCACTGTCAAGAAACTTTGCACCAAGAGGAAGTTAACTCCCGATGAGATCGTGAGTGCTTCTAATGCAAAGAAGGGCAAGAAGGGGTCGGCGGCATCGATGCCGTTTGCTTCTATTGCAAGGAGACAGCCACTGGAAGAGGAACTGCAAGAAGTACATGGAGGATCTCAAAAGGAAGCAAAGTACGACTCGCTTCAGTATTAATGTTATAGACATTAATCTTGCTACTTCACCTACGACTCTTGGGTATTTGATACCGGATCGTAGCTCATATTTGCAAATCGTTGCGGGGATGAGAAGAAGTAGAGGATTGAGAAGGGGCGAGGTGAACTGCGCGTCGGCAATGGAGCAAGCGTTGCTACGCTTGTCGGCACAAGCACCACTTCATCTACCTTCGGGATTAGTTTTGGAATTAAATAATTGTTATTGTGTTCCAACACTATGTCAAAACGTTATTTCCGCTTCGTGTTTGCAAGTGGAAGGATATGATTTTAGATCAATGAACAATGGTTGTTCAATATATCTCGAGAGATATGTTCTATTTTCATGCTCCATTGGTGAATGGATTATACGTTTTGAATCTTGAAGCGTCTCCCATCTATAACATTAATACGTAAAGGCAACTCTCTAATGATATAAACCCTACGTTTATCCGGCATTGTCGCTTAGGCCATATAAATAAGAAACGCATGGAGAAGCTCCATAAGGATGGATTGCTTCACTCTTTTGATTTTGAATCATTTGAGACATGTGAGTCTTGTTTACTTGGTAAGATGACAAAGGCACCTTTCACGGGACATAGTGAGAGAGCAAGTGACTTATTGGCACTCGTACATACCGATGTATGTGGACCAATGAGCTCAACGGCCGAGGTGGTTATCGTACTTCATTACCTTTACCGATGACTTTAGTAGATATGGTTATATCTACTTAATGAGGCATAAGTCCGAATCCTTTGAAAAGTTCAAAGAATTCCGTAATGAAGTACGAATCATTTAGGGAAAACAATCAAGTTTCTACAATCGATCGTGGAGGGGAATACTTGAGCCAAGAGTTTGGTAATCATCTCAAAGATTGTGGAATTGTTCCACGCTTGACTCCACCAGAACTCCACAATGGAACGGAGTGTCCGAACGGAGAAATCGCACCTTGTTGGACATGGTACGGCCGATGATGAGCCAAAGTGATCTTCCGTTATCCTTCGGGGATATGCTCTTGAAACAATGCGCTCACACTAAATAGAGTTCCATCTAAGTCGTTGAAAAGACACCATATGAGATATGGACAGCGCAACCCCTAGTTTGTCTTTTCTCAAAATTTGGGGATGTGAGGCTTATGTAAAAGGTTTACAACCGACAAGCTCACACCCAAATCGACAAGTGCTTCTTTGTGGGATATCCTAAGGAAACTAAGGGATATTACTTTTATAATCGGGAACAAGGCAAAGTGTTTGTCGCCCGACACGGTGTCTTCTTGGAGAAAAGTTTCTTTCAAGAAGGGTTAGTGGGAGCAGGGTGCATCTTGAAGAAGTTCAAGAAACACCGAAAAATGTTTCAAACCACGAACCACAACAGAGGAGCAAAGAGTTGCGCCACCGCTTGTAGATACACCAGCCCCACTGAGGTCCGAAAGATCACGTCATGCGCCCGACAGTGTACACAGTGTGGAACAACGTGATATATTATTGTTGGACAACGATGAACCTAAGACCTATGAGGAAGCGATGGTGGGACCCGATTCCAACAAGTGGCTTGGAGCCATGAAATCCGAAATAGAATCCATGTACGACAATCAAGTTTGGAACTTGGTTGATCCACTCGATGGTGTCAAAACCATTGAGTGCAAATGGGTTTTTAAGAAAAGGCCGATATGGATGGAAATGTTCACATCTATAAGGCGCGATTGGTGGCGAAAGGTTTTAAACAGATTCAAAGAGTTGATTATGATGAAACCTTCTCGTCCGTCGCAATGCTTAAATCTATTCGGATTATCCTAGCGATTGCTGCATATTTCGACTATGAGATATGGCGATGGATGTCAAAACAGCTTTCCTAAATGGAAACCTAAGCGAGGATGTATACATGATACAACCTCGTGGTTTTGTCGATCCGTAATCGCCCGAAAAGATATGCAAGATACGAAATCCATTTATGGATTGAAGCAAGCATCTCGGAGTTGGAATATTCGTTTTGATGAAGTAATCAAAGGGTTTGGTTTCATCAAAAATGAAGAAGAGGCCTGTGTTTACAAAAAGGTCGGGGAGCGCAATTGTATTTCTAATCTTATATGTGGATGACATATTACGATTGGAAATGATATCCCTATGCTAGAATCCGTCAAGTCTTTATTGAAAAATAGTTTTTCCATGAAAGACTTAGGGGAGGCAAGATACATATTGGGCATTCGGATCTATAGAGATAGATCCAAGAGGCTAATTGGATTAAGCCAAAGTACATACATTGACAAGGTGTTGAAAAGGTTCAACATGCATGATTCCAAGAAAGGTTTCTTGCCCATGTCACATGGCATTAATCTTAGCAAGAATCGTGTCCTCGACACATGATGAGCGGAATAAGATGGGTATGGTTCCATATGCTTCGGCAATTGGATCCATCATGTATGCCATGCTTTGTACACGCCGCATGTCTCGTACGCTTTGAGTGCTACGAGCAGATACGACGATCCAGTGAAGGTCACTGGATCGCCAGTAAAGAATATCCTTAAGTACTTGAGAAGAACTAAGGATATGTTCCTAGTCTATGGAGGTGAAGAAGAGCTCGTTGTAAGTGGTTACACCGATGCTAGCTTCCAAATGGACAAGGATGATTATAGATCGCAATCGGGTTCGTGTTCTACCCGAACGGAGGCGCGATCACTGGAAGAGTTCCAAGCAGATACTGTTGCTGATTCTACAACGGAGGCCGAGTACATTGCTGCTTCGGAAGCCGCAAAGGAGGCCGTTTGGATCAAGAAATTCGTTTCGAGCTTGGTGTGATGACTAGTGCAACCGGTCCAATGTCTCTCTATTGTGACAATCGTGGAGCCATTGCGCAAGCCAAGGAGCCGAGGTCACATCGAAGTCCAAACACATACTTCGGCGATATCATCTCATCCGCGAGATAGTGGACAGAGGTGATGTCAAGATATGCAAAGTGCACACGGATCTCAACATAGCCGATCCGCCGACAAAACCTCTCCCTCACCAAGCATGAGGCGCACACAAGAGCAATGGGTATTAGATACTTACATGGTTGACTCTAGTGCAAGTGGGAGATTGTTAGTGATATGCCCTAGAGGCAACATGGAGATGTTGGATATCATGTCAATGTTTATGTATTTATGAATAAAGTGTTATTCAGTTCCATGAAATAGACATCTTGTATTGATCAATAAGTACGTGACTTATTTATGAGACTTGATATGTATGAATCTATTTCTAAACGATCCTCGATCATATGTCATATTGTTGGAACAAATATGATTCTAAGATCGGCATGTTTATTGATTGATGATCATGTCTCATAGATCATGGGTATGGAGATACCAAATCAATAAACATGGACATATGTGTTAGAGAACACATTGTTGGATAGACCCACCATGAGACACTACAGAATCAATGTGCCATTAGTTGGTCTCGGTAGTGTTGGTACAAAGTCCTTAGACCTGAGATCACCATGGATTCCAACATGTGTAGTAGCCTACTTTGGGACTACCAAACGCTATTCCGTAATCGGGTAGTTATAAAGGTAGTTTTCGGGTTTGCTATGAAACATGGAGTGGGATGTGAGTGATCAAGATGGAATTTGCCCCTCCTTTGGAGAGATATCTCTGGGCCCTCGAGGTAATGGATTATGGAAATGCATGGCCATGCTAAGTTGATTGAGGAGTCAATCAACGACGATAATCCAATACGGTTCGAGTGAATGGTTAAGCTATTGAAGGGATGGCACACATCTTGCCTATAGCTTAACGGTATCGTGAGGCAAAGGGATTTGTGTACACATTACAGGTTCAGAGCCGATATTATTCTTGTATACTATGGTGTCAATATGTGCTGCTAGGCGCCGTCAGGATGTGTCGGCTGAGTTAGACTCGAGCCGACGATCGGCTAAGTTAGACTATAGCCGAAACCGAGTATACCTGAACCTACGGGTCGCACGCTTAAGGGGATAAGAACAGCATTCGAGTTGGACTCGACACGGCTCGATCGGATAGGGATCCGATCGGATAGAGTCCTATGGGCTTACGACGTGTGGGCGGTCAACTCTATGAGATACGGATGAGATCCGATTCAAAATAGAGTCCTAATCGGCCACTAGTCCCAGTCGGCCAACTATATATAAAGGGGTGAGGGGTGGAGAGCTGCGGTAGGTCAATTGCATCGCGTGCAACAGAAGTCGCCGAGATCAATCTCCACGGAAACCCTCCCCACTTTCGAGCCAAACCCTAGCCTTGCATCGCGTGCTAGCACACGGGTGTACGGTGTTCGTCCCCGGACGTGTGGATACGGTAGAGGCGCCGCTACGTTGCGCGCTATTGATCGGCCGCGGTCGGGCGCATCGAAGCGAGGCATGAGAACGCGGCGGACGACTCGAATCGGCCGATTGGCGAATCGGTCTCCGGAATCGACTACACTGTTCCGGATCGGATTGCCCTGATTGGCTATTCCGCTGCACTCTACTCCAATCGGTAACGATCTATCGGCCCTTACTTGCAAGTGTTCCTGGTTTGCACGGTAAAAAGTTTTGTTTTCGGCTAGCGTAGCCTCCGCGTAACCCTTCAATATCACTAACATAACATAGTCCTGAATCTAATCATATTATTTTTCCAAGTTTAATCAAAGGGTTTGGAGTGTCAAAACTAAGGCATAAACTAAATATATGGTGTACTATTTCCCATGAAATGACATTAAAAAATACATGTAATTTAATAGAGTAAAACAGGTGTTTTAGCAAAATGGGATCAATATGATCAATAATATAGCATGACTTGCCTTGGTCTTCGACTTGAGGGACTTCCGCAACAACCAAGGAGTAAACTGGGACGGCGGAACTACCGGGATCTACACGGCAAACAAGCACTTCAACAAAACAAGCTAAAAAGCTACTGAAACAAGGAACAAAACTATTTTTAATGGATTCTTGGCATTTTTATGAATTTAATGAAATTTGAATGGGCTTAAACGGAGGTTGGATTGAAAAGATATGATTTTTAGAAGTTTTCTAGGTTTTTTACTAAAACAAAAAATTCTTAATTGATTTATTGCGCAATAAAGCCCGGGGGAGGCGTCAGCAGCTAGGGCAGATGTCAGCAGCCGAGGGCTGACGTTTGCGGTACGCAGGAGCGTCGGTCCATGGTGGACAGGGTGCATGGGCAGGACGTGCGGTGCACCACGTGGCACACACGTGGCATGCCACGCGGGCGAGCGGGAACGTACGGTGCCGATCGGCCAAAGCCAATCGGACGACCGAGAGGAATTGCGCGGGGCGTGGTCGGCCGGCGGCGGCGGCCGGTGGCCGGAGGCCGGCCGGTGCCATTTGGGCGGCTACGCGGGGCGGCGGAGTGCCGCGGCTCACGCGCAGGCGGAGCCACGAGCAGCTGCACACAACGACGCGGGATTGGAACGATAGAAAAAGGGGAAAAAGCTCACCGCGGGTGCCACCGGAGTTGGGGGAGAAGACGGCGCGATTTGTGAGGGAGACGGCAGGCAGCGACGGAGAGGAACGGCCGAGGTCGCTCGGGTGCCGGGAAGAGGAAAGGAGACGACGGCGAGGTCCGGGACGGCTCGGGACCATCGGATATCGCGACCGAAGTCCGGCGGTGAGCTTCAAAGTAAGGACGCACGGTGCGGGATCAAACGAGAGCGGGATCGGCTTGAATGTAGGTGTGTGGAGGACGACGAGGGCACGGGGATGCTTAAATAGGGGATGGGGAGGTCGGTGGCTACGGATAAGAGCGTACTTGCTCGCCGGAGTTAAGGGAGAGAGAAAGAGAAGGAGGAATAATGGACGGCGATCAATTCCGGACATTATTGGATGCGGGAGAGGCGGCGAGGGCTTTGAATGCGGCGGGCACGGTGGGGAATTAAGGTGGCAGGATCCCGGAGCACGGGGAAGGTGGGCGGCGGAAATGGCGCGCCGGGCGGCCAAAGGTAGGGGACGACGGCCCGACAGGCGGGCCCCACCGTCGGTGTCTCGGGGTGAAGGGGAGGCGAAACGGACTTATTCGCGGTGCAAGGGTTAAACGGGCCGTGGTCTTCGGCCGGCCCGCGAGGAGAGAGGAGAGAGGCACGCGGGCGGGAAACAGCTGGGCCATCGGCCTGGCGCGCGTGGGGTGGGGATGGGCCGTCGGCTCGGGCCGGCGGCCCACAGCCGATTTGGGCGGGAAAACGTACGGGAGGAGAGAGAAAAGAATTTTCCGGGATTTATTAATTCCGATTTTGATTTTAATTGGATAAAAATTATTTCTAGTGCTCGAAAATTCCACTAAAAATCCTAGTAGTATATATTGACATGTAGAATTTAAGAAAAATCCTACCATGCCATTTCCATTTAGAATTTGGCTTTTAAAATTATTTGTTCTCTCCAGTTAATTCCAACGATTTTTCTTTTACGATTTTCTTTTGGATTTAAAAAAGGAAAAAACACCTCGGGGTGTTACAAACCTACCCCCCTAAAATGGAATCTCGACCCCGAGATTCGGAGGTACTGGCGAACAGATAGGGATGAGCAGCCTTTAGCTCATCTTCCCTTTCCCAGGTGGCTTCTTCTTCGGAGCGATGAGTCTACTGAACTCGGCAGAACCTGATAACCTTGTTCCAAGTTCTCCGCTCACTGGTTTTGAGGATACGTGCTAGTTTCTCTACATAAGTCAAATCTTCCTGGATTTCGATCTGGTCTGGACTGGCCTGCTCTTCTGGAACTCTCAGACACTTCTTGAGTTGGGAGACGTGGAAAACGTCATGGATTCCTGCCATGGTGGGTAGCAATTCGAGTTGGTATGCTACTTCACCTCGTCGCTCTTGAATCCGATATGGTCCCATATAGCGTGGTGCCAACTTGCCCTTGGTTTGGATTCGGTGTACTCCCCGAAGTGGGGTGACATGAAGATATACATAGTCTCCGACTTCGGAAGCTAGCTCTCTGCGGCGGTTGTCTGCATAACTCTTCTGACGAGACTGTCCAACTTTTAGCCTTTCTCTTATGATTCTGACTTTCTCCTCGGCATCACTTAACACTTTAGTCCCAAACAACTGACGTACGCCAGTCTGATCCCAGAAAAGCGGGTACGACACTTTCGTCCATAAAGCGCTTCGAAAGGTGCCATCTATAAACTGGCTTGGTAACTGTTGTGATAGGAGAACTCTGCATAGGGCAGGCTCTTATCCCAAGCTCCTCCGGAATCTAGAGCACAAGCTCGCAACATATCTTCCAAAACCTGGTTTACACGTTCCGTCTAACCATCGGTTTGTGGGTGATAGGCTGTGCTAAAATTCAACCGGATGCCTAGTTTCTGCCAAAACTTGGAGGTGAACTGACTACCACGATCAGACACTATCTTCTTGGGTACCCCATGAAGACACACAATCCTTGCAAGGTACAATTCGGCTAACCTTCTGCCCGTATAGGTGGTAAGCACTGGGATAAAATGAGCCACTTTAGTGAGGCGGTCGATGATAACCCAGATAGAATCGTGTCCTGACGATGTCCGAGGTAAACCGGTGATGAAATCCATCCCAATTTCCTCCCACTTCCATTCCGGAATTTGGAGTGGCTGTAGTAATCTAGCAGGCCTCTGGTGTTCTGCCTTTACTCACTGGCATATATCGCATAGTGCCATGAACTCTGCTATTTCTCTTTTCATGCTAACCCACCAAAATTTTTCCTTAAGGTCCTGGTACATCTTGGTAATTCCCGGGTGGATAGAATACTGACTTTGATGAGCTTCAGTAAGGATTAACTTCTTCAATTTCTTATCTTCTGGCACACATATCCTGTTGCCCATCCATATGATTCCGTGCTCATCTTCCGTGAAGTCACGAGCTTTTCCAACCCTCATGTTCTTTTTAAGCTCAATTATGTCTAGATCCGAGGCTTGAGCTATGCGAATTTGGTCTAATAGTGTAGGTTGGGCATCAAGAGCGGCCACAAATCTAGGTTTGACAATTCCCAGGTTTAGGCGCTCTAGGTCCGAATAGAGTTGCAGTAACTCTTTCGGCTCAAAGCATCAGCTACCACGTTAGCTTTGCCAGGGTGACAGTGTATCTTAGATCATAATCCTTGATCAACTCCAACCACCTTCGCTGACGGAGGTTCAAATCTGGTTGGGTGAAAATGTATTTCAGGCTCTTATGATCCGTATACATTTCACATCGATTACCGACGAGGTAATGTCGCTATATTTTCAAAGCATGGACGACTACTGCTAGTTCCAAGTCATGTGCTGGGTAGTTAGACTCATGAGGTCTCAACTGACGGGAAGCATAAGCGACCACTTTTCCTTCTTGCATCAACACACAACCTAACCCTTGGTGAGATGTGTCGCAATAGACTTGGAAATCCTTGGTTTGATCTGACAAGATCAATACGGGTGTGGACACCAGTTTTCTCTTGAGAGTCCATATAAATTTTTCATCCTTCTTTAACAACTGCATCAAAGGCTTGGCAATCTTTGAGAAGTTCTCGATGAACCGACGGTAATATCCCGCAAGTCCTAGAAAACTTCAAATCTGGGTGACGGTTTTGGGTGGAGTCCATTTGGTTACTGCTTCCACATTGGAAGGGTCCACTGCGACTCCTTGGGCATTCATGAGATGTCCGAGGAGTTGCACTTCCTTCAACCAGATGGCACATTTGCTAAACTTAGCATAGAGCTGGTGGTCTCTTAACTTTTTGAGTACCAATCGGAGATGGTGCTCGTGTTCGTCTTCCGACTATGAGTAGATCAAGATGTCATCGATGAACACTACGACGAACTTGTCTAGGAATTCCATGAACACTTTGTTCATCAAGTTCATGAAAAAGGCTGGGGCATTGGTAAGTTCGAAGGACATGACCGTGCACTCGTACAGACCGTACCGAGTGATGAAGGCAGCCTTGGGAATGTAACCTTCTCAAATTCTTAGCTGGTGATAGCCTGACTGCAGGTCTATCTTTGGAAACACCTTTGCTCCATTTAATTGATCGAACAGATCGTCAATCCTAGGGAGAGGGTACTTGTTCTTCATAGTGCTTCGTTGAGTGCGCGATAGTCGACGCACATCCTCTTGGTTTTATTCTTTTTCTCCACAAATATTACTGGAGCACCCCAGGGTGATGTGCTCGAGCGGATATAGCCTTTCTGTAACTATTCATCTACTTTCTTCTTGACCTCTGCCAACTCATTGGCTCCCATTTTATAAGATCTCTTGTGGATCGGAGCAGTGCCACAGACTAGGTCAATCTGAAACTCTAATTCTCTTTCAGGTGGCATTGTGGTTGGGTCTTCTGGGAAGACTTCCGGGTACTCACAAACCACGGGAATATCTTCTAACTTCGCCTGGTCCTTTCCTTTCTCTTCGGGTTTCTCCTTAGCCGAGATCCGATTCAGACTTGCCACTACCATCAATGGTTTAGGTGAGCGGTAAATCACTTTCTTCCCTTCGTCATTGGTCAAGGAGATCGTGCGGTTTGCGCAATCGATCAGACCATTATGGCGGGTCAACCAGTCCATCCCAAGGATGACATCCAGGCCTTTTGATTCTAGAAGGATAAGATTGGCTAGAAAGGGGGATCCTTGGATTTTCTATTGCCACTGAAGGGCAAAAGTGGGCGGTGTCCAAATGTTTCCTGGGAGTTTGAACCCGCGTGGATATCTTAAGTTTTAACACCGACAACCCATGTGTCCCCACAAATGCTTTTGATATGAAAGAATGGGTTGCACCCGAATCAAACAGGACTGATGCAATAAAGGAGTACATAGGGAACATACCCAGTATGAAATCTGGTGCATCCTGTGCCTCCTCTACCGAAGCATGATTCACTCTTGCCTGGATGAACCGGGGCGCGTGTTTTGGTCTTGGACACTTGTCTGCGAAATGTCCAGGTTCTCCACCGTTGAAACAGTTGCCCGGTTTGAATTCTGAGTCCTTCTTTGGCGGCACTGGCTTGGATTGAGGTGGCGGCTGCGCCGTTGGCGGACGCGGAGCCGGGTTCCGCTGCGGCTGTCCGGGATGGCTTCCACTGGGTTGGAAATTCCCGGGATGGTATGGGCGATATTGGCGAACGATCATAGTGGTAGGTCCACTTTGACCACCCGGAGTGAAACGTGGTCGTTGGGGATTCCCCTGATGAGGTTGTGGCCAAAACTGAGTAGCCTTTCATTTTCTGAGCATTTTATTGCGTTGATCTTCTTGACAGATGGCTTTGTTGACTAACTTCTCAAAGTCGACATATTCTCCGGAGATGAGTTTGTCTGTTAACTCATCGTCCAGCCCGGCCAAGAACTTTTCTTGACGCTCGGCGTCAGTGCATACGTCCTCTGGAGCGTATCGTGCTAAGTGATTGAACTCATGCAGATACTCGGTGACAGTCCGAGTGCCTTGCTCCAGGGATCTGAACTCTCTCTTTTTCTGGGCCACTATCCCTTCGGGGATGTGCGCCTTTCGGAATTGGTGGCAGAATTCTGCCCAAGTAACCGCAGGTGCATCTGCCCGACGGGTAACCAAGAATTTGTCCTACCAGGCTGAGGCGGGGCTTTGGAGTTGGTGGGTGGCGAAAGACACCCTCTCTTGGTCCGTGCATAGGAGAAGGTTTAACTTCTTCTCTATGGCGATGATCCAATCATTAGCCTCTATGGGGTTGGTGGTGCTGGAGAAAGTTGGGGTCGGACCCGAAGAAACTCTGACAGTTTGTTTTGTGGGGGAGGTGGTGGTGCGAAATGGTCGTGCTGATTCTGGTTCTGCTGTTGAAACTGTTGCATCATCTGCAACTGCATCTATTGATGTTGCTGTTGCATCTGCTACATCATTGCAGCCATCATCTGTGTCTGGTTGGCTAGGACTTGAGCCAAAATGATGTTCTCGGGTGGAGGAGGTGGGTTGTTGACATTGGTTCTGGTGTTGTTCTCGGCTGACTCAGTGCTGGTGTTGGCACTGCCGTTCCTGGTGTTCACCATCTAAAGGAGCGGAACAAACAAGGCGGGGAGAAGGAGTAAAACAGATTGGACAGAGAAGTTGATCTTTATTACTTGTTTTGATCTGTTCTTTATTTAAAACACTTGAAACACACTCAACATCCTTAATTGGACAACCCATACCCACACTTGATACAAGTTGACCACTACCCACGCACAACACTCCTAACACACAGCAACTAAGCAAATAGGAAAACTAGGAAAACGGTAAACTAAGGGTGGCGACACTCTAGGGGTCAAAGCGGCTTCCGCGGTCGGAGGAGTCAAAACCACTCCTTTGGGAGTTACCGTCTTCCTTTTCCTTCGAGTGGCTTCAAGAGCTCGCTAACTCTTCTTTTCTCCGGGGGCTCTTGGAGCTGCCGCTGCTAGTGCCTTTGCTGCTGCTGGACACAGAGATCCATCCTTCTCCTCTGCTAGGGGCATGGACCAAAGCAGGAGTAGGATCTGGCACTGGGGCGGAAACTGGGGAAGGTGGCGGTGCAGGAAGGGGAACCCTGGGCGCCAGCTGCATCCGAACCGGGGCCTTGGTGTTCTTCTGTGGCGTGATCCTGATCCGAAGGATGTTGGGAGATGGAAGTCCCTTCAGACTGGCGATTTCTCTCTTGAGATGATCCACTTCATCCTTAAAGTTCTTGATCCTTAGGATCTTCTGGTCATTCAGGGCCTTGGCTGCCATGTGAAGATCTGCTTGCATCTTATCCAGCCCTTCAATCATGGTCCTCATGTGAGAGAAGGTAGTGTCGTTCTCCCCTTCGGCAGATTGGAAGGAGTTGACTGTCACGCCCAGAAATTCAGACCCGAATTTCCGAAGCTATATGTCTATTAAAATCCCTATCCAGGACCAGCCAGGGTACACATACAATAATTGTTGATATTACAGTTCCACGTCTTAGAAACATTACAAAAGGATTACAAAAGAGCAGCGGAAAAAGGAAAAAGGGGCCTAAGCCTAAGCTCGACGCTGGCCACGTGGCTTCGACCACTCCACAGGCAACTTCCAGAGTGTAGGACAAAGCCTACTCCACTTCGTCTTCTTCTTCAGCTTCATGCTCAGGTTGTGGGGAAGAGACAAGGATGAGTACTTCCACGTACTCAGCAAGTCACACCGGAAGAGGGAGAGAAATGAATGCAGGAAAGACAAAGGTTTGGCTAAGGTTTGCTTTTGCGCAAACAGCGAGGGTTTTCCAGACAATACAGAATTTGAATACAGTCAAAACAATAGTAATTTGAGTAATTAAGGCATTTTGAATCCACCACTGTCCAACGTTATCCCCACGTTGTGACAGGCCCAACCCATCCACCTATACTAGTCATGTTCCATTAATAAGGGTGTATTAGTGTGATACTAATCACGGTGAGCTCGGTTGATCACCCCATTACCGCGGGCACGGCTATTCGAATAGTTTTACTCTGATCAGAGGCGTACAACTGTACCCACAAGACACAGCCCCACGACACGGTCTCCCGTGCGCCAGAATACCACCTTGGTACCCCGGAAAGGAAATTGTGATAGGTCCTTTCGTATAACCCCCTACTAACCAAGTGAACCCCACCAAGGTTTTGCCCCCACTACCGAATCCTGGGATGTGGGCAGCCCCCCGAGTGCCTCGGTGAATCCGGCAGCCCAGCAACCCTTATACCGGGGCCGACTAAAACTCCATCCCGCTCACCCTTGCCGATGGGTTCGTCAGCTAGGAGAGACTACACTACGAGACCTACCTTATCCATTTCGGCTTGTGGTTTGCACGGTAATTCTCCCGAGGGGTCCCGTGAACCGGTCCTTATTTGCCACGGGCGCCGCTAACATAAACCATAGCGCCCATAGCCCACCATTTGTCATATTTTAGTTATTAGTCTGGTTCACCTAAATCTCTAATTATTAATCCTCCGAACAGATGTTCAGGAGAGACATATTAAGTGAGAATGACCCATTTAGTGAGCTAGTGAATCTAAGCCAGGCTAAGCACAAACTAGTCCTGAATCTAGTCATATTATTTTCCCAAGTTTAATCAAAGGGTTTGGAGTGTCAAAACTAAGGCATAAACTAAATATATGGTGTACTATTTCCCATGAAATGATATTATAAAATACATGCAATTTAATAGAGAAAAAAGATTTTTTAGCAAATTGGGAGCAATATGATCAATAATATAGTATGACTTGCCTTGATCTTCGACTTGAGGGACTTCTGCAACAACCTCGAAGTAGACCAGGGCGGCGGAACTACCGGGTTCTACACGGCAAACAAGCACTTCAACAAAACAGGGTAAAAAGCTATTGAAACAGGGAACAAAACCATTTTTAATGGATTCTTGGCATTTTTATGAATTTAATGAAATTTGAATGGGTTAAAACATATGATTTTTAGAAGTTTTTTGGGTTTTTTACTAAAACAGAAAACTCCTTAATTGATTTATTGCGCAACAAAGCCCGGGGAAGACGTCAGTGGCTAGGGCTGACGTCAGCGGTCCGCGGGAGCGCCGGTCCATGGTGGACCGGGTCCACAGGCCGGACGGGGCGGTGCACCACGTGGCGCACACGTGGTGCCGAGGTGGCGACCACGTCGCCTGCCATGCGGGCGAGCGGGGATGGACGGTGCCGATCGGCCGAAGCCGATCGGACGGCCGAGAGGAAGGGCGTGGGGCGCAGTCGGCCGGCGGAGGCGGCCGGTGGCCAGAGGCCGGCCGGTGCCATTCGGGCGGCGACGCGGGGCAGCGGGGTGCCGCAGATTACACGCGGGCGAAGCTGCGCGCACCCGAGAGGTGGCACGAGCAACCGAGAGCGGAGGGAGAGGGACGGCTCACCACGGGAGTTGCCAGAGTTGAGGGAGACGACGGCGACAGCGGCGAGGGAGACGGCGGGAGCTCGCGGGGAAGGATGGCCAAGGTGGTGCGGGTGCTGGGAAGAAGGAAGGAGGTGGCGACGTGGTCTGGGAAGGCTCGAGGCGACGGAATTTCGCGGCCGAAGTCCGACGGCGAGGTCCGAAGTTAGTGCGCACAGTGCGGGGGCGACGAAGAGAAGGATGAGCTCGGGTGAAGGTGTGAGGAGCTCAGCGAGGACGAGGGGGTGCTTAAATAGGGGATGGGGAGGTCGGTGCGATTGGATAAGGGCGCAATTGCTCGTCGGAGTAAATTGTGGGGGAGTAATGGCCGGCGATTAAGTCCGGCCATTAGGGCGTGCGGGAGCGGCGGCCGGGGAGATTTGAAGGTCGGCGGGACCGGGGGAGTTAAGGCGGCGAGATCCGGGCATGCGGGAGAGGCGGTCGGCCGAGATCTGCGTGGAGAGAGGTGGCGAAAATGGCGCCGGGGCGGCCGGGGTAGGGGACGACGGCCTGACAGGCGGGCCCCACCTATCGGCGTCTTGGGGTCAAGGGGAGGCGAAACAGACTTGTTCGCGGGCGGGAGGGATAAACGGGCCGAGGCCTTCGGCCGGCCCGCGGGAGAGGAGAGAGAGCGGCGCGCGGTGGGATTGGTTGGGCTGTCGGCCTGATCGGCTGGGCCGATCGCGCGCGGGGGGAGGAGAAGGAGGGGATGGGCCATCGGCTCGGGCCGGCGGCCCACGGCCGATTTGGGCGGGAAACGTACAGGAGGAGAGAGAAAAGAATTTCCCGAGATTTATTAATTCTGATTTTTATTTTAATTTGTTAAAAGTTATTTCTAGTGCTCTGAAAATTACACTAACATTCCTGATAGTGTATTTTGACATGTAGAATTTAAGAAAAATCCTACCATGCCATTTCCATTTAGAATTTGGCTTTTAAAATTATTTGTTCTCTCCAGTTAATTCCAACTATTTTTCTTTTACGATTTTCTTTTGGATTTTTTAAAAAAGAAAAAACACCTTAGGGTGTTACAGACACTTCCACAGGGATAGCTCGAGTGTAGAGTCGACCTAGAAATCGTACTAGTCTTCCCAGTCCTCTAGGGTACTTGGGAGTTCTTCATCTCGCTTTGGGGTTTCCTAAAAATATTATATGCAAGGATAAGCACCAATGGTACTCAGCAAGCCAAACTGAACTCAAACTATATAAACAAATAAATATGCAAGATATCTTAAAAGGAATAATATAGGCCTAGCCTTTAACCCAGGAAACAAAACTAAATTCGACTACATATGGATAAATGTGGATGATATTTTAAAGAGAAAAATAAATTATAAATTAATCCTTAGCATGATGATGTATCCTATCCTTTTGTAGGATATTTTTATAAATACCTAATACTATTAATTATGAACTTAACTTTAGCTCAATTCTATATTCTACCCCTTTCTACACTCACTTATTTATGAATATTCAAATTTTAGGATGGCATTTAAGAAAAGTTGCTTATGCCATAAAACTGGATTCACCCATAGACACGACTCCATTTACCGGGAGTACAGTGTATTCGAATACAATCAACTCTGCAGCGCCTGCCCACCTTTACCCGAGGATTAAGGGTAACCTAGCATTTTTATAGTTCTAACCTTTTCTGATGTGTGAACGAAACCGGTGGGCTATCTTAATAGGAGCAACAATTCTAACTAGTAACTTGTGGATCCATCTCCTATTTAATAGTTGTTCGTCACACACTTGTCCTCGCTTGGTGAAACCTAAAATGCTATCTTAACAAACTATACCAATCTGGTTAGTATTGGCATTTTTATCCGCTGTTTACACAGCTGTCCACAAATGAGACTTCTCCAATTCTCCAATGCATGAAATCGCAAGCCATATAAGTCAAATCCCCTATGTCCCCAGGGAGGTCGAAGAGAAATATATAAATGCTAACCCGGTAGGGCCGGTCCAACGGATGGATGAAATTATGTCTTTATTTTGGCATAAAAGTTTTTATATTTTCTAGCATACAGCCAATACTATGTTTATACATAAAATTATAGGATTTCTGTTACCTATCACATGAAATAATAGATCATTTTCCATTCTATTACATTTATAATTTTATACTTAGTCTAAACTATTAGGATGTTTCCTAGAAGGAAAAGGAAATATTCCTAACTACATGACATAATAAGATTTCCTATGACTTGTACATAAAATGATACTACATGCAATAATAATCATTTTATCATGCCTACAATTTTATGCGTGGTCTAAACACTACTGGAGAAACGATCTTTGGTTGAAGCGCCAAAATCCATAATACTCCAAGGTTGGAGTTGTACCCGGGACTAACAAGTATTTTTAGTCCCGGTTTAAAAAGGCAATGGCTCTCTAGGACTTTTAGTCCTGGTTCGTGGCTTCAACCAGGACTAAAGATCATCTTTAGACCCGGTTCAAATCCTGTCAGAACTTGTCAAGGCACCGGAGGTCTTTAGTCCTCCTATTTTTAGTCCCAGTTGGTGTTACCAACCGGGACTAAAGATTATTTTGATCTTTAGTGTCGGTTGGTAACACAAACCGGGACTAAAGATAGAGTTCCTTTTTATACTTCTTCTTCCTCCTCCAGCCCGAGCCAGATGCATTTCTCTTTGAACTTTTGCTCTAGCTAGAGGGAAGGTGCTGCCAAAATTTTTTGTGATTTTGTTTTGGTGATAATACACAAATCTTTGCATCTACAAGGTTAGCAACTTCTTCCTCTTATGATCTATGCTTAGCATTTTGCTTTTGCCAGTTGTTTTCTATACATTTTTATCCCTAGATTTTTATGCAAACATGAAGAGTGACAAAATTTGTTTGGGACTAATTATTTTACTAAGCATATTACATTGTGTTGAGAAAAATGTTTGGGGAAATGAAGAGAAAGAAAAGTATGCTTAGCACGTTACATTTGTAGGAATTTATTACCTACAATTTTATCTCAAAAAATGTTTATGGAAAATGATGAGAGAGAAACTTCTGGATAAAAAAGTTATAAAATAGATGACAAAGGAAAAAATATAGAAAATTTGATAGTAGATTACAAAAATACGGTAATTTAAAGATCGTTAAAATAGTTAGAAATATGTATACTACGTACATTAAAAAGAACTTTTAAAATAATTAACTGATTTTATGTTTACAACTTTAAAAGAAATTTCAAAAATAATTCTAATTTTTTAGTATAACACATTACGTATGTTGGATTAGTATATATGGATTGTCTGATTACATATATATATAATTATTGTAATAATATTTAAATGGCTTGACTTTCATGGATTTTTCTTACGATTTTTGTGCATTCCATGTAGATGGATCGGCAATGGATGTACAACACGGATCGACGGCCGACAGAATTTATTCAAGGCGTGCATTATTTTTTGAGTGTGGCCAATGCCAACAAGCAGAAGGATTTCATACATTGTCCATGCACAAAGTGCAAAAACAAGAAGAAATAGTGTAGATCAAGAGTTATTCATGCCTACTTGTTTCAGTCGTGATTCATGTCTCACTACAATTGCTGGACATCACACAGAGAAGTGGGGGTTGCAATGGAAGAAGATGAAGAAGACGACGACACCATTCCGGACTGTGGTCAATACGGTGGGTTTGAAGAGAATATAGCAGGCGAGACCGGTGGGAATGCTGAAGAAAACGACGGTGCTGATGACGGTTCCGATGACCTTGGTCAGATGTTGCGCGATGTACAGGGGGACTGCGAAGGTGAAAAGTAGGTGCAGAAATTGGAGCGTATGTTGGCGGACCACAAAATGTCCTTGTACCCAGGCTGTGAACAGGGGCACTGAAAGTTGGGTACCACGCTGGAATTCTTGCAATGGAAGGCCAAAAATGGTGTCAGTGACAAGGCATTTGGCGAGTTACTAAAACTCGTGAAAAACATTCCTCCAGAGGGAAACGAATTGTCGAAATCAACGTACGAGGCTAAGAAGTTAGTCTGCCCTCTAGGACTGGAGGTAGAGAAGATACACGCATGTCCTAACGATTGTATCCTCTACCGTGGTGAGGAGTACGAGAACCTAGAAGCATGTCCAGTTTGTAAAGCACTTCGACACAAGATCGACGAGATGATCCAGGCAAACTTGATGGATGGCCTTCGAAAAAAAGGGTTCCTGCTAAGGTGATGTGGTATTTTCCTATAATACCATGGCTGTAGCGTCTGTTCAGGAACAAGGAGCATGCAAGGATGATGCACTAGCACGCGAAAGAACGCCTACAAGACGGCATGCTGAGACATCCCGTCGATGGGTCATAGTGGCGAAACATCGACAGAACATTTAAAGACTTCGGCGAGGATGCAAGAAACCTAAGGTTCGGCTTAAGTACGGACGACATGAATCCTTTTGGAGAGATGAGCAGCGGGCATAGCACTTGAGCTATAACGATGTGTATCTATAACCTCCCGCCTTGGCTATGCACAAAGCGAACGTACATTCAGATGTCGGTTATTATTCAAGGCCCGAAGCAACCTGGCAACAGCATCGATGTGTATCTGAGACCGCTGATCGAAGATCTAAAGCTGCTGTGGAAGAAAGAAGGTATCCCGTGTGGAATGAGGATAAACAGGAGCAGTTTAACCTATGAGGGTTGCTGTTTGTTACCATCAACGATTGGCCTGCACTTGGCAACCTATCCGAACAGTCAAACAAGGGATACAACGCTTGCACCCATTGTATGGATGAGACCGAATGTATGTACCTGAAACACTGTAAGAAGGTAGTGTACATGGGCCATCGTCGCTTTCTTGTTGCAAGCCACCCTGTCCGGAGAAGAGGCAAACATTTTGATCAAAAGGAAGACCATCGTACTAAGCCATAGCATCGCAACAGAAAGGTCGTGTTTGCCATGGTGAAAGACGTCAAAGTAGTATTTGTAAAGGGACCCGACAGCCAACCTATAGCAAGTGAAGGTGGTCACGTGGCGATTTGGAAGAAGAAGTCAATTTTTTGGGAGTTGCCCTATTGGGAAGTCTTGGACGTCCGCCACGCAATCGACGTGATGCACCTCACTAAGAACCTTTGTGTAAACCTGCTAGGCTTCCTAGGTGTATATGGAAAATCAAAAGATACAATTGAGGCACGTAATGATCTGAAACATATGGCACAACACGACGACCTTCACCCGCAACCAAAGGAGAAAGGAGCCCACTACCTAAGTCCAGCCATCTACACTCTGAGCAAGGCAGAGAAAGAAATAATGTTTGAATGTCTAGAGAGCATCAAGGTACCATCTGGATACTCCTCGAATATAAAGGGAATAATAAGCACAAAGGATAAGAAGTTCACAAATCTAAAGTCCCATGACTGCCACGTGCTGATGACACAGCTGCTTCCCGTTATAATTTGGGGTATCCTTCCCGATAATGTCCGGGCAACAATAACAAAGCTATGTGCTTTCCTGAATGCAATTTCATAGAAGATCATCGATCCCGACAAACTAGAAGACTTTGAAAATGATGTGGTCCAATGTCTAGTCATCTTTGAGATGATCTTTCCGCATTCCTTCTTCAATATCATGACGCATCTCCTATGCCACCTTGTCAAAGAGATCCGTATCCTCGGTCTAATATTCCTACACAACATGTTCCCTTCCGAGAGGTATATGGGCGTTCTAAAGAAGTACGTTTGTAACCGTTCTCGTCCGGAGGCCAGCATCGCCAAGGGATATGAAACAGAGGAGGTGACTGAGTTTTGTGTCGACTTTATTGAAGACCTTTGTCCCATCGGAATGCCTGAATCAAACCATGAAGGTAGACTATGGGGGAAGGGAACTCTTGAAAGGAAGGCAATAATGACCATAGACAATAACTTGTTTAGGAAAGCACATTGGACCGTGTTGCAACAATCTTCCTTGGTGGCTCCTTACATCGAGGAGCACTTGGCGATTGTTCACTCGGAAAACATTGGTAAGACGAATGTCTAGATTACATGCCATCACATTGATGCATTTCTTACTTGGCTGTGACAACATCTCATGGGCAACATGAGCATTGACCAACAACTAGCCTTCTTGGTGAGGGGATCATCTTGCTCGATCACCACATTCCAGACATATGAAATCAATGGGTACACATTTTACACATGGGCCCAAGACTTAAAGAGCACGAATCAGAACAGCACTGTCCGCATCGATGCTGTGGGATACGATGGTATGGCTAGCACATAATACGGTAGCATCGATGACATATGGGAGCTAGACTATGGACCTTTGAAGGTCCCTTTGTTTCGGTGCCAGTGGGTTAGGCTCAGTGGTAGAGGCGTAACCATTGATGCAAGTGGGATGACAACGGTCGACCTGAGCAAGGTTGGATACTCAGATGAACCCTTCGTCCTTGCCAATGATGTAGGACAAGTTTTCTATGTCAAGGACATGGCTAGCAAAGCAAAGAAGGACAAAGGGTCTGACGAGCCAAAGCGCCACGTGGTTGTCCCGAGCAAAAGGAAAATTGTGGGAGTCGAGGATAGAACTGACGAAGATTACGATCAGTTTGACGGACAACCTCCGTTGTGGTGGCGGTTGACCCAAGCATCCTCCTATCAAATGAGGACACCCCTTACTCACGCAACGATTGTAACGAAGGAACAATTGTGCGAAGAAAGTACATGGGGGACAACCATCACTTAGCTAAATTTTTGTATGCACGATGTGAATTATATTGAATTATTGAATTTATTGTAACCATTTGAATTTATTGTAAATTATTGCAAATTATTGAATATTATTGTAAATTATAGATGATTGTTACAATTTAAAATACTTTATGTGATGGGCAAATGTTAATTATATATTATTATTTAAATTTAAAATACTTTTGAATAGGTCAAATGTTAATTACATATGATTGTTAGAATTTAAAATAGTTTTGAATACGGCAAATGTTAATAACATATTATTATTTAAATTTAAAATTTTTCAAATTGGCCACATGTTAATTATATATTAATTTAAAATATTTTTGAATAAGGCAAATGTTAATTCTATATGCTTATTAGAATTAAGAATAGTTTTGAATAGGGCAAATGTTAATTATATATTATTTTTAAATTTAAAATACTTTTGAATAGGGCAAATGTTAATTACATATGATTGTTAGAATTTAAAATAGTTTTTAAATAGGACAAATGTTAATTATATATGAATTTAAAATATTTTTGAATAGGGCAAATGTTAATTTAAAATACATTATAATAAAGCACTGTTTAAATAATTAATCCCAGTTTTTAACACAAAGCGGGACAAAAAAATTAGAAAGGCGGGAAAACATCTTTAGTCCCGGTTGTAGCCACCAACCGGGACTAAAGATGCTCACCTACCGGGGACACGTGGGCGCTTCGCCCTCTTCCCCCGTTTGGTGGCTCCAACCGGACTAAAGATATAACTTTTGTCCCAGTTGAAGCCACCACCCGGGACCAATGTATCTTTAGTACTGGTTCGTGGCTTCAACCGGGACAAAAGAGCCCGGTATCTATATATAGCAGGGGCCACGGGGGATCCAAACACTTAGCCATTTTTGCAACCTCTTCGTCTTCGTCGCCGTCGCCAAAGAGCCCTAGAACGTCGCCACGCCGCCGATTCTTCTCCAGCCGCCGCCGTCATCGTCGCCGGAGAGCAGCAGTTGCCGGAGCCGCCATCGCCAGCCGCCTCCACCGCAGGTTAGCCGCCCCTTTTTTTATTTAATCTGTGTGCCGCGCGCGCTTAATTAGGGTTTAGGTCGGCTCGCTGTTGCCATCGCCGCCATCGTCGCCGTCACCGCTGCAGTCGCCACCGCCCCCTGCCACTGCCCCCTAAACCCTAAACCCTAAGGCGCCGCTGCCATGCGACGCCGCCGCCCCTTGCGCAGCTGGCGCCACCGCAGTCACCCTCCACCACCGCCGTTGCTGCCGCTGCCGCCGCCGTAGCCGCCGCCGCTCCCCCCTGCATGGATGAAATTGACGAATTTTGATTAAATTTATAAATTTTGAATGGATCAAATGTATAAATGGACTTCATGTGTACGAATTTTGAAATGTATAAATGGACTTTATGTGAATTTTGAATGGATGAACTGTTAGAAGTTTTATCGAATGGATGAAATGTTAGATTTTTTATTAAATGGATGAAATTTAGGATTTTGATGTGTATGGATGAAATGTAAGAATTTTGATTAAATGGATGAAATGTTAGAATTTTAATTAATTGGATGAAATGTATAAATGGACTTTATGTGTACAAATTTTGAAATGTATAAATGGACTTTATGTGTACGAATTTACGATTGAACAAGAACGATAAAACGATAGAACGGATGCGAACGAACGAACAAACGAACGAACGAGTTTCTTTCGTTCGGTCGGTTGGTCGGTCGGTTGTTCGTTCACGGCATGTATCGTCCTCTCTTTCTCTCCTCTCCACTCCACTTCCTCTCCTCTCCAGCTTATCTCCCTCACGTCATCCACCTCTCTTTCTCTCCTCTCCTCTTATCTTCCTCTACTCCACACGATAGAACGAACAATAGAATGAACGGACGTGAATGTACGATAGAACAAACGATAGAACGAACAGACGTGAACGAACGAACAAACATGAACGAATGAACGAATGATAGAGCGAACGTGAACGAACGAACGATAGAACGATCGGTCGATCGGTCAATCGTTCGTTCGATCGGTCAGTCGGTCATTCGGTCGTTCGTTCGTTTGTTCGTTCGGTCGTGTTCTAACAAAGAAAAACAAAGAAAAGAAGAAGGAAAATATAGATGAAGTCTGGTACATACTCGAGCCAAGTGTGCATATCTATAATTGTGACATTCTTTAGAAGTCTCTTCTAGGATTGAGAGAATTTGTGATTCTGAATCCTCTTCATCATCAAAAGAAAATCATTATGGGCAATGGAGAACACAGTGGCAATGGGCTCCATCGCCACTGTGTTCTCCATCGCCATGATGATTCCATCTTCTTCTCTTTGTTCTTTCTCTATTTTTCTAGGTACATTGATGATTTAACAGGATAATTGATACATGTATTAACTAAATAATTTTTCCTTGTCATAATTCCTTGATTAAGTCCTCGAACTCACAACAATCAAATGGCTGATCATGAGGACGAACAGTTTCTCCTTGGCGAGATCGCACAGGGTAGCTACCAATATTATATTGAAGAGGGGAACGAGGATCCAAATCAATACCTCAACAAGGAGGGGAACGAGGAGGGAAACGAAGAGGGGAATGAGGACACCCTAGCCGTTGGAGAGATGAGGGCACGCGGGCAACACGGTGTTAGCAAGCGAATTGAGGGTCGACATGTCATAACAGAAGTAGCACTGAACGATCGACCAAGTGCCCCAGCCGACGCCGCAAGGAAGTTTGTGGCACACAACGGATGGGTGGTGAGGGACCATGTGCCTATCAGCGTTGTGAACTGGAGGCGATCAAGGACAGGAGGAGATGAGCAGAGCTATCTCCCGGACACCGAGAAAGAGATGCTGTGGACGACAATGCTGCAAACGTTCACCATCCCAGACTCCAAACAGGCAAAGGTCAAGAATGGATGTTAAAGAAGATGGCTGAGCTCTTTAGGAACTATAAGAAGGAGTTACACAAGAAATACATTCCGAAGGGCCAGAACCCAGAGTTTGACAAGTTCCTAAAGCTTAGAGATCACTGGGAGGCCTTTGTGCAACACAAGACTAGGGACCAAGCGCACGCCCTCATTGAAAAGAACAAGGCCAACACAGCCAAGAAGAAATATCATACAAGCTAGGGTCGGGCGGCTATCAAAAGGCAATGTAGAAATGGGAGAAGATGGAAGCCGACCTGGAAGCACAAGATATCGTCCTGGGCACAGCCAACTGGCCAGAATGATCAAAACACTGGTTCTATGCTCACGGCGGATCGCTTAATCCCGCAGATGGATCAATAATCTTCGATGTTGAAATCCAAGAAGCTGGTAGAAGATTAGAAGAAGCGCTAGAGGCCTCTGCCTCGGGCACGTTCAAGCCTGACAGAGAGAAGGACGAGCCAACGTTCGCACTCCAGAACCCAGGAGCATCCGGGACGAACGCGAGGAAAAAGCATCGTTCCGTGGAAATACGGGTTTCAAGCGGACGTCGACACATATAGGAGCCGCATGAGGACGAAGTGAGAGACGGATGCGAGGTTCGCAGAAATGGAGATCCGTCTCTCGCAGATCGACCAGATAGTGGACCAAAAGGTGTCCGAAAGGATGGCAGTGGAGCAGAGCCACTGGGTTAGCCAACAGCCAGATCCAGCAACAACAACTCAACTATAGCAGCAATGCAGCATCTGCGCTTCAACGGAAAATGAAGGCGAATTGGCCCCACAAGCTCCAGTGTGTCCGCCATGCCCTGTTGATGATATCACACTGCGGACACCGGGTGAGCTGCACATTCCACTCAAGAACATAACAATCAAGGTATGTTCGTTGTTTTATGTTAGTTATTTCCTTGAATAACTTGACAATCAAGGTTCATTACTAATTAATAAGCTATCTTCTCGAACAGGTGGCGTCGGGCATGGCGATTCCACTAGACCGAGACGACACCTACCACTGCAGGCCCGTTCCACCTGGGTTCTCAAAAGTGAAAATTGAACAGGTGCTGCTACGAAGATCTCGAGCTGGATATCCCCGGAGGAGACAGGGAGACCATGCTAGGAGAAACAACTCACGGGATATTTGTTTGGAGGAAGCCCTTCATCATATTTCCCGGGAGAGAAGCGACGCCTTTCGTTCCTCTGCCGTCGCCTCCACGTGGACCGTCTCCTCCGCCTCCTGCATCGCCTCCACGAGCACCGACTCCTAAACGGCCGTCTCCTACTCCCCAGCCTTCTCCGTCTCCTCCGTCACCACAACAAGCACCGACTCCTAAACGGACTGCCTCTCAGCCTCCTCCGTCTCCTCCGTCACCTCCTAAGCACAGAGCTCGAGCCACGTGGTCAATGTCAACCAGTGGACCAAGAAGCAAGAGGCCTAAACTTGACCCGCTCCCGCCAACCCCAAAGAAAACATCGTACGACATGACTCTCGAGGAGTTGCACGAGGCCGTCCGAGGCGAGGTCAAGGCACATTTCAAGAAGAAGTCTCCTGAGTAGCCTCCTGAAATTGCCCAAGAGATAAAGGCCTTTTTTAAGGAGACGTACCTAATGCCACAGCCTAAACCGCAAACGAAACCGTAGTCCGACTATGACAGGACTATTAGGAAGGCTTCTAGGAAGGCACAAACAAAGGGCAAAGATGTACCGCAGCTCGGCATGCAGCCTAAAAAACCCCTGGAGGTCAGCATGATTCCAACTATTCAAACCGAGTTAAGACAATTTATGGAATCTGTTGGAATATCAATGGACCAATTATCCGAGCGCGCACCCCTCGCGAAGGCTCCGCTGAAGTACAATTTCAAACTTGGAAAGCCTCTTGTAAAGCCGGATCAAGTTAAACATCTATCTACACAGATGCACCGCTTCCATAAGTGGTACATGCAAGAATATAGCAGAGGTACAGAGATGGTCGTGGGCAAATACTCACTCGACTATTTCTTTGATGGAGGTGACCAATTCTTTATCCAATTCGAAGACATATTCGACCTGTACCAGCTGGATGCCGTTGACGTCTCTCTTCTAGCCACACGGGTTATGTAACTATCGTTCAATTATATTTTTTTGTTCCTTTAGCTCCTTGTATTTAGTTGACTAAAATTCTTTTAACCGTTGTAGAATGGCGATCCAATATTGCAACAAGCAAGAATCTCCCAAACATGGATTCATGGACCCATGAAAAATCAACACCGCGATGGTTGATCAATATCCGGAGCAAACAGAGGATAACATATACAATGTGCTGGTGCATCACCACTACAAGACGTTTATCCTTCTGCCATAACACAGCGTGAGTTTTTTCTACCTTCCGTACCAATTTCAATCTCGTGCATACATAAAGTTTCATATGTGTCATCTCACGCAATTTGCAGATTCCACTAGGCTCTGTTCGTAATTGACATGGATCACTCGCGGATCTATGTCTTTGACTCAATGGATAAACCAGAGTTCACGTACGCAAAGATCTTTGAACTGTTAAACAGGTAATGCCATCTTACATGCTATTGCATATATGCGGTTCTCGGATAATTACTAGCTAACTTTCAACTGCATGTAGGGCATGGGCATGGCTCCGGGTAAATGTTCGCAAAAATTGGAAAGATAAGCTCACTGTGAGGATGATCTTTCCAGTGAGTAACATGCTCTAAAGTTGTACTGAGTCATTATTTTGTTCTAAAATATGAAATGTATATTCAATCTGTCGTCGTTTCTCCTTTAGTGTGCAAAACAGGCGCAGGGAACCAACTTATGTGGCTACTACGTCTATGACTATATTCACCGCTTTGTTACCGAAGTGACAAGTCTCAACGATATAGATGTACGTATAACAACCATTCGTACAATACGTCTCGATTTCTTATTCATTTCATATATTTATTTCTCGTTTATTCGAATTAATGACAGCTTATGCAAGCAAGAGACAATCTTCCCCACGTGACTTTCATACAAGTTGCTCAAGAAGAATTGATGGAATTTATAAACGAGCAGATCATTGATCCCGCGGGAGAGTTCTAATTTAGTTTGAGTAACTTTACCACTGGATCCACAAAGTAGACAATTTTTTGTAATATACGAAATATATGTGGATATTGTATGTGTGTACATATTTTGGTAATATATGTATATATTTTCTTTATTAAGTTCATTTATATGTGTGTAAAATATATATTTATACATATATATGCATGTTGCATATATATGTATAAATATATATATGTGTAAAATATGTATGCACAATATATAATTAACAAGCTAGCAGCTAGCAAGAAAAATTTTGAAAAAATAAAAAAACCTTTAGTCCCGGTTATTTCACTCGGGACTAAAGATGATGATCTTTAGTCCCGCTTTTGTAGTCTCGGTTCGAGAACCAGGACTACAGGGTGTTACGAACCGGGACTATTGTGGGGTTCTCCAGCAGTGAATCTTTAGCATGCTGATGTAAACGAAAAGGGTATTCCTAGTCACATGAAATAATATATTTCTATTTTTTATTACATAAAATGATAAGATTATTCTAGTGCATGAAATGATGACACATATGATCTAAAGACTATCTAAAATCACATGAAATGATAAGTTATAACTATCTATTTGAACTAACCCAACCCATCAAGCGTTTTTAAATGAATATACTATTTAGAACAGGGTAACTAGCTATTTTTAAATTCTACAAATGATCAAAAATAGTTTGACTTGCCTTCGGGACCAATGGTCTCAAATCCTTCTTCTCTTTTGAATAGCAGCGAGGGTGTTTACGTCGACAATATGATCGAGCTTAGTTTTCTCTGCTAATTCAACATCGCGATCTATCGACATTTGATAAAATAAATCAAACGAATAACTCCAAATAAACATCAAATAAATATAGAATTTCAAAAAAGAGTTTAAAAGATGATTTTTAAAGTTTCAAATGGAAAGTTATTTGTTAGATTCTAAAACTTAAAGTTTAGATTTGAATAAAATAAATAAAAATAAAAATAGTATTTGAAATATTTTAAAGAGGAAAATGAATAGTTTTTAATGTTTTAAATAAAAAGATTACTTGTTAGATTTTAAAATTTAAATTTGAGCTTGAATAAGAATAAAAAGAGTTGGAGGAAATATTTCAAATAAAATAAATAGGTTTAAGAAAAATAGAAGTAACTAAAATTTGAAAGGAGTCAAAAGGGTCAAATTATTATTCTAGGTTATTTGTCGAATCCTAAAATTTAAAATTTAGGTTTGTCCTAATATAAAATGATTTACAAAATTTAAAAGTTGAAGATGTTTTAAAAGGAAAGAAATAAGAGAAATTTGAAATTATAGAGTTTGGAAAAAATTAAAGAATCTATTGGCTAACTATGGAATAAACTAATTTTTTTATATATATTTTTAAAAGAGTTAAAGGTTTGAAAACTATTAGAAAGGAAACATAAATAAATTTAAGAAAAAGAAGAAGAATAAAATTTGAAAGAAATGAAGGGATCTATTGGTTAACTAAATAAATTTAACTTCCTAGGGCTTTTAGTTTTAAATCTCGTAATCTTCTCTCTCTCTTTTCTCTATTTTTCTCTCTTTTCTCTATTTTCTCTCTCCCTTCTCTTTTCTTTCTTTTCTTTCTCTCTTCTTCTCTATTTCTTTCTCTCTCTTCTCTGTTTCCCTTTTGCCAGGGCCGGCGCCGGTAGGGATAAGGCCGACGACGGCATGGGATGGCCGGAGCCCGGGGACCAAGGGGTTTTTCTCCATCTATGAAGCATGAGGATTCCATTTTGGGGCTTGGCTAGGGTCGGAGAGGTGGCAGAGTGGCTTAGCAACGGCGGTCTAATGGCGGCGGCGACGGTGCTCGTCGGCGTGGCATTCCAGCGACGGCAAGGCCAAGGGAATGAGTTTGGGAGCATATACAGGGTACGGTGGTGCTAGCTAGGGGGTTTATTGGGCCGGGGAAGCTTCACAATGGCCCGGCAACGTGCGCACGGTGGTGGCCGAACAGAGTAAATGCGGCGGTCTCGCCGGTGGCATATTTCTGATGAGTTTTAGTCTTTGGCAAGCTAGGGGAAATAAAGTTCTTGATGAGTAGAACATAGGGGTACCTTCAATTTGGACAGAATCCTATTGATGGCGATGAATTTTGGGATTTATCCGGTGCGGCGCTGGCTAGAGTTCCTCGGTCTCTCTTTGGATTTCTTCAAAATTCAAGCAATACGGTGTGTGATAGCTAGGGGAACCTTGGGGGTAATATGGAGGAAGATGTGAGGATCAATTTGTGTATAGAAGTTATTGCTTGTCATGGTCTATTTTAGAGTTTCTAAGTTGGTTTTGAGCTCGAGATAAACTCCGGCAATGGCGGTTGCAGTAGGTTGGTTTGGGTCGGATTTGTTTGATGATGAATTCGCCCCAATCGTGTGATGCCATGTGTGATAGAGGATGGCGATGGCCAACGTGGCTTGGGGTCTCCAGTGGGCGGGGGCAGCGCCCACGGCCTGGCGGCGGCAGACTGTGTTCGGCCGTGGTTCGGGCCAAACAAGGAAGGAAGAAGAAGGAAAGGAATGAGGGAAAAGGAAAAAGAAGAAAAAGGGAAAAGGAATAATAAAGGAAAAGGAAAAATAAAAGGGAAGCAAGATTTGAGGAATATTTGGAAATGATTTGATATAGGGTTTAGAAATCAATTAAACTCAAATTTTGAAAATTTTTCTCAAATTAGAAGTCAAATTGGAATTTTTCAAAAATAAAAAATAAAGATTTAATTAATGTTTGATTTTTAAATTAGAATTAGAAAAATTCAAGAACAATTTAATTTAGGGTTTGAAATTAATTTAAATTTATTTTTTTGAAATTTTCTTGAGTTAATGATGAAATTGAGGTTTTTCAAAAATAAGGGTAGGAATTAATAAATTTGGATTTTTAAACTAAAACAAGTAGAATAAATAGAGAACACAAATAAATTTTTGGAGATTTTAAATATTTTAAAAATAAAACATAAGGTAGACTTATTCGCAGAAAATTTTCTACGTTACGTTTTTAAAATTAGGCTATCACAGCCACACACCGACTACCGCCGCCGCTTTCCTGTTGAACCGTCGAGCTTCGGATGTATCGCGCCTCACCGTTCCTCCACGCCCCTAAGGAAGTCTCCGCCGGTGGCCGCTTCTGCCGCCGCCTCCTTGCCTCCCTCAACGCAGCCGGAGAGAGCTGCCGTCGGGAGGCCTATGCATCCTCCACCTCCCCACAAACCGCCGCTACCTACGTCAGTCTCGCCGTTGGGGAGCTACCACTACCGCCATGGGCTTCCCATCGGATGAGCATGTCGACGCCCACGGAGTAGCCCCCCGACGCAAGAGCCGAAGCCGCCCCTATATATAGTAAGAACCCATCACCTCCACCACTTGGACCCGGTGCCGCCGAGTCATCCACCGACTGCATCGCCGCTCGCCAAGGCCGTGCACTGCTACCCAATCTGCTCGACGCCAAAACCACAGCCGCCTTGAAGAACAAGGTTTGAACTAGCTTTCGCTTCTGTGATTTTGTTCGGTTGCTTTTTAACTGCAGCCCCATGGAATCCCTACTGTGTTTATGGGAGATTAATAATCTGATTTTGATTCATATTGAATCCGTATCCAACTCCTTCTCGTGTAGAACTCGATATCTGTCCTGCTTGTCTTCGGTCCTGTCAATGCCATGATCGACACATGGATGACTCCATGGCCATGTCTTCCTCCGCACGACAAATCCCACAAAGACCTAGCCCTGCGTGTCTTAGCTGAACTACAGCCCGCTCCTTCTTGGCCTCGCCCTGATCTCTGCCTCTGTCTCGGCTTCGACACAAGAACACGCCCACTGCGTGGCTCTGGCCATCTGAGCTCTTGTACCTCCAGCAACGTATAGCACCACTGCCAACCACAGCCAATGACTCCATCAATGACTAGTGTCCAATTGATTTACAACCGTTGTGATTATCTTGATCCGTGCTAGAAAAGACCGCTTGAACCAGGCCTCTCCAGGGTTGAATCGGCATAGGATGCCGCCCTAGGCCTAGTTCAGCCGTCTGTCGCTAATACAATGCCTTTGGAGCAACCCCGTCGCACAAAATACCTCGTCAACACCTACAAACCAGTCTATAGGATCCACCTGCTCTGACTTCCGATTGAGCACCATCAATCTAGTCACGAGCCAAAGCCAACAAATCACATGTTGTCTTCCCAGCCGCCGAACAAACTAAGTGCTATGTTTAGCCATCTCGCCGTCAAATGCTGCTCATCGAAAGGCCCGGGCCATCCCGCCTAGTGCTCGATTCCACTGATCAAGAACGCTGATCATCTCAAGCTTTAATCAACCTAAGCATGTGGTCACACGTCTTCCTGTTAAGAGTAGCTCATCAAAAAGTTCGGGTCGTACACCCAAAGTGTCCAACCCACCAATTAGATCGCCAGTCTCTTCCGCCGCCATCAACTCGAGCACCACGCCTGGTTGTCTCCCTGTTAAAGCAGCCATCGAACGGTTCATACCACCGCCTGAAGTATTCGATCCATCGATCAAATTCTGTTGATCATCGTCATGCTCCACGTTGCACAAATGTCCCTCCTTAAATGTAAACCTTGAGCGGCGCGGTGTGGGGCACTTCATCGCGTCTCTATCGATAGACCTCCCGTAGGCTCTGATACCACTCGTTATAAAACCAGCACCCAAATAACCATCGGAACCGAACGCAAAAGAAGTACCATAGGAGATCCAAACACGATGACGACACTGAGGCATAATATTTATTAACGAGGTTCAGCCGTAGCCTATATCCTGGACACTGATTATTGGTGTTTCTCCTGGATCCAACTTATTACAGCTTATCAGAGTTACGACAACCCTCGGTCTAACACCGTCGGTAGCCGCTCCCTCTCGTTGTACTAAGTCACCGTAACTGGTTACAACAGGTCCGTTCCACTATTTAAAAGAGATTCTAGGATAGAGTCTTACTTTTACTCTATTCCTATATCTAATACAACTCTAAGTACTAAACTATAACAGACTTTGTACATATATTCGACACAAACTTTAACATAAATATTTGCTCTCCGAAAATCATAGATATTAATTGGATTCCAATATTATTCAAGTTCTTTTTGTTTACGTTAATTAAAATGACTCGTGCGGAAGAAAATGTTTAACACATTATTTGTTGCACAAGGGCTGCAGACTAAAGGCTCATAAAAATATGCTTATATTTCTGGTTTGTTGATGAGCCAATGTCAGAACTCAGAAATACTACATGATGCAACCAGAAACTCGTTTATAATTATTTATTAGCCAAGATATCATCACTCTACATATCCTCAGATGCATCCTCGAAAGAAGATGGTAGACCGAGATTACATATCATGGCTTATTGGAAGTACAAAGTATCATAAAGACATGAGAGATCGACGGCACACAGGCTTGGATATCATGCATGATATCCAACTTATTTATGACTACTACAGTCCAGGGCGGCATAGGCTTGCATGGGCTAGCTTCCATGTGCGAAGCCCCTTGTGCTTGCATGATGCAGTTGCTTAGGAAACAATTGTGACAATATCAGCTTCCTTGTTGCAGAAGCGGTAGCATGCATGGTTGCAACGATCCACGGCACCGTTCCCTTCTTCGTGGCCAGAAACTGAAAGAGAAAAGTTGATTATATAGATGAGCTACAGAAAAGATTCTTCACTTTATACTCATAATGGTAGTTTAGTTTCATGTTTTGCTAGCTCTTAGAAGTGTCTCTGTTGCTGCACACTGACGAAGTACACCCGAGCTTGCAGGAGTCAAGTACATCCGATTCCTCTTCAAAACCAAGCATTTGCAAACATATATATTATAGTAAAACTAATTAATTTCTTGAACGCAAGAATGCACAAGCCAGATATTCTAGAACTAACAGAAAAAAGAGTAGAGAAGAGGAGTCAATATGTTTTAATTTACTGGATTCAGGGTGAAGGGTGAGGTGAATGTAAGGTGGCTTGCATTTCCCATCGACAATTTTTCAGCCAGAGAGTTTAGAACAGGTGAACCTTGAGCCACCCGCGAAACGGCATGAGTTATAGATGTTTCTTGCCGTGGTGGATGGGCAGCAGCTCTTAGCTTCGACCTGGATGTTCTCCTGCTGCAGGACTAAGCCTAGCACCAGCGCACACACGACCAAACTATTCACACCTCTTTCCATGTGTCCTAGCTTCTTTCCAGTGAGATTAATTAAGTCTAGCAAATGGCTCAGAGTGGATACTTTTTCTTGCACTCGTCTATGCAGATGATGGGAGAGTGAGGCGCGTATTTATAGGCGCAGCCAGGATCATGTGTGCGACACGGTGATTAATTATCCTAATTGGATTATTAAGTAATATTTCTTATGTATATATTTTGTTTAGTGGGACAATGCCACATGATTCACCCAAATGGAAGGCATGGTACTTAGCTAGGAATATTGGCCCGTGTGTACTCTCTTATCTGGAAGACTGTAACCCCCGTTTCATGCAAAAGCCTTAGCTACCCATGTGGTGAACATTAAACGTTCAGTACTGACTGCTAGAAGTACTACACGTGGCGGAGGGAGGGCTCCTCCACCACCGCCGCCGCCTCTCCTCGCCAGATCCGGCGGAGCGAAGGGCTCCTTCACCGCCGCTGCCGCCTCCCCTCGCCGTCAGCCGCCGCCACTCCTCCCGTCGCCCCTTCTCCTGCTGCCCCTACCGTCGCCCCTCCTCCCGCCGCCTGCCGCCGCCCCTCCTCCCGCCGCCCACCTGTCACCCCTGCCGGCGCCTCCTACCCCCGGTGACCGCGAGCCCCGCCGCCCCTCCCGCCGTCCCTACCTGCCGCCGCACTAGAAGGAAGAAAGGGGGAGACACAAGGAAGAAAAGAGATAAGGAGAGAGATTGAGAGAAGAGATAAGGATGGACCGAGCGCTGCGTATATAAAATGTCGCCGGCTCTGCCACCCGGCTCGGCTCATATTATATTATACGTGTTAGTTTTTTAAAAAAACTGATACTAATAGTATATGTGTCGGTTTTTCATTAGACCCGGCACCTATAACATATTATATAGGTGTCGGTTTTTTTTAAAAAACTGACACCTATATTATAGATGCTGGTTTTTTAGAGCCGGTACCTATTGTTTTAATATGTGTCAGTTTTTGTTGAACCGACACCTATTAGACCGATACATTTGCATGTTTTTAGTAGTGAAAAGATGTCTCTATAACATAAATTTAACAAACAGTGCTAAAAACGTCTCTAAAGTATCTCCTGAGTAAAAAATATTCTATAAGATTTTGAAAGTGTCTCTAAAAAAGTGCCTCTACATAATGTTTGTTTTTTTAGTGTATACCATAGTATCATGAACTTATTATGCTTTTATAAACTTAGTCTAATATGAAACAAATAGTGAATGTTATTAGAAGTTTAACTGAATTTGTGAAAATCAAATATGTATGACCGAAGGATTATATTGTTTTTACATGCCACCGTGAAAGCATCCAAGCTAGCTAGAGTGTATACTAGGCCTCACGGCCTCAGCCATTTGTTGGGCCCTAAATATACGTGGAAGTGCCCTCGGGGATGCTAGTCTTAAGTCTGTTAGATTTGTCAAATGTCTGAACCATTTTACGAGGACATAACTTACACATTTAGTTTGTATGAGAATAACTATATATATCAATGGGGATATTGTTGGGGCACCTGCAACGTTTCAAGCATAAGTAAATGATGCCATTGTGTATGCATACGGTGTTGTGATTGTGAAATAACTCCAAGTGATTTATAACACTGCTGGAGAAAGGCTCAATTGTCCCGGTTGGTAACCCTCAGTAGTCCCGGTTGTCAAACCGGGACTACGAATCCGGGACTAGAGATCATCATCTCTAGTCCCAGTTGAAATAACCGGGACTAAAGATGCATCTTTAGTCCCGGTTCGTGGCTCCCATCGGGACTAAAGATGGCAGAGCCACGTGGCCGGATCCGTCATCTTTAGTCCCGGTTGATGGCTCCTGAATTTTAGTCAGCTAAATACAAGGAGGTAAGAAATGAAATAACAGAACGATACTTACAGAACCCGCGTGGCTAGAAGTGAGACGTTGAGGGCATCAAGCTGGTAAAGGTCGAATATGTCTTCGAATTGGATATAGAAGTCGTCACCTCCTCCGAAGAAATAGTTCAGTGAATATCTGCCCGTTACCATCTCTCCACCCTTGCTTGATTCTTGCATGTACCACTTGTGGAAGCGGTACATCTATGTAGGTAGCTTTTTCACTTGATTCGGCTTTACAAGAGGCTTTTCAAGTTTGAACTTGTATTTCAGCGGAGCCTTCGCCAGGGGAGCACGGCCGTGTAATTGATCCATTGAAATTTCAGCAGATTCCATAAATTGTCTTAACTCTGATCTAACATTTGTAACTGTGCTGAACTCCAGAGGTTTCTAAGGCTGCATGCCGAGCTGGGGTACATCTTTGCCTGTTCTCTTTGCCTTGCCAACAGCCTTTCGAATAGTCCTGTCGTAGTCGGACTGCGGTTGAGGTTGTGGTTCAGGCTATGGCGTTAGGTACGTCTTCTTGAAGAAGTTCTTGGTCTCCTGGGGGATTTCAGGAGGCTTCTCAGGAGACTTCTTTCTGAAGTGGGCCATGACTTCAGCTTGGACGGCCTCGTGCAGCTCCTCTGGAGTCATGTCGTACGTCGTTTTCTTTGGGGCTGGCGGGAGCGGGTCAAGTTTAGGCATCTTGCTTCTTGGTCCACTGCTGGTTGACATTGATCGCGTGGCTCGAGATGTTGTCCGTTTAGGAGTCGGTGCTTATTGTGGCGACGGAGGAGACTGAGAAGGCGGTGGAGTTGGAGACGACCGTTTAGGAGTCGGTGCTCGTGGAGGCGACGCAGGAGGCGGAGGAGGCGGAGGCGACGAAGGAGGCGGAGAAGACGGCCCACGTGGAGGCGAGGGCGGTGGAACGATAGCAGACGCTGTTCGTTCGGGGAATATTATGAAGATCTTCCTCCAGAGAAATATTATGTGAGCTGTTTCTCCTAGCGTTAGCTCCCCGTCTCCTCCGGGGATATCCAGCTCGAGATCTTCATAGCCGTGTCCCACCTATTCAATTTCAACTTTCGAGTACGCAGGTGGAACGGGTCGCGAGTGGTAGGTGCCGTCTCGGTCTACTGGAATGGCCATGCCCAACGCGACCTATTCGAGAAGATTGCTTATTAGTTAGTAATGAACATTGATTGACAAGTTATTCAAGGAAATATACGTATAACATAAAAGTACGAACATAACTTTATTGTTATGTTCTTTAACGGAATGTGCAGCTCACATGGGGTCCGATGTGTGATGTCATCAACGGGGCATGGCGGACCCGGTTCAGCTTGTGGGGTCAAGTCGCCTTCATTTTCAGTTGAAGCACAGCTGCTGCGCTGCTGCTGTAGTTGAGCGGTTGTTGCTGGATCCAGCTGTTGGCTAACCCAATGGCTCCGCTCCTCTGCCAACCTTAGGGCCAGCCTTTCGTCCACAATCTGATCAATCTGCGAGACCTTCATTTCCATCTCAGCGAACCTCACATCCTGCTCTCGCTTTGACCTCATTCGGCTCTTGTATGCATCGACGTCAGCTTGGAACCCGTATTTCCAGGTGACAACGCCTTTTTCTCGCATACGCCTTGGGTGCTTTGTGTTTTGGAGGGCGAGCATTAGATCGTCCTTCTCTCTGTCGGGTCTGAACACGCCTGAGGAAGTGGCCTGCAGCGCCTCCTCTAACCTTCGTCTGGCTTCTTGAATTTCATCACCAAAGATAACTGTGCCATCGACGGGATTAAGTGAGCCCCCATGAGCATAAAACCAGTTCTTTGATCGTTCCGGCTAGTTGGCTGTGCATGGAACGATATCTCGCACTTCATGGTCGGCTTCCTTTTTCTCCCATTTCTCCATTGCTTTCTTATAGCTGCCTGACCCAAGCCTGTCATGGTATTTCTTTTTGGCTGCATTGGCATTGTTCTTTTCTATGACAGCATGTGCTTCTTCCCGAGTCTTGTGTTCAACAAAAGCATCCCAATGATCTCGAGCTTTGGAAACTTGTCAAAGTCGGGTCGGCCCTTGAATATATTTCTTGTGTAACTCTTTCTTGTAGTTCTTGAAGAGCTCTGCCATTTTCTTTAACGTCCATTCCTTGACCCTTGCTTGTTGTGAGTCTGGGATGATGAACATTTGCAGCATGTAGTCCACAACATTTTTTTCTCTGAGTTTGGGAGATAGCTCTGCTCATCTCCTCCTTTGGTTGACCGCCTCCAGTTGGCAACGCTTACGGGCACGTGATCCCTCACCATCCATCCGCTGTGCGTCACAAACTTCCTTGTGGCGTCGTCTAGGGCAATTGGGCGACTGTCAGATGCTACCTCCGTTATGACATGTCGACCCTCTATGCTCTTGCCGAGGCCGCGTTGCCCGCGTGCCCTCTTCTGTCCAGCGGAGGCGGAGGCGGAGCCCTCATTCCCCTCCTCATACCCCTGCTCGTCCCTCCCCTCGTTCCCCTCCTCGTTGAGGTATTGATTTGGATCTTCATTCCCCTCCTCGTTGTAAAACTCTGTTCCTCGTGCGATCTCATCAAGGAGAAATTGTTCATCGTCACGATCCACCATTTGATTGTTGTGGGTTGAGGACTTAATCAAAGAATTCTGAAAAAAAATTTATTCGGTTAATACGTGTATCAATTATTCAGGAAAATCATGTATGTCTACGTAAAAAAAGACAAAAAGAAGAAGATGGATTCAGAATCACAGATTATATCCATCCTAGAAGAGACTTCTAAAGAATATCACAATTATAAATATGCACATTTGTCTCTAGCATGTGCCGGACTACGTTCTATATTTTCCTTCTTCTTCTCTTTTGTTTCTCTTTGCTAGAACAAGATCGACCGACCGTTCGTTCTATCTTTCACGTCCGTTCGTTCGGACCCTTAACCCTAACCCTAACCCTAACCCTAAACTATCGTCCGTTTGTTCTATCATTCGTTCATGTCCATGAGTACGACCATCTGGAGGAGAGGAGAGAAAGAGAGGAGAATGATGTGAGGGAGATAAGGTGGAGAGGAGTGGAAGTGGAGAGGAAAGGAGAGATAGAGGTCGTTGCATGCCTATGTACATTGTAACGACCGAATGAACGACCGACTGAATGAACGACCGACCGAACGACCGAACGACCGAACGAACGAACGAACGAGTGTCCATCCGTCCGTTCGTCCACGTCCGTTCGTCCGTCCGTTCGTCCGTTTGTTCGTCCGTCCGTCCGTCCGTCCGTCCGTTCGTCCGTCCGTTCGTCCACGTCCGTTCGTCCACGAACGAACAAACGAACAAACACTTTCGTTCGTTCGTCCGTCCGTCCGTCCGTCCGTCCGTCCGTTCGTTTGTTGATTTTATCGTTCTCGTTCGTTCGAAAATACAAAATTCACAATTCACATACACATTCAAATTCCAAATTTAAATACACATTCAAAATTCAAAATTCAAAATTGACATACACATTCAAATTTCAAATTTAAATACACATTCAAAATTCAAAATTCAAAATTCATATATAAACAGTCCATTTACATACAAAATTCAGAATTCAAAATTAAAAATTCACATATAAATTTAACAATCCATTCACATATAGAGGGAGGCGAGCGCGGCGGCGGCGGGCGTGGAGTGGAGGGCGGCGGCCGTTTAGGGTTTAGGGGCCGACCGGCTTGGGGATCGGGGGCCATGGGGAGGGCGCGAGAGGAGTGGGCGGCGTGGGGAGGGTGCGGCGGTGACCGCGAAGATGGCGGCGATGGCGATGGCGATGGCGTCGACGGCGGCCAACCCTAGCGTATCACAATGTGGGGAATTCTTTGGGAGGCGGTGCCGCTAACCTACGACAGCGACGAAGACGACGGCGCGGCGGTCCTCTGGCGACGACGACGGCGATGTAGATGGCGGAGACGGCGTGCTACGATGGCGTCCTGTGGCTCAGCGACAGCGACGAAGACGAAGACGATGCAGTTGCAAAGTGCGAAAACGGCTAAGTGTTGGATCCCCAGTGAGGCCCTTGCTATATATAGTCACGGCATCTTTTGTCCCGGTTGAAACTACCAACCGGGACTAAAGAAGTCTGTCCCAGTTGGTGGCTTCAACCAGGACAAAAGATAGGATCTCTAGTCCCGGCTGGATCCACCAACCGGGACTAAAGATTGCGGGGCAACCACGTGGCCCAGGTAGGTGGACATCTTTAGTCCTGGTTGGTGGTTACAACCGGGACTAAAGATGGTTTTCCGCCCACTAAAATTCACCTCTAGTCTCGATTTATTTTACAAACCGGGACTAATTATTACAGTGCCCTATTTAGTTCCCTATTTTATTGTATTTTATATTCATATATAATTATAATGTTCATATGTTGATATATTTTATATTCATATATAAATAACATATGTTCATATAATTAACAAAAAATATTATAAATTAAAATAATATTTTGAAAATTTTAAAATTTAAATAATAATAAACTATTTAAAATTTAAATAATAATATATAATTAACATATGGCCTATTTGAAAAATATTTTAAATTAAAATAATAACATATAATTAACATTTAGGAGATTTAAAACTATTTTAAATTTAAATAATAATATATAATTAACATATGGCCTATTTGAAATAGTTTATCTTAGTCGTCTCATCCGTATCCACATCCAGCTGCTCCTGATGATCCGTGGAGAGGCCTCGACGCCTTCTTCCTACCTTCTTCACCGATCTTGGTCTCTTCAACATGTCATCATCCATCGTAGTAGCATTTTTGCTGTTTTTACTCATCGCTCCGTGTAACATATACAAAGCTTTTTTTCTTGCTCTTCTCCATTTGCTTCATAATCTTTCTGTCTTGCTCTTTCTTAGATAATCTTATAGCCACCTCATTCTGTGATGGCGGCGTAGCAGTACTCGTATATCTCCATCAAACTTGGAATAGCGAGATATATGGCAATGATTGGATAGTGCGGCTATGTAGGAGAGGCCTCAATGCCTTCTTCCTACCTTCTTCACCGATCTTAGTCTCTTCAACATGTCATGATCAATCGTAGTAGCTTTTTTGCTGTTTTTACTCATCGCTTCGTTCCACATAAGCATTAGCTGTTAGAGCATTATTGTCCTGACCACAAGTTAGGATCTTCTGTGAGTATGGAGCATGTCGACGGCTGCCGTCCTCTTCCGCTTGTAATTCTCCTTGAAGCATGCCTGCCTCAGCTTCTTTGTCCTCTCCGTCAGCTCCACCGCCGGATTTCGCTCCATCAGCGCATAGAAATTCTCCAGTGCCTCCAGCTCCCGCCGCATCGCCGTCGCTGACATCCCCTTGCTCCCCATCTCATGCATGAACGGCATGGCCATGGAAGCGCAAGAACTGAAGTTGGTTGGAGAAGAAGACGATGAGGCTGATGATCAAGAAACTAGGTTAATACGTGCTGAAGTTGGTTCCACATACTATTTCCCACCTTTCTGAAGACTCTTAGGTGAGCAACATTGAGTGATTACACCAACCTCTGTTACACCAACATTGAGTGATTATACCAATACTACTACTACCTATGGATCATTGGATCCAGCTGAGACGACGATCGAGCACGGATACGCAGCTGCCGTTCGCCGATCAGTAACCGAAGAAATCTCTCCTATGGTGGCCGCCGGCGGAGGCTGGTGGCGGTGATTCAATAATAGATTCAATATATTTACAATAGATTCAATAATTTATAATAATTTACAATAGATTCAATAATTTACAATAATTTACAATAAATTCAAATGATAGCAATAATATTCAATGATTCAATTTAATTTACATCGTCCATACATAAATTTAGCTATGTAACATTTGTCCTCACGTACTTTCTCCGCACAATTGTTCCTTCGTTATGATCGTTGCGTGAGTAAGGAGTGTCCTCATTTGATAGGAGGATACTCGGGTCAACCGCCACCGCGAACGGAGGTTGCCTGTCAAACTCATCGTAATCTTCGTCGGTTCTATCCTCGACTCCCACGATTTTCCTTTTGCCTGGGAGAACCACGTGGCGCTTTGGCTCGTCGGACCCTGCTTGCCATGTCCTTGACATAGAAAACTTGCCGTACATCATTGCCAAGGACGAAGGGTTCGTCTGAGTATCCAACCTTGCTCAGGTCGATCGTTGTCATCTCACTTGCATCAATGGTTACGCCTCCACCACTGAGCCTAACCCACTGGCACCGAAACAGAGGGACCTTTAGAGGTCCATAGTACAGCTCCCATATGTCATCGATGCTGCCGTAATATGTGCTAGTTGTACCGTCGTATCCCACAGCATCGATACTGACAATGCTGTTCTGATTCGTGCTCTTTAAGTCTTGGGCCCGTGTGTAAAATGTGTACCCATTGATTTCATATGCCTAGAATGTGGTGATCGAGCAAGATGGTCCCCTCGCTAAGAAGGCTAGTTGTTGGTCAAAGCTCGCGTTGCCCATGAGACGTTGTCGTAGCCAAGCAGGGAATGCATAGATGTGATGGCGTGTAACCCAGGCATCCGTCTTACCGATGTTTTTCGAGTGGACAATCGCTAAGTGCTCCTTGATGTAAGGAGCCACCAAGGAAGATTGTTGCAACACGGTCCAATGTGCTTTCCTGTACAAGTCATTGTCTATGTTCATTATTGCTTGATTCATGGCTTCCCCCGTAGTCTACCTTCATGGCTTGATTCAGGTACGCCGATGGGACGGAGGTCTTCAATAAAGTCGACGCAAAACTCAATCACCTCCTCTGTTCCATATCCATTGGCGATGCTGGCCTCCGGACGCGAACAGTTATGAACGTACTTCTTTAAAACGCCCATATACCTCTCGAAAGGGAACATGTTGTGTAGGAATACCGGACCGAGGATACGGATCTCTTTGACAAGGTGGCATAGGAGATGCATCATGATATTGAAGAAGGAAGGCGGAAAGATCATCTCAAAGCTGACAAGACATTGGATCACATCATTTTGAAAGTTTTCTAGTCTGTCTGGATCGATGATCTTCTATGAAATTACGTTCAGGAAAGCACATAGCTTTGTTGTTGTTGCCCGGACATTATCAGGAAGGATACCCTGAATTATAACAGGAAGCAGCTGTGTCATCAGCACGTGGCAGTCATGGGACTTTAGATTTGTGAACTTCTTATCCTTCGTGCTTATTATTCCCTTTATATTTTAGGAGTATCCAGATGGTACCTTGATGCTCTCCAGGCATTCAAACATTATTTCCTTCTCTGCCCTGCTCAGAGTGTAGCTGGCTGGACTTAGGTATTGGGCTCCTTTCTCGTTTGGTTGCGAGTGAAGGTCGTCGCGTTGTGCCATATGTTTCAGATCGTTACGTGCCTCAAGTGTATCTTTTGATTTTTCGTATACACCTAGTAAGCCAAGCAGGTTTATGCAAAGGTTCTTGGTGAGGTGCATCATGTCGATTGCGTGGCGGACGTCTAAGACTTCTCAGTAGGGCAACTCTCAAAAAATTGACTTCTTCTTCCACATCGCCGCGTGACCACCTTCACTTGCTATAGATTGGTTGCCGGGTCCCTTTCCAAATACTACTTTGAGGTCTTTCACCATGGCAAACACGGCCTTTCCATTGCGATGCTTTGGTTTAGTACGAGGGTCTGCCTTTTGATCAAAATGTTTGCCTCTTCTCCGGACAGGCTGGCTTGCAGCAAGAAAGCAATGATGGCCCATGTACACTACCTTCTCACAGTGTTTCAGGTACGTACACTCAGTCTCATCCATACAGTGGGTGCAAGTGTTGTACCCCTTGTTTGACAGTCCGGATAGGTTGCCAAGTGCAGGCCAATCATTGATGGTAACAAACAGCAACCCTCGTAGGTTAAACTGCTCCTGTTTATCTTCATCCCACACGGGAACACCTTCTTTCTTCCACAGCAGTTTTAGATCTTCGATCAGTGGTCTCAGGTACACATCGATGTCATTACCAGGTTGCTTCGGGCCTTGAATAATAACCGGCATCTGAATGTACTTCCGCTTCATGCATAGCCAAGGCGGGAGGTTGTAGATACACATCGTCACAGGCCAAGTGCTATGCCCGCTGCTCATCTCTCCAAAAGGATTCATGCCGTCCGTGCTTAAGCCGAACCTTAGGTTTCTTGCATCCTCGTCGAAGTCTTCAAATGTTCTGTCGATGTTTCGCCACTGTGACCCATCGGCGAGATGTCTCAGCATGCCGTCTTGTAGGCGTTCTTCCGCGTGCCAACGCATCATTCTTGCATGCTCCTTGTTCTGAACGAGACGCTTAGCCGTGGTATTATAGGAAAATACCACATCACCTTAGCAGGAACCCTTTTCTTCGAGGGCCGTCTGTCAACTTCGCCTGGATCATCTCGTCTGATCTTGTATCGAAGTGCTTTACAAACTGGACATGCTTCTAGGTTCTCGTACTCCTCACCACGGTAGAGGATACAATCATTAAGACATGCGTGTATCTTCTGTACCTCCAGTCCTAGAGGGCAGACTAACTTCTTAGCCTCGTACGTTGATTCCGGCAATTCGTTTCCCTCTGGAAGAATGTTCTTCTCGAGTTTTAGTAACTCGCCAAATGCCTTGTCACTGACACCATTTTTGGCCTTCCATTGCAAGAATTTCAGCGTGGTACCCAACTTTTTGTGCCCCTGTTCACAGCCTGGGTAAAAGGACCTTTTGTGGTCCGCCAACATACGCTCCAATTTCTGCACCTCCTTTACGCCTTCACAGTCCCCCTGTACGTCACGCAACATGTGACCAAGGTCATCGGCACCATCGTTTTCTTCAACATCCCCACCCGCCTCGTCCGCTGTATTCTCTTCAAACCCACCGTATTGACCACAGTCCGAAATATTGTCGTCGTCGTCTTCATCTTCTTCTAGTGCAACCCCCACCTCTCTGTGCGATGTCCAGCAATTGTAGTGAGGCATGAATCCCGACTGAAACAAGTGGACATGAATAATTCTTGATATAGAATACTCCTTCTCATTTTTGCACTTTTTGCATGGACAATGTATGAAACTCTTCTGCTTGTTGGCATCAGCCACACTTAAAAAATAATGTACGCCTTTAATAAACTCTCTCGACTATTGATCCGCGTTGTACATCCATTGCCGATCCATCTACATGGAATGCACAAAAATTGTAAGAAAATTCCACGAAATTTAAATCATTTAAATATTATTACAATAATTATATATATGTAATCATACAATTATTATATACTAATCCAACATACGTAATGTGTTGTTCTAAAAAATTAGAATTATTTTTAAAAGGTCTTTTAGAGTGATAAACATAGAATTAATTAGTTATTTTGCATCTATTTTAAAAGGTCCTTTGTCATCTATTTTATAACTCTTTTGTCCAAAAGATTCTCTCTCATCATTTTTCATAAATATTTTTTAAGATAAAATTGTACGGACTAAATTCCTAGAAATGTAACGTGCTAAACATACTTTTCTTCCTCTTTATTTTTCCTAATTTTTTTCTCAACACAATGTAGTGTGCTTAGCAAAATAATTAGTCCAAACAAATTTTCTCTCTCCTCATGTTTACAAAAAATCTAGAGATGAAAATGTATAGAAAACAACCGTAAAATACGAAGTACTAAGCATATATCATAAGAGGAAGAAGTTGCTAACCTTGTAGATAGCAAAGATTTGTATATTATCACCAAAACAAAATCATAAAAAATTTTGGCAGCACCTCCCCTGTAGCTAGAGAAAAATTTTAAAGACAAGTGTAGCTAGCTCGGGCTAGAGGAGGAAGAAGGAGTTTAAAAGGAACCCCATCTTTAGTCCGGTTGGTTTTACCAACCGGGACTAAAGATGGCGCCAGAGGCTGTCAGAACCTGTCAGAGCGCGGGACATGTTTTGTCCCGGTTGGTAACACCAACCGGAACAAAATATAGCATCTTTAGTCCCGGTTGGTGTTACCTACCGGGGACTAAAGGTGCCCGACGCTCTGACAGGTTCTGACAATATTTGAACTAGGACTAAAGATTATCTTTAGTCCCGGTTATTGTCACGAACCGGGACTAATGTTCCTAGAAATTCATAGACTTTTTAAACCGGGACTAGAAATTCGTAGACTTTTTAGTCCTGGATGCAACTCAAATCGGGACTATTGTGGATTTTGGCACTTTAACCGAAAATGGTTTCTCCAGTAGTGTAATGAGCTTGACAAATTATTGTTGTCGAAACTAAGTGAGTTGAAATTACCTCAATTTTCACCTGCAATGATCTTTTAATGAGGATTTTAAAATTCATCATCTTTCTTCACATTAAGTTCCTGTTTTTTTACTGGAAAGTTCCCCCCTCATATGCTCATCTTCCACCATGGCAGTCACACCTCTGCCATAATCTTGTTCTAGTCTTGCTCGGAGTCAGGACGAAGTCAGTCGGGCTGAACATGCATCGACCCCCATCCCTAGTTCCTAATTTTGAGGTTATAGGAAAATACCTAGCAGCTGCCCAGCACAATTGAGAAGCCCTGAACGAGAGTTACCCAAACAAGGAACAAAAAACAATTCAGCAACGTCTGTATCTGTGGAGATTATGGCAATCGGATATCTACATGGCAAGCTTATCCGACTGGAGATAGAGATAGGTTGTGTTTACCAAATATGTAAACCAACTATGACTTGGGTATTACGTTGCCGATTAGATAAGGCAATGGCTCATAGTCATAGTTTGGTAAGATTGAGGAAACCGACTTAGAGTAAGATAGGATTTCCGATCTGTAAGCCCACCTCCCAAGACTATATAAGGGGGGTAAGGGGCGTCCCTTGAGGGATATGCGACATCGGCTTTAGATCATATGCTTCATGAGAAGTTAGATCAGCCTTCAGCTTTAGATCACGAGATCAATAAAGACACTCGGCGGATCGAATCCATCGAAAAAGGAGTAGGGTATTACCTCACGAGAGGGCCTGAACCTGTCTAAATCTTCTTTTTCCTCCTAACCCATTGTGCTTGGCGATCTTGACTGCACCCCCAATTTTCTATTGCCGAAACCAAGTTTCGACAGTATCTACTGTCTTTGAAGGTAATAAGCATCACTGAATCAGTACTTCCTTCAACTTGGCTTGTACGAAGAGCAAAATTCGGTGTATATCTAAATATATTTATATATCTTTCATATTAGAATGTACTGAATCAACTGTAAAGATAACTCAATCATTTTCTTTTGTTTTGCAGGGCATGAATCAGCTGTTAGCTTCCTTGGACGGTTACTAACAACAGTTTAAAGGAAAACATGCATATCTTATACCCAAACAGGTTCCACCAAGAGGAAAAAAATTCCTTTGTATTATTGGTCCCCAGGAAAAATACATGTGTAAGTTCATACTGGTTTGCAGGTGTAATAATTTTATAATGCTCCCAAGCAGGCCTTAGGCATATATTAACCAAGAAGTTGGATTTCTAAGTTCTCATGGCAAGAATAAATATGAATCTGTAAGTTCTCATGGCAAGCATAAATATGGTTACCTGGTAATTGTTGAGCTGATTATGTTGTCGTCAAGAAATGTGAATATTTTGGATGGTCCTTAAGCATATATAAGAGATGACTAGTAAGTACATTATGCGTTATTAATTGTGTGTTTAACCTTCTGTTCTTGTGGTTTATTTATAGTAATTCATGACGCACAAGAAATCTACTACTGATAGACATGTATGGTGCTTCAGTTGAGCAAGTAGCATACAAACATGAATAATTCATTGTGTTTTGCTTAATTATCCTTTTAATTAAGTAATTATCCATTGCCTGAAGACAAATTATTTCTTTTCTGCACCATGTATATGTGCATATACCCTGTTATGGACTATCTTGCTCCATTGATCATGTACTCCAATTGTACAGTAGTATTCAGTATATTCATTGCTATCTCAGTTCCTATGTATTTAGAATGAGTTACTTATATAACTCTTAGAAAAGGGATCCATCCTGACGACAAGATTTTATTTATTAGCCAATGATATCAACACTCTCCATATGCTCACATCCTCAAAAGAAGATATGATGGCAGATCGCGATTAACATGGCTTATTGAAAATACAAAGTGACAGAAGACAAGAGAGATATTCGATGGCACACTTGGCTTGGATATCATGATATCCATTTTATTTATAAGTACTCCAGGGTGGCATAGCCTTCCATGGGCTTCGATGTGTGAAGCCTCTTATGCTTGCATGTTGCACTTGCTTACGAAACAACGGTGACAGTCTCAGCTTCCTTGGTGCAGAAGCGGTAGCATGCATTGTTGCATCGATCGATGGCATGAATCCCTTCTTCATTGCCAGCAACTGAATGGGAAAACGAATGATTAAATCTATACATTAGCTATATATAACAAATAATCTTTACTTCTTTTGTTGAAAATCAATGGTAACTTAGTTTGATGTTTTTTATTGCTTACGAGTGTTCATGGTGCTGCACACAGACGAAGTACATCCCAGCTTGCAGAAGTCAAGTACATCCGATTCCTCTGGAAAATCATGTACCAGTAGATATTACAAAGTTAACAGCTCAAAAGATTAGACAAGAGGAGTTAATATGTTTTAATTTGCCTGGGTTAGCTAGGGTGAAGGGCGTGGTGAATGTAATAAAGAAATATAGACAAGGAGAGTTAATGTTTCTAATTTACCAGATTCGGGGTGAAGGGTGTGGTGAATGTAAGGTGGCTTGCAGTTCCCATCAACAATTTTGCAGCCAGAGAGTTTAGAACAGGTGTCCCTTGAGCCACCCGCGAAACGGCATGAGTTATAGATGTTTCTTGCCGTGGTGGATGGGCAGCAGCTCTTAGCTTCGACCTGGATGTTCTCCTGCTGCAGGACTAAGCCTAGCACCAGCGCACACACGACCAAACTCTTCACACCTCTTTCCATGTGTCCTAGCTTCTTTCCAGTGAGATTAATTAAGTCTAGCAAATGGCTCAGAGTGGATACTTTTTCTTGCACTCGTCTATGCAGATGATGGGAGAGTGAGGCGCGTATTTATAGGCGCAGCCAGGATCATGTGTGCGACACGGTGATTAATTATCCTAATTGGATTATTAAGTAATATTTCTTATGTATATATTTTGTTTAGTGGGACAATGCCACATGATTCACCCAAATGGAAGGCATGGTACTTAGCTCGGAATACTGGCCCGTGTGTACTCTCTTATCTGGAAGACTGTAACCCCCGTTTCATGCAAAGCCTTAGCTACCCATGTGGTGAACATTAAACGTTCAGTACTGACTGCTAGAAGTACTACCCGTAGCTAGGTGACTGTCAAAATTTTTGCATGTACAACAAATAAATTAATCACTACTGCACAATAGGCATACCACCTGTTACCCCTACCGTTGCTGGTGGTTCCTGCAAGCCGTCAACATATATACTCATTTTCTGCCAAAAAGAAAAATAAAAAATACAGATGAGTTGTCCACAAACATGAATACACACTTGCATACTGATTTGGGAAATAATGCAGCAAAAAAAATTTCACACAAAAGCAAATTGATGTTTATTAAAATTTGATGGAAAGAACAGATTGAGAACAAATCAAAAGAAAACGACGTACATAAATTCTATAAAAAAAATCATACACAACAAATTATATCCATCCTGACCGATCTATAAAAAACCAATATCATGACTTGCCATCATCCTAAACTTCAAACCCATCATTGTGCCATCACTCACCCTCCCAATCTCACTGACGCCACCTTAAACTAGATCTGTGCAGAGAGATGCCCGGGTTTAGAAGATAAGAAGCTACTATTGGCTAGATCTAGTTGCCCCAGTTTTCTTTCCCATATTTGTTGCCCCATATGTGATAATTCTATGTTATCGAGACAGTAGTGGATTATCTCGAATGAGAGGAGTATACGGTGTTGGAATAGTGGGAGTGGGTGGTGTCGCTGGAGGAAGAGTGGATGGTGTCACTTGGAGCCAGTTTTAGGTGATGTTTTCAGGCAATCTCCATAGGTGGAGGGGCTGTCAGGCACCGTCATTGGGAAGTCGTCAAGGAAATAGTTAACTTTCTAGAGGTGGAGGGCAGCGTCAACATGAAGCGGGTTATGGGTGCATCTTTAGGGGAACTCGATCATGCCTCGTCATTGGGGGAGATCTTGCATGTCGGCGGCTAGTATTGTCATCGCTGGAAGCCAAATCTGAGTGAAGATCCAGAATTAGGCGTTAGTGCAAGATTTAACCAGACAACAGATGCGAGGCTGTGCTAAAACTATGATTACCATTTCACAATATTTACAATTAGTTCAGCTTAAAAACAGTGATAGAGCGGTTGGAGTACGATGTTTTCTATAGTTGTTTATTCACATTCCATAACTTGATGATGCTATAAACCTTGAAGATTCCAAACCTATATGAGCTTAGTGATGTATATACACAAGCATTCGAATATGCTTATATACCTGACCTAAACTAGGATTCTATATAGTGTAGTTTACCTACACAGGGGAGTATATAATAGTATTATGCTGTGTTCAATTGTAGTAACTTCTAACACTTTGTTAAAAAGGATTGCAGAGTCTCTTCATCTTGTCCGCCGATCGCTACATGGTAGGTGTATAGCATGTCATGTGTATTTCATAGTCCTGAATATCAGGTATTATGTGTAGCATCTAAGCTTCAAATTTTCTAATCCTACGTCAGGGTAACAATATATACCCAGTTTTACATTTGTAGCTTCACTACAACAGTCATCCTCATCTCAATCGGGCGGTAACCCTCATCTGTGTAGGGTATGACGCCCGTCACGAGGAAAAGGTCACCGATGTGAGAAGTCATCTCTATCGGGCAAAAGCCCGTCACCGATTTTAATTATCTTTGTCTGGTCTAAACTTACGCCCGTCACCGATAGGTTTGACCCAGAAGACTAATCAAACAAGGGTCCAACACCGATTGTACAATCTCAAACGAGCGACAACTAAAGCCCATCATGGATAACGAACTACTCAATCGGGATTTAAATTATGCCCGTCACAGGTGACTAACAACTCAATCGGGCTTTAATTTACGCCTGTCACGGATGACTGTAATCTCCATCTGGCTTCCTTAAAGCCCGTCACCGATGAGTTTTTCCCAAAAAAAAGTTTTTGGCTAGCCTGTGGCCTTTGCTAGCCATGCCCGCTGCAAAAATTATAGACACAGAGATATATTTCCTTTCCCATTTGCATCCCCTTTTACATACATTCACATATATATGAAATTCACATACATCTGACATTCACACATCTATCCACAAACTCATTCATTATTTACATATTTCTCATGAACACATTTGACAAAAATATAATTTACAAATGATTATCAAAATTGTTCTTTGTGGTCGATCGACTCTAATGCTTATTCTTTGTCGTCGATCGACTGTCCAAAGTGTTACTAGTGTTGCCAGCGTCAAGGAAAGCCCTTAGCCCATCTGGAGCGCTCGAAACATGATATGCACCCGACGAGATGACATGTCGGAAGATGAATCCGCAGAGTTGTTCAGTGAGGGCTAAGCAAACATGTGGCAATAACTGACTTGTCTGGAGATCTAATTTTTGCAAATGAAAGGATTGAATAGGTGAAAACGTAATATGTGTTTAGAAACATGTATTTACGTCTTAACAAATATGGCAAACCTCAGAATCTAAAATGTGGAAGTTGCGGTCCTCTAGGTAAAACCACATAAATTTCATCACGTAGAAACCACATATGCTCGTGTCTGGTTTCTAACGTTGGCACCAACAGTGGAAGCAAAAACCAAAATGTATCGGCACATGGAGCATGTCGATGACACTTTTTATTATACTTCAGAAGTGCCTTATTTAGGATGTCAATGACGGATTCCATCCATGACGACAATCCTGGATTCATTTAAATGGATGGCAAGAAGGATCCAATGATGGCTGCATACAAATGGAGAGAGCAATTAACACCTTAAAGTACAAATGGTATGTACAACAACAAATGTCATACTTACTCAAAGTTGTAGGGCAAAAAGATCGTATTCATGTCCTTAAGCTTGACAAAGGTGTTGTAGAGGTAGTCCAGCACCCATTTTTGGGACCTTGGGCCATCATTATTCTGATTGGAATTGACAACCCCTCGATCGAGGAATCCTACTTTGTTATAGGTTGATCTACATTCAACAGTCCCCATTCTACATAAGGAAACAAGTTTGACACTCTGTGAGGATATCAACATAGAAATAGTAGCGGGGGTTCGAGTATGCTTACAATGCCCATAGCTGAAATAGTGATACATCTAGGTCCCTCAGATTGTATAGCTGAATAGTTTCTGAAATGAGACCCATATTATACCATCCTCGTGATGGAAGTCCTCGTCCCTATAAAAGATGGTGAACGTCTCTTTACCCTCCTTCGCCATCTGTAGGTACCACTCTTCTACCCTTCTCATCTGAGTGCAATTTCCAACTACGTTGCGATATTCAGGGGTGGTCAAAGGAGCACCTAACTTGAACTTAGCTGGCTGAGGGCCCTTCGAAATATTTTGCACATCAGTATAACTCTTCACCCCTGAACTTTAAAGAATTCCTTGCTCACTTCTGTGATATGTCTTTCACGAACTCTTCCCTGGAAAATTATCGCAATTTTCTTTTGTTGACCATGTGTCGGTACTCCGAAATTGGTTTCTTCGGTGCTGGTGGCATTGCCATGTGAATGAAGTGGTATTGTACTTCAACTGGCATGCATACAGATGGCTCCAACGCCGCTTTCTTGCCCTTCTCCAGAGATGATGGTTCAAAGCAAAGTCGGTGTCATACTGCAGCTCGATCGAGTCATCTTGTGGATCACCTAAGGGAGATGGAGGGGTTGGATCACCTAAGGGAGATGGAGGGGCTGACATCGGAGTTAATTTTATGCCAATGAGCTCCTTCGGCCATTGGATAAAGCTTCCTCGTGTAGCTCCTAGGGTTATGATCTCGTCAATTGGTGGATGCTGCAGCGGTAGATGGATCCAATCATCGTTCACTTTGTCCACTTGCACTTTTGCATATCTGACCATAAGTTGCAACCCGTGCACTCTTGTATCGACGTTTGGATTGGATGCTAGTCCCTCGGCCTCCAGAACCATGAAAGGGAGCATCACCTCAACTCTTAGCACGTAGTTAGTCGGTTCCTGCTATAGATCCAAACATAATTTTTAGATAATTTGTAGAAAATAGATTTGTTAAGAGTGTTACGCATTTTGGCCTTGAGTTTTACCATTATATGGTCGACGACGGCTAGGACAGGTGTTGGATTTTCCACCACCTCAATTAAGGCACAAATGCTCCGTCATTGCATTGGACTTTCTCGTTGCGAAGCGACGGTGTGCGCGATGGTCTGCTGCTCGGCACAGATCTACTGCCTAATCCATTCCGCAGCATGATCTAGCTTCTCTTCAATTTCTAAGCTCATTTCAGCTCTAACCTGCTCCCAGATCCTCTCAACAAGGCGTGCATCTCTTTTTGCCTTCTTCGTAATGGCCCGCTTCTTATACTGCCCAGTGTGTTCTGGAAGTCCATAATTCCAGGGGACATTAGAGCCAACGCCCCTTGTCCGTCCACGGTGTTCGTCGGTGCCCAACGCTTGCGTGAGGATGTCATCCTCATGTCTATCGGTGCAGGCCTCTTGGGAGGACTCTCTTACGGCAACCAACTCTTTCTGCATTACAACTGAGATCGGTATAAATCAAGTGTACGATATGTGTAAAAAAATTAAACATAATAAGGTGAGACACTTATAATATTTTCGTAAACTTGTTGATCCTGGGGATTTGGCAGAGTGAATGTCCCATCGCTGGTCTTCACAGCCTTGCCCTTGTCCAGCTCCTTGCAAGTGGGTGCGTGATATCGACAAATGGAGGCGGCGTGTTTGATGCCTCTGCTGCCTCATCCTTTTTCTGCCATTGCTCCTTCTTCTCCGCATATCTCCGCTGCCATGCCGATGCGGGTGCACATATTGAGCCTGGAATGCCCTATAAGCATCGCTTCTGGCTCGAGATTCGGTAGTTGATTTCTCCATGTAGAACTCGTCCCACATGGCTGGCGTGATGAAGGGGTATTTCTCAACTGCCTCCGGAGTGCTGGGCTTGAGAACGTGGTCGGTGACCAGCTCGGACATAAAGCTCTTCCAAGCATGTCCCATCGTCTATAAAGCTGTCCGCTTTAGCTTGTCCTTGTCGGCTGCAGGATATTCGAAGCTTTCCTTGACTTCAGCCAAGCAGTTTCCTTCTCCACGTCCAGCACCTCCTTGATGTGATCATGCAAAATACTGAAGGTCTGTCTCCCTATTATCTCGCCAATCGTGTTGAACTTCGTGGGCACTTTCGGGGGAGCGGACGACACTCCTAGGAGGTCCACGTCTATTATGCTGTAATGTTCCTTTGGGATTTTTTTTGGGATTCTAAGGGTCCGTGTCCTTGTGGACCCACTAGTTGTCGCCGACAACGATTCATCATGCTGAGACATCCTCTAAATAGCTTACTAAATCACAAAATGAAAAATTTAACAGTAGGAGTCATCATTAACAGTAGGATTTCTGCACGTGCTTAACACTAAATAATATAACAAAGGAAAATAAATATCTGGCAAATATTCGATCCAATTGTGCACATCCTCCCAATATTTTTGGCTCATTTTTTCATATAAACTATCAAAATGATTCACTTTTTCATTTTGAGACACAATCATAAGAGAGAGAGAGGACTTAAACTTTTTCATTTTGAGCTTTGTATGATACTACTATCCATTAATTATTAGAAAATTAAGTGAAACAATAGTGTTCATATTTCAGAGAGTGCGTAGTAAGTTTCCACTGTAATAACGTGCAAATATTATCGTCATTAACACCCTGGCCAGAACAGCGGTGCCCCCGTTGTATCCCCATATCCACGGCAAGGGTTTCTTGTATCGGTGCAACATGAACAACATTACAACATACGAAGCTATGGCATACATGAACATCAATACAACATCCGAAGCTATGGACTAAACGACATTTTAGCATGGATCCGAAGCTATATATGTACTAACCTGGTGGTGAGGAAGGACGGCACCGGGCTCGGGGATGGCCAGCGGCGCATGGTGGTGACGAGGGAGGATGGTACCGGGCTTGGGGATCGGCCGGTGGCGGCGAGGAAGGACGGCACCGGGCTCAGGGACAGCCGGTGGCGCTCGGTGGCGGTGAGGAGGACGGCACCGGGCTCGAGGATCGGCCGGTGGCAGCGAGGAAGGACGGGACCGGGCTCGGCGACAGCGGCGGCGCTCGGTGGCGGTGAGGAGGACGGCACCGGTCTCGGGGACGTCGGCGGCGCTCGTTGGTGGCGGCGAGGAGGACAGCACCGGGCTCGAGGATGGCTGACAGCGCTCAGTGGCGGCTGCGAGGAAGGACGACGCCAGGCTTGGGGACGGCCGGCGACGCTCGGTGGCAGTGAGGGAGGCCGCGAAGGACGGCGGCGATGCTAGGGTTCTTCGAGGACATAGAAATTTTTCACCATAATGTGTAGATCTGAATCAGCACGCTCTTTCAAAGGAATTCAAAGAACATCCATGACGGGCTTTAGAACAAGCCCGATTGAGATGAATCATCTCAATCGGGCTTAATATAATGCTTGTCACGAGATAAGATATAGTTTAGTGCGCGAGGGTGATGGAAAAATTCGATTAGTGACGGGCTAAACCTAAAGCCTGTCACTGAGGTAGTCATCGTTGACGGGCTTAAATACCTAGCCCGATTGGATAAGATCATCATCTCTATCGGGCTATAATTAATGACTGTCACCAATGTTATCATCGGTGATAGGCTTAGAGATTGATCCCGATCGGATGAGATCATAATCTCTATCGGACTTTCATTAAAGACCGTCACCGATGCTCTCATCGGTGACAGACTTAGATATTAAGCCTGATTAGCTTGATTTTGAGCCCGTCACCGATAGAATTTTTCAGAAGTATTATTTCCCTATAATTATTATATACTATAAATATTTGTAGTATTTCTAAATATTTAGTCTAAAATACTGTAGATACTATGAATACTATAAATACTATTTTAGTGAACTTTCCTTTAGCAATGATGGATGTATACTACAAGTAGGGATGAAAACGGTCGGGAAAAGACCTTAACCATACTCGTTCCCGTATTTTTTCGGCCTGTGACTTTCACCTGTGACTTTCTTATGTTTTTGTGCGCTTCAAGAATAACCCGCAGGAGTAGATGCTTTCTTGAGGTTGATGGATTTTCCTATACCCACTTTCAACCATAACTACAAGCATTGAGCTTTCCTTGAACAATGATAGATGTATGGGGTACAAACAGGGCATTACGACTCCTACAAAAAAGTAGAAATATACAGTAAATCATAAAAATAGATATATATTGGATGTGCATGATGGGAGAAGAGGCTTATCCCCTGATCCGCGCCTGCTCTGGAGTCATTGCACTTGTAGCCCCAAGGGCTTCTCATCCTCCAGCTTCTTTTCCTTTTCTTGCCATCATCTTTGTCGCCCTTGTGATAGGCTCCTTCCATGTTACCCCAAATGCTCAGGATATCTCCATCGAAGATGGTGTAAAGCTCGTCTGCATGATAGGCAAAAAAATACGTAAACTTTGAAAGCTTTCTATCGCATACTTGCTTGAATAAATGATGTTCCATTGTTACTCAGTACAAATACTTGTATTACCTTGCAAGAAGCTGCTTTGAACACTAGTATAGAAATAACGAGTGAAAGAGGGCTCATCCTCTCCCAGCTGGTAATCAAGATTCCATCGACCGCGACTCGCTCGAGTGTAGCATTTGCTTCCTGTCTTTTGAAGCTCGAGTTTACATGGTAATCCAAGACATTACACCGTATCATTTTGAATAAGGCGAGATCGAGGTAGGCGAAGAAGGCGTCGGGGCCCCTTCACGGACCAGCAGCAGATTGTGGTGCGGTTGGCGATGAGACGACCAAGATGACCTACTTCATTGACCGCGACTCGTTGGAGTGTGGAATTTGCTTCATACCTTTTGAAGCTTGAGTTTACATGGTACTCCTAGACATGGATCATACTAATGCACGCGTCCACTACTCGTCACCACCACCTCGATAACAAACGGCTGCATGCATGCATTGCAAAAGACATGACTGAACTGACTTATGATTTTGGAACAAGAGGTGGTTCCCCTAGCTTTGAGGGGAAACTCTTCAAAACTTGCAAACTCAAATCATGCCTCTGTGGCTCTAAGCATTGTCGAGGTTAGATGGACTTTCAAATACTAAATTATCAAATTCATTACTGCCTGCCTGAGCATTTAGATATTTCAGGCATTAAAGAACTTTACAATTCAGTATTTGAACATCAGATATGTTCAAATACTACTTGAAACATCTCAGATGAAAAATATTGTATTTGAAAGTCCATCTAACCTCGACAATGCTTAGAGCCACAGAGGCATGATTTGACTTTGGAAGCTTTGAAGAGTTTTTTCTCAAAGCTGGGGGGACCACTTCTTATTTCAAAATTATAAGTCAGTTTAGTCATATCTTTTTGCAATGCATGCATGCAGCCGTTCGTTATCGAGGTGGTGGTGACGAGTAGTGGATGCGTGCGTTAGTATGATCCATGTGTAGGAGTACCATGAAAACTTGTGCTTCAAAAGGCATGAAGCAAATCCCATACTCCAGCGAGTCGCGGTCAATGGAGAAGGTCACCTTGGTCGTCTCATCAGCAATTGCGCCGCATCCCGCTGCTGGTCCATGAAGGGGCCCCGACGCCTTCTTCGCCTACCTCAATCTCGCCTTATTCAAAATGATCTGGTGCAATGTCTAGGCTTACCATGTAAACTTGAGCTTCAAAAGATAGAAAGCAAATGCTACACTCGAGCGAGTCACGGTCGATTGAATCTTGATTACCAGCTGGGAGAGGATGAGCCCTTTTTCACTCGCCATTTCTATACTAGTGTTCAAAGCAACTTCTTGCAAGGTAATACAAGTCTTTGTACCGAGTAACAATGAAACATCATGTATTCAAGTAAGTATGCGGTAGAAAGTTTTGAAAGTTTATGTATTCTCTACCTCTCAATGCAAACGAGCTTTACACCATCTTGGACTGAGATATCCTCAGCATTTGGGGTAACATGGAAAAAAAGCCCATCACAAGGGCGACAAAGATGGCGGCGAGAATGGGAACATAAGTTGGAGGATGAGAAGACCATGGGGCTATAAGGGCATTGACCTACTATTTTTCAAAATTTGTTGGAAAAAAAGACAAAAAATTACCCCCTTCTCCTTCCATCTGTGGGATAATCAGTATAATGGGTGATGGGGGTATTTATAGACTGTGAAAGTTATGTTTGTTGGGCAAGTGTATAAGTCCGTTAGCGATGCAATCATCGGTGATGGGCCATAATGTCGAGCTATACTGGTTATCTAAATCGGGTTGTAGTTTTGTGCTCGTCATCGACGGTACACATCAGCGACGGGCTTCTATGGGAGCCGGACAAAAATAACATTTGTATCTTTATCGAGTTTTTTTATTGTGCCCATCACCGATAATTGTCATCCGTGATGGGCTCGAGTTTTATACATATCTAAAATGTCTATGAGTCTATATCTTTGTCGACCTCTTTCTGGATCCGTTTGAAATGACTTTGTTGTGACGGCACGCAAATCTCAGGCATGTGATAGCCCGTCACAGAGAAGAGGCTAGGTTTAGCAAACTATTACTCCAGGCTTCGATATCCAATTGTGCCATCTATTGTAGTTATGTTCGTCGGTTTATAAGAGTCAGTTGCCAAAACATGAGGTAAGGATCAAATAAGTCATGTGTCATATGGTAGCGATCGGCAAATAAACCACCTTTATATAGAGGAGTGTTAAATTCCACTATCTACCATGCCACCATATATTTGTGTCTGCTGGTAAGAAAGCAATATTACTAGAGTAAACTAATTAACGACAGATATGTTATAGGTGTTTTATACTGCAATTGCATTCGCTGCAACGTCCGGTTGTTTGGAGAGTTTTGACACCTAACGTGACTATAGCATCAGGCATGTACCTGCAGTATGCAGCAACTGTACTTGAACGCTTTTAATTATGAGTTGGACTTGAGGGTGTTACAGATCGGCTGACGTGAGGCTAATTAAAACTTCACGTCGGCACCGAACGGGCTGGCCCGCTCGCAGTTTTCACAGTCGGTTCAAGTTAAAACTCTGCCTGAATTATCGCTACTTGTACTTTGTTATGAACGGCAGTGATTTTCTTTTACTACCCGTTCTACTTTTAACTGGAAGTGGCAAAAGAGTTGGTACCACTACTATATAGAAATTATTTGTATATATCTTAGGCATTTTTTACAGCATTATAAAACAACCCTAATAGGGATGCTTTATATGTACCAGCTGTTTCGAAAAAAAGATCAGATGTAAGGTATTTTCATTCCTTCTAATACTGCATAGATCAAATATTAAAAATCGGCACCTATAACATATTATAGGTGCCAATTTATTTAAAAAACCGATGCAGATAATATATCTGCCAAACTTTTTAATAAACCGGCACTTGTAATTGGGATAAAGGTGTTCGTTTAAAAAAAACAGGGACTTTTGGGGATGGAGACAAGCCTAAGAAACATGTAATCCCACCTCTTGACCTTATCTCCAACCCTAGCCAACCATCTCTCTTCTCTCCCCAACCCTTCTCCTCTCTTCTCACTGGCCCTTCGAAGTCCCTGCCACCTCACCCTAAGCTGGCAAACAGCGGGCCATCTCCTTTTCCTCCAACCTTCAAGTAGTGCGGTAGCTTCCTCTCTCTTAAGCCGGCGAGCGCTGATGAGCGGCATTGTCATGTTCTCTCTCCCCAGCATACTAGTGATGCAGCCGCCACCTCTCCACCAAGCCTGCAAGCAGCACGACTGTCGCCTCTCCCCCAAGCCTGTGACTGTTGTGGCCATATCTCTCCCCCAAGACAACGAGCGGCAGGGCCGCATACTCTTCCCTCAGCCTACGAGCGGTGGCCTAGAGATCACCGATGGTCAAATCCGGCCTCTAGGGTGGTGGATGGGTGGGCTGACTTCACCTTCACCTACATTGAGTAGTGGTGGCGATGGTGGCCTTCTTTCCAATGATCCTCTTTTTTTTATTTTTGTTGTCGAGATTCTTTGAGTTGCTTATGTTCATGATATTGTATGTTCTTAAATGTATTTGTTCTTGGATGTTATTGTTTGTGTTTGTTCTTGCGTTTGACCAGATGGAGTGAACAAGGGTTGAGGGGGAATGCTTGAAGCATTGGCTTAATTCGAGCCGATGCATTGAGCCATCGAATTTTCATTATTCGTGAAACCTTAGAGCTTTTAATTCCTAAACCAGCACCTTTGATTCTCCTGATCGGTGTTGTTAATGGGGTACCGACAGGTTGGTCCGAGACACTACAAGAGAATAGAGGATCGATGCCGGTTGGGAACAACCCACAGGTGCCGGATTTCCCAGCCGACACCCAAGAGGCCACACTGTCACCTTTGAGGTTATTGGAATAAAAAAAAGCAAAAATGTTGGTTCGATGCATTGGCTCGAATTGAGCCGATGCATTGAGCAGCCGTCCATCATCACTGAGATCAACAACATCCCCATCAACCAAACTGTGGGGTACACGGCACCCGGGTACCTTACGTTAGGTCTTTGTGCCAGATAGCATAGGGTAGGCTGAGTGCCCTAGGCCCATGTGGCTGTCTTGTAATCCAAGAAAAAGAGATCCTCCGGATGAGATAAAAATCCTAAGGATCATGTGTATCTTTTATAGATAGAATAGAAAGATTTAGTTGTAACCGACTAGATACTTTGCTTGTAACCCTTCCCCTCATCCTATATAAGAGGGGCATGGGTCCCAATATCAGGATAGTTCCTCACTACTCGGCATACACGTCATGGTGTTCGCTAGATGCTCCCATGACACCATATTACGAAACTCTCTACATAGATCGAATCTATTCATATTCAACTAGACTAGGTTATTACGTCTCGCCGAGGGCCTAAACCAGATAATCCCTGTGTCACCATCTCTCCTTGATCTTGTGCACCCCATAAATATATTATTGCCGATCTAGAGTATCGACAGTTGGCGCGCCAGGTAGGGGGTGCTAGATCAATCACTAGGAGGAGATGGCTTTTTTAAGAGTTGTGGCGGCGAATCGTATCGGGTTCCCAGCCGAGAATAGATTCCTCAGTAGCCGACAAGGTTAATCGCCAACAAGACCAGCTGTTTGGCCCAAATCTCCGTCGGTGTGATCAGGTGATTCAAAGCCATGTGCTTCGCTCCAGAAGCGGAGTTCCGCTTCGACGCTCTCGGCTTGCACGAAGGCGCATCCTTCTCTTCGATGGTAGGAACCCAGCCGCTATCTTCACTGATCAACTCGTTGACTTAGGAGAGCAAATCGCCACGCGGCCCGACTACGCTTCGGTCGAACATGCCCGGGGGCTTCGTCTCCCACGCGGCTAACTATTTCAAGCTACGTCACTGCTCAGCATGCCAAGGGGCTCCGGCCTTCGCATGGCTAATGTGGCCCGACTACCCCTTAGTCAAACATGTCGAGGGCTTTGTCTTCCCACGTGGATAACTCCATTGGGCTATGTCACGACTCCGCATGGCCGAGGGCTCCAACCTTCACACGGCTAACGTGGCCCGACTACGCAGGGAGGCCACGTCCCTGTCAACTTGTTGGCTTCTTTGGTGCCGAGGGGCCTCACCGCCTCAATGGCTCATCGGCTTCTTCGCCACCAACTACGGATCATGTCTTCACGCCGGATACCTCCGCCGCAACCAAGAGGCCAAACTGTCTCCATGGTTGATCTTGACTCATGGAATACCGAGAAAGCTAAGTCACTTTTTATATCTTATTTTCGTTCGAGCAATTTATTTTGTTTCTAACTTACGGTTTTGTTTGTCACCCAACTAAATAGAAAGTCGGGGGCTATAGCTATTAGGTGCTCATACTGCATGTTCGTTTCTTCCTCTCAACGATTATAAAAGTACCTGAGTAGCACAAACTCTGGTCCTTGAAGCTCTATTTTCTTGCATGGCTCACACGGTCAAAGCCACAACTAACACTGTATGCCTGGGGCTACGTCGCTCGTTACGCACTTACATGGTCAAGGTCATGCCTAACACCATACGCCCGTGGGCTACGCCACTCGTTGTGCACTTACACGGTATGGCTATGCCCCACACCATATGCCTAAGGCAGAGTGCTTAAACGTAAGGAGTCAACTACTCGGAAAGATTAATTCTGATAAGAGGATAAACAAATATTTACATGTATTTAAACATACTTGTATTCTTCTCGAGTGTATATTTCTATACAATATACTACTCATTTTATGTATTTCATAATATATGGGCCTAGGTCTGGGTGTGCATAACAGGAAGTCAGCACCATGCGTCCATCTCATATTCTTGAGGACTGGACCACGCCGCTGAATGAGATATGCCCCCGAGAGCTACCTTACTCAGCCATCACACCACCGGGTGAGGCACATCCTCGAGTTGTCTTACTCAGGGGTCACTTCACTATGTGAAGCACACTCCCGAGTGTTGCCTTACTTGCCTTTGTCACCACTGACTGGGGTTGTGCCTCCACGCTGGTTTCCTTCGCCGCTGGGCGACTACGTCCCCATGCTGGCTGACTGCTCCGCCACCGATTGTGAGTTGCATCTCCAGGTCAGCTGCATACGTCGCCACCAGGCGATCCTGTCCCCATGCTGGCAGGCTCCTCCGTCGTTGACTAGGGGCTATGTCTTCAGGCCGGCTGCTGTCGACCCCCATTTTTGAGGACGGGAATCATTCGTGTTCATAGTACCATTTCCCTGGATCGAGTAGTTTGGTACCCACGAATACAGTATTGTATTATCAGGTGCAAAGTGCACGAACAGTCTTACACCAAAAGTATTACAATAATAGGCCCGAAGATAATATCATCACATACAGGACCTACTGGTCCGAATACAACCAAAATCAGAGATTAGATAAGATAGCAGACGGAAGGCAGTGGCATGTCGATCGCCTACAGGCAACGACTGGGGACTAAGACCTAATAGGCGCCTTCTTCTTCTTCGCCCTCCTGGCAGTAAACATAGGGGTCCTCCAGTTCTTCGTTCCCACCATCAGAAGGTTTGTGCGTATAGCAAGGATGAGTACCCAACGTACTCAGCAAACCAGCACGGAATGATGCACATGATAGGGTCATTCAAAGGATGGCTGAGGTTTATTTGCGCAAAGCCAATTTTCATAAATCATTTCACAAGCCTAACATCTAGCCAAGTCAAGTTTTAGTTCCAGAGTATGTTAAGTCGGCGACGGTTCTGTCTACCATCCATCGTGATACCAAGGATGGTTTCCTGCCTCCGAGTCGTCATGGTTTTCTGGGGGGTATCTCCCCCTTCTCTCAGATAGAGAAGTTGGTTCCCCAGCACATAAATTATTATGCATACCCACCCATCATTTTAATCTTATGAGTCTAGCCAAGCGAAAGTCGTGTCACGTTGCTCATTAACCGCGAGCACGGCTATTCGAATAGATTGATTTACTCACACTGCAGTGGATGTACACTTTATCCGTACTCCATGACTGCCCATTGAATGAGCCTACATCCCTCTATACGGGACGGTCACGGTAAAGCTTTTTGATAACCTCACTTTGACAGTACCCGCTCCATGAACTTAAATCCTCTTGCACTCTAGCCGTCCTTTCCTAGCAGTGAGAGGAGTTCTGGCGCTCCCGGGGTAAGGGGAAACTCACCAAATTCTCATTCATTACTCAACACGTAGGCTGCAGCCTTATCTCAACAACCAGAACCACATCTCACATATCCACACAAGAACCACTACGCAGGGATACTGCCTCCGCTATGCTATCTACTCCGCTAGGGCTATACCCATTCGAGAAGTATGGTTGTACTGGCTTGCTCTCTGCCTATCTCATGGCTCGGTCCTTAATCGACCAGGGACGGTACTTGCTTTTACCGGAATCCACCCAAATCCATCCATCCGCCCTAGTCTAAAAACATTGGTTTTCTACTTTCATTTTTCCATCAAAACTATTTTCATCATGTTCAAGGCAATGTGGCGCTCATGTCTCCACATGCCGTATCTCAACTACCTTCCCTAAGGTAGTTGCCCAAGTATATAGCTTTTTGTAAAAATATGAGTATGCAAGATTCTAGTATAAGCATGGCTAAGCATTTTACCAAAGATTTCCTTCGGTTATATGACATCGAGGGTTACAAAGATTATATCTAAGGGTAAGCAATATCAAGGCATGGCATATCAAGCATAGGTATTCATTTGTGTATAGCATGCATGTTTTGAAGTTTAAATCAACATCATTTCGTAAAATAGGATCAATATGTTCAAAGGGGAGTGTTGACTTGCCTTGCTCGCACGCTTGTTGGTTGGGGTCTTCCGCGTACTCAACGCCTTCCTCGGCCGCTAATCGTACGTGCGAGAGAAAATATTGAATTCGGTCAGAATTCAATAAAATCCAACAAAAGCCAAATAAAAATCATAAAGCACTTCCTAATGTTCTAAGGCGATTTTAGATAATGTTAGGTTTGATAAACCCGAATTTGGAAATGAAAGGGAGTGAGAAAGAGTTATAGTGTTTTGAAATCCGGGATAACACCGAGTCAAAAGTACATGTAAACATAGGAGGACAATATCCAAATTGAAAATACTTTTGTGACTTAGGCATATTTTTCTTGGTATAAATCCGAATTTGGTTGAAACTATAACCCGAGGGTTAAATGAGATTTGAAAGAGTTTAATCAAAGGTTTTTGACATAAATATAGCTTTGGAAATCAAAACCGTGAAGAATAGCTTGTGGCTAAAGCATGGACGTGAATAGAGCATTAGAAGCTGGACTCAAGGTGAATCACCTAAGAGAAAAAGGGGAATCGGCTCACTGGCGACGAAACAACACAAAAGGGGGGCGTCAGCTGTGGCGTCGGCTATGGGCTTAACGGGGCTGAGGGGGCTTGGAATGGTGCGGTGTGGCGAGAGGGAGGCCAGGGCCTCCTTTATAGGTGCGGGCGGCTACAGCGCGCGGAATCGACTGATGATGGAACGGCGTGGCTATAGCACACTCGACGAGACGGCTTGGCGCTGCGTGGCATGGCTGAGGCGAGCACAGGGCACGGATGCGACGGAGAGCGTTGACGCGGGCGCATGGCGCGGCGTGGCCAACGTCGGCACAGTTCAGCGCGTCGAATCGCCTGACGCGGGCATGCAAAATCGGCTGTCACTGGGTGGCGAGGCTACAGTGGTGGCGACGCGACGACTCGACGTGGCACAGCATGGGGCAGTACGGCGCGTTGACGCCGGCGCGCACACGGTATGTGCGTGCGTATGACAGCGTGGGCGTGCGACATGCGTGATAGGATCGGCTGATGTGGTGCACAGGTGCAGATGTGACAGCAATGTTGACTCTAGGGGCGTGCGGGTACGCGCGCGCGTATGGCGCGTGGGCAGCGTTGACGCCGGCTGTGGGCGACGCTATCGGCTGCGGCACTATCGGCCGTGGCATTATCGGCTGTGGCGATGCTGTCGACTGTGGGCGGCTTCATCGGCTTCGGCTGATGCCGTCGGCTGCGGCCGATGCTGTCGACTGTGGGCGGCTTCATCGGCTTCGGCCGATGCCGTCGGCTGCGGCCGATGCTAGCAGCTGCGGACAGCACTATTGGCCTTCCATGTTCTAATAGCTATTATTTGATTATAACACGCAACAAGACTCGCAAATAAGAAGCAATAAGATGCAAATGAAAGCAATAATGCAAAAGTTTTTGCGAATTCCGAATTTTAGGTTTTGATTTATAAGTTCTGATTTTCAGGGTGTTACAGCTGCATATGCCGCTGCTGGGCGACCAAGTCCCCTTGCTGGCTGGCTTTTCCATCGTAGACCAGGGGCTGCATCTCCAGGCCGGCTGCCTACGCTGTCGCCATGCGACCCTGTCGCTGTGTTGGTCAGCTCTTCTTCCGTTTACTGGAGACCATGTCTCCATGCTTGCTGCCTATGTCGCCACTGCTTAACTTTGTTCCCGTGCTGGTTGCCTCCCACAAGTTTCTTCATCTCGCATTGGCTTACCACGTCATCACCAACTGGCTTCCTCACCTATATGGTTTGCCTGGCTTCGCTGGATGAGGCAAATCCCATGAGGGCTGCCTTATTCAACCACGAGTCATTGGGAACTCTTGTCCTTGACTCTTCACTTAGTTGATGCTCAACTAAGTATAGAGTCGGGGGCTACTATGGGTTACACGGTACCCGAGTACCTCACATTGGGTCTTTGTGCCAAATAGCATGGGGTGGGCCGAGTGCCCTAGGCCCGTACGACTTACTTGTAATCCAAGAAGAAGAGAGATGAGATATAGATCCTGAGGATCATGCATATGTTTTGTAGACAGAATACAAAGATTTAGTTGTAACTGACTAGATACATTGTTTATAACCCTCTTCCTCATCCTATATAATATGGGGCAGGGGTCTCGAGATCGGGCGATTCCTCACTACCAGGTATACATGCCGTGGTGATCGCTACGTGCTTCTACAACACCGTATTGTGAAATTCTCTATAAAGATACAATATACTCAACTAAACTAGGTTACTACCTCTCGCCGATGCTTGAACCAGTATAATCCCTATGTCACCATATCTCCTTCATCTTTTGCACCCCATAAATATTATTGCCGATCAAGTGAATCGACACAAACACAATTAAAATCATCACTAAGATCACCATGATCCCATTAACAAAAGACAAAAACAAAATCAACAAAATCACACACAAACACACATAGAACGTCACCGTCATCGTTGGCGATCCAGCCTCTCCCATCACCGTGACTGGGGATCCGGCCACCCCTGTCATCGTGGAGACATATCCGGTCCTATGGTCATGACGACGTCAGTTGGATAGAGAAGAGGAGGACGGGAAAGGAGGCGCAACGACAACGACTAAGGAGGAGGAGGGGTGGCAATGGAGAAGAGGAGGGAGGAGTAAGGAGGGGCCACGGTGGCGGCTAAGGAGGAGTAAGGAGGGGCAGCGGTGGGGGCTGAGGAGGATGATGAGGCGGTGGAGAAAGAATGGGAGGAGGAGGAGGAGCATGATGATGATGAATGAGCTGATGGGGCTCAAGATGTGGACGTTGGCTGGCTTCGTGAGTGGATAAGTATGTCGGTGGGCTCTGTGGGCTGAATTTTTTTATTTTTAATTATATGTGTCAGTTTTTAAAGAACCGCCACCTATAATATTAGTATAGGTGCCCGTTTTTTTAAAAAAACTAGTACTAATAGTATATGTATCAGTTTTTGTCTAGAACCTACATCTATTGATTCTTAAAGGTGCCGGTTTTTTAAAACCCCATGAAGATGGAAAACGGTCAACACGTGTTGGTTTTAAATGAACCCATACCCATAAACCGTCACTTATTAAGGTTTTTGTAGTAGTGGCATCTATTAGAGTTTCTATACTAGTGTAGGCAGATAAAAGGTGCACCGAATTGCAGGCATCAAGCTTATGACAAAAAAACATTGTAGCAGTATAGCTATTGGAGTTTATGTCAAATATGTATACAAAGCCGATTACAATTTTGGACTTGAGTTGTAATAGGCATATGATTAGAGCAAGAATCATGCTCTGTCCTAGGCTCTCTGTTAAGTAGAGGGGCAAATCTATTGTAACTGCATGGTAACTTAGCATAGGCAAGAGGGATCGGTTACCAGCGGCGTTCGACTGAGGGTCGTGGTAACTCTTACGCTGTAATATGGTGGATCGGAAAAGAGCACCCGTAATTAGTGTCTCGAGGATGTAGGCTTCGGCTAAACCTCATTAACAAATATCGTGTCTCGGTGCTGTCATCGTATTTAGATCTCTTATGTCGTTTCTTTTATATTTGGTTTTTGATGGTTATTTTAGGACGGTTTTATTACAATACCACCTCTCCAATACTAAAAACTAATAAGATCGTAGCGGAGAAACTATTTTTCCAGAGCAACGGCTACAGTACTCCAGAAGATCGGTTGTCCAAGTGCGCGCCACGGGATAGGATGGAACGACCACATGTATGAAGCTTGAAGCATTTGGCTGGATCACCTGCAATTCATATTGCTTGCTATATATATATATATATATATATATATATATATATATATATATATATATATAGGCCAAATTAATTCTACTATGTCTGTCAGAAATTAAGTTTTCCCCAAACATAGTTTCGCAGGGTACATAAAAAGGCGTTTACCTACAGAGCCCCCTTATTAAATTAAAGAATTTTGCAGCATGCATGCAATGCAAGGTATAGTGTAAGTACGTGCTATATTGATCATTTCTAACCCAAAGAAAATACTCTATGTATCTGGAACGTACATATATGCTTCGGATGCTAACAAACAAAAACAACATCAACATGTATTACCTCCATTTCAAAATAAATATATTTTTGATATTAGCATTTTAATGGGTATGAAGAGAGAAAAAGAAGTGTACTGCTTATTAAAAAAGTAGGTAGCGTTGGACTTAGGTGGATGGATGATATGAGAAGGTATATGTAGAATGACACTGTTTTGGGATGAAGGAAGCATATGAGAGATATGTCACTGCTGGGGAAATCCTGTGTAGTCCTGATTTGTAACCCTTTTAGTCTTAGGTTGCAAACCGGGACAACCAAATCAGGACTATAGATGTCTCAAGCGGGACTAAAGATTGTGGCATCACGTGGCTGGCTTCGTCATCTTTAGTCCCAATTAGTTCCATCAACCAGGACTAAAGATTGTGGCGTCACGTGGCCGGCTCCACTATCTTTAGTCTCGATTGGTGTTACTAACCAGAACTAAGGATGAATCTTTTTCTTTTTTAATTTTGATACTGTTGCTTGCTGCTTGTTTATATATTATGCATATATATGTGTAAATACATATATATGCACAATACATATATTTATACATATATATGTAGTGTATTTACAACACTTAATTAAGTAAATATATACATGTATTACTAAAATACAAATATAAATATACACATATATTACATTCCTAATTAATTTGTAATGTTTTATATAGTATATTACAAAATCTAATCTATAATGTGGAACCAGGGTTAGCAACCCAATCCTAATAGAACTATCCCGCGGGATTAATAATCTTCTCGTTGATAAATCTCATCAGTTCTTTTTGAGCAGCCTTTATGAATTCACTCGGGGGAGCTTGTCCCTCACACAAATAACCTGTCATTTGAATAAACAAGAAATAAATTAAAAAATTAATAATAAATTAAGACATAATGTATGAATGACGATTATATGTACTTTCATGGTACATGTGACTTGGTAAACTAAGCGGTGAATATAGTAGTAGACGTAGTAGCCACACAACTTTGTCCCCTGCGCCTGTTTTGCACACTAAAGGAGAAATGAGGATAGATTTAATATATATTTCTATTTTAGAACAAATGAATGATTCAATATAACTTTGGCATGTTACTCACTAGAAATTTTATCCTAACAGCAAGCTTTTCTCTCCAAGTCCCACGAACCTTCTCACGGAGCCATGCCCATGCCCTACGTGCAGTTGCAAGCTAGTGAGTAATTATCCGAGAACCATATATATGCAATAGCAACTAAGATGACATTACCTGTTTAACACTTCAAAAATAATTGTGAAGGTAGACTCTGGTTTATCCATTGAGTCATAGACATGGATCCGTGAGTGGCCAAGGTCAAGTAGGAAAAGGACCCAATGGAATCTGCAAATTGCGTGAGATGACATATATGAAACTTTAGATGCGTACAAGATAAAAATTGGTACGGAAGGTAGTAAAAACTCACAATGTGTTGTACAGAAGAAGTATTCAGGACTTGTAATGTTGCGGCACCAGCATATGGACAATATTTTCCTCTGTTTTTGCCAGATATTGTTATAACATTTGCGTGTTAATTTTACAGGGGTCCATGAATTCTATTTTCATCCATCCCCACTCTTGCACTCGTGGATCCCCATTCTACAATGGACAATAGAATTTTAGTAAGCTACATACAAAGAGCTAAGGAACGAATAAATTTAATTGAATGATACTTACAAAACCCGTGTGGCTATAAGACAGACGTCGAGGGTGTCCTGCTGGTACAGGTCGAAGATGTCCTCGAAGCGGAGCCACATGAGGTCACCTCCATCGAAGAAATAATCAATTGTGTACCATGCCATGATAATCTCTGTACCTTTCCTTGACGCTTCCATGTACCACTTATGGAAGCGGTACATCTGTGTAGATAGATTCTTGAGGTGATCGGGCTTTACAAGAGGTCGCCCGAGTGTAAACTTGTATTTCAGCTCGACCTTCTCGATTTCGACGCCTCCTAGCATTTGGTCCCTCGTTATTCCCGCATTTTTCATAAATTTTCTTAAGTCAGCTCTAGCAGGTTGCAACAAGGGCTCAAGGGATTTTTGAGGTTGATCCCCGAGCTGCAGGACATCTTTGGCCTTTTTTGTCGCCTTCCTATGCGCCTTCCTAATTGTGTTGTCGTAGTCTGACTGCGGTTCCGATTTAGCCGGTGGCGTACAGTACATCTTCTTGAAGAAGGCCTTGGTCGCCGCGTCGATTGGAATAGGCTTCTTAGGAGACTTTCGCTTGAAATGTGTCTTTACTTCTGCTTGGATGGCCTTGTGCAACTCCTCGGGAGTCTTGTACGACGTTCTCTATGGGGCTGGCGGGAGCCGGTAAAGTCTTGACATCTTGCTTCTTTGTGAACTAGTTGACCTTGACGGTGCGGCTCGAGCTCTACGCTTAGGAGGCGATGGAGGAGGCTGGGGAGTTGGAGACTGTTTAGGAGTCAGTGCTCGTGGAGGCGATGGAGGAGGTGAAGGAGATGAAGGAGATGGTCCACATGGAGGAGACGGCCCACGTGGCGGATACAGAGGAACGAAAGCCGCATCTCACCCGGGAAAGACGATGAAGGGCTTGCTTCATAGAATGATTAGTGTCGTCTCCTTGTCTCCTCTGGGAATATCCAGCTCGAGATCTTCAAAGCCTCGTTCCACCTGTTTAATTTTGACCTTAGAATACCTAGGTGAAACGGGCATGCAGTGATAGATCCTATCTTGTTCCGCTGGTATTACCATGCCCGACGCCACCTTCATGAGAAGAGAGTTTATTAATTAGTAATCAACCCTTATTGACAAGTTTTTTTGAAGGGAATATATATCATAAAACTATGAGCATACCTTGATAGACAGGTTATTGAATGGAATATGCAGCTCACAAGGTGTCCACTGTGTGATCTCGTCAATAGAGCATGGCTGTACTGCTGGAGATTCTGGAGCCTCTTCAGCTATATGGCCTGTAGATGCATAGCTGCTGCGCTGCTGGTGTACCTGGGCTAGATCTGGTTGGCTGACATGCTGGCTGCACAGTTCGGCCATCTCGTCGACCACCTTTCTTGCCACTATGTCATTGATTTGTGCGAGTATCTGCTACCTTCGCATCCGCAAAATATATAGAAATATACCTACAAAAGTAATATGCTAAGCATAAATCATAAAAGGATGTAGTTGCTAACCTTTTAGATCCCTCAAATTTATATATTATCATCAAAAAAATTTCAAAAAATTTTTTGCAGCACCTCTCTTTTTTCTCCAAACCTTTGAAGCAATGGCAAGAGGAGAAAGAAGAAGTATAAAAAACACGTTCACTTTAGTCCCGGTTGGTGTTTCCAGCACGGACTAAAGATCCTATCTTTTGTCCCGGTTGGTATGTCCGCGGGCCTGACAGATTCTGACAAGAATCTAATCGAGACTAAAGATTATTTTTAATCCCGTTTGGTAAAACCAACTGGACTAAAGATACTAACGAGCTGTTGCCTTTTTTTAATCGAGACTAAAAATGTTTTCTAGGCTCGGTTCTTAGTCGAACCGAGATTATTGTGAATTTTAGTTAGTGAAGCAAAGATTATTTTTTTAGTAGTGCGTAGAATGACAATTTATTTTGATGGTTCATTATTTATATTCGTATATATAATACGAATATAAACATCAGGCACATATGGAAGAAAAGGCATTATGATGGACAATTGTATAGGTACTGTTAGCTGCTTGGAACCTACAGGCTCTATATGTACCGCAGCCCACAGTCATATATGATCGTACAACTAATAATGTTAGATGGTGATTGCTGAAAACGTGGCAGGTTTGTGCACTAGATGATTGCCAACTTTGCTAGCTACGTGCCAGACAGCGATCAGATCCAAAACAGGGTTAAAATCTGTACTACTGTAGCATCATGTATGTTTCAGGCTCTTGCTCTCGGCCTATCCCAGCCTATTGCCATAATTCCATAGTTTCAGACAATGAACCAACAACCACTACATCATTGTCCTGTAATTAAGTGGCGTGCCTGCTCTGCAAATGTGCAAGAGCGAGAAGTATCCCGGTTAATTGTTTTCTTCAACTGTACATGTGCACAAACCACTACGTAGACGTAGGCACCCAACAGTTGTACATCGATCTGTCCGTATGCCCCCCTTTGATACTTGTTAAACGGAGGTGATTAAACGTTGACTCCATACACCATGGTTCAAACCCTTATTTGTAGACGGTTCACCTCTGTGTGCAACTCTACACCTGTAGTGCTTCATAAATCTCCTCGCCACTATGGAAAACCTCATCGAAATCGATAGTGACACCCAAGTCTTATTCGAAGTTGCCGGTATACAGTGTCATGTGGGGACGCACGTACACGCGCCGTACGCGGGCCCGTGATGTGCGCCGTGCACAGGAACGCGCCGAGCGCAGCGCTGAGCGCGGAGCGAGCGCGCCAGGAGAAGCACACGGCGCACCAGGAGATCGTGACGGGCCAACCAACAGTGGCTAGAGAGAAGGAAAGATAGGATTAGTTTCCATTTGTTAGTTCCACAAATTGAGGAGTGTGTTGCTCTGGTTTGTTTAGGCCATCGGCCATAAATCCCTGTAATCGTGACTTGAGAAGATTAAGGAAGATTTATCCCTAAACTCTCTCTCTATCTCTTCAACAACAAGCCGATGGCTGAGGGGCAAAACCTCGCCGGCGACGACGGAACGAGGCTACGAACTTCGTAGCCGCGGCCCAGCTACCTTGGGCTCCAACGCCCTTGACAACCTGGTATCACGGTCCTGGCGATCCTCATCCCGATCCTCGTCTCCTGCCCGCGCCGCTGCACCACCATCGTCCCCCACCGCCACCGCTTCACCACCTTCTTCGGCCGCGTCGACAACCACCTCCTGCGCCCTCAACACCATGGGCGACACCTCCGACCTCAAGACGACCGTCGACAACCTCGTCAAGGCCATGACCACCCTGCAGGCCACGGTCGAGGCCAATGCCAAGGCCATCGCGAACCTGGCCTCCAACACCTCGTCATCGTTCGGTGCCAAGATGGGGTCGGGTGAACACTTCCAGGACAGGCCGCCGAAGCACTGGCGCTGGGAGTTCCCGAAGTTCGACGGCAAGTCAGACGCACTCGCATTCCTCAATCGCTGCGAGTCCTTCTTCACCCAACAACGGATCATGCCCGAGGAACGTACGTGGATGGCATCGTACAACCTCATGGATGGCGTGCAGCTCTGGTTCATCCAGATCCAAAACGACGAGGGCACTCCATCATGGGCGCGGTTCAAAGAGCTCCTCAACCTGCGCTATGGGCCCCCGCTGCGGTCGGCTCCCTTCTTCGAGTTGTCGTCCTGTCGCCGCACGAGCACCGTCGAGGAGTACGCGGCGCGGTTCCAGGCCCTACTCTTGTGCGCGGGTCCCCTGGAAGAAATCCAGCGCGTCCAGTTGTTCACCGGGGGGCTCATGCCGCTGCTGAGCATTGCGATCCAGGTCCAGAACCCTCACTCGCTTGAGGCCGCCATGAGCCTTGCCCGAGATGGAGCTGCTGGAGCAGCCTACCCCAGAGCCGCGCGCGCGCGCTCCTACCAGCGCCACCGCCGCACCCCCCGCCGCAGGCCCCACCAGCTGCCAAGCCTATGGCCCAGACGGTGACCGTGGAGGGCCGGCCGGTGAAGCGGCTCAAGCAGAGCGAACAAGAAGAGCGTCGTCGCCTCGGCCTCTGTTATAATTGCGACGAGAAGTTCAGCCGGGGGCACAACTGTGTATGCAAACGTCTCTTCCTCCTCGACACCGCCATCGACGATGACGACGACGGCGATGCGGCCTTCACCGAGGACACGGCGGAGACCGAGTCGTCGGTCTTCTCCCTCCACGCGGTCGCGGGATTGGCCGTGGGCCAGACCATGCGGGTCCAGGTCGCCGTGGGCGGAAACAATTTCGTCGCCCTCCTGGATACGGGTTCTACCCACAGCTTCATCGCCGAGGCGGCAGCAGCCCGTACCGGTCTCACCATACTCCCTCGACCTCGGCTGACGGCTACCGTGGCAAACGGCGAAAAGGTGCCGTGCCCAGGGGTGATCCGCCGTGCCCCGCTGCTCATCAACGACACCGAATTCCACGTCGACTTGTTTGTTATGCCGCTTGCAGGTTATGACCTGGTGTTGGGGACACAGTGGATGGCCACCTTGGGGTGCCTCACTTGGGACTTCATGGCCGGCACGGTGTCATTCAAACACCATGGACGGCGCGTCTGTTGGTCCGGTGTGGCCACTCCGGGCGCCCTCGACAACTGCTGCACCGCCACCACGGCTCCGCTCCTCGACGAGCTACTGGCAGGGTTCGCCGACATCTTTGCCGAACCCCACGGCATGCCACCCCAGCGCGCCCGCGACCACTCCATCAACCTCAAGGCCGGCATGCAACCAGTGGCAGTCTGGCCTTACCGGTATCCTGCCGCCCACAAGGACGAGTTGGAGAGGCAATGCGCTGTTAGTGATATGCCCTAGAGGCAACATGGAGATGTTGGATATCACGTCAATGTTTATGAATAAATGAATAAAGTGTTATTCAGTTCCATGAAATAGACATCTTGTATTGATCAATAAGTACGTGACTTATTTATGAGACTCCTTATGTATGAATCTATTTCTAAACGATCCTGATCATATGTCATATTGTTGGAACAAATATGATTCTAAGATCGGCATGTTTATTGATTGATGATCATGTCTCATAGATCATGGATATGGAGATACCAAATCAATAAACATGGACACATGTGTTGGAGAACACATTGTTGGATAGACCCACCATGAGACACTACGGGAATTAATGTGCCATTAGTTGGTCTCGGGTAGTGTTGGTACAAAGTCCTTAGACCTGAGATCACCATGGATTCCAACATGTGTAGTAGCCTACTTTGGGACTACCAAACGCTATTCGTAATGCGGGTAGTTATAAAGGTAGTTTTCAGGTTTTGCTATGAAACATGGAGTGGGATGTGAGTGATCAAGATGGAATTTGCCCCTCCTTTGGAGAGATATCTCTGGGCCCTCGAGGTAATGGATTATGGAAATGCATGGCCATGCTAAGTTGATTGAGGAGTCAATCAACGGACGGATAATCCAATACGGTTCGAGTGAATGGTTAAGCTATTGAAGGGATGGCACACATCTTGCCTATAGCTTAAGCGGTATCGTGAGGCAAAGGGATTTGTGTACACATTACAGGTTCGAGCCGATATTATATTCTTGTATACTATGGTGTCAATATGTCTTGCTAGGCGCCGCGGTTGGCAGTCGGCTGAGTTGGACTCGAGCCGACGGTCGGCTAAGTTAGACTATAGCCGAAACCAAGTATACCTGAACCTACGGTCGCACGCTTAAGGGGATAAGAACGGGCATTCGAGTTGGACTCGGATACGGCTCGATCGGATAGGGATCCGATCGGATAGAGTCCTATGGGCTTACGACGTGTGGGCGGCCAACTCTATGAGATACGGATGAGATCCGATTCAAAATAGAGTCCTAATCGGCCACTAGTCCCGTCGGCCAACTCTATATAAAGGAGGGAGGGGTGGAGAGCGAGGTACGTCAATTGCATCGCGTGCAACGAAGTCGCCGAGATCAATCTCCACGGAAACCCTCCCACCTTCGAGCCAAACCCTAGCCTTGCATCGCGTGCTAGCACACGGGTGTACGGCGTTACGTCCCGGACGTGTGGATACCGGTAGAGGCGCGCTACGTTGCGCGCTCTTGATCGGCTTCGGATCGGCGCAAATCGGAGCGATCGGGCTGTGGTGGAATCGGCTGCGGTCGGGCACATCGGAGCGAGGCGTGAGAACGCGGCCGGACGACTCGAATCGGCTGATTGGCGAATCGGTGTCTCCGGGAATCGGCTACACTGTTCGGATCGGATTGCCCGATTGGCTATTCCGCTGCGCTCTACTCAATCGGTAACGATCTATCGACCCTTACTTGCAAGTGTTCTGGTTTGCGCGGATAAAAGTTTTTGTTTTCGGCTAGCGTAGCCTCCGCGTAACCCTTCGGTGGTATCGAGCTAATCTTGCTTAGTTCGGGTTTTAGATTGGATCTGGAACAAGTTTTGCGCACGGGTTGATTAGATCAATCGGTTTTACGGCATCCGTTGAGGAGAGTTGATGGTAATTGCGTTCCTTGATAGTGTATCGGAACGGCGTAATGTGATTACGTCGAAGCAATTTCCATATAACTCGGTTTGAGTTGGGTTCGAGATAGCGTTCCTTGATAGTGTATCGGAACGGTATAATGTGATTATGCCGAAGCTATCTCGTAGTCCGATCTTGTTTGCTTCCTCGTGCCTACGCAAACCATCTCCCTTGATAGTGTATCGGGACGGCATAATATGATTATGCCGACATGGTTTCCGTAAGCGAATTCATAGATTGGATCTATGAATTTCGTGTGGTGTTCGGCGCGCCGGAAGCCCGCGAGGCGGCTTCCCCCTCAACCCCCGCCCGCTAGCCGGTTAGCGGGACCGCCGTGTGCGTACCCCCTTATAGGTTGTCTCGATGCCGTAGCTCTGCGATAAGTAGAAAATGTTTCTACGCCTAACTTGTTTTTGCAGAGAATGCTTTGAGATGGTATGGCCCTATTGTGTGTATGAGATGCATGTGATGCATGTAATATTCTTTCATACGTGCAATGCTTGTAATATTCTTTCACGACCTGCGAGTCGATGTAATCTTCAATTAGAGCTTCTATAGTAGTAGCTTAGTTTGAAGAAATCAAGCATTCGGCACTCGAAAGAACGGTGTTTAAGATGGAGATCCTCTACATCGGCATGGAGATGGAGATCACCATGTGAAGGGGGCCATACTATTTATTGCTATTCTTCTTGCTTTCATATGTGATATGTTTGTTTGATAGGATAGCATCCCTCGCAAAATTAAGTAGTAATGATGCCCTTCCAAATGTTGCACCCGTCACCGTTATGCTCGTCAATGGTGGGTCGCGAGTGCCATTCTCTATCATAACACGAGGGGTATATGTCGACATATACATGCGGGAGCATTTGGTTTACTTAACAAGGCTATCAAAACAGTTTTGGGCCTTGGGGCATAGGTTGGCGCCGGGGCATGGAGATGCCACACCAACAACAAGAGTCATATAGAGATGTGATTAGCAAGGTGTTGCTTACCGATGTTACTAATTTTCTAGCGGTGATGCCAAAACTCACTAGAAAATTAACTAACATGTGGATCTTGACCCAATACGTAACCTAGAGGGAAGGTGGAAAATACGTAATGGGAGTCTTATGTTAAATTGTTTAACAAAAGACATAGCATAAACATTGTGCTAAACTTTGCTTTTTCTATTGTAGAATAAATGGCGGCTAATACTACACCAGTACCTTTAATTTGCGATCTATTCTCGAAAAGAAAAATTAAATGGAACAAACTTTATGGATTGGTATCGCAACTTGAGAATTGTTCTCAAGCAAGAGCGTAAGGAGTACGTTCTTGAAGTACCTTATCCGGAGGATTTGCCTAATAATGCCACTTTGCACGCACGGAGAGCTTACGAGAAGCACACTAATGATGCCCTAGATATAAGCTGTCTCATGCTTGCTACAATGTCCCCGAGCTTCGAAGCAATATGAGAGCAGCGATGCTCACACTATTATTCGGGAGCTGCGTGGCATGTTTGAGAACCAAGCTCGGGCCGAGAGGTTCAACACCTCAAAGTCCTTGTTTGCGTGCGAGCTTGTTGAGGGGAATCCCGTCGGTCCGCATGTGATAAAGATGATTGGCTATATCGAGAGTCCGGAAAAACTAGGTTTTCCCCTTAGCCAAGAGTTGGCTACGATGTCATTCTCCGGTCGCTCCCTCAGGAGCTTCGAGCCATTCATATTAAACTATCACATGAACAATATGGATAGAACCTTGGCTGAATTGCATGGGATGCTAAAGGCAGTGAGGAGAGTATCCGAAAAACGGTCATCATGTGATGATGATGCGAAGGCAAAGCGCAAACCACTGTCAAGAAACTTTGCACCAAGAGGAAGTTAACTCCCGATGAGATCGCGAGTGCCTCCAATGCAAAGAAGGGCAAGAAGGGGTCGGCGGCATCAGATGCCGTTTGCTTCTATTGCAAGGAGACATGCCACCGGAAGAGGAACTGCAAGAAGTACATGGAGGATCTCAAAAAGAAGCAAAGTACGACTTACGCTCAGGTATTAATGTTATAGACATTAATCTTGCTACTTCACCTACGACTCTTGGGTATTTGATACCGGATCGGTAGCTCATATTTGCAAGTCGTTGCGGGGAATGAGAAGAAGTAGAGGATTGAGAAGGGGCGAGGTGAACTGCGCGTCGGCAATGGAGCAAGCGTTGCTACGGCTTTGTCGGCACGTACCACTTCATCTACCTTCGGGATTAGTTTTGGAATTGAATAATTGTTATTGTGTTCCAACACTATGTCAAAACGTTATTTCCGCTTCATGTTTGCAAGCGGAAGGATATGATTTTAGATCAATGAACAATGGTTGTTCAATATATTTCGAGAGATATGTTCTGTTTTCATGCTCCATTGGTGAATGGATTATACGTTTTGAATCTTGAAGCGTCTCCCATCTATAACATTAATACGAAAGGAAACTCTCTAATGATATAAACCCCACGTTTATCGGCATTGTTGCTTAGGCCATATAAATAAGAAACGTATGGAGAAGCTCCATAAGGATGGATTGCTTCACTCTTTTGATTTTGAATCATTTGAGACATGTGAGTCTTGTTTACTTGGTAAGATGACAAAGGCACCTTTCACGGGACATAGTGAGAGAGCAAGTGACTTATTGGCACTCGTACATACGATGTATGTGGACCAATGAGCTCAACGGCCGAGGTGGTTATCGTACTTCATTACCTTTACGATGACTTTAGTAGATATGGTTATATCTACTTAATGAGGCATAAGTCCGAATCCTTTGAAAAGTTCAAAGAATTTCAGAATGAAGTACAGAATCATTTAGGGAAAACAATCAAGTTTCTACGATCGGATCGTGGAGGGAATACTTGAGCCAAGAGTTTGGTAATCATCGAAAGATTGTGGAATTGTTCCACGTTGACTCCGCCAGAACTCCACAATGGAATGGGGTGTCCGAACGGAGAAATCACACCTTGTTGGACATGGTGCGGTCGATGATGAGCCAAAGTGATCTTCCGTTATCCTTAGGGGATATGCTCTTGAAACATTGCGCTCACACTAAATAGAGTTCCATCTAAGTCGGTTGAAAAGACACCATATGAGATATGGACAGGGCAACCCCTAGTTTGTCTTTTCTCAAAATTTGGAGATGTGAGGCTTATGTAAAACGTTTACGGTCGACAAGCTCACACCCAAATCGACAAGTGCTTCTTTGTGGGATATCCTAAGGAAACTAAGGGATATTACTTTTATAATCGGGAACAAGGCAAAGTGTTTGTCGCCCGACATGGTGTCTTCTTGGAGAAAGAGTTTCTTTCAAGAAGGGTTAGTGGGAGCAGGGTGCATCTTGAAGAAGTTCAAGAAACACCGAAAACGTTTCAGAACCACGGAACCACAACAGGAGGAACAAAGTGTTGCGCCACCGGTTGTAGATACACCACCCACGGAGGTGCGAAAGATCACGTCGTGCGCCGACAGTACACAGTGCGGAACAACGTGATATATTGTTGTTGGACAACGATGAACCTAAGACCTATGAGGAAGCGATGGTGGGACCCGATTCCAACAAGTGGCTTGGAGCCATGAAATCCGAAATAGAATCCATGTACGACAATCAAGTTTGGAACTTGGTTGATCCACTGATGGTGTCAAAACCATTGAGTGCAAATGGGTTTTTAAGAAAAGGCCGATATGGATGGAAATGTTCACATCTATAAGGCGCGATTGGTGGCGAAAGGTTTTAAACAGATTCAAGGAGTTGATTATGATGAAACCTTCTCGCCCGTCGCAATGCTTAAATCTATTCGGATTATCCTAGCGATTGCTGCATATTTCGACTATGAGATATGGCGAGATGGATGTCAAAGCGCTTTCCGAATGGAAACCTAAGCGAGGATGTATACATGATACAACCTCGGGGTTTTGTCGATCCAAAATCGCTGGAAAGATATGCAAGCTACGAAATCCATTTATGGATTGAAGCAAGCATCTCGAGTTGGAATATTCGTTTTGATGAAGTAATCAAAGGGTTTGGTTTCATCAAAAACGAAGAAGAGGCTGTGTTTACAAAAAGGTCGGTGGGAGCGCAATTGTATTTCTAATCTTATATGTGGATGACATATTACTGATTGGAAATGATATCCCTATGCTTGAATCCGTCAAGTCTTCATTGAAAAATAGTTTTTCCATGAAAGACTTAGGGGAGGCAGCATATATATTGGGCATTCGGATCTATAGAGATAGATCCAAGAGGCTAATTGGATTAAGCCAAAGTACATACATTGACAAGGTGTTGAAAAGGTTCAACATGCATGATTCCAAGAAAGGTTTCTTGCCCATGTCACATGGCATTAATCTTAGCAAGAATCGGTGTCCTCGGACACATGATGAGCGGAATAAGATGGGTATGGTTCCATATGCTTCGGCAATTGGATCCATCATGTATGCCATGCTTTGTACACGCCCAGATGTCTCGTACGCTTTGAGTGCTACGAGCAGATACCAGTCAGATCCAGGTGAAGGTCACTGGACTGTCGTAAAGAATATCCTTAAGTACTTGAGAAGAACTAAGGATATGTTCCTAGTCTATGGAGGTGAAGAAGAGCTCGTTGTAAGTGGTTACACCGATGCTAGCTTCCAAAAGACAAGGATGATTATAGATCGCAATGGGTTCGTGTTCGCCGAACGGAGGCGCGATCACTGGAAGAGTTCCAAGCGGGATCTTGCGGATTCTACAACGGAGGCCGAGTACATTCCTGCTTCGGAAGCGCAAAGGAGGCTGTTTGGATCAAGAAATTCGTTTCGAGCTTGGTGTGATGACTAGTGCGACTGGTCCAATGTCTCTCTATTGTGATAATAGTGGAGCCATTGCGCAAGCCAAGGAGCCAAGGTCACATCAGTCCAAACACATACTTCGGCGATATCATCTCATCCGCGAGATAGTGGACAGAGGTGATGTCAAGATATGCAAAGTGCACACGGATCTCAACATAGCCGATCCGCGACAAAACCTCTCCCTCACCGAAGCATGAGGCGCACACAAGAGCAATGGGTATTAGATACTTACATGATTGACTCTAGTGCAAGTGGGAGATTGTTAGTGATATGCCCTAGAGGCAACATGGAGATGTTGGATATCACGTCAATGTTTATGAATAAATGAATAAAGTGTTATTCAGTTCCATGAAATAGACATCTTGTATTGATCAATAAGTACGTGACTTATTTATGAGACTCCTTATGTATGAATCTATTTCTAAACGATCCTGATCATATGTCATATTGTTGGAACAAATATGATTCTAAGATCGGCATGTTTATTGATTGATGATCATGTCTCATAGATCATGGGTATGGAGATACCAAATCAATAAACATGGACACATGTGTTGGAGAACACATTGTTGGATAGACCCACCATGAGACACTACAGGAATTAATGTGCCATTAGTTGGTCTCGGGTAGTGTTGGTACAAAGTCCTTAGACCGAGATCACCATGGATTCCAACATGTGTAGTAGCCTACTTTGGGACTACCAAACGCTATTCCGTGCGGGTAGTTATAAAGGTAGTTTTCGGGTTTGCTATGAAACATGGAGTGGGATGTGAGTGATCAAGATGGAATTTGCCCCTCCTTTGGAGAGATATCTCTGGGCCCCTCGAGGTAATGGATTATGGAAATGCATGGCCATGCTAAGTTGATTGAGGAGTCAATCAACGGACGGATAATCCAATACGGTTCGAGTGAATGGTTAAGCTATTGAAGGGATGGCACACATCTTGCCTATAGCTTAACGGTATCGTGAGGCAAAGGGATTTGTGTACACATTACAGGTTCGAGCCGATATTATATTCTTGTATACTATGGTGTCAATATGTCTTGCTAGGCGCCGCTGTTGACAGTCGGCGAGTTGGACTCGAGCCGACGGTCGGCTAAGTTAGACTATAGACGAAACCAAGTATACATGAACCTACGGGGTCGCAAGCTTAAGGGGATAAGAACAGGCATTCGAGTTGGACTCGGATACGGCTCGATCGGATAGGGATCCGATCGGATAGAGTCCTATGGGCTTACGACGTGTGGGCGGCCAACTCTATGAGATACGGATGAGATCCGATTCAAAATAGAGTCCTAATCGGCCACTAGTCCCGGTCGGCCAACTCTATATAAAGGAGGGAGGGGTGGAGAGCTGAGGTACGTCAATTGCATCGCGTGCAACAGAAGTCGCCGAGATCAATCTCCACGGAAACCCTCCCCACCTTCGAGCCAAACCCTAGCCTTGCATCGCGTGCTAGCACACGGGTGTACGGCGTTCTGTCCCCGGACGTGTGGATACCGGTAGAGGCGCTGCTACGTTGCGCGCTCTTGATCGGCTTCGGATCGGCTGCAATCGGAGCGATCGGCTGTGGTGGAATCGGCTGCGGTCGGGCGCATCGGAGCGAGGCGTGAGAACGCGGCCGGACGACTCGAATCGGCTGATTGGCGAATCGGCTGTCTCCGGGAATCGGCTACACTGTTCTGGATCGGATTGCCCTGATTGGCTATTCCGCTGCGCTCTACTCCAATCGGTAACGATCTATCGACCCTTACTTGCAAGTGTTCCTGGTTTGCGCGGATAAAAGTTTTTGTTTTCAGCTAGCGTAGCCTCCGCGTAACCCTTCATGCGCCGCCATGCTGGAGCAAGGCATTGTTCGGCGCAGCGACTCCGCGTTCTCGTCCCCGGTGCTCTTGGTCAAGAAAGCGGATGGCGCCTGGCATTTCTGCATCGACTTTCGGGTGTTGAACGCACTCACCATCAAGGACGCTTTCCCTATACCCGTCATCGACGAGCTGCTGGACGAGCTCCACGGCGCTCGCTTCTTCACCAAGCTCGACTTGCGGTCGGGATATCATCAAGTGCGCATGCGGCCCGCCGACATCCACAAGACGGTGTTCCGAACGCACGACGGGCTCTATGAGTTCCTTGTCATGCCGTTCGGACTGTGCAATGCTCCGGCGACGTTCCAGGCGCTAATGAACGATGTCCTCCGACCATTTCTTCGCCGGTTCGTGCTTGTATTTTTTGATGACATACTTATCTACAGCCGGACATGGGCAAATCACCTTCGACACCTTCGTGCGGTCTTCTCCGAGCTTCGGCACCATTAGCTCTTCATCAAGCGTAGCAAGTGCGCGTTCGGCGCGGCCACGGTGTCCTACCTCGGCCACGTGATCTCCGAGCAGGGGGTCGCTATGGATCCAGCGAAGGTTCAGGCCATCCGTGAATGGCCCGTGCCGCGGTCGGCCCGCGCGGTGCGCGGCTTCCTCGGACTCGCGGGGTACTACCGCAAATTCGTCCTCAACTATGGCGCCGTCGCCGCCCCACTCACCGCGCTCCTCAAGAAGGAGGGCTTTGCTTGGACCGACGCCGCGGCCTCCGCCTTCGACGCTTTCAAAGCCGCGGTCACGTCGGCCCCCATCCTCGCCATGCCCGACTTCACCAAGCCCTTCACGGTGGAATGCGACGTGTCGTCTTTTGGCTTTGGCGCTGTCCTCATCCAAGAGGGGCACCCCATTGCTTTCTTCAGCAGACTGGTCGCACGTCGACACCGCGCCCTCGCCGCTTACGAGCGAGAGCTCATCGGCCTTGTCCACGCCGTGTGCCACTGGCGGCCGTACCTGTGGGGGCGCCGTTTCCTCATGAAGACGGACCACTACAGCCTCAAATACCTGCTCGATCAGAGGCTCTCGACGATCCCGCAACACCATTGGGTGGGCAAGCTTCACGGCTTCGACTTCTCCGTGGAGTATAAGCCGGGCACGACCAATGCGATCGCCGACGCGCTATCCCGCCACGACACTGTAGAGGAGACGGCGGGCGCGATACTTGCTCACTCGGCCCCCCGTTTTGACTTCGTCTCCCACCTTCGACAGGCCCAAGAGTTGGACCCGACCATTGTGGCCCTTCGGGAGGAGATCACCGGCGGCACCCGTGGCGCGCCATGGTCCGTGGTCGACAACATGGTGCAGTACAATGGCCGCTCTACATTCCACCGCGCTCGCCGCTGCTTCAAGAGCTCATGCTGGCGGTGCATGAAGATGGACATGAGGGTGTCCAGCACACACTACACCGACTGCGTCGCGACTTTCATTTTCCTAACATGAAGCAGTTGGTGCAGGAGCTCGTTCGGGTCTGCGTCGTTTGCCAACGGTATAAGTCCGAGCACCTGCAGCCCGCAGGGCTCTTGCTGCCCCTTCCAGTGCCGCACGGCGTCTGGATGGACATCGCCCTGGACTTCATCGAGGTGTTGCCTCGCGTGCATGGAAAGACGGTGATCCTCACGGTGGTGGATCGCTTCAGCAAATACTGTCACTTCATACCGTTGGCACACCCCTACATCGCCGAGTCCGTCGCTGAGGCATTCTTCACCGACATCGTCCGCTTACACGGCGTGCCTCAGTCGCTGGTGCCGGACCATGACCCGGTCTTCACCTCCTCGTTCTGGCGCGAACTCATGCGCTTGACGGGCATCAAGCTGCAAATGACAACAACCTTCCACCCGCAGTCGGACGGCCAATCTGAAGCTGCTAATCGAGTTATTGTCATGTACTTGAGATGTCTCACAGGTGATCGCCCTCGACAATGGTTGCGCTGGCTTCCGTGGGCAGAGTTTGTCTTCCAACACCGCCTATCAGTCGTCCCTCCGCGACACTCCTTTCCACGTGGTGTATGGCCGGGATTCCCCATCGATCCGGTCCTACGAGTCCGGCGAGACCAGAGTTGCCGCCGTCGCCAAGAGCATCGAGGAATGCCAGGAATTCCTCGCCGATATCCGCTACCGCCTTGAGCAGGCGCAGGCGGTCCAGAAGCGCCACTACGACGCCGGTCACCGTCCAGTGGCCTACCAGGTGGGCGATTGGGCCCTCCTCTGACTTCGCCAGCGTGCTGCCTCCTCCTTGCACCAGCAGATGACTGGGAAGCTCAAGCCACGCTACTACGGCCCCTATCAAGTCACGGAGCTGATCAATGAGGTCACCGTCCGCCTCGCCCTGCCGCCCCAAGCGCGCCTTGCACTCATGGATCCCCATTCTACAATGGACAAAAGAATTTTAGTAAGCTACATACAAGGAGCTAAGGAACGAATAAATTTAACTGAATTATACTTACAAAACCCATGTGGCGATAAGAGAGACGTCGAGGGTATCCTGCTGGTACAGGTCGAAGATGTCCTCGAAGCGGAGCCACATGAGGTCACCTCTATCGAAGAAATAATCGTTTGTGTACCGTGCCACGATCATCTCTGTACCTTTCCTTGACGCTTCCATGTACCACTTGTGGAAGCGATACATCTGTGTAGATAGATTCTTGAGGTGATCGGGCTTTACAAGAGGTCGCCCGAGTGTAAACTTGTATTTCAGCTCGACCTTCTCGATTTCGATGCCTCCTAGCATTTGGTCCCTTGTTATCGCCGCATTTTTCATAAATTTTCTTAAGTCAGCTCTAGCAGGTTGCAGCAAGGGCTCAAGGGATTTTTGAGGTTGATCCCCGAGCTGCAAGACATCTTTGGCCTTTTTTGTTGCCTTCCTATGCGCCTTCCTATTGTGCTGTCGTAGTCCGACTGCAGTTCCGGTTTAGCCGGTGGCGTACAATACATCTTCTTGAACAAGGCCTTGGTCGCCGCGTCGATTGGAATAGGCTTCTTAGGAGAGTTACGCTTGAAATGTGTCTTTATTTCTGCTTGGACGGCCTTGTGCAACTCCTCGGGAGTCTTGTTGTATGACGTTCTCTTTGGGGCTGGCGGGAGCCGGTCAAGTCTTGGCATCTTGCTTCTTTGTGAATTAGTTGACCTTGACGGCGCGGCTCGAGCTCTGCGCTTAGGAGGCGACCGAGGAGGCTGGGAAGGGGGAGACTGTTTAGGAGTCGGTGCTCGTGGAGGCGATGGAGGAGGTGAAGGAGATGAAAGAGATGGTTCACATGGAGGAGACGGTCCACGTGGCGGATACGGAGGAACGGAAGCCGCTTCTCGCCCGGGAAACACGATGAAGGGCTTGCTTCATAGAATGATTACTGTCGTCTCCTTGTCTCCTCTGGGAATATCCAGCTCGAGATCTTCAAAACCTCGTTCCACCTCTTTAATTTTGACCTTAGAATACCTAGCTGGGACGGGCATGCAGTGATAGATCCTATCTTGTTCCGCTGGTATTACCATGCCCAACGCCACCTTCACGAGAAGATAGTTTATTAATTAGTAATCAACCCTTATTGACAAGTTTTTTGAAGGGAATATATATCATAAAACTACGAGCATACCTTGATTGACATGTTATTGAATGGAATATGCAGCTCACAAGGTGTCCGTTGGGTGATCTCGTCCATAGAGCATGGGTGTCTTCTTTGGAGATTGGGAGCTGTTCGGCTACATGGCTGTAGATGCCTGAATCTTTACTTATTTCTTGGTGTACTTGGTGGATCTGGTTGGGTGACATCTTGTTTGCCATGACTCGGCCATCTCTTCGGCCACCCGCCCTTCCACCTTTCTTGCCACTATGTCATTGATTTGTGCGAGTATCTGCTACCTTCGCATCCGCAAAATATATAGAAATGTACCTACAAAAGTAATATGCTAAGCATAAATCATAAAAGGATGTAGTTGCTAACCTAATAGATCCCTCAAATTTATATATTATCACAAAAAAATTTCAAAAAAATTGACAGCACCTCCCTTTTTCCTCCAAACCTTTGAAGCAATGGCTCGAGCAAGAGGAGAAAGAAGAAGTATAAAAAACATGTTCACTTTCATCCCGGTTGGTGTTACCAGCACATGGAAGATCTATCTTTTCTCCCGGTTGGTATGTCCGCGGGCCTGACAGATTCTGATAAGAATCTAATCGAGACTAAAGATTATTTTTAATTCCATTTGGTAACACCAACTGGGACTAAAGATCCTAGAGAGCTATTTCCTTTTTTAACCGAGACTAAAAACGTTTTCTAGTCTCGGTTCTTAGTCGAACCGAGACTGTTGTGAATTTTAGTTAGTGAAACAAAGATCATTTTTCCAGTAGTGCGTAGAATAACATTTTATTTTGATGATTTATTATTTATATTCGTATATATAATACGAATATAAACATCAGGCACATATGGAAGAAAAGGCATTATGATGGATAAATGTATAGGTACTGTTAGCTGCTTGGAACCTACAGGCTCTATATGTACCGCAGCCCACAGTCATAGATGATCGTACAACTAATAATGTTAGATGGTGATTGCTGAAAACGTGGCAGATTTGTGCACTAGACGATTGCCAACTTTGCTAGCTACGTGCCAGACAGCGATCAGATCCAAAACAGGGTTAAAATCTGTACTACTGTAGCATCATGCATGTTTCAGGCTATTGCTCTCGGCCTATCCCAGCCTATTGCCATAAATTCCATAGTTTCACACAATGAACCAACAACCACTACATCATTGTCCTGTAATTAAGTGGCGTGCCTGCTCTGCAAATGTGCAAGAGCGAGAAGTATCCCGGTTAATTGTTTTCTTCAACTTTACATGTGCACAAACCACTACGTAGACGTAGGCACCCAACAGTTGTACATCGATCTGCCGTATGCCCCCCTTTGATTCTTGTTAAACGGAGGTGATTAAACGTTGACTCCATACACCATGATTCAAACCCTGTTTTGTAGACGATTCACCTCTGTGTGCAACTCTACACCTGTAGTGCTTCATAAATCTCATCGCCACTATGAAAAACCTCATCGAAATCGATAGTGACACCCAAGTCTTATTCGAAGTTGCCGGTATACAGGATCTCTGCATTTGGCCTAAATGGCGGCATGGGGACTCCGGCCAGACATGGTGTTCTTCGACCAATCCATTCAGGACTAGATCGAAAAGAGATGGGTGCACTCCTGTTTCTTCCATCTGTGTTCTTGACCACGCTCTGTAGTTCATGATGCAGGAGTTGCAAGTTTCGTTTTGAAAATACATATGAGCTCCTGCTGCCTCCCTTTCCTATCAGATCTCCTGAGCCCCTACAGAGTAGGTGACATAGCCACTTGTGCTCTTCCTCTTTTTTCTTGCCGTTGGAGTAAAAAAAAAAGAGAGAGATGGATTTGATTGAGGTTTGCTCTATATCCACAACATGAAGGTGCAGATTTATAAGTGAGGCAAGAAGGTGGCATATATTTGTAATGTACTCGCTGATTCCATGAGTTATCCAGCAACCATACGAATGATGTAGCGCTAGCACTCTAAATACCAAGGTGCATATAATATGATCTTTTAATGGGACCAATGACGCCACATGAATGGTCCGATAGACTAGTACACATCCTTTCCTCTGTGACGATCAATCACACTACTATAAAAAGGCTCATGGGTATTGCCCCAAAAGGTGACGGTCAAAATAAATCCGGTACCTATTATATCTATAGGTGACGACTAACAAATAGGTGTCGATTCGTATTAAGAACCGTCACCTATTATAACAAATAGGTGTCGGATGTAGACAAAAATTGGCACCTATTTTATAAGTGTCGTTTTTTAAATAAACCGACACCTATAATATATTATAGGTGTTGGTTTTTAAAAAAACTAAACCTATAAAGTCGAACCGAGCCTGAGCCGAGCCAGCCGGGTTTATATACTCTAGATTCTTCCCTTATCTTTTTACATCTCATTCCCTTATCTCTTCTCATGTGCGTAGGGGCTGTGGGAGGAGCGCCCCGGCAGGCGGCGGCGCGTGGCTGGAGGAGGTGCGGCACGCAGCGGGAGGAAGGGCTCCGGCAGGGACGACACGCAGCTGGAGAAGATGTGGCACCCGGCGGGAGGAGGGGCCACAACGGCGGTGGAGGAGGACTCCCCTCCGCCAGATCCGGCGGGAGGGGAGGCGGCGGCGGCAGCGACGGAGCCCTCCCCTCGGCCAGATCCGGCGGGAGGAGAGGCGGCGGCATGGTAACGACGCGACGGGATGGCACACGGGTAGCGACGCGATGACAGGTGTGGATTTCTTTTTTGGATGGATTGATTCTGTGGATGCATTGATTTGTGATGTCGATTGATTCTGTGGATGCATTGATTTGTGTTCTTGTGTTGTGGATGGATCTGTATATGTGGATGAATCATGTATGGAATATTGTGTTTTTTGTGGATGGATTGATCTTGTCAAGCCGATACTTGTGGATGATTCATGTGTTCTTGTCAAGCCGATACAAGCCGATGCTCAAAGCCGATGCGAGCCGTTTTTTTATTTCTTCAGCCTCAAAGTGTCGGTTCTTAAACAGGCACCTATTTCTTTTCTAATAGGTGTCGGTTGGGAAAACCGGCACCCAAAGGGCTTTCCCAACTGGCACCTAAGGGGTATTCTGTACTAGTGTCACAAGACTGAAATTTGCGGGACGTCATAACTAAGTCATCTTAAACAGGCATAAAAAAAGTCGACAAAGATATACTCGCATAGACATGTCGGATGTGACACTAGTACAGATTTTTTCCTTTGTGACGGGCCATTACATGCCTAAGATTTGCGGGCCGTCATAACGGAGTCATCTGAAACAGGCCTAAAAAAGGCCAACAAAGATATACTCGCACAGATTTGTTAGATATGCCTAAAACTTAAGCCCATCACGGATGATAACTATCGGTGATGGACTCAAATAAAGGACTGACAAAGATAACCAAAGTTATCTTTGTCGGGTACCAATAGAAACCCGCCACCATTCTTTACCATCGGTGATGGGCTCGAAATTACCGCCCGATTGAGATAACAACTAGAACGGACATTATGTCCCGTCACCGATGAGTGCCTTCAGTGATGGGCATGCAATAAGGCCCGACAAAGATAACTTTCACAGTCTATAAATAACCTCCATCACCCATTCTATTGGTTATCCTATTTCTGGGAGAAGGAGGGGACGAATTTTTGTCTCTTTTTTCCAAGAAAATTTGAAAAATAGTTAGTCCATGCCCTTGTAGCTCCATGGCCTTTGCACCCTCTAGCTTATTTTCTTCTCGCCCGCCATCTTTTGTCGCTCTTGTGATAGACTTCTTCTTCCATGTCACCCCAAATGCTCGGGATATCTCCGTCGAAGAGGGTGTAAACTCGTCTACATTGGTAGGTAAAAAATATGTAAACTTTCAGCTTTCTACCGCATACTTGCTTGACTACATCATGCTCCATTGCTCCTCGGTACAAAGACTTGTACTGCCTTGCAAGAACATGCTCTGAACACTAGTACAGAAATGGCGAGTGAAAATGTGCTCATCCTCTCCCAGCGGGTAATCAAGATTCCATCGACCGTGACTCGCTCGAGTGTGGCATTTGCTTCCTGCCTTTTGAAGATGGATTTTACATGGTAATCCTAGACATTGCACCAGATCATTTTGAAGAAGACGAGACCTAGGTCGGCGAAGAAGACATTGGGGCCCCTTCACAGACCAACAGCGGGATGCGGTGCAGATGCCGACGAGACGACCAAGGTGACCTACTCCGTCGACCGCCACTCGCTCGAGTGTGGCATTGTCTTCCTGCCTTTTGAAGCTCAAGTTCACATAGTAATCCTATACATTGCAGCACATCATTTTGAAGAAGATGTCGGGGCCTCTTCACGGACCAGTAGCGGGATGCGGCGCGGTTGCTGACGAGACGACCAATGTGACCTATTCCATCGACTGTGACTCGCTCGAGTGTGGCATTACCATCGTCCAAGGATTACCATGTAAACTCGAGCTTCAAAAGGCAGGACGATGGTATAACTGCTAATTCAAAAGGCATGAATATGGTATAACTGCTAATTAATTCTTTGAGGGGCAACCAACAGTAAAGTTAAACGCTTAAAGCCTTTCCCTTTTTGTCATCACTGTTTTGATATTAATATGATGGATTTATAAATTATTTGCTATTGTGTTTTAGTGAGGAGGAATACAAGGTTACCATAAAAGCAAGCCTCCAAAACAAATCTTTATAGCCTTCAGTAGACTTTGTCTAGAACACAAAGGGAATTGCCGCGGTACACTATTCATGTTTTTGTCCGTAGATTTGCGGAACATGTTGGGTGAAACATGCAGAGCAAGAATCAGCAGTGGTGTAGCTGCAGACAGAACATATTCCATAGATTATGTTTTTTGCAATGGAACATATTTCGCCCCTTTATCTCCTGTCGTAAGAAAGCGCTCTTAGTTCAGTTCGGTGGAACGTGGGTCTCCAAAACCCAATGTCGTAGGTTCAAATCCTACAGAGCGTGATTTTGTTCTTGTTATGTCGAATCAAAAGAAAAGAACTTAACAAAGTGGAATGTCCGACTACTGACTTATGATTATGGTACAAGAGGTGACCCCCTGAACTGACTTATGAGGGGAGCACCTCTTGTACCATAATCATAAGTCAGTTCAGTCATGTGCGAAATATGTTCCATTGCAAAAAAATGATCCGCAGACAAAAACTTGAACAGTGTCCCATGACTCCCTCTGTGTTCAGACAAAGTCTGCTGAAGGTTGTACAGATCTATTTTGGAGGCTTGCTTTATGGTCACCTTGTATTCCTCCTCACTAAAACACAATAGCAAATAATTTATAAATCCATCATATTAATATCAAGACAGATGACAAAAGGGGAAGGCTTTAAGTGTTTAACCATACCGTTGGTTACCCCTCAAAGGATTAATCAGCAGTTATACCATAATCCTGCCTTTTGAATTAGCAGTTATACCATCGTCCTACCTTTTGAAGCTCAAGTTTACATGGTAATCCTTGGACGACGGTAATGTTACACTCGAGCGAGTCGCGGTCGATGGAGTAGGTCACATTGGTCGTCTCGTTGGCAACAACACAGCATCCCGCTACTGGTCCGTGAAGAGGCCCCGACGTCTTCTTCGAAATGATGTGTTGCAATGTATAGGAGTACCATGTGAACTCGAGCTTCAAAACATAGGAAGAAAATGCCACACTCGAGCTAGTCGCGGTCGACGAAGAACGTCGCCTTGGTCGTCTCATCGGCATCTGCACCACATCTTGCTGCTGGTCCGTGAAGGAGCCCCGACGCCTTCTTCAAAATGATTTGGTGCAATGTCTAGGATTACCATGTAAACTCCATCTTCAAAAGACAGGAACCAAATGCCACACTCGAGCGAGTCATGGTTGATGGAATCTTTATTACCCGCTGGGAGAGGATGAGCCCTTTTTCACTTGCCATTTCTGTACTAGTTTTCAGAGCATCTTCTTGCAACCGTAGTACAAGTCTTTGTACCGAGGGGCAATGGAGCATTATGTACTGCAGCAAGTCTGCGGTAGAAAGCTAAAAGTTTATGTATTTTTTACCTGTCAACGACGACAAGCTTTACCCCCTCTTCGACCAAGATATCCTGACCATTTGGGGTGACATGGAAGAAGACTCCAATCACAAGAGTGACAAAAGATGGCAGGTGAGAAGGTAAATAGAAGCTAGAGGGTGCGAAGGCCATGGAGCTACAAGTGCAATGACAACCGAGCGGGCGCGGATCAGGGGAGAAGCCTCTTCAACTATCATGCACATCCAATATCTATTTTCATGATTTACTGTACACTTCTCCAATATTGTAGGAGTTGTAGTGTCCTGTTTGTACCCCATACATCCGTCATTGCTCATGAAAAGCTCTATGCTTCTAGTATCCATCATTGTTAAAGGAAAATTCACTAAAATAGTATTTATAAGTCTTTACAGTATTTTAGACTAAATATTTAGAAATAGTATTAAAAATTATAGTAAATAGTAATTTACAGAAATTACTATTTTCTAAAAAATTACTATTTACAGAACTAAGCCCATCACCGATGATATCATTGGTGATGGGCTAGTGCTTAAGCCCGATAGAGATGATGATCTCATCAGATCGGGCTTAATCTTTAAGCCCATCACTGAACAGAGCATTGGTGACGGTAAATAATTATAACCCGATATAGATAATCTTATCCGATCGGGATTAATCTTTACGCCTATCACCGATGAGTATATCCGTGATGGGCTTTATGTTCAGCCTGTCACTGATGTTATTTTTCCATCGACCTTTGCACGTTATTCCAGATCTCATATGTGACGGGCGTTATATTAAGCCCGATTGAGATGGTTAATCTCAATCGGGCTTGTTCTAAAGCCCATCATGGATGTGCTTCGATATCCTTTAACAAAGCGTGCTGATTCAGGTCTACACATTATCGCAAAAAAATTTTATGTCCTAACTCAGAACCCTAGCGTTGTTGCCGCGGTACCTTGCGTCCTTCTTCGCCGCTATCAAGCGCCGCTGTCCGTCCCCGAGCCCGGTGCCATCGTCCTCCCTCGCCGCCACCGAGCACCGTCGGCCATCCCCAAGCCCAGCGCTATCGTCCTCCCTCACCGCCACCACCGAGCTCCGCTGCCAGGTTAGTCCATATCTTTGTATCCGTGCTGAATTATCGTTTAGTTGATTGATCTTGATGTTCGCCTAGAGTTAAGCACTCTCGCTAGATTTAGGCACTATATGGTTAGGTGTAATATCTTCAGACCTTGATGTTTTGTACTCCTAGATTTAGGCAGGCACATGTATGGACGGAGATCATGTGGGCTGATGGTTTTTTTAGAACAGATTGAGTTCTATGCAATTTAGCTAGTTTAGGCATCATTTAGACTAAATGCACCTGACTTTAATTGTAGGAAGGCTAGATTAGTTATGTTTCACTCAATTTCTTTTATATAAAAATAAGAGGCTAGAAACTAGATGTATATTCCAGCAAATATGATGAATGTCACCAAATACTTGATCCAATCCTTTTGATGAGGAAGAGGATTTAGAATCATAACTGATTCTCTCAATCCTGGAAGAGATTTATGAAGAATGTCACAATTATGGATGTGCAAAATTGGATCAAGTATTTGCCAGATTTCATATATATCTCCCTGTGTTATATTATTTAGTGTTAAGGATGTCTAGAAATTGTACTGTTAATGATGACTCCTGTTGTTAATTTCCCCATTTTGTGATTTTGTAAGCTATTCAGAGGATGTCTCATCACGACGAATCAATGTCAGCGACAACTAGTGGGTCCAAAAGGACACGAACCCTTAGAAGCCCTAATAAAATCCCAAATGAATGGTACACCTATTGATGAGAAATTTTCCCACGCACTGGCCTGAGAGATCTGCTTAGCTCTAGTGTAGGTCCAAATTGGATTGCTTTCGGTGTTTAGGGCGTGCAGTTGGTTTGATCCTGTAACCAACAAGAAACAAGAAATAGGTAATTTGGTTAAGATTAGATCATACTCGATCAGCTATAGATATCCATAATACACAATTACTACTCCAAAGTACATTTAGACTAAGTGTTGGGATAGATAGGTAGCATACCGAGATAGTATAAATCACTTATATCTAAAAGCACATTAGAATAATAATTATACATGTTTATAGCCTAGCCGATGTCGTAGATCTAATGTGAATCTGCTAGTACTCCGATCCAGTTTTAGACTAAGATATTAATCTGAGACAAATACACTAAACAAGGATCAATCGGCTGTTAAGATGACTTAACAGATTGATGCCAGGCTTAGTATATTTAGCTAGGCTAAGAGCTTAATATAAAAGGTGGCTTTAACACATCTAATAGTAGTAAAATTTATAAGATGGCTAAAACAGGTAAGATCGGTTGAAACTCTGATACTATCTCTAATAGCAGTCATTGTGCCGAATAGATCTATATGGTTCTAAAAGCGATTTAATATATCAAACTGATGCAACATTAAGTACAAAAAGAAACACGAGATCTAGACAAACCAATGAAAAGCTTTCAAGATGGTAGATACACTATATAACCCAAATCAACCCTAGGATCTAACCCTATCGGCTATTACCCTCAGAAAGATGCTAGCCGATTGCGGGTAGATCGAGACATTGATCTAGATTATATAACGTATATGATAAATTAAGCAGATTGCAATAACGAAAGTAGAGTATCATGATGATGGAAGCACTAACCCCGAGAACACAAACCGCATGTAATAAGGATTTACCTTGCTTTGGAGATCGAAACCTGATGCAGCCCAATGAGAGGCAAGAACTTGTCGAGATTGCAAGTAGAAGGAAAAGGGTGGCAATGCACCGAGATTGTATTGGTTGATTTGATTCTTTTTTTAACAAACCCTCGGGCCTTATTTATACCCGATTACAACAAAGTCCTTGTAGGACACGACCTCTATCCTTATCTACTATTTATAGTACGACAATATCCCGGGACGGGGTCCCAAGCCGCGTTACACAAGGAAACTATACAAAATATCCTAAATTACAAATATAATTGTCATTATAGGACCTTATCCGTAAAGGGAAACATCTTTGAAGTACTTGGGAACATAATTAAATGATTATCGTTAAGCTTTCCTTTCGGGATCGGTCTCATCTGCTTTTCCCAATCGGAATCGGCTATTGGCTATCCTGTCCGACTCAAACTCAGCTGACTGGCTCCTTAGCCGATTCAGACTCAGCCGATACGGCCTCTGTTTCCGAGAATCGCACGCTCCCTTGATTCCGCTTCAATCCTTGCTTCAAACTCGAGGATTCGCTTACAAAATTTGGTCGTTAACACATGTCCCCCCAAGTCCGCGATATTAATAATGTTGCAGATTCTGTGCAATCCTTTCCTCAGAGAAAACCTAGGGTGAGTCTATTTCGGCTATTACGAAAACTCTTCAAATAACGCCCTTTCCGTGCCGAACAACTCACGCCGTCACTTTTGTAATCCACACAAGCCCTAGCCAGAAACTTCCTCAAGCTCTCCGGTGATTTCCTCGGAGCTCTTGACACCATCGCGGCGATCCCCTTCCTCCGGTGACCGGATTTAAATCAATGGCGGCCTCCGCTGCTCCCTCTGGTTCTCCATCTGCCAATTTCGCTGAGGTACGCCCCATCGGATAAGTCCCTTCTTTTTCTGCTCATAGTTGCAGATCCAAATTCTGGGCTTCAATGACCTTGATTTTGTTCTTCCTTTTCAATTGTAGCATCTTGCTCACCAAGTAGTTGTTCCCAACTTGCTCAATAGCGAAAGATACTTCCTAGGGCCTATCGACAATAAGGACCCCTCTGAGATTATCAATGCCAAGACCAATAGGATGCCATATAGAGTTTCAAACCCCAGCCTAGTGCCTTGGAATGGAACGTTTAAATCCTGGCCTTCAACTGACAAATCCTGGCCTACTTTGTATAAGGGAATGGAGGCCAGCAAGCATAGCCATTGGGAGAAAATAGGCATAGCTCAGTGTTTACCTCTTTATGTAGCAAATCAGCATAAGGATGAACCACTGATATCGGCTGCATGCTATTTTTGGAATAACACCTTTAATGCCTTCCTTTTCCAACAAGGACCAATGACTCCCACACTAGCTGATGTGTTTATGATAACTGGCTTGGATATTCTGTCATCGGCTAACCCAAATTGGCTAGACTGCAAAGGCCAGTACTCCTTTAAGACTAAGTCCATTGGGGGCTGGAACGGTTATATTAACATGAACGTGGGCACCGGATCCGTCAGCCCGAGGGAGCAAGCCGCCTTGCTAATGATGTGGTTAGAGAAGTTTATCTTCTACGGCTCCAGCTGTGGCCCTATAGCCAACTAGCAAGTGATAGCCGAGGCCTTAGTCTCCAAGACCCAAATCCCTTTGGGCAAATTTCTGCTGGGTTACCTCTACCAAACCCTCAATCAGGCATCGGCCAACATAGCAGCCAATGTAACAGTAGGCACTGGAGGCCCTTGGTGGTTCCTGCAGCTCTGGCTGGTGCTGCTCACTCAGAAAATCTCTGAAAGTCCCAGTCTAGCTGATGCAAGATTCCCTTTGGTGGAGCCGACTGAAGATGATGAAGAGGAAAAAGTAACCACTTGGAGGTTCTTGTCCTTTTGAGAGGCTGCTACCGTTCACCCTGGGTCGAAGCTGACAAATGAGCTCTTAGCCAACTGGTTCGCGCTCTTCTATAATGGCTTCATCAAAAACAATCGGACATGGTTCTTTTATAAACACCATGCAGAATTTGAATTGCCGATTGAGCTTAACTTTGACGAGTTGAACTCAGAAAAATACCCACAGTGCATAGAACTCTTCACCACAGCCCTCAATCCATGCATACTGTCGATCAACATCCATCAAGCCAGAAACGTTGTGAAGTCATACGAGTTCTATTATCCTGTATCAGCTGGCAGACAACTCGGCCTTGGACAACTGCCAATCGGCTTCTACTATGCCAACAAGATTGAAATGAGAGGGGAGATTACCTCAAAGATAATGATGGATCAGCTAATGAGTATGGAGACCCCCCTCTCGGCAGCATTGGGGTACTAGAGCTTGCTCATAAGAGAAGTGCGGCCTACGACAAGTGGTGGGTTGAGTTCAAGAAACATATCTTCCATCAGCATGCCACAATGTACCTCACCACTCTCCAGTTGGAATCAACCCTTGTTGTAAGTACTTTTACCTTCGTGTAATTTCTTTTCAAGTAGTCGGCTGTCATTATTATCTAATACTCAGCCAATTTCTTCCTTGCAGACGACAGACACGGATTCTCCTGCAGTGAGCAACTCAGGAGTTGAAATCAACTACCGTAGGGGGCTGATCCCAAATGGTGGAGGATACGCTCCATCGCTCATCAACTTCAAGCTGCCGAAAGTCAAGACTTTGCTCCATGGCCAGACTCGTGAAGCTATGTCAAGGAAGAAGAGGCCAGCCTCGTCGGCTGCAGGTGTTAGTGATATGCCCTAGAGGCAACATGGAGATGTTGGATATCACGTCAATGTTTATGTATTTATGAATAAAGTGTTATTCGGTTCCATGAAATAGACATCTTGTATTGATCAATAAGTACGTGACTTATTTATGAGACTCTTTATGTATGAATCTATTTCTAAACGATCCTCGATCATATGTCATATTGTTGGAACAAATATGATTCTAAGATCGGCATGTTTATTGATTGATGATCATGTCTCATAGATCATGGGTATGAAGATACCAAATCAATAAACATGGACATATATGTTGGAGAACACATTGTTGGATAGACCCACCATGAGACACTACAGGAATTAATGTGCCATTAGTTGGTCTCAGGTAGTGTTGGTACAAAAGTCCTTAGACCTGAGATCACCATGGATTCCAACATGTGTAGTAGCCTACTTTGGGACTACCAAACGCTAGTCCGTAACTGGGTAGTTATAAAGGTAGTTTTCGGGTTTGCTATGAAACATGGAGTGGGATGTGAGTGATCAAGATGGAATTTGCCCCTCCTTTGGAGAGATATCTCTGGGCCCCTCGAGGTAATGGATTATGGAAATGCATGGCCATGCTAAGTTGATTGAGGAGTCAATCAACGGACGGATAATCCAATACGGTTCGAGTGAATGGTTAAGCTATTGAAGGGATGGCACACATCTTGCCTATAGCTTAACGGTATCGTGAGGCAAAGGGATTTGTGTACACATTACAGGTTCAGAGCTGATATTATTCTTGTATACTATGGTGTCAATATGTGCTGCTAGGCGTCGCTATTGACGGGTTGGCTGAGTTGGACTCGAGCCGACGGTCGGCTAAGTTAGACTATAGCCGAAACCGAGTATACCTGAACCTACAGGGTCGCACGCTTAAGGGGATAGAATAGATATTCGAGTTGGACTCGGATACGGCTCGATCGGATAGGGATCCGATCGGATAGAGTCCTATGGGCTTACGACGTATGGGCGGCCAACTCTATGAGATACGGATGAGATCCGATTCAAAATAGAGTCCTAATCGGCCACTAGTCCCAGTCGGCCAACTCTATATAAAGGAGGGAGGGGTGGAGAGCTATGGTACGTCAATTGCATCGCGTGCAACAGAAGTCGCCGAGATCAACCTCCACGGAAACCCTCCCCACCTTCGAGCCAAACCCTAGCCTTGCATCGCGTGCTAGCACACGGGTGTACGGCGTTCTGTCCCCGGACGTGTGGAAACCGGTAGAGGCGCTGCTACGTTACGCGCTGTTGATCGGCTTCGGATCGGCTGCAATCGAAGCGATCGGCTGTGGTGGAATCGGCTGCGGTCTGGCGCATCGGAGCGAGGCATGAGAACGCGGCCGGACGACTCGAATCGGCTGATTGGCAAATCAGCTGTCTCCGGGAATCGGCTACACTGTTCCGGATCGGATTGCCCTGATTGGCTATTCCGCTGCACTCTACTCCAATCGGTAACGATCTATCGGCCCTTACTTGCAAGTGTTCCTGGTTTGCGCGGTAAAAAGTTTTTGTTTTCGGCTAGCGTAGCCTCCGCGTAACCCTTCAGCAGGTCCATCGGCTGCACCAACCAAGAAACAGAAGAAACCGAAGCCTGTCGCATCGGGCGACAGTGTGCCTTCCCTTGATCCAAGCATGGAAGAAGCCATTGACAAAGAGGTCATGGACGAAGAAATCTCTCGGATCATTGAAGAGGCGGCTGAAACAAGCAGCTTGAGCCATAGCGCATCAACGCCGCTAGTCGACGATCAACCCCAACAGACACCATCACCTCCTAGACACCCTGCTCACCCATTGGTATGTATCTTGATTCCTTAAGTCTGATTCAAAATTATAATCATTTGATTCCTAACCAAACTTCTTCTTGCAGTACAAAAGATTAGCAAACCGGCCTTCACGTCCAGCTTTTCTAGTAATCTCTGACTCTGTCTTTTCTTATCCATCCTTTACCTTGCCGTCTTGGACTAACACTTAAGTCTTTTTGTATCCCCCTCGATCTCCATCAGCTGCCCACCATGTATCAAGCGAAAGGACTCCATCGGCTAGGGGTAGCCATAACATCGAAGAAGAAGAGCAAGCGCCAGCTCCCTCTATCAGACTGTCACACCCTGAGGTGTTTTTTCCTTTTAAAAATCTAAAGAAAAATCACAAGAAAAATAGTTGGAAATTAACCTGGAGCAAACGAATAATTTTGAAAGCAAAAATCTAAATGGAAATGACATGGTAGGATTTTTCCTAAATTCTACATGTCAAAATACACTAACAAGATTTTTAGTGGAATTTTTAGAGCACTAGAAATAATTTTTAATCAATTAAAATCAATAATGGAATCAATAAATCCTGGGAAATTGTTTTTTCTCTCGCCTCCGTCCTTTTCCCGCTCTTTCTCGCCCATTTGGCCTTGGGCCGCTTGCCCGAGCCGTCGGCCCAGTCCTCCTCGCGCCCGCGCCTCTGTCCCTCTCTCCCTCGCGGGCCGGCCGAATGCCACAGCCCGTTTACCCCTCGCGGCCGAAAAACAAGTCCACTACGCCTCCCCCTCACCCCAGGACACTGACAGGTGGGGCCCACCTGTCAGTCCCGTCCCCTACCTCCGACCACCCCGCCGCCATTGGCGCCGCCTCTGCCACGCGTAGATCTCGGCCGTCCTCCTTTCCCACGCGCCCTAAATGCAGCGCCCTAACTCCCCCACCACTCCCGTCGCCTTCAATCGCTCCGACCATTATTTTCCCCAAATTCCTCCCTCCTAACTCTGGCGATCAATTTCCCCTTACCTCGGCCACCACCGACATCCCCGTACCCTTTAAAAGTCAGCCCCCATCCTCCCCGAGCTCCCCACACCCTCGTCCGAGTTCCCTGCACTCCCTCTCGCTCTTGCACCGTGCGCCCGAGTGTTGCCGCTCTCCGACGTTTTCCCGTCGTCCTGAGCCGTCCTGAACGTCACCACCGCCTCCATCTCCATCCCCGGCACCCGAGCCCTCTCGACCGCCCCTCTCCGTCGCCGCCCGCCGTCTCCCTCATCGTCCGCGCCGTTGTCACCTCCATGTCCGGCGACTCGCGGTGAGTGCCACTCCCTTTTCCCCTCTTGGCCGAATGCGCGGTACCGCTCCCGAGTGCGTGCGGCTCCACCTGCGCGTGAGTCGCGGCATTCCGCCGTCCGGTCTCTGGCCGTCGTGCGCCATCGTCGGCCGCCCAAGCCGCCTGCACCCCTCCCCGACCGTCCGATCTTCCTCGGCAGATCAGAGCCGTCCGTGCCGCTTGCCCACGTGGCAAGCCGCGTGGCCGCCACATCGGTGCCACGTTGCGCCACGTGGTGCACCGCTCTCTCTCGGCCCGTGGACCCGGTCCATCGTGGACCGCTGCTCCTGCGGTCGATGACACCATCGCTGATGTCAGCCCTAGCGCTGACGCAATTCCAGGATTTATTGCACAATAAATAATTAAGGATTTTCCTGGTTTAGTAAAAACACATATAATCTTCAAAAAATCATATATTTTCAATCCGAGCTCCGTTTAAGCCCATTCAAATTTTATGAAATTCATAGAAATTCCAAGAATCCATTAAAAATTGTTTTGTCCCCTGTTTAAGTAGCTTTTTATCCTGTTTGTTGAAGTGCCTTGTTTGTCGTGTAGATCTGGGTAGTTCCTTCGACTCGGTGTACTTTGAAGTTGTCGTTGAGTTTCCCCAGTCTGAAGAGGAAGGCAAGTCATGCTTTATTATTGATCATATTGCTCCTATTTTTGCTAAAACACCTGTTTTATTCTATTAAACTGCATTTATTTTATAGTGTCATCTTATGAGAAATATTACACCGTATGGTTAGGTTGAAGCCCTAGGCTTGCCACACTAACCCCTTTGATAAACTTTGGATAACAACATGACTAGCTTATAGGCCTAGGTTATGCTTAGACCTACTTAGACTTACTAGCACGCTAAATGAGTAATTTCATCTAAACTACATTATGTTGGACATATGAAATGAAAGATATAATCCAAAGACCTTGTGGACTGGACTAATAACTAAAACATGACAAACGGTGGGCTGTGGGTGCTGTGGTTTTGATAGTGGTGCCCATTGCATTTAAGGTCCAGTTCACGGGAAACCCTCGAAAGAATGACCGTAAAAACCACAAGCCAGAATGGGCAACGGTGGGTCCTGTAGTGTAGCCCTTCCTAGCGGACAACCCAGGCAAGGGTGAGCGTGATGGAGTTGCAGTCGGCCGGGGGCTTACCGGTTGCTGGGCTGTCGAATTCACCGTGGCACTCGAGGGGGCTGCCAACGGCCCAGGAACGGGAGTAGGGGTGAAACCTTGGTGTGGTTCGCTTGGTTAGCGAGGGATTATACGAAAGGTCCTATCGCAGTCCCTTTCCGAGGTATCGTGGCGGTATTCCGACGCACGGGAAGCCGTGTTGTGGGGCTGTTTCTTGTGGGTACAGATGTACACCACTGATCAGAGTAAAACTATTCGAATAGCCGTGCCCACGGTTATCGGCGATCAACCGACTTCACCGTGATTAGTCCCACACTGCTAAAAACCTGTTAATTTGACCATGGCTAGTATAGTTGGATGGTTTTGGCCTGTCTCAATGTGGGGATAACGTTGGACAATGTTGGATTTAATATGAATTAATTAATTAATTAATTAATTTACCGTGTTTCGTATTCATGTTCAAAACTCCTTTTGTTTGCAAAAACCCTAGCTATTTGTGCTAAAGGCAAACCCGAGAAAAATCCTTGTCTTCCCCTTGCATTCATACCCTCTCTTTTCCGATATAACTTGCTGAGTATGTGGAAGTACTCATCCTTGCCTCTTCACAAGAACTGAGCAAGAAGCCGAAGAAGAAGATGAAGTTGAGTAGGCTTTGTCCTGCACTCTGGAAGTTGCTTGTGGATTGGTTGAAGCCACGTGGCAAGCGTCAAGTTTAAGCTTAGGCCCCTTTTCTTTTTTTCGCTGCTCTTTTGTAATCTTTTTGTAATGTTTCTAAGACGTGGAACTGTAATATCAACAATTGTCGAATGTGTACCCTGGCTGGTCCTGGACAGGGATTTTAATACACATATAGCTTCAGAAATTTTGGTCTGAATTTCTGGGCGTGGCAAGTTGGTATCAGAGTCAATTCCAGACCGTAGGAAAAGCCACATGGAAAAACCCTAGGAGCCCTCTGAACTTTTTCATATGCATAAGTCCTGGCAATTGGAGTTGTTTCGGGAAAATGGGTTTCTGTTTCCTCGAGGTTGGGGAGAATCTTTAGCGTTTTTCAAAACAGGAAATTTCGAAAACCAGGTCAATCTAAGTGATAGGACTTTGAAGCTAAATTTGAAAAAAAAAACCATTTGCAATCTTATTCGACCGTCAGTCGGGTTCTCTCTAAGAGAGCAAAGTCCTAAGTCAAGATAGGAGGGAATGACCACTGATTTTATACTTATTATAACTAAGCATCTATTTTAAGCATTACCACATCAGCTAGGGGATGCCGTTAGAAGCATTACTTAGCCTCATGAAAATGTTTCTCAAAAACCCTTCTTTTCTCGTTTACTTCACTTGAGTCCTTTACCGTTTATCTAACTTGGGTTTGAGCATGCATTGATCCCCTACCTTGTCTTCTCTAGATGGCAGGTCGTCCCGTCACCCACAACGGTCAGGGTCTGAAGGGTTTCATCGCTGAACTGGCAAGGATGGCTTTGGCAGTAGGCTATCCTGGTGCACCCGAGTACACCGTTGTCTCACCTTTCGACAACGAGTTGCCCCATCAGGTCCGTTTGGAAATGCACGGTTTCGTCGGCACCAACATCCCGAACATGGTGGTCACTGCTTCGGGAGGAACGGATGAGCATGCATGCCAAGAGGCTGCTTACCTGATGCTGGCCCGGATGAGGGAGATGCATGTCTACCATCTCCGCCACTCTCCCTATCGTTTCCATCCCCGGCGTGGAAGCTCGTCGATGGTCAGCTCCTTCCAATCCGCCGAAGGGGAGAATGACACCACCTTCTCTCACATGAGGACTGTGATTGAGGGGTTGGAAAAGATGCATTAAGATCTTCATATGGCAGCCAAAGCCCTGAATGACCAGATGATTCTCAGGATAAAGATCCCGAAGGATGAGGTGGATCGCCTCAAGAAAGAAATCGCCATCCTAAAAGGGCTTCCGCCCCCAACATCCTTCGGATCAGGATCACGCCTTGGAAGAACACCAAAGCCTCGGTGTGGATGCAGCTCACGCCCAGGATTCCCCTTCCTGCTCCGCCACCTTCCCCAGCTCCTGCACCAGTGTCGGTCCTTACTCCTACTCTGGTCCTCGCTCCGACCTTAAGCAGAGGAGGAGGATGGATCTCTATGTCCAGCAGCAGCAAAGGCAGTAGTGGCAGCTCCAAGATCCCAGGCGGAAAAGAGGAGTTAGCAAGCTCTCGAAACCGCTTGAAGGGAAAGGAAGACGGGAACTCCCAAGGGAGTGGTTTCGACTCCACCAACCACGGAAGCCGCTCCGATCCCTAGAGTGTCGCCACCCTTAGTTTACCGTTTCCCTAGTTTTCCTGCTTGTTTAGTTGTTGCGTGTTAGGAGTGTTGTGTGTGGGGTAGCGGTCAACCTGTATCAAGTGTGGGTATGGGTTGTCCAGTTAGGGATGTTGAGTGTGTTTTAAGTGTTTTAACACAGAACAGATCAAAGCAAGTAATAAAGTTCAGCGTCTCAGTCCAATCTGTTTTACTCCTTCTCTCGCCTAATTCGATCCGCTCCTTCAGATGGTGAACACTAGGAACGGCAGCACCAACACCAACACTGAGTCAGCACAGAACAACACCAGGGCTAATGGAAACACCTCCTCCACCCGAGAACATCACCTTGGCTCAAGTCTTAGCCAACCAAACCCAAATGATGGCTGCAATGATGCAGCAAATGCAACAGCAGCATCAACAAATGCAGTTCCAAATGATGCAACCGTTTCAACACCAGAACCAGAACCATAACAACTAGTTCGCACTGCCACCTCCCCCACAAAACAAATTGTCGGAGTTTCTCCGTGTCCGACCCTCGACTTTCTCTAGCACCACCAATCCTATGGAAGCCAACGATTGGCTCAATGCCATAGAAAAGAAGATGGACCTACTACAGTGCACAGACCAAGAAAGAGTGTCTTTTGCAACCCACCAACTCCAAGGACCCGCCTCAGCATGGTGGGACAATCTCCTAGTCACTCGTCGGGCAGACACACCTGCAGTCACTTGGGGCAGAATTCTGGCAGCAATTTTAGAAAGCACACATTCCTGGGGGGATTGTGGCACAGAAGAAAAGGGAGTTCAGATCACTTGAACAAGGCAACCGAACGTTCACAGAGTACTTGCACGAATTTAATCGCCTGGCACGTTATGCTCCGGAAGATGTGCGCACCGACGGTGAGCGTCAAGAGAAGTTCTTGGCCGAACTTGATGATGAGTTAACGGACAAGCTCATCTCCGGTGAATACGCCAATTTTGAAAAACTGGTTGACAATGCTATTCCCCAAGAAGATCAGCGCAACAAGATGCTTAGGAAACGAAAGGTTGTTCAGCTCATACCACAGTCTCAACAAGGGAACCCGCAACGGCCACGTTTCACTCCCGGAGGTCAGAGCGGACCTACCACCATGATTGTCCGCCAGCATCGACCTTACCACCCTAGAAACTTCCAAACCAGTTGAAGCCGCTTTGGGCAACAACAATGGAATCCTGTCCCGAGTCCACCAATGGCGCAGCCACAACCACAGCTTAAGCCAGCACCGCCAAAGAAGGACCTGGGAATTAAACCAGGGAACTGCTTCAACTGTGGTGAACCTGGGCATTTCATGGACAAGTGTCCAAAGCCTAAGCGTGCACCTCGATTCGTCCAAGCGAGGGTGAATCACGCGTCGGCAGAGGAGGCCCAAGACGCACCAGAAGTAATACTGGGTATGTTCCCTATGAACTCTTTCACCGCATCAGTCTTGTTTGATTTGGGAGCAACCCATTCATTTATATCAAAAGCATTTGTGGGGACACATGGGTTGTCTGTACTGAAACTTAAGATACCCATGCGGGTTCAAACCCCCGGGAAGCATTTGAACACCGCCCACTGCTGCCCTTCGGTGGCAATAGAAATCCAAGTATCCCCCTTTCTAGCCAACCTTATCCTTCTGGAATCACAAGGCCTAGATGTCATCCTTGGGTGGACTAGTTAACCCATTACAAGGGCCTGATCGATTGCGTGAGCCGCACGATCACCTTGACCAATGGTGAAGGGAAGGAAGTGATCTTCCGCTCCCCTAAACCATCAGGGGTAGTAGCAAGCCTGAACCGCTCGGTCAAGGAAAAACCTGAAGAGAAAGACCCAAAGAAGTTACAGGTTATTCCTGTGGTTTGCGAGTATCCCGATGTCTTCCCGGAAGACTTAACCACGATGCCACCTAAAAGATAGATAGAGTTCTGGATTGACATGATCCCTAGAACTGCTCCAATCCACAAGAGGCCTCATAGAATGGGAGCCAACGAGTTAGCAGAGGTCAAGAAGCAAGTGGCCGAACAGTTACAGAAAGACTATATTCGCCCGAGCACATCGCCTTGGGGCGCTCCAGTAATATTTGTGGAGAAAAAAGGATAACACTAAGAGGATGTGCGTCAACTATCGTGCACTCAACGAGGTCACCATTAAGAACAAGTATCCATTACCTCAGATCGACGACCTGTTTGATCAATTGAGCGAAAGTGTTTTCTAAAATAGACCTATGGTCAGGCTATCATCAGTTGAGGATTCAAGAGGAAGACATTCCCAAGACAGCTTTTATCACTCGGTATGGTTTGTACGAGTGCACCGTCATGTCTTTTGGACTTACCAGTGCACCCACATTCTTCATGAACTTGATGAATAAGTTGTTCATGGAATTCCTGGATAAGTTTGTCGTAGTGTTCATCGACGACATCCTGATCTATTCCCAGTCGGAAGAGGAACACGAGCACCATCTTCGGTTAGTACTCAAAAAGCTAAGAAACCACCAACTCTATGCTAAGTTCGGCAAGTGTTCTTTTTGGTTAAAGGAAGTACAATTCCTTGGTAATATCGTGAACGCCCAGGGAGTCGCGGTGGATCCTTCCAATGTGGAAGCAGTAACCAAGTGGACTCCACCCAAAACCGTCACCCAGATCAGGAGTTTTCTTGGACTTGCGAGATATTACCGTCGGTTCATTGAAAATTTCTCTGAAATTGCAAAGCCAATTACCCAGTTATTGAAAAAGGATGAAAAGTTTAAGTGGACCGCTGAGTGCGACAATAGTTTTGAAGAACTTAAGAGGAAACTAGTGTCCGCACCAGTATTGATCTTGCCAGATCAAACCAAGGATTTCCAAGTTTATTGCGACGCATCTCGCCAAGGTTTAGGATGTGTGTTGATGCAAGAAGGAAAAGTGGTCGCTTATGCTTCCCGCCAGTTGAGACCACATGAGTCTAACTATCCAACCCATGACTTGGAACTAGCGGCAGTCATCCATGCTTTGAAAATATGGCGACATTACCTCGTCAGTAATCAATGTGAAGTATATACGGATCATAATAGCCAAAAATACATTTTGACCCAACCGGATTTGAACCTCCGGGAGTGAAGGTGGTTAGAGTTGATCAAGGATTATGACCTAAGTATACACTATGACCTTGGCAAAGCTAACGTGACAGCTGATGCTTTGAGCCGGAAGAGTTACTGCAACTCTATCCACACAAAAGGAAGATGCGAACAGTTATAATGGGACCTAGAGAGCCTAAATCTGGGAATTGTTGAACCCGGATTTTTGGCCACTCTTGAAGCCCAACCCACACTCTTAGACCAAATTCGCATAGCTCAAGCCTCGGATCCTGACATAACTGAGCTTAAGAAGAACATGAGGGTTGGAAAAGCTTGCGACTTCACGGAGGACGAGCATGGAACGATCTAGATGGGCACAAGGATGTGCGTACCAGAGGATAAAGAACTGAAAAGTTGATCCTTACCGGGGCTCATCAGAGTCAGTATTCAATCCACCCAGGAACCACCACCAAGATGTACCAAGACCTGAAGGACAAGTTTTGGTGGGTCAGTATGAAAAGAGAAATAGCAGAGTTCGTGCCAACGAGTGAAGGTAGAACACCAAAGACCTGCAGGGTTACTACGGCCACTCCAAATCCCGGAGTGGAAATGGGAAGAAATCGAAATGGACTTCATCACAGGATTACCCTGGACATCGTCAGGGGTATGATTCCATCTAGGTTATCGTCGACCGACTCACTAAAGTAGCCCACTTCATCCGAGTGCACTCCACCTACACAAGAAAGAGGCTGGCAGAATTATGTCTCGCAAGGATCATGTGTCTGCATGGGGTACCCAAGAAGATAGTATTAGATCGTGGTGGTCAGTTCACCTCCAAGTTTTGGTAGAAGCTACAAGAGGAACTTGGCACCCGGTTGAATTTTAGTACGACCTACCACCCGCAAACCGATGGTCAGATCGAGCGAGTGAATCAGATCTTGGAAGACATGTTGCGGGCATGTGCTCTCGACTTCAGGAAAGCATGGGACAAGAGTCTGCCCTACGTGGAGTTCTCTTACAACAACAGCTATCAGGCCAGTCTACAGATTGCACCTTTAGAAGTGCTGTATGGATGAAAGTGTCGTACCCCGCTCTTTTGGGATCAAACTGGTGAGCACCAGTTGTTTGGGACCGAAGTGTTAAGCGAGGCGGAGGAAAAGGTCAGGACAGTAAGGGAGAGGCTTAGAATCGCACAGTCTTGGCAAAAGAGTTACGCAGACAACCGTCAGAGGGACCCAACTTCGAGGCAGGTGATTATGTGTATCTTCGAGTCACCCCGCTTCGAGGAGTGCACCGTTTCCAAACTAAAGGCAAGTTGGCACCACGTTTTGTGGCACCGTACTAGATATAGGAACGTCGAGGAGAAGTAGCTTACAGGCTCGAGCTTCCACCCTCCATGGCCGGCATCCATGATGTATTTCACGTCTCAATACTTAAAATGTGTGTAAGAGTGCCAGAAGAACATATGAGCCCAGATCAGATAGAGATTCAGGAAGATTTGACTTATGTGGAGAAACCAGCGCGTATCCTCGAAACCAGCGAGCGGATAACCCGGAACAAGGTTACCAGGTTCTGTCAAGTTCAGTGGACTCATCACTCAGAAGAAGAGGCCACCTCGAAAAGGGAAGATGAGCTAAAGGCCACTCAGCCCTATATTTTTGCCAGTACCTCCAAATCTCGTGGTCAAGATTCCGTTTAAGGGGGGTGGAATTGTCACACCTCAAGGTGTTTTTCCCTTTTAAAAATCTAAAGAAAAATCGCAAGAAAAATAGTTGAAAATTAACCTGGAGCGAACAAATAATTTTAAAAGCAAAAATCTAAATGGAAATGGCATGGTAGGATTTTTCCTAAATTCTAAATGTCAAAATACTCTAACAGGATTTTTAGTGGAATTTTCAGAGCACTAGAAATAATTTTTAATCAATTAAAATCAAAATCAGAATTAATAAATCCTCAGAAATTGTTTTTTCTCTCTCCTCTGTCCTTTTCCACTCTTTCCCGCCCATTCGGCCTTGGGCCACCGGCCCAGTCCTCCCCGCGCCCGCGCCTCTGTCCCTCTCTCTCTCGCGGGCCGGCCGAAGGCCACGGCCCTTTTACCCCTCACGCCCGAAAAATAAGTCCACTACGCCTCCTCCCTCACCCCGGACACCGTGGGGCCCACCGCTTGTCCCTTCCCCTACCTCGAGCCGCCCCGCCGCCGTTGGCGCCGCCTCGCCCCACGCAGATCTCGGCCACCCACCTCTCTCGCGCCCTAAATGCACCGCCCTAACTCCCCCACCTCTCCCGCCGCCTTCAATCGCCTCGGTCGCCGCTCCTACAGTCTAAAATGGTCGAAGTTAATCGCCACCATTATTTTCCCCAAATTCCTCCCTCTTAACTCCGGCGATCAATTCCCCCTCATCCCGGCCACCACCGACCTCCCCGTCCCCTTTAAAAGCCGGCCCCCATCCTCCCCGAGCTCCCCATACCCTCATCCAAGTTCCCCGCACTCCCTCTCGCTCTCGCACCATGCGCCCGAGTGTTGTCGTTCTCCGTCGGCCTTCGGCCGTGTTTCCCCATCGTCCCGAGCCGTCCGGACGTCGCCACCGCCTCCATCTCCATCCCCGGCGCATGAGCCCTCTCGGCCGCCCTCTCCATTGCCGCCCGCCGTTTCCCTCACCGTCTGTGACATCGTCCCCTCCACCCCCGGCGACCCACGGTGAGGGCCCCTCCCTTTTCCCCTCTCGGCTGAACGCGCGCCACCACTCCCGAGTGCGCGTGGCTCCGCCCGCGCATGAGCCGCGACATTTTGCCGCCCTGCGCCGTCGCCCGAATGGCGCCAGCCGATCCCCGGCCGCCGTGCGTCATCGTCGGCCTACCGCGTCCCCGGTGCCCCTCCTCGATCGTCCGATCTGCCTCGGCAGATCGGAGCCATCCGCCCCGCTTGCCCGCATGGCATGCCACGTGGTCGCCGTGTCGGCACCACATGGTGGACCGCTCTCTCTCGGCCCGTGGACCGGTGCTCCCACGGCCGATGGCGCCATCGCTGACGTCAGCCCTAGCGCTGACGTAATTCCAGGATTTATTGCACAATAAATAATTAAGGATTTTCCTGTTTTAGTAAAATCACAGATAATCTTCTAAAATTCATATCTTTTCAATCCGAGCTTCGTTTAAGTAGCTCTTTAGCCTGTTTGTTGAAGTGCGTTTGTCTGTCGTGTAGATGCGGGTAGTTCCTCCGACCTGGAGTACTTTGAAGTTGTCGCGGAGTTTCCCTAGTCCGAAGAGCAAGGCAAGTCATGCTTTATTATTGATCATATTGCTCTATTTGTGCTAAAATACATGTTTTATTCTATTAAACTGTATTTATTTTATAATGTCATCTTATGGGAAATATTACACCGTATGGTTAGATTTAAGCCCTAGGGTTGCCACCCTAACCCCTTTGATAAACTTGGGATAACAACATGACTAGCTTATAAGCCTAGGTTATGCTTAGACCTGCTTTGACTTACTAGCACGCTAAATGGGTAATTTCATCTAGACTACATTATGTTGGACATATGAAATGAAAGATATAATCCAAGGACTTTGTGGACCGGACTAAAAACTAAAACATGACAAATGGTGGGCTGTGGGCGCTGTGATTTTGATAGTGGTGCCCATGGCATTTAAGGACCGGTTCACAGGAAACCCTCGGAAGAATGATCGTACAAACCACAAGCCAGAATAGGGAACGGTGGGTCCTGTAGTGTAGCCCTTCCTAGCCGATGAACCCAAGCAAGGGTGAGCATGATGTAGGTTCAGTCGGCCAGGGGCTTACTGGTTGCTAGACTGCCGGATTCATCGTGGCACTCGGGGAGGCTGCGCATGGCCCAGGAACGGGAGTGGGGGCGAAACCTTGGTGTGGTTCACTTGGTTAGCGAGGGGTTATATGAAAGGTCCTATCACAGTCCCTTTCTGGGGTACCGTGGCGGTATTCCCATGCACGGGAAGCCGTGTTGTGGGGCTGTGTCTTGTGGGTACAGATGTACACCTCTGATCAGAGTAAAACAATTCGAATAGCCGTGCCCACGGTTATGGGCGATCAAATGACTTCATCGTGATTAGTCCCACACTTCTGAAAACTTGTTAATTTGACCATGGCTAGTACAGTTGGATGGTTTGGGCCTGTCTCAATGTGGGGATAACGTTGGACAGTGTTGGATTTAATATGAATTAATTAATTAATTTATCGTTTTTGTATTCATGTTCAAAACTCCTTTTGTCTACAAAAACCCTAGCTGTTTGTGCTAAAGGCAAACCCGAGCAAAATCCTTGTCTTTTTCCTTGCATTCATACCCTCTCTTTGCCGGTATGACTTGCTGAGTACGTGGAAGTACTCATCCTTGCCTCTTCACAAGAACCTGAGCAAGATGCCGAAGAAGAAGATGAAGTTGAGTAGGCTTTGTCCTGCACTCTGGAAGTTGCCTTTGGATTGGTTGAAGCCATGTGGCAAGCGCCAAGTGTAAGCTTAGGTCCCTTTTCTTTATTCTGCTGCTCTTTTGTAATCTTTTTGTAATGTTTCTAAGACATGGAACTGTAATATCAACCATTGTCGTATGTGTACCGTGGCTGGTCCTGGACAGGGATTTTAATATACACATAGCTTCGAAAATTCTGGTCTGAATTTCTGGGCATGACAGAGTAAGAACACTTTTTCTTCAAGGGAAATATCGGCTGTTTGCACTTATTTTAAGTGTTGATCACTTGAATCTTTTGCCTGTAGACTCTAGCCGATATTCTTCCATTAGACATCAAAGAATTCATCAGCGAGGACGAAGAGGTTACAAGCCAAGACCAAGCCCACATAGCGGACGAGCTTAAAGAAAAACTTTTGGACATGATCCGTCGGCTGGACATCACTTTGGACCAACTAGTCACAGACTATGGGCCGATCAAGGCGCGGTTCAACAACATCCAGAGCCAGCTCCCAGAAGATCTTGCTGGTACAATCTCTAAAGCTGCCTAGATCGATCAATACCAGTACAAGCTGGAGCGGGCGATGTAGTGCATGATCGAGAGAAAATTGCAAGCTGACTTGGAGACCATGATCGAGACCAATCGCCAAAGTATCATTGCTGATAAGGCTAAGTTAGATGAGTTGGTCGCCGGTCTGTTGGCTACTCAGGCAAAAATCGATCGACTGAAGCTTGGAAGAGCCAAGCTTGTTGCAAAACTAGAGAAGTGTGACGCTGAGATCGCCTCCCAAGAGAAAATACTAGCCGATCTCCCCAAGGCTACTGAGGACCAAAGAACCAAGCTGGCGTCATCCATTAGGTACTTAGGAGATTTGAGGAAATCATCGAAAGTGATCCCGGGCATTGAAGAAGCAGATAATGCAATGATTGACCAAATCGAAGCTATCAAGCAAAAGGCAATATCGGCTATCAAAGATTTCCTCGGCATGTAATAGGCTAGCTTTAAAAACTTTTGAAAGTACTGTGTAACATATAACTTTTGTAATCGGCACACCTTTGTATCTTGAACGCTGCAATATATCTTCTTCTGCCGATTTCTTCAATCTTCATGTCTTGACTGTCTCGAAAGTTTTCAAAGTCCCAAAAAGTTTGAACTCCTCTAATTTTGTATGATATATACCCCCCTAATTTTTCAATGTTGCCTTCAGCTTTGATAAAATTATAGAAAAACACCAACTAACATATGTCGGCTAGGCTCAGCCGATTTGAAAAATCAAAGGGGACAAAAACTTGTAATCAAATTCCTAAAGGCGATGTGTCTATCCTCAAAACACATTGGCTAGCATGCATCGGCAAGGACTTAGCCGAATCATGAGTTGATCCAAACACTGGGATAGTATTTCTTTAGGTATTTGTCATTAAGAGCCCTTCCAAATACTTCTCCATCCAGTCGTTCTAGCAGGTAGGCCCCCTTTCAGACGCACTTGTGGATCTTGAAAGGCCCTTCCCAGTAAGGTGACCACTTGTCGAATTTGTTATCCCTTGTACCGATCGACAGTATCAATTTCCAGACCAACTCGCCTTCTTAAAAAGACTTAGGCACAACTTTCTTGTTATAATGTCGTGCCACTCTTTCTTTATCCCTGGTCACGTTTTCCAAAGCACGCATCCGTGATAAGACCAAGTCCTCTGATTCGTCTACCATTATATTGTGATAATTATCGGCTGTTAACTCGTCTTGCAGTTGAATCCTTCGTGAGCTGATGAAACTCTCCCATGGCAAAACAACTTTATGTCCATAGACTAACTTGTAAGGAGGCACTTGGATTGATCCATGACAGGCCATCCGATAAGCCCACAATGATTCGGCCAATCGGCTATGCCATTGCTTTCGATACTCAGAGATCTTTCTCTTTGTCAACTTGATCAAACTCTTGTTAAAGGCTTCTGCCGGTCCATTAGCCTGAGCATAATATGGTGAAGAATTTAATAACTTGATTCCCATGCTGTCGGCAAACTAAACAAACTCGTCTGAAACAAAGATAGACCCCTGATCGGTTCTGATGGTTTGAGGGACGCCGACCCTATAAATGATATGCTCTTTGACGAAATCAATTGCATCCCCAGAGTCAACCTTCTTCAAAGGAATTTCTTCCACCCACTTGGTAAAATAATCGGTTGCCACCAATATAAACTTGTGTCCTTTGCTTGAGGACGGATTGATCTGGCCGATCATGTCAATTCCCCATCCTCTGAACGGCAAAGGCTTGATTATAGGATTCATTGCCGATGCTGGTGCCCTCTGGATAGCCCCAAACTTTTGACAGTCTTGACAACCCTTATAATATTTAAAGCAACCCTCCAGCATAGTCGGCCAAAAATATCCAGTTCTCTGAAGCAGCCACTTCATTTTATGAGCTGATTGATGAGTGCCACAGATTCCTTCGTGCACTTCTCCCATGACTACTTTGGCTTGATCAGCACTTAGATATTTGAGTAGCACACCATCAATCATCCGATAATATAAGTCATCGTCGAGCAAAACATATCGTGAAGCCTTATGGCACAATTTCCTTGAAGCTGACTGGGAAGGATTTTGTAAATAACTGTGAACACCATACCTCTAGTCGTTGGCTGAGATGGTTGCAGCCTCCATTTCAACTTCTTTTGTCATCGGCTTGTAGCCAGATGCCCCTTGAGCCAAATCATTTGCTTCCAAATTCTGTTCCCTAGGGATATGTTTCAAGGTGACTAGCCGAAAACTGTCCATCAACTCTCGGCATTTTTGATAGTAGACCATCAGCGTGTCGTTTTTGCATTCATACTTTCCTGATAACTAGTTGATGACCAACAGTGAATCGCCCATAATCTCTACAGCATCGGCTTCAACTTATTTCAACAACTGTAAACCCTTGAGGACAACCTCATACTCAGCTTGATTATTTACAGCATAAGGTGCAATTGTGAAAGCAAACTCAAAACTTGCCCCCTGGGTGAGATGATTACCAAGCCGATACCGCATCCATGTGTGCAAACTGATCCATCAAATGTCAGTGTCCATGGCATGATGTCGACTGAGCCGATTGAGTCGTCTCTGTTCTCTACAACAAAATCGGCTATAGCCTGCCCCTTAACTGCTTTAGGTGCTTGATACCTCAAGTCAAACTCCGTCAAGGCAAAGATCCACTTCCCAACACGTCCCTTTAGAACTGGAGCCGATAGTATATATTTGACTACGTCGGCTTTACAAAATATTGTGCACTCGTTGAATAATAAATAATGCCTCAACTTTGTACAAGAAAAATATAGGCACAAGCACAACTTCTTTGATAGAATGTTGTTTCTGCATCCAAAAGTCTTCTGCTGAGATAGAATGTTGTTTTCTCATTTCCTTCGAACTCTTGGATTAAAACTGAGTCGATAGACTTCTTGTCACTGATAGATATAACTTGGAAGGCACTCCCTTTTGTGGAAGGATCAATACTGGAGGGGAGCTTAGATAATCGTTGATGTTGTCCAAAGCATTCTGTTGCTCTGCCCCCCAAGTAAACGTTTCATCGGCTTTCAACCTTCACAAAGGTGTAAATGGTTCCATCTTCTCCGACAGATTGGCTATGAATCATCTGATGAAATTAACCTTGCCGATCCAAGACTGCAACTGCTTCTTGTCCTATGGAGGCTGAATACTCTGGATAGCGTTGATGCTCCTTTGTGTTACATCGATCCCCCTCTCATGAACAAGAAATCCCAAAAACTGACTAGCTAATACACCAAAAGCACACTTTGTGGGATTCATCTTCAGGCCATATTTTATAGTTCGCTCCAAGACTTTTCTCAAATCGGCTATGTGATCTTTGACCTCTTTGGACATGACAACAACGTCATCAATGTAGATTTCAACCAAGAAGCCGAGTAAGTCATGAAAAATATAGTTCATGGCTCTCTGATAGGTAGCTCTAGCATTCTTCAAACCGAAAGTTATGACAACCCACTCGTATAAGCCGATTGCACCCGGAAACCTAAAAGCCGTCTTATGAATATCTTCCTCGACCATAAAGATTTGAATATATCTAGCATTACCATCCATAAAACTTGTGATTTTGTGTCTTGAGGCTGCATCAACGAGCAAATCGGCTATTAGCATGGGGTATTCGTCCTTAGGGGTAGCCTTATTTAAGTCTCTGAAATCTATGCACACCCTAAGTTTGTTGTTTTTCTTGATCACTGGAACTATGTTGGAAACCCACTCTGCGTATCAGCAAGGCCCAATAAAACCAACATCATATAGCCGAGTGATTTTGGCTTTATTCGCATCATACATATCGGCTTTAAACCTCCTGGGGGCTACTTGTATTGCCGATATCCGGGCTTAATAGGGAGCCGATGTTCAACAATCGATCGGCTAAGACCAAACATCTCAAAATACTCCCAAGCAAAGCAATCTTCATATTCCTTTAGTAACTCAATAAGCTTGGTTCTAAAATGTGAAGACTGATTTTTACTAATATATGTCGGACTAGGCCTATCTACTGGACCTATATCAACCTCTTCAAGCTCGTCGGCCGACAAAAAACCTTGCCCCAGATCATCTACGGTGTCCTTTGTGTAGACGTTCGGGCCCTCCACGACGCCCTCAAAGTAATAACTGAGGTTCTTCGTTTCCTATTGGTTGTATATCATAATCGGACACCTTTAGAAAACCGGCATGCCTAACTTTGCCAGATAGGCAATCAATGCCATTGACCTCCCATAAGGTTAAGTCGGTGTTGGCTACATCGACGGACCTGTCGGCTGGCACGATTTCGATCTTATCGCCTTGCCACTGGATTAAACTCTTGTGCATAGTTGAAGGGATGCAGCAATTGGCATGGATCCATTCCCTTCCTAGCAGCAGGCTCTATGATCCCTTCCGTCGATGACAAAGAAACTAGTGGGCACAGTTTTGCTACCGACGGTCAGTTTAACATTAAGGACCCCTTTGGCCTCCAATGGGTTCCCGCCAAAATCTTTGAGCACCATATTTGTCTTTATCAAGTCGTCGGCTCCTTTGCCCAGCTTCCTGAAGGTAGCATAGGGCATTAAATTGACGGCGGCTCCTCCATTGACCAGCATTTTAGACATCGGCTTTCCATTGATGAATCCTTTAACGTATAGTGGCTTAAGGTGCTGATGCTCAGTCCCCTCAGGTTTTTCGAATATTGGTTGCTCCGGGGATAGTACTAGTTTGGCCAAGGTTTCCTCCACTGTGTCTGCATCGGCCTTGGCAGCCTAAAACTCGACTGGCAGCATGAATACAATATTGACCGATGCAGCAGCTACTCCTTTTCCTCTAGCCACCCTTTTTGCCCTGTCGGCTGGGCTCTCATCGGCTAGGGCAACTTTCTTCTTGACTTGCCAGTGTTTCTTTCCCTATCGCAGCCGATGATTGATTTCCTGGACCTCTTCCACCTGCTCGTTGCTCTTCATCCTCGGGATCGTCCTCTTCTAGCTCTTCGTGAATTTTCCAGAGGGGCACCATTGGGGGTTGGTAGTCTGTTCTTGTTTGTCACCTTCTTCGTCTTCGTCCTGGAAGAAGTCCTGGTGAATTGGGCCAAGTCATTGGTGGACCAGGAGTTTCCTTTGGTTAAGCCGAACGGCCCTAGGGATGAATCGGCTAGAGCTCTCGGTCGGCTCCTCCCTGAACTCGCTACATGCTGGGCAGTTTTCTAGAGTAGGCGAGTCTCATCCCTTGCTCCTAGCGAGAACACAGCTCGTATCACCGGTGGGGATCACGTCGTCGTGTCGTCGGAAGTACGCTACTCCCAGCCGATCGGGCATCCTCTGATAGGCCTCGTTGCTTCGGGCTTCCTCCGTCTTATGGACCCTCATCTGGAATCAGAGTCCGCTGTCCATGTTCCTGGGTCGATGATCGGCTGAGTCCTCCTCATTGAATTCCTTTATGAATTTGAATTGACCTGCCGTTCTCCTGGGCCGACGATCGGCTTGGCTACCACTAGCGTAGACCATGTTAACGGGAAAAGGATTCCCATCAACCTTCATTGGCTTCTTGGGGTCTTCAAATTTGATCTTTCCCACCTCAATAGCCGATTGTATCTGCTGGGGAAACACCTTGTAGTCGTTGGTGCCGTGGGAGCTGGTATTGTGCCATTTGCAGTATTTCTTTTTCTTCAACTCTTCAGCCGATGGGATGACATGATTGGCCGGATGTTGGATTTGCTTCTCCCGAAGTAGCAGGTCAAAAATTTTGTTCGCTTTGTAATGTCAAAGTCGTATTTCTCCTCTTTAGCCAAATTTTTAACCCTTTGACAGGTGACGGTCTTTTTGCTCTTGGCGCACTCGGCTGCTACCAGCTCGGCGTCGCTGTCGCTCGAATCAGACTCTGAGGCGTAGGCGACGTGGCTAGTTTTCTTGAAAGCTTCTTGGCCTCCTGGAATCGTTGTTCGTGCGCCGTAATCTTCTGAGCCAAGTGGGCTAAGCTCTCAAAATCCTGGGCCAAAAACCTCTCCCTGATGGGCGCTAGAAGACCCTGGAAGGCTAAATCGGCCAGCTGTGAATCGGACAGCACCAGCCTATAGCATCGGTTCCTCATATCTCTAAATCTTTGGATGTAGTCTTGAACCGAGTCATCGTGTTTCTGCCTAATGCCTATGAGATCCGATAGCTTCATCTCGTGGGTGCCAGACTAGAAGTAGCAATGAAATTGCTTCTCAAGATCGGCCCAGCTTTGTACTGAGTTGTAAGGAAGAGAAGAGAACCACGTGAAAGCCGATCCTGATAGCGAGAGTGGAAATAACCTTACTCTGAGCGCGTCCGTAGCCGACGCCTCTCCACATTGGGCCAAAAGTCGGCTGACGTGTTCATATGTTAAAACGTTGTCTTGCCCAGAGAATTTTGAAAAATTTGGCACCTTGTACCGGTTCGACAGAGGAACCCTCGTTAAGTACTCCGGATAGGGGTACCGGTACATGTTGCCAGAGTCCTTTGGCTTGAGGCCAAACTGATCTCGCATTATGTCATCTATCAGATCGGCCCAAGGATTGTTTTGTTGATGTGCCTCTTGAGCTTGTTGGTGCTGTATCGGCTCGTACTGATCATACTGAATTGGAGCTTGCCGATACTGCATCTGGAGTGAATGAGGCTGATAATATTGGCCGAAGTTGCCCCCTGGATATTGGTGTGGGAACTGAGGCAAGGCAGGAGGCGGCTGAGGCATTACTAGAGGTTGTTGTTCAGGGGGAAGCTGCGTACCAGCCGGGTTTTAAGGGGAACCCGGTGTATAGTTGCCAATCAACGCTTTGTTAGTGAGGGGTTGCCGATTGGCGTTGAATATGGCCTTCACCTGCTCCTGGAACACCATCAGGATTTCGTGGCCTGAATGCTGAGGTTGCTGCCTGATCAAAACCTTGGGTGGCGGTCTTGTAGCCGATGATTGGACATTCGGCTAGATGGGGGCTGATCCTGGAGCAATCGGCTGTCCTGGAGGAGGAATCGGCAATCCTTGTGTTGACAGGGTCCTGTAGCTAGGGAATCGGCCATCAGGGAGGAAAACTTGGCCCTTTGGTAGCTGCTCAGCTATTCTGGAGTCTACCACTGTGCTGATCATGTTATTCAAAGTGTTGACAATTATCCCAGACTAGTTGATAAGAGTATGGTGGACGGCCGAGTCGATTCTGTCCTACAGTGTGTGGAGCTCTGAGCCTTCTTCTTCTTGTTTGATCTCCTCCATCTTTTCTTTCCCTCTGTCCTTGCTGGGGCTCGACTCGGGCTCGTCTTCTCCTGGAAACTTTATTTTGTACCTTTGGACGATAGTACATGACCGAGTCTGGACAAAGGAGTGCAGATATTGATTCTGCAACTTGTTCATCATGTCCTCAATTTCAGCCTTCTGTTTCGGAGTCAGCTTATCCATCGTGACCGGGATAATGTTATCCTGATCAATATTCGAAGTCTTGATGTCGACCATTGTCCCTGATCTGAGTGCTGCAAGAGTCCCACTGGGCGTGCCAAAAGCGTGTCGATGAGAAATTTTCCCACGCACTAACATGAGAGATCTATTTAGCTCTAGTGCAGGTCCAAATTGGATTGCCTTCGGTGTGTGCCAGTTGGTTTGATCCTGTAACCAAAAAGAAACAAGAAATAGGCAATTTGGTTAAGATTATATCCTATTCGATCGGCTATAGATATCCCCAATACACAATTACTACTCCAAAGTACATTTAGACTAAGTGATTAGGATAGATCGGTAGCATACCGAGACAGTATAAATCACTTATATCTAAAAGCACATTAGAATAATAATTATACATATTTATAGCCTAGCTGATGCCATAGATATAATGTGAATCGGCTAGTACTCCGATCCAGATTTATACAAAGATATTAATCTGAGTCAAATACACTAAACAATGATCAATCGGCTGCTAAGATGACTTAACATATTGATGCCAGACTTAGTATATTTAGCTAGGCTAAGATCTTAATATAAAAGGTGGCTTTAACACATCTAACAGTAGTAAAACATATAAGATGGCTAAAACAGGAAAGATCGACTGAAACTCCGATACTATCTCTAATAGCAGTCATTGTGCCAAATATATCTATATGCTTCTAAAAGCGACTTATAGATCAAACTGATGCAGCATTAAGTACAAAAAGAAACACGACATCTAGACAAACCAATGAAAACCTTTCAAGATAGTAGATACGCTATCTAACCCAAATCAACCCCAAGATCTAACCTTATCAGTTGTTACCCTCAGAAAGATGCTAGCCGATTGTGGGATAGATCGAGACATTGATCTACATTGTATAACCTATATGATAAATTAGGCAGATTGCAATAAAAAAATTAGAGTATCATGACGATTGAAGCACTAACCCCGAGAACACAAACCGTCTGTAACAAGGATTTACGTTGCTCTGGAGATCGGAACCCGATGCAGCCCAATGCGAGGCAAGTACTTGTCGAGATTGCAAGTAAAAGAAAAAGGGTGGTGATGCGCTGAGATTGTATTGGTTGATTCGATTCTATTTTTAACAAACCCTCGAGCCTTATTTGTACCCGGTTACTAGAGAGTCGTTGTAGGACACGACTTCTATCCTTATCTAATATTCACAGTACGACAATATCCCAGGACGAGGTCCCATGCCGCGTTACACAAGGAAACTATACAAAATATCCTAAATTACATAAATAATTGCCGTTGTAGGACCTTATCCGTAAAGGGCAACATCTTTGAAGTACTTGGAAACCGAATTCAATGATTATCTTTAAGCTTTCCTTCCGGGATCGATCTCATCTGCTTTTCCCAATTGGAATCAGCTATCGGCTACCCTGTTCGACTCGGACTCAGCCGACTAGCTCCTTAGCCGATTTGGACTCAGCTGACGCGGCCTCTATTTCCGAGAATCGCACGCTCCCTTGATTTTGCTTCAATCCTTGCTTCAAACTCGAGGATTTGCTTACCAAATTTGGTCGTTAACAACACCATAACAGAGGTGGACCCCCTAGGAGTGCCATCCGCTCCCTTGAATGTGCCCACAAAGTTCAAGATGATCTATGGGATAATAGGGAGGCAGACCTTCAGTATTTTGTATGATCACATCAAGGAGGTGCTAGACGTAGTGAAGAAAACTGCTTGGCTGAAGTTCAAGAAGAGCTTCGAATATCCTATAGTCGACGAGGACAGACTGCAACAGACGGCTTTCCAGACGATGGGACATGTTTGGAAAAGCTTTAAGTCTAAACTGGTCACCGACCACGTCCTCAAGCGCAGCACCCCAGAGGCATTTGAGAAATACCCCTTCATCACGCTAGGCGTGTGGGAGGAGTTCTACGCGAAATCAACTGCCGAATCCCGAGCCAGAAGCAAGGCTTATAGGGCACTCCAGGCTCAGTACGTGCACCTGCACCGGCTTGGCAGCGGAGGATATGCGGGGAAGCAGGAGCAATGGCAAAAAGAGGATGAGACGGCAGAGGCATCGAACACACCGCCTCCATTTGTCGATATCCCACACCCACATGCAAGGAGCTGGGCAAGGGCAAGGGTCGTGGAAAAAGTGATGGGACATTCACTCTGCCAAATCCCCAAGATCAACAAGTTTACGAAAATATTGTAAGTGTCTCACCTTAATACGTTTAGTTCCTTCACGCATATCATACACTCAATTTATATTGATCTCACTTACAATGCAGAAAGAGTTGGTTGCTGCGAGATAGTCCTCCCAAGAGGCCTGGACCGATAGATGCGAGGATGACATCCTCATGCAAGCGCTGGGCACCGACGAACACCGTGGATGGACAAGGCTTAATGTCTCTTGGAAATATGGACTTCCAGAATACACCAGGTGGTATAAGAAGCGGACCGTTACAAACAAGGCAGAAAGAGATGCACGCCTGGCTGAGAGGATCCGGGAGCAGGTTAGAGCTGAACTGAGCTCAGAAATTGAAGAGAAGCTAGACCAGGCTACAGAAAGGATTAGGTAGTAGATCCGAGACGAGCAGTAGACCATCACGTGCACCGTCCAATGCAAAGGCGGAGTAGTTGTGCATCAACTGAGGCGACGGAAAATCCACCACCAGTCCTAGCCTCAATCCACCATATAATGGTAAAACTCAAGGCAAAAACGCGTAACACTCTTAACAAATCCATTTTCTACAAATTATTTAAAAATTATGTTTGGATCTATTGCAGGAACCGACTAGCAACGTGCTAAGAGTTAAGGCGATGCCCTATTTCACGGTTCCGGTGGCCGAGGGACTAGCATTCAAGCCGAACGCCAATACAAGAGTGCACAGGGCTCAACATATGGCCGGACATGCAAAAGCGCAAGTGGACATAGTGAACGCTAATTGGGTCCATCTGCTGCTGGAGCATCCACCGAACGAGATCCTAACCCTAGGAGCTGCACAAGGAAGATTTATCCAATGGCTGAAGGAGGTTATTGACATCAAATTAACTTCGATGTCAGCCCTCCATCTCCCTTAGGTGTTCCACAAGATGGCTCGATCGAGCTACAGTATGACACCGACTTTGGCGGGTCTAGCCCTGAATGGCCTGCTTGCGCTAAACCATCATCATTGGAGAAGGGCAAGAAAGCGACGTCGGAGCCATCTCTGAAAGTGCCATTTGAAGTACGGGAACACTTCATTCGCATGTTAAGGCCACCAACATCAAAGAAACAAATTTCAGACTACCGACGCACGGTCAAGAAAACAAAATTGTGAGAATTTTCCAGGGAAGAGTTCGTGAAAGACATTGTACAGAAGTATGAGAAAGAACTTCTAAAAAGTTTAGGGGTGAAGAGTTATATTGATGTGCACAATATTGTGAAGGCCCCTCGGGCAGCTAAGTTCAAGTTCGGTGCCCCTTTGACCACCCCGGAATATCGCAACGTACTTAGGAATTGCATTGAGATGAGAAGGGTAGAAGAGTGGTACCTGCAGATGGTAAAGGAGGGTAAAGAGACATTCGCCGTTTTTTATAGGAACGAGGACTTCCATCACGAGGATGGTATAATCTGGGTCCCATTTGAGGGACTATTTCAGCTATACAATTTGAGGGAACTAGACGTATCGCTATTTTAGCTATGGGCATTGTAAGCATACTTGAACCCCTCGCTATTATTTCTAAGTTGATATCCTCACAAAGTGTCTAACTTGTTTTCTTATGTAGAATGGGGACGCTTGAATGTAGAGCAACCTATAACAAAGTAAGATTCCTCAATCCAGCTTTTGTCAATTCCAATCATATTGATGATGGCCCAAGGTCCCAAAAATGGGTGCTGGACTACCTCTACAACTCCTTTGTCAAGCTTAAGGACATGAATACGATCCTTTTGCCCTACAACTTTTAGTAAGTTTGGCATTTGTTGTTGTACCTACAACTTGTGCTTGAAGGTGTTAATTGCTCTCTCCTTTTGTATGCAGCCATCACTGGATCCTTCTTGCCATCCATTTTAATGAATCTAAGATTCTCATCATGGATGGATTGAGGAAACCGCAAGAAGCTTTCCAATCCGTAATTGACATCCTAAATAAGGCACTTGTGAAATATAATAAGATGTGCCATCAAGACGATCCATGTGTCGATACATTCCTGGTTTGCTGCCACCATTGGTGCCATCGTTAGGATCAAGGCACGAGCACGTGTAGTTTCTACGTGATGAAATTTATCTGGTTTTTTCTGGAGGATCGCAACTAGCACATTTTGGATTTTGAGGTTCGCCAATTTTGTTAAGATGTAAATACACAATTTTAAATACATGTTATGTTTTCATATTCAATTCTTTCATTTGTAGAATTTAGATCTCCCAACAAGTCAGTTGCTGCCATGTGTTTTCTTCGCCCTTGATGAACAACTATGTGGATTCATCTTCCGACATGTCATCTCGCAAGATGGCGCATATCACATTACAAGAGCTCCAGATAGGCTAATGGCTTTCCTTGAGGCTGTCTTCCCTAGTGACACTTTAGACAGTCGATCGATGATAAAGACTAAGCACGTTAAATTTCATAAACGCCGCGGAGGAGGATAGGAAAAGAAGAAAGAGCGATTACATGTGTTGTCCATTGCAGATTGCAAAAATGAGAATATGTTTGGTAGCAGAGTGCACGTACATGCTCATCTGATACAACGAGGATTCATGGAGCGCTACACATGTTGGGTGAAACATGGAGAGCAAGAATCAGGTTGTGGTGCAGCTACCAAGAAGATGAAGATGAACATGACATGTTTGTACCTTCTATGTTGGGCGGTAAAATTGTTGATGTGGATCGCGATCTGCTGCAAGACATGTTACGTGACGTTGAGGACCCAGCCTACAACTAGAGAGATTTCATGAAGTTCAGCAGGTTGGTCAGTGACTCGGAGAAGCCTCTATGCGTCGGATACAAGGCAAAACACACAATATTTGTTAGCCACCTTGGAGCTAATGAAGTTGAAGGCAAGTAGTGGATGGACAGACAAGAGTTTCACACAATTTTTTGGAATTTTGAAGACCATTCTTCCTGACGAGAACAAATTGCCTGAGACGACATATGTCGGAAGACCATTCTTTCTGCAATGCTTCTCGATACAATAGAACAAAAAGTCCTGACGAAGGAAAGAAGCCAAAGCGGGGTGGTCCGGCGAAGGTTATGTGGTACCTACCTATAATTGATCATTTCAAGAGAATCTTTGCCAACCCCAAGGAAGCAGAGTTAGTACGCTGGCATGCCACAGAGAGAAGGAACGATGGTATGCTAAGACACCACGCAGATTTGATTCAATGGAGGAATATCGACCGAAGATACCCAGAATTTGCAGCCGACCCTAGAAACATGAGAGTATGTTTATGTACGGATGGCAAGAATCTTTCGGATACATGAGTAGTTCTCATAGCACTTGGCCAGTTTTGATTGCAAACTATAGCCTACCACCATGGTTGTGCTTCAAAAGAAAATACATTATGCCGTGCATGTTAATCCAAGGACCAAAACAACCCGGCAATGACATTGATGTGTTATTGGAGCCTGTTATCGATGACCTTGAGACTCTCTGAAAAGAAGGTGTGGAAACTTGGGATGTGTACGGCCAGGAGAACTTCATCCTATGCGTTCTATTGTTCTGCACCATTAATGACTATCCCGTACTTGGCAATCTTTCTAGACAATCCGTAAAAGGAAAGAAGATAGGAGATGGCTCCCTCTCCAACACGCATTTAGAAGAAAAAGAAACTTTTCAACGGTAAGAGGGAACTTCAGATTGCACCCAAGGATCTGTCCGGAGATGAGGTCCACAACATGATCAAGGACCTAACTACTGAGTTTGGGATGAAAAGAAAATGAAGTAAGGCAACGGACAAGGGTATGTGGAAGAAAAATTCTTATTTTGGTGACTTCCTTACTGGAAAGATATCGAGGTCCGTGATTGCATTGATCTGATGCACGTAGAAAAGAATGTGTGTGAGAGTTTGGTAGGGCTACTGCAGAATATTCCCTGGAAGACAAAGGACAGGTTGAACACGCGCCTTGATCTACAAGAGATGAATATTCGTTGTGAACCCCTCCCTGTAAACAGATGTAGAGACAGGCAGAGTGTACCTCCCTCCAGCTTACCACACATTGTCGAAGGATGAGAAGATCGCAATATTATCATGCCTCAGATATATCAAAGTTCCATCAGGCTATTTAGCAAGGATAAGTAAGTACGTCAAATTGGACGACCTAAAACTGGTTGAAATGAAGTCTCACGATTATCACATGCTCATCACACAAATCTTGCCAATTGCTACCGGAGGCATTGTACCACCCAAAGTCCGCCACACGATCCAACGTCTTTGTGCCTTCTTCAATGCAATCGGTTAGAACGTTATAGATCCCGAAGACCTAGATGGATTGTAGACCGATATTGTAAATACCCTCTGTCACATGGAGATGTTTCTTCCTCTGTCTTTCTTTGATATCATGACTCATCTCCCTGCTCATCTCGTGAAGCAAACAAAACTATGTGGCCCAACATTTCTAAGAGAAATGTATTCGTTCGAGCGGTATATGGGAGTTGTAAAGTCTTACGTGGGAAACAGAGCAAAACAGAGGGGAGCATGATTGAAGGTTACACGACCGAGGAGATTATTCAGTTTTGCGTTGATTATATGGCCGAGGTCGATCCTATCGGAGTACCAGCATCTCATCACGAAGGAAGGTTGTCAGGCACTCGCACATTAGGGAGGAAAGGAGTTGTGCCTGATCGAGCCTCCTATTTGCATGCTCGTTTCACAGTGCTCCAACATATGGCAGAAGTTGTCCCATACTTTGAGGAGCATTTAGAAAAAATCTGACAGGAGAACTTGGGGCGATCGGATATGTGGATTAACAAAGAACATAACTCCCGGTTCAACGATTGGTTCCAGAAGCGCATTACAATGTCGCCGGATGATTCAAATGAGACAGTATGGTTGTTGCCGATGGAACCGTGTTGGGAGATAGACACATGGCAATGATACGATATTAATGGTTACACGTTTTACACCGTACAACTAGATGACAAGCACAGTGCAAAACAACGGAGTTCGTATAGATGCATTCCAGGATCAAGTTCAGTCCAACACATACTACGACCGCATTGAACAGATCTGGGAGCTAAACTATGTGAGATTCAAAGTCCCTTTGTTTTCATGCCGTTGGGTGAATATACACACTGGTGTCAAAGTACACAAGGAAGGTTTCATTTTAACGATCAATCCAAGGTTGGATACGCCGATGAAACATTCGTGCTTGCGAAACAGGTCGAGCAGATATTCTACATAAAACACCTTGCAAACAAGAAGATGCACATCGTCAGGGATGGCAAGCGCCGAATAGTCAGGGTTGACAACATCGTCAACAAAGAAGAATACAACCAGAATCTACAAGGTCTAGTGAATTAAATAAATTGTTGAACTTTATTAAATTATTTAGTGAATTATTTGGTGAAATAAATAATTAATTTATATACATATAAAATTAATTTATAAAAATTAAATGGAAAAATTATAATCGTGACAGGCCTTAAGTTAATCCCGTAACGAATGTCAGTACCAATCGGACATGATCTTTAAGCCCGTCATGGATGACCTCATCGGTGACGGGCCTTGATTAGATCCCGATAGAGATGATGTCAATACTAACCGGGCTTGATCTTTAAGCCCATCACGAATACCTCACCGGTGATGGGCCTTAATTACATCCCGATAGAGATGATGTCAATACTAATCGGGTTTGATGTTTAAGCCCGTCACCGATGACCTCATCTGTGATGGGCCTTAATTATGCCATTTACATATAGAGTTTTTCCTAGAGTGTCGATTCAGGCATCATCTGTGATGGGCGTTAGTTTAAGCCCGATAGAGAGGATTGCGTCTGTACCAGGCATAAACTTAAGCCCTCACGGATGTGCTTCGAAATCTTATAGAGCACGACGATTTGAAATTTTTCTAAGTCTTCACTCGATGTATCTTGAGCAAAAGCCTAGCGCCCGTCCCTCGCACCGGTGGCTGTCCCTCGCGACCGCCACCATCACTCGTGCCCGAGCCCATCGCCGTCCCTCGCGCCCAAGCCCATCACCGTCCCTCGCACCCGAGCCCGTGCGTCATCGTCCCCGAGCCCACACGCCGTCGTCCCTGAGCCCGAGCGTCGTCATCCCCGAGCCCAAGTGTCGTCGCCGCTTGAGGCATCACCACCGTCGTCCCTCACGCCCGAGCCCGAGCATCGTCGTCCGGAGCCCACACACGCTTGTCCCCGAGCCCGAGTGTCATCGTCCTAGAGACCGAGCGCCACCGTCGTCTAAGGTGTCACCACCGTCGCCTCCGCCCTCCTCGCCGCCACGCCCAAGTAAGTCCACCGAGCGCCGCACTACTATGTAGGTTTTGGCTTAGAACTAGGGCTTTAAACATGATGATATTGGTGTATAGATGCAATGCGGACATGAAGTTATATTGGTTCTTTTATGGATGCACATGCAGAGATAAAAGTTGTATAGATGGACATACAGAGATGAAGTTGTATTGATGTTAGTTGGTGACCGGCCTATAATGTTAGTTGTATTTATCTTAGTTGGTGTATAGACGGTGTATAGATTGTTGGAACCGTTATATTGGTGTCTAGATGCACAAGCCTATAAAAATGTATTATCCGTAATTTTTCGCGTGAACAATGAAAAAAAGATATTTATTCAAGTTGGTTGAAAATATAATTATTCAAGAAGAAATTCACAGATTCATTCTCCTTCCTTTCAAATTTATAGTAAAAGATTTATTCTCCTCCCTTTCTCCTTCCTTTCAAAAATAAATTCAAAAAGTTTGAGAATTTTGGTTTAATTATTTTTCTCATTTATTTCCAATCCCTCTTCTTCTTGATTTAATTATTTTTTAATTTTTTTGATTTTGTAAGCTATTTAGACGATGTCTCAACACGACGAACCAATGTCGACGACAACTAGTGTGTCGACAAGGACATGGGCCCCTAGGAGCGAAAGTGGTTGACCTCCTAGGAAAGTCGTCCACACCCAAGAATGTGTGCAAGAAGTATAGGTCGATATGCGGGATAATAGGGAGGCAGAACTTCAGCATCTTGGTTGATCACATCCGGACGTGTTGAACGTCGAGAAGGAAACCGCTTGGCTGAAGTTCAAGGATAGCTTTGACTATCCCCGCCGATGAGGACAAAGCTAAAACAGATAGCCTTCAAGACGATTGGACACACTTGGAAGAACTTTAAGTCTAAGATGGTCAGCCAGTATGTCCTCAACCCCAGCGGAGGGCATCCTTTCGGGTACTACCCCTTCATCACGCAAGCCATGTGGGAGGAGTTCTTCGAGAAGAAATCAACCGACGAATCCCGAGCCAAACCAAAGCTTATCGGGCACTCTAGGCTAAGAACTTGCACCCGCATCGGCTGGGCACTGGAGGATATGCTGGGAAGGTCGAGCAATGACAGAAATAGGATGAAGTGGCAGAGGCATCAAACGTGCCGCCGCCATTTGCCGATATCCCGCACCCAAGGGTAAGGAGCTAGGCAAGGGCAAGGGCTATGAAGAACAACGATGGAACAATTATCTTGCCAAATGCCAAAGACCAGCAAGTATATGAAAATATTGTAAGTGTCTCAGCTTAATATGTTTATTTTCTTTACATAGATCGTACTCTCAATTTATACCGATCTTACTTGTACTGCAGAAAGAGTTGGTTGCCGTTTGCGATAGCAAACTACGCAACGGCAGTGAGGATGGCGACGCTATGGTTTGAAGCAAGGTGGAGCCAGAGGAAGGTTGGGGGTGCTTAAGAGGACTAGGGTTCCTAGGCGATGGGGAAGCGTAAGGAAGAGGAGAAGTCGGGCGGCAGAGGAGTTTATAAAGGGGCATGATGGGAAGGCTAACAGCACAATCTCGGAGGACGTGTAACCCCGTTAACGGCGTACGTGGAGCGCCCAAGGCGTTCTCAACCCTTCATCTCCCCATGGTCCATGTCGCCCGGACACCTAATATGTATCGTTCGTCTTTCAAGGAGGATAACGGCGCCTTCTGCGTGCCTGTTGTGACTCCCGAAGAGATCACCGGGGACAGTCCCTCTTCTCACCCTAGCCGTCAGCCACGTCTAATATAATGAGAAAAGTAGGAGTGGGAACATGACTAGTCGTTGAAAGCGCCCCGATTCTCATGGTTTTGCAACGAGACGTAGCAGGCCTCCTGTTCACAATTGACAAGTGGGACCCCCGCTCACGGAGAATACCTCGCGACTAAGTAACCGACTGGTGACCAGGTTCAGGGAATTCCTCCTTTGACTATGCTAAATCATCGTTGACCCCCGGGTCGGAACCCTGACGCCTTGAGGAAAAGGGCTTCCCAGCAAGCCCTCAGTCGGGATCGAGGCCACGAATGCCCTTCGAGCAATGGTCTCGATCTTGACTCCATAACTCAAAGATAATGGATTCTTCCGAGCTAGTCCCCGGTCGAGGTTGGGATTACCATGCGCCCCCGGACAGTAGTCCCGACCCTAGCCTTGACCACCATCACCCCAGGGCGGTGGTTGCAACGACTTGAGTGTGGGCTTCTGACCTAGCCCACAAGTGGGGTCAAGGGTACTATACGCCCTCGGGCAATAGCTTTGACCGAAACCCCGATTCCCATTGCCTCCGGGCGATGGCCTTGTCGACTCAGGGCAGGCTTCCAAGCTAGCCCTCGGTTGAGGTCGGGACTACCGTGTGCCCTCGGGCTGTAGTCTCGACCATAACCATATTCTTCACCGTCCCATGGGTGGTGACTTTGACGACTCGAGTGTGGGCTTCCGAGCTAGTCCACAAGTGAGGTCGGGGCTACCTCGTGCCCAGGGCCTGTAACTGTAACGCCCTAAAAATCGGAGAATTTAAAAACCGGAAATTAAAAATCAAAACATACAAAAACTTTTGCTTGTTGCCTTTTGCTCGTGTTTATTGCGTCTTATTATCCAGCTTGGTTGCATGAATTTTGTTGTGAACGATTCATCTCGAGGTTTGTGAAAACCGAATGATTTGGATTTCCGTTGGAAGGAGAAGTCTCAAAGTCTAAGGTTAGGAATTTTTAAATAAAACCAAAGGGATGCGGATTCATGAAGATATGTGTTTGAAAAATAAAACATTAATTGGTGAGTACGGAATATTAATAAGGAAATATAATAGACAATAAAATATTTTAAGGGATTTATATATAAAATCTAGAAAATTATTTGAAATTAAAAAAATAGTGATTTATGAATTTAGGAAAAAGGGATTTAATTAAATATGGAGATATATATTTTGAAATAAATAATGGTGGTGAAAAGTTTGAAAATATATATTTTATTAATTTTGGGAATACAAGATTTTCATTAGGAATTTTTAGAGTGAAGAAAAATTGGAATTGGAAAATGGAATTGAAAATCGGAAAAATCGAAAATGCACTCTTCATTAGGTCACAAGTGTTCGACGCCGTACGGCCCGGCCTCGCGCCCGCCGCGCATTGCCCGTCGTACCGCGCCGCGCCGCGCCCCGGCTCGGCTCGCCCGCACGCGTCGCCGCCGCCGCGCCGCCCGCCCGCGCCCGCGCCGTCGCCGCCACGCGTTTGCCCGTCGTACAGACCCGCGCCTCGCCGCACCGCGCGTTGCCGCCCGCACCGCCGCGCGCCGCGCGCGGCGCCACCCACGCTAACGCACAGTCCTGCTCGCGTCACCCACATCGCCTCACGTCGTCCGTGCGCGCGCACGCCGCCCGGCCCTGCCCCGGACACCGCCGCATGGCGTTCGCCGTCACCGCCGCCGCGTCGGCCCCCTTCCCTCTTTCTCCCTCTCTCGGCCGCGGCTATAAATAGGGGCAAAATCCTCCCCATTTTTCCCCACCTCGCCACCTCTAACTCTCCCCCGGCCTCGTTTCTTTCCCCTACCCGAGCGCCGCCGCAAGCCGCCGCAGCGAGCCGCCGAGCGCCGGAGCTCCACCGCCCTTCCCGAGCGTCGCCGTCGCTGGTAAGCCCGAGCCGCCACCCCTTCCCCTCGCTTGCGCCAGTCGCCGGCCGCAACAGAAAGAGAAGAGAGAGAGAGAGATCCGGTCGAGCAGGTGGCGGATCGATGAATAGTAAACAGAAAAAGGAAAAGAAAAGAAAAGAAAAAGAAAAGGGAAAAGAAAAATAGAAAAAATTAGGAAAAATTTTGGAAAAATAGGAAAAATGTTTTGAAAAGATTTGGGAAAGTATTTGGGCAAAAATATATTGTTTTCTTGTATATTTTTATGGAGCAAATTCGGAAAGTCGAAATCGGACTTTTAAGGGATTTCGTTTCTCGTCGTTATAATCCGGATTTTGTTTAATTCTTTCTCGCCATTTAAATATGTTTCTCTTTTGTGCTCGAACCATCAAAACCTCGAATACAAAAACCCCTCCGTCAATATTTCTAAATCTATTTTCTCAAATAGCTATGATCGTCGTTTTGCGAAAACCCTAGGGCAACAACTTGATTTCAAACTCGGATTTTACCCTAGCAACCCTCGTCCGAACTTGAGTAGAATTCTAGACTAACGTTTGGAGTCGTTTTCATGGTTTGTATGGTTCATTTTGATCTCTCGGTATTTTATTGAATTTTGATTGAATTCAATTGATCTTTCGCACATACGGATAGCAACCGAGGAAGCAAGCACCGACTACGTAGAAGACCCCGGCGAACAAGTGTGCGAGCAAGGCAAGTCAACACATCCCTATGAACATATTGATCCTACTTTACGAAATGATATTGTTTTCATTTACAAATTGCATGCTATACACAAAGGAGTGCCTATACTTGATGTACCCTGCCTTGATATTGAATACCCTTAGAAATATTCTTTGTAACATTCGATGTGATATAACCGGAGGATATCTTTGGTAAAATGCTTAACCACGCTTATACTAGATTCCTGCATACTCTTGATTTTACAAATAAGCCTTGGGCTTGGGCAACTATCTTTGGGGAGATAGTTGAGACACGGCAAGTGGAGAAATGAGCGCCACGTGGCCTCGATCATGTTGAAAATAGTTTTGATGGAAAAATGAAAACACAAACCAATGTTTTCAGACTGGGACGGATGGATCGATTTAGGTGGTTTTCTGGGAAAGGCTAGTACCGTCCCTGGTCAGTTAAGGACCGAGCCGTGAGACTACAACTTAGAACGAGCCAGTACAACCGTACTTCTCGAATGGGTATAAACCTAGCGGAGTAGATAGCCGAGCGGAGGTAGTATCCTTGCATAGTGGTTCAGTTGTAAGTGTTGAGTAGGGACCTACCAAGGGTAGTGTGCCCATGATTGTGATGAGATGAAAGGACTTTATGTGAATAGTAACCTGAACCTATTGATGTCTTAAAGATAAACTGAAGTTTCTCTCTTATGTTGGGAACGCCAGAAATCCTCTTACTGCTAGGAAATGACGGCTAGAGTGCATGAGGACTTAAGTTCATGGAGCGGGTACTGCCAAAGTGAGGTTATTGAAAGGCTTTGCCGTGACCGTCCCATATAGAGGGACGTAAGCTCATTCAATGAGTAGTTGCGGAGTACGGGTAAAGTGTACATCCACTGCAGTGTGAGTCAATCAATCTATTCGAATAGCCGTGCTCGCGGTTAATGAGAGACGTGACAAGTTTCTCCCGTGGCTAGACTCTTAATCTTTAAACTGACGGAAATCGCGATTGCATAATGATTTTTGTGTTGGTGGACTTAACTTCTCAACCTGCGCGAAGGGATAGACTCCCCGGAAAAACCATGATGAACCAGAGATGGGAAACCATACTTGGTATCACGATGGATGGCAGACAGAACCGTCACCGATTTAATATACTCTGAAACTAAAACTTGACTGGCTAGATGTTAGGTTTGTGAAATGATTTGTGAAAATTGGCTTTGTGCAAATAAACCTTAGCCTTCCTTTGCTATGGTGCCTAAGGTACCCAGATGCACCCACCTACCGGATTAGGAGACATGGCACCGAAGGGTACCCGGTATGGGAAGCCGCGGTTTCAGTTGAGGCCCGCATAGGGTGCGAGACACCCTATTGCTTCCACACTCGTTACCACAGAGATCTAGTAGAAGCAGCTCTTCAGGACGCAGCCCGCGAAGCATTCCTCCGCCTCAACGCCATTCACCGTGCTGAGCTAACCATGACTGAGTTTGTACACCATCCCTACCGGGAGGAAGGCAACCCAGTCTGCACCGTGGAGGCCACCCCTGCTGCTATAATCCTATGGTCACCCGTGTATCCCGCTGGGCAGAAACAGCGGATGACTGCTATGAAGAGGCATTGCTTGAGATCGACGACCAGCAGCGACACTTCAATGATCTGGTCGAGGAACACCAAAACTGTGGGGATCATATCAACTTGCTACAGACCCAGCTGCAGGCTAACGGTGCCCAGTACGAGCAGCTCTCTGACCGTTATGTGGCCTGTGGAGAAGCCTTGGTTGAGTTGGAAGAACAGCTCAGGAAGAGCAAGCAACAGGTCGGCCAGCTCGAAGAGCAACTTCGCTCCAACCCTGTCCCTGCTTCCACTGAAGTTGCACCAACACCCCCTGCCCCTGTGCCCGACCACTACTACCTCATGACTCCAGCATGCTTGAACATTTTTCAAGCCATGATGGAGCAAGCCTTCATGTTGAGCACAGAGTCAGGACCATACCTGATAGACCCCACTGCTGCTACCTCAATGGAACCCACCTCAAACTCGGGAGAGGAGAACCCCATCCAGATCAACACTGACTCCGAGTCCGAGATAGAACCTAGGGAGATCAAGTGGGAGTTCAGTGATACTGATCCATCAGAGGAGGAAGCTCCTACTCGTCACATGACTCTCATCGGAGGTCCTAGCACCCTCAGGACTGCCCGGAAGAGTACCAGGCCGCCAAGCAGGAAGGTCAGACGTGACTCTGAGGCCACTACCTTTGAGCCATGGGGACTTCAATTTGCTTCTGTCAAGGATCACCCCCTGCCAGCACTTGGATCATGCGGATGGCTGGATGACTAGTTGGACTTCAGCAGCAGCCCTGGTCTTGCTTTGGATGGAGTTAAGACAGCAATGACCAAGCCCCCTACCCTCTTATGTATGAGACCTTAGAACGATGTTGGTAATGTTGTATTGTGTCGTATGGACTATACGAGTCCAATGTATCCCACTGATGTAACATTTAAGAACTGATAATGAAGTTCTATGTTATGTCCTAAATGAGTTTATTCCACCAAGCTTGCCTTGAAAGATCACTTCAAACAACTCAAAGAAAATTCCCTAGTATTGCAACGTTAGCAAAGCGAGTCTCTTACCTTATCCCCATTGTTCAGATGGCGCATCGTCGCAGAGTCCCAGCAGCTCCCGAGAACCCGCCAGAGCCTACCCCTTCCACCTTAGCAGAAGTCATGGCTTTGCAAACGCAGTTGCTGCAGGCTATCGCCAATAACCAAGGACAACGCGAAGGATCAAACCTCGGCGAATCTATGAGGGCAAAACCGCCAACATTCTCCTCGGCAATTGAACCATTGGACGCCGAAGATTGGCTAAGGGTAATGGAAAAGAAGCTCACTCGTCCGAGTTCGGGAGGCCGACAGAGTCGTCTTCGCCACCAATCAGCTAGAAGGACCCGCGAGTGATTGGTGGGACAGCTACAAGGAAACACGGGCTGAAGATGCCGGTGAACCCACATGGGACGAGTTCACGGCTGCCTTCCATGAAAACTTTGTACCTGCTGCAGTTATGAGAATGAAGAAGAATGAGGTCCGTAGATTGCGTCAAGGCAACATTACGGTACAAGAGTACCTTAACAAGTTTACCCGACTTGCCCGTTACGCCACAAGCGATCCAGCGAGACGAAGAGGAAAAGATGGACAAGTTTATTGATGGACCGAACGACGAGTTAAGAGGATCGATGATCGGTCAAGACCACGCTAGCTTTGAGCCTCATTAACAAGGTCGTAAGGCTTGAGCATGACCAAAGGACGGTTAAAAACAACCGGAAGAGGAGACTTGCTCTAGCCCGCCCGATTCAAGGAACGACCCAGCGACCTAAAGGAGCAACCCCGTCAGGTTGGAAGCCAACCATTGCAGCAACCCATTGCCCTGCCGCACCTGGCAATATCAGCAGGCAACCTGCAACCCCGTCTCGCACTCCAACACCTACCTTGGCAGCCCCAGGAGCCAGGAATGTCAATTGCTTCAATTGCGGAGAGCTTGGGCATTATGCCAATAGCTGCCCTAAGCCGCGCAACACCCCCAACCGCACCGGAGCCAATGCTTTTGCAGTACGAGGAACCCCTGCTCCAGTACTTGGACGCAGTCTGTTCAGAACACCCTAACCTAAGGAAGCTGCGACCGGATTCCGCCGTGGTCAAGTCAACCATGTGTGTGCTGAAGATGCCCGGGAGGACCAAAGCGTGCTAATGGGTATGTTTTCTATCCATTCTGCACCGGTTAAAGTTTTGTTTGATTCTGGAGCTTCGCATTCATTTATATCGTCGAGGATAAGCAAAGAGCACAATTTGCACCGAGTAGACCTTAAGAAACCCATGGTAGTACACTCACCCGGGTGAGACGTGACCATACCCCATGCGTGCATCAATGTGCCCATTCGGATCAAGGACGTGGTATTCCTGTCCAACCTTATGGTTTTGCTGCCCCAAACCTTGGACGTTATCCTAGGAATGGATTTGTTAACCAAGAACCAAGGAGTACTAGACTGTGGACGAAGAGAAGTTACCCTATCTACCCCATGGGGATCATCGATATCAGTAACCATGGATCAAGACCCTATGCTCTGTGACCAAGCTACGGGAATATTCACCATGCTACCCATAGATGGAATGCCAATAATCCAGGACTACCCGGATGTATTTCCTGAAGAATTACCCGGAATGCCCCCAGACTAAGACATAGAGTTCATTATTGACCTCATGCCTGGTACCACCCCCATAGCTAAGAGACCCTACCGGATGCCGGTGAACGAATTGGAGGAACTTAAGAAGCAGATAAGGGAACTGCAAGAGAAAGGCTTCATACGCCCTAGTTCTTCATCGTGAGGAGCCCCAGTGTTGTTTGTTAAGAAAAAGGACGGAAGCATGAGAATGTGCATAGACTATCGATCATTGAACGAGGTTACCATTAAGAACAAGTACCTATTACCTCGGATAGACGACCTGTTCGATCAACTCAAGGGAGCTCGAGTGTTCTCAACTATCGATCTTTGATCTGGATAGCATCAACTGAAGATTAGGACTGAGGATATACCCAAGACTGCGTTCTCTACACGCTACGCCCGTATGAGTTCACGTAATGTCGTTTGGATGATCAATGCCCCGACCTATTTTATGAACCTCATGAACAAAGTATTTATGGAATATTTGAACAAGTTTGTGGTAGTGTTCATTGATGATATCCTCATCTACTCCAAGGATGATGAAGAACACGCAGAACACCTGCGCTTGGTACTAGAGAAGCTGAGGGAGCATTGCTATACGCCAAATTCAGCAAGTGTGAATTTTGGCTTAAGGAACTAGCTTTTCTGGGACACGTTATCTCAGCAGAAGGTGTAGTAGTAGACCCCGCCAAGGTCGAAGCCGTTACCAAATGGAAAGCACCCGTCGGTAACGAGGTTAGAAGTTTCTTGGGATTGGCTAGATATTACCAACGTTTTATAGAAGGATTCTCAATGATAGCCCGACCCCTAACCCAACTATTGAAGAAGGAAAAGAAGTATGAATGGACCGAGCGTGTCAACGTGCATTTGACCGGCTCAAAGAAAAGTTAACCACCGCTCCGATCTTAGTCCTACCGGACAATCGGAAAGACTTTGTTATATATTGCGATGCATCTCGACAAGGATTAGGAGGTGTGTTGATGCAAGAAGGAAAGGTTGTGGCTTATGCCTCAAGACAACTGCGACCTCATGAGGAGAACTATCCCACCCATGACTTAGGATTGGCCGCAGTAGTGCATGCCCTGAAGATTTGGAGGCACTACCTGATTGGAAACCATTGCGACATTTATACGGACCATAAGAGCTTGAAGTATTGCTTTACCCAAACAGATCTTAACCTACGCCAGAGAAGATGGCTAGAACTGATCAAGGATTATGACCTAGGAATCCATTACCACCCTGACAAGGCCAATGTCGTGGCAGACGCTTTGAGCCGTAAAGCCCAGTGCAACCAACTGAGAATAGAATATATGGCCAATGAGCTTCAAGAAGAGATAGCTCGGCTTAATTTGCGCTGATTCCTCAAGGACAACGAGTTCGCGAGATAACAACCTCTCCTACGAAGTCAAATTAAAGAAGCCCAGCAGGATTGTGAGGAAGTCCGGCTAATCAAGGAACGCTTGGCCGAAGGACTAGCCAAGGAATTCACAGCCGACAACGCTGGAACCCTATGGTATCGAAAAAGGATTTACGTACCCGAGAAAGGCGGAATAAGGAAGCTAATCTTGAAGGAAGCCCATGAGTCAGCATACTCGCTACACCCGGGCAGCACCAAAATGTACCAAGATTTGAAAACGGAATACTGGTGGCCCAACATGAAGAGAGACGTAGCGGAGTATGTGGCCGTATGCGATGTATGCCAACGAGTTAAGGCCGAGCATCGGCGACCGGCCAGGATTGCCGCAACCGCTCAAAATCCCCGAGTGGAAATGGGATGAGGTAGGCATGGACTTTATAGTAGGACTACCCAAAACTGCTGTCGGATATGATTCCATTTGGGTGATCGTGGATAGATTGACCAAGACTGCCCGATTTATCCTGGTCAAGACTCGGTATAGCAGCGCCAAGTTGGCCGAGCTGTACATGTCCAGAATCGTGTGCCTACATGGAGTACCCACAAGGATAGTGTCAGACCGTGGCACTCAGTTCACATCTCACTTCTGGGATAAGTTTCACGAGACGATAGGAACTCACCTCGCCTTCAGTACTGCCTATTACCCTCAGACAGATGGACAAACAGAAAGGACGAACCAAGTCCTGGAGGACATGCTAAGAGCCTGTGCGTTGGATTTTACTAAAGACTGGGAGAAATGTCTGCCCTACGCAGAGTTCTCCTATAACAACAGCAACCAGGCTAGTCTAAGGATGTCACCGAACAAGGCCCTATTTGGACGAAGATGCCGCACTCCGTTGATGTGGTCAGAGACCGGCGAACGAACCATATTTTGACCAGACATCATTAGGGAGGCCGAAGAGAAAGTTCGATTGATAAGGGATCGGCTTAAGGTAACCCAATCTCGGCAAAAGAGCTATGCCGACACTCGCCGAAGAGAGTTGGAATTCAAAGTAGGTGACTTTGTGTATCTAAAAGTCTCGCCACTAAGAGGAACCAAGAGGTTCAAGGTTGAAGGTAAACTAGCACCAAGATATGTAGGACCCTTCCCTGTAAGCGCCAGAAGAGGCGAAGTGGCTTATCAACTGAACCTGCCGGAAAATCTTTCCGATGTACACCCTGTCTTTCACGTGTCACAACTGAAGAAGTGCTTGCGAGTGCCGGAAGAACAAATCCCCTCGAAAGACGTTCATATCAGTGAAGACCTCACATACCCCGAATACCCTGTAAAGATTTTGGACGAAGCTGAAAAGAAGACTAGGACCAAAACATGACGAATGTACAAGGTGCAATGGAGCAATCACACGGAAGATGAAGCCACTTGGGAAAAAGAATACTTTTTGAAGATCGAGTACCCAAACCTATTCCGCTAGCGGTAAGAAATCTCGGGGACGAGATTTATTGTTAGGGGTAGGTTTGTAACGCCCTAAAAATCGGAGAATTTAAAAACCGGAAATTAAAAATCAGAACTTACAAAAACTTTTGCTTGTTGCCTTTTGCTCGTGTTTATTGCTTCTTATTTGTTAGCTTGGTTGCATGAATTTTGTTGTGACCGATTTGGATTTCCGTTGGATTTCCTTCATGAAGATATGTGTTTGAAAAATAAAACATTAATTGGTGAGTATGGAATATTAATTAGGAAATACAATAGACAATAAAATATTTTAAGGGATTTATATAAAATCTAGAAAATTATTTGAAATTAAAAAATAGTTATTTATGAATTTAGGAAAAAGGGATTTAATTAAATATGGAGATATATATTTTGAAATAAATAATCGTGGTGAAAAGTTTGAAAATATATATTTTTATTAATTTTGGGAATACTATATTTTTATTAGGTATTTTTAGTGTGAACAAAAAATTGGAATTGGAAAATGGAATTGAAAATCGGAAAAATCAGAAAATGCACTCTTCATTAGGTCACAAGTGTTCGACGCCGTACCGGCCCCGGCCTCGCACCCGCCGTACCACGCCTGCGCCACGCGCTGCGTGCACACGCTCGCGTCCGCACTGCCCCGGCTCGCCCGCACGCACCGCCCATGCCGCGGCCGGCCTCGCCGCGCCTCGCGCCGTCGCCGCCACGCATTTGCCCGCCGTACGGACCCCGCGCCCTTGCCGCGCCGCGTTGCCGCCCGCACCGCCGCGCGTCGTGCCGTGTCACCCACGCCGACGCACACCCCGCTCGCGTCCACCCACGGCACCGCATGTTTGTCCGTGCGCGCGCGCGGCGCCCGGCGCCGCCCCGAACACTGCCGCGTGGTGTTCCGCCGTACCGCCGCCGCGCCGGGCCCCCTTCCCCTCTTTCTCCCCTCTCTCGGCCGCGGCTATAAATAGGGCAAAATCCTCCCGTTTTTCCCCACCTCGCCGCCTCTAACTCTCCCCGGTCGGTTTCTTTCCCCACCCGAGCGCCGCCGCAAGCCGCCGCCGTGAGCCGCCGTGCGCCGGGCTCCACCGCCCTTCCCGAGCGTCGCCGTCGCCGGTAAGCCCGAGCCGCCATCCCTTCCCCTCACTTGTGCCGGCCGCCGGCACTGCAATGAAAGAGAGAGAGAGAGAGATCCGGTCGAGCAGGTGGTGGATCGATGAATAGTACACGAAAAAAGAAAAGAAAAGAAAAGAAAAAGAAAAGGGAAAAGAAAAATAGAAAAATAGGAAAAATTTTGGAAAAATAGGAAAAATGTTTTGAAAAGATTTGGGAAAGTATTTGGGCAAAAATATATGTTTTTCTTGTATATTTTTCTCAAAGCAAATTCGGAAAGTCAAAATCGAACTTTTCGGGATTTCGTTTCGTGTCGTTTTAATCCAGATTTTGTTTAATTCTTTCTCGCCATTTAAATATGTTTCTCTTTTGTGCTCAAACCATCAAAACCTCGAATACAAAAACCCCTCCGTTAATATTTCTAAATCTATTTTCTCAAATAGCTACAATCGTCGTTTTGCGAAAACCCTAGGGCAACAACTTGATTTCAAACTCGAATTTTACCCTACAACCCTCGTCCGAAATCGAGTAGAATTCTAGGCTAAACATTTGGAGTCGTTTCCATGGTTTTTATGGTTCTTGTCGATCTCTCGGTATTTTATTGTATTCGATTGAATTCAATTGATCTTTCGCACGTACGGATAGCAACCGTGGAAGCGAGCACCGACTACATTGAAGACCCCGGCCAAAGAGTGTGCGAGCAAGGCAAGTCAACACATCCCTTTGAACATATTGATCCTACTTTACGAAATGATATTGTTTTCAATTACAAATTGCATGCTATACACAAATGAGTACCTATACTTGATGTACCCTGCCTTGATATTGAATACCCTTAGAAATATTCTTTGTAACCTTCGATGTGACACAACCGGAGGATATCTTTGGTAAAATGCTTAGCCACGCTTATACTAGATTCCTGCATACTCATGATTTTACAAACAAGCCTTGGGCTTGGGCAACTATCTTTGGGAAGATAGTTGAGACACGGCAAGTGGAGACATGAGCGCCATGTTGCCTCGATCATGTTGAAAATAGTTTTGATGTTAAAATGGAAACACAAACCAATGTTTTCAGACTGGGACAGATCGATGGATTTGGGTGGTTTTCCGGGAAAGGCTAGTACTGTCCCTGGTCAGTTAAGGACCGAGCCATGAGACTACAACTTAGAATGAGCCAGTACAACCGTACTTCTCGAATGGGTATAGACCTACCGGAGTAGATAGCTGAGCGGAGGCAGTATCCCTGCATGGTGGTTCAGGTGTAAGTGTTGAGTAGGGACCTACCAAGGGTAGTGTGCCCATGATTGTGATGAGATGAATGGCCTTTATGTGAATAGTAACCTAAACCTATTGATGTCTTAAAGATAAAGTGAAGTTTCTCTCTTACCTCGGGAACGCCAGAACTCCTCTCACTGCTAGAAAATGACGGCTAGAGTGCATGAGGGCTTAAGTTCATGGAGCGGGTACTACCAAAGTGAAGTTATCGAAAGGCTTTGCCGTGACCGTCCCATATAGCGGGACGTAAGGTCATTCAATGAGTAGTTGTGGAGTACGGGTAAAGTGTACATCCACTGCAGTGTGAGTCAATCAATCTATTCGAATAGCCGTGCTCGCGGTTAATGAGCGACATGACAAGTTTCTCCCGTGGCTAGACTCTTAAACTTTAAACTGATGGGAATTGGGATTGCATAATGATTTTTTTGCTGGTGGACTTAACTTCTCAACCTGCGAGAAGGGATAGACTCCCCGGAAAAACCATGACGAACCGGAGACGGGAAACCATCCTTGGTATCACGATGGATGGCAGACAGAACCGTCACCGATTTAATATACTCTGCAACTAAAACTTGACTGGCTAGATGTTAGGTTTGTGAAATGATTTGTGAAAATTAGCTTTGTGCAAATAAACCTTAGCCTCCCTTTGAATGGCCCTATCATGTGCATCATTCCGTGATGGCTTGCGGAGTAAGTTGGGTACTCACCCTTGCTATACGCACAAACTTCGGATGGAGGAAACGAAGAACCGGACGACTCCTATGCTTACTACCAGGAGGAATGAAGACAATGAAGCGCGCTAGGTCTTAGTCCCCAATCGTTGCCTGTGGCAATCGACATGCCGCTGCTTTCCATCTGCTTGTCTCATCTAAACTCTGCTTTTAGTCGATTTCGGACCCATAGGTCCTATATGTATCGGATATTGCCTTCGGGCCTATTATTGTAATAAGTCGTTGTAAGACTATTCGTGCACTTTGCACCTGGTAATTCAGAACTGTATTCGTGGGTACCAAACTACTCGATCCAGGGATATGGTACTATGAACACGAATGATTCCCGTTCCCAAAAACGGGGTCGACAGTAACCCCGAAGACCTCATCCATCCTGACTGCCATTGGGCAGTGAACTCTCTGACTCGGGGGCTGAAGGCTGAGTTGCCTCTCCCCCAGTCGAAACAGGGGCTGCCAAACGCTTCTAGGCGGTAGACCTGTTCATCTCGGCTAAAGTCCTCTTGGTGGTCCTCGAGCATCGCTTAGATCATTGGGAGGTTGGTAAAATGCTCATGGTGATTTGACCCTAGGCTCAGATGTGCCATCCGACCCTAGGCTCGGGGGCTACACCTGCCAGGTGCACCTAGGCGGTGCACTAGCAGATCATCGACTCATAAGAACTGCTAGGGATCGACACCTTGGAAGAAAACTTGACCCTAAGGCCGAATGTTCCATTCGCCCTTAGGCTTGGGGGCTACACCTGGCAGGTGCACCTAGGCGGTGCACCTACCAAAATCTTGGCTCGAAGCTCCAAGGATTATGAGAAGACATTACTCCGAAGGAACTCTGACCCTAAGGATGGATGTTTGCTCCCTCCTTAGGCTCGGGGCTGCTATGGGAGGTGTCACACCGGGGTGCCTCAAAACCTTGGATCGAACCTCAACAGAAGTCAGACCGAGTGTCCTCGGTATGTGACTGATAGCCTGACCCCCCTCGGGGAGTCGGGAATGCCCGGCCTTCCCGAGTCCGACCTCGGCCCCTTCTCTTGACTCGACTCGACGCCCGACCTCGAGCATCCTTGGGAGCAATCTTGGCGAGGCAAGGAGGAATAGAGAGGAGACAACCCATCGGCGTTTGACACCACTCGGCGACACCGGAGCAGGGTCCCGGGCTGGTAGGAGCACAAGATACTCGTGGTGTACAAGACCTAGCAGACCAGCATGTACTTTATCGATATTCTTTGTACCCCACTGTTAGTCTCTCTTAGTCCTAGCTTTCTTGGCCCCCAAGTTTATCTTCCTGCCCCCTTGAGGTATAAAAGGGAGGGCAGGGGAGGGGGCTAAGGGAGAGGCTGTCTAGATTCCCTCTCAAGCTTGTAACTCTTCTTCATCATCCACCAGTGAGAAAGAACACCACACGCTGGATGTAGGCCCATTATCCTTCGGGAGGGCTGAACCAGTATAAACCCTCGTGTCTCGTTTCTTGGCTCATCCTAGGATTTGAGTCAACCATAGGATCTATCGGAGGACAACTTCCCTACCAAACTCTCTTCTACCTCCTCGGGGACAACCCTTGGAGGACTGCCGACCCACCCGTCGACAAAGGAGGACGGCATGGAACTTTCTAGAGGGCACCAGCATCGGCTATGAATCCAATCATCAAGCCATGCCTCTTGTTAATCCTCACAACCCAATACGATATAAAAAATGTCACCCCCACCACCACCGCATTCTCTTTGTTTCCTCCTTGCCACCCTAACTCGCGATGAGTTTCTCTGCTGAGTGTGGTCGATGAAGTCTTCGATCATGGGGTCCGCCTTGGATCTCACCAGCAGGATGGACTTCGACAAAGGCTTGGAGTTCTAGGAACAAGTTCGTCACCCTTTCAGGTCACCAGTGCATCACCCTTCGGCTTCTGTTTCGTGTTCTTTCTTCATACTGGTCACTTTTCATCGCCATCTCTTTCGTCTGTCCAAGGATTCTGTCGTCTTTGCTCTTCAAGCTTGTTTGGGTGGCAAGGCTGAAAACTTTCATGTCTGTTTCTTAAGCAACAATCACTTTCGCTTCTCGGTTTTTTCTAAGCAAGTGGGCCTTCATGTTTACATGTTCCGCCGGATTATCACGGATTGCTTTGATTATTATTTTCATCTTTGGAGCAATGGCACCCCTCATTGGGAGAGGGAGAAGTGTCTCTGGGAAATTTAACAGGGAAAAGAATGGATCAAGGTGGTTTCTAAGAGGTCCAAAAAGCTTGTTCGCAAAGGCTCTAAGAGGGACTCTTTTGCTAAACCGGTTGTCTGATCCCCGATTAAGGCAGCTGGGTTGAAAAATTATCTATCTTTTGGCTCATTTAAGGTCTGCTTGGATCCTTCTTCTAGCCTGTTCCCCTGTAAACTCGTGTTTGGAAATCTTTCTTCCCACTCAAACCTGGGCTTGCAACCTTCTGATCGTGTTCTTCGGCCTTGCTTGAAATAGTCGGATGTTTTCCAGCCTAGCTCTGCATTAATTGCCAATAGTACGGGCTGCTCACAGAAGATTTCCAAATCTCAGACTGCACGTTCCCCAACTTTTGTTCCCTTAGCTTCAAAACCGTGCAGCACTTGTCTCTCGCCGGGTCACATCGGCTTTAATTGCCCGGGACGGACTCGATGCACCCGGTGCAACCTTGTTGGGCACACTATTTCACGTTGCATGTCACGCACGACCAAAGTCTCACGGTTAACATGGAAACCAAAATTTTGTGACACGCGAAATGGTCTCTCTCTGCGCGATGGGCTTACCCTATCCTCCCCTCGTCTAACCTGAAGCCCCAATGTGGCCTCTTGGAAACCATCGGTCGTCCACCTCCGCCTTCATGCCCACGATTAGCAACCACCAGATTCATCTCCTTTGTCGTTCCAATCTGTTCCCCAAGTTGCTTGCTCTAAGGCGACTGCTTCTTCCCCAAAATCTCAATCTTGCACTTCCAGCCCGCAGTCTCTTTGCACCAGTTCCTCCAATCCTCCACTGACATGGCCAACTTCCTGGTGAACCCAACTCCTTTTCTTATCGGCGGCCTTCGCTTGGAACAGGGATGGGAGCGGCCGGCAAGAACCAAGGTGGCCTTGGCAGGTGAACCGCCGCGAGACCATGAGGAATATGCGATTGTTTCCCTGGAGAATGCCCCAAGATCATAACCTCCTACGCCAGGCACTCACCAACGCTTGCATCTTCCTGGAGGAGGACCAGCAAGTTCGCATTGTAGATGCGCACCTCTCGCCTCTCGGTCTGGGGCTGATCAAGCTCAGGTCAGTGGTTCAGCGGGAAAGGTTGGTTCGAAACTCTCACTTCTTCTCAGGCCAGGACATCATCATCCATGTAGTGCACCATGACGAGGGAATAAACACGAGATCCCGTAGCTACACAAGGCTCTGTTGGATTATGATGCTTGCTTTTCCCCTAGACTACCGAATGACAACTACATCCAGGCAACGGTTGCACCCTTTGGTGGGCTAGACGGTACAGGGATGCTAATCGATCCAGGATCTTAGCAAGAATGCTTGTTCTGAGTGCAGATAGAGTCCCGCGCAGCATTGTGGTTTCGACGGCCTCACTCTTTGATGGGACTGGCAGATCTTGGACGGTTCCAGTTTTCATTCTTAACGGCCAGTTCCCCGATCAGTTCCCTGCAGATGAAGACCCGGTCCAACATGGTGGATAGCCTCATCCCCCCAGGAGCCTTTTCTGTCCGATCCAGTGCTGTCGGCCCCTGAGTGGCAGCACGAACAGCAAGGTGGGGGCGATCATCTGGGCGTTATTAGGGGCGATCCCTACCAAGAAGGGAATCAACAGGAGCAGCATTGGCACCAACACCAGTTTGAACAGCAACAACAACCCGAAGTTAATGAGTAGCAAGCGGTTCAGGACATGGAAGCAGATGAGAAGCAAGACAACAACGGGCTAGCTTGGGACCCCCAGATCCCAGAGCACCCCCACATCCCTCAGCATTATATGAACATTGATCACTCCTCCTCTTCAATGCGCTACCTTCACGCTCAACGTCCTGATATACCACTTGAAGATCTCATCAAAGCTTTGAATGCGGATGGGAAAAAGGACAGCTCATCCTCCAACGAGACAACTTCCCCTGTTATGAATGAGAATCAGACTCGCTTTGAAGATGCTAGGGCAAGGTGTGCAGACCTAGCTTTCTATGGCAGGAGAGACATCCCCAACACCACCTTCCAAATTGGGGAATCTTCCAGAAACCCGGTGCGACTAGATATGAGTCTGCTTAATTGGAGGGAATGATTCCCAGCAACGCCAGCACATGGGCTGGAGATTGTTCCCTGGCACCCGGTGAAATACGCCATTGCCCTCAGACTCTGGCCCATGGTGGACAAAGCCATTAGAGAAGAATGCATGGCCAAGGATGGCCACCGTGCACACGGGTGCAGCCCACACCCAAGCTACAGATGACTTGGCTGGCGTCACCTCCCATTCGGTCCAAAAGAACAAAATTCCTCCGGGTACAAAATCTTCAGTCCTCCCTTCCAAAGTTTCAATTCGTAGCAACCAAACTCCGTTAATGCAAAATTGTGTGAGATGAAGCTCAAGACGTCATGTTAATTCCAATGGTTTTTTCGTCCAACACTTAAGCTTGATGCAAACCCATCCAAGAAGCGCAAAATTGTTGTGGTTCAAATTGATGAGAACACTTGGAAACACTACTTAGGTTTTGACCCTTATAGCACCACTAGTTTTCGCAACACCACACATTTGGTTGCAATATTTGTTTCTATGGCAACAAACATCATATTTGGTAGCAATATATGGGACTTATGGCGACAAAAATGTTGTGTTGTGTTAGTCATAAGCTCCATTGCAGGTGGTTGCGAGTGCAGGTGCCTATTGCCACATCTAGTGTTGAGTTGTGATAATATTATTGTTGCATTGTGATAGCTAGGTGTTGTTGCCACCAGTGTAAAGGTGGTGGCAAGTAGTTGTGCATATGGCAATGAAGTAAGTTCGTTGTGTTAATTTTGACCCACGTTGCGATAGATCATATCTATATTGCATCCAAGAAATGATTAGTTGCAAGTAGTTGTGAATATAGCCACGATAAAATTTTGTTGCCTTAATTTAGACTTACGTTGCAAAAGGTCTTATTATATTGCAACAAAAAGTCATCCGTTGCATCCATTGAGGTTCTATTGCCACCAACTTTATATATGGATATATTAGAGTACGTGTCGTTGCAAGAAGAGTGGTATTGCCATTAAAATTTGTCCATGCTTATTACTTATATTGCATGTGAGCCAAAAGCAAAGGATTTAGACCATTTACCATCCTAAAGTTAAAATCTAGTAAATAGAAAAACAGGAAAAAACTACAACACACACGAAGTGGTGGCCCGGTTGTCAACCGGAAGATTAAATTAGTAAACAAATCAACACGTCGATACTCTACTACTCTGTAGGGCTGATTTAACTTAACTTCTAGGCATTCGAAGTGACTCTTATACTACATTAATCAACAAAGCTAATCTTCTACGAAACCTATGTCAAAGTAATCAACAAGATGACATGAACACAAATAGAGTGGCATCTCTCCATTTTTCTAATTAGAGTCTATAAGGTAAAACAACATATGCGGATGACCTATATGCCTAATATAAACAACAAAACAAGCCACGACTGGCTGGTCTTATTGTTCTAGTGGCTACTGCTTTGGAACGAAAGGTTCGATTGCAGGAGCCTAAACATAGTTCTAGTAGCTGCTACTTTGGAAAGAAATGTGAATGCAAATGCACAAGCAATAGTGGTGGCATGTTAGCTGAAGTGAAAATCACAATGACATTTAGAAAAAGGTAACATGGCATGAAATAAATACAGAAGAATAACATGGCAAACTAGACTTAGCTTATTACTCCAAGTATTAAATTAGAAACCAAGCCTTAAATCAAATAAAGAATTGTACACCTCCTGAACCAAGTCTTCAGCTAAAAAAATCACAATAATACATATAGAGTAGAATCATATTTATGTAAAAAACTCATCATCCTGTCCTTGGCCTAAAGAGTTGACAGGTGCAACATGTCCATCGTTAATGTAGGTGTCATCATTATCATCGTCTTCATCAACTAAGTCTTCATCATTTGGTTCTGGCATAGGTGTAGCTTTTTCATCTCTAGTCACTCCTTTCATTCCTTGTCCAATTTGTCAACTCTTCATGTTGGCTAGATATGGTCATAGTCTCCACACCGACATCAAGTGAGTCAATATCAATCTGTCCTTGCTGTTCAGCCTCTTCAAATTCTAGCTTGGAGAACAAAGTCCTAGGCTTCATTCTAAAAACACTGCTCCAGTTGGATTTATTTGCGCATTTGACAAAAAAACATGCTCAACTTGAGTCGCTAGAACATAAGGTTCATTTACATAACGACGACGAGTTGTATCTATATCTATAATCCCATATTGATCTTTGTTGTAACCTCTACTTTTATTCTTAGTAGAAGCAGGAACGCCGTACCAATCACACTCAAACAATATGACTTCTTTTTCACTAGGAAAATCTAGTGTGATTATTTTTTTAAGGACACCATACCAATCCATATTGCATGTACAATCATCACCCTTTACTAAAACTCCAGAATTTTGTGTACTGAAGCTGACCTCTATAGAAGTTGTTCGAAAAAGAAAATCATGGATGGAGCATCTGCTAAAAATACGAGCCATGTAATGAGGACCCTGAGAAAGGGCATATAGCTCCTCACTAATCTTCTTTTCTGCATAAACTTCCTTCATCTACACCCAATTCAGATAAATAAATAAATAAGACAATTGCTATATTTTTTACATGTATATGACAATATTACTCACCTTACGTTCAAACCACCCAACAAAATGCTCCCTATGTCGCTTATCGACGTTGTGTGCCCTAGTTCTTCTCATTAGCTCCTTATGATCACTATATATAATAATCTAATAGATTACATTAGTGCAACAGTAGTTATGAGTACTATTCTACTCTTACTCATCTACTATTAAAAAAATACAAGAATGCAAAAAATGTGGTAGTACGTAATAGCTTACTTAATCCATCGAATTGCCTCATCACAGTTTGATAATATATAGTGACACATCCGTAGCATGTCAAATCTAGAAATATGCTCAATTTTGCAGCCTTTCTTACTGCATCGATGCTCCCAAATATGTAAGCCCAGCCGGTGGTTCATTTGCTGCGCTCCTCTCATGACCCGTTGGGTGATCCAGCTTCGTGTCAATGTCTTCTAGGAAGCGAGAGCAGAATGTCATCCACTCCTCTGAGATATATCCCTCCGCTATCGAACCTTCTGGATGTGCCTTGTTCCTAACATGTCCTTTCAGCATACGTAGATACCTCTCGATCGGATACATCCACCGATAACACACTGGTCCTCCAATTTTAGTTTCCTCAGCTAAATGAACCGGCAAGTGCATCACAATATCAAAAAATGCTGGTGGGAATATCACCTCAAGCCGCCATAAAGTCTCTGCAAATGAAGAGCTTAGTTTTTCAATTTCACTTTGCACCAGCTCCTTTGAACATAGAGCATTGAAAAACCTGCTAAGCTCAATCAATGGCCTAGCAACATCTTCAGGCAATATGTGGCGTGCAACTAAGGGTAGCAGTTTCTGCAAAATAACATGATAGTCATGTGATTTTAGTCCAGAAACCTTACATCCATTGACATCCACGCATCTCTTTATATTAGACGCATAACCAACAGGCATCCTCAGTCCTCCTCGATCCAATTCCGGCCGCCGTACGTTTTCATCGGGTTGATTGTTCGTCGGATTAGCTAGGCAGACGTGGCGCTTCGCGGTTTCAATGGGTACAACACGCGGTGGGCCTCTTTGCGCCACATAATTCACTAATCTAGCCACCGTCCTCTCAACATGCAAGCTATGTACATTTGCATAATTAGTTTCCTTCCTAATCAGTTTGTGTAATCAGTTTCCTTCCTAATCCTAAAGCTAAAACCGAGCGTGTGTGTCAGGATCATATCCCTTTCGTAGAGACTACCATGACGGCGGCTGCCTCCTCCAACGCCAGACACAAGCGCGTCGCGATGCCGCCTCCTTCATCCGCCCCTTCATCTTTGGCGCTTGATCATCAATCGTCGTCTGCTTCACAAGAGAGGCGCTGTCCTCCTAACGAAGCCGTCCGTGAAGAACAAGATGGCAAGCACGACGACGATGGCTTGGGGAGAACACTACGTTTTCTCTACACCAGGTATATCTTAATATTCCTGGTTCCTACAGATTCCATTTGGTGAATAGTTAGCACATACCGGTTAATCAGTTTTAAACTTTTCAATGAGTATACCTTACTGCAAATCTGAATGCTGCCAGTATGTTCAGGAAGATGTTAGGCACCACCAAATCGTCAGATTTCTTGGCCCCGCCACTTACACACCTCAAAATTCAGAAGTTATAGATTGAAATAAAAATTCTAATCAACGCTTATGAGATAATTTGTAGCAACTATTGTCATGCACAGAAGTACAGAACGATCATGTACTGAAGGACTAAACTAAAAGTACTAGAGTGCACTAGAATTTAGAAACTCACTTTTTGACCAACCTCATCTCAGAATTCAGAAATGAATTGAAGTACTGAACTCCTCTAGAATCAAAATAGAGAGGTAAAGAACTACAAATATAGTTAACAAAATAACAGGGCATGATTTCGACATGAAGTATTGAACATATACACACGTGAGATAATAAATCTGAATCACAGACAATACGACCACAGCCCTACTATTGAACTAGCCTTGCTCTGATCTCATCGATATCTGACGGAAACTAGCCTTGCTCTCAACTACAGCCATTTGTGACACGAATGCACTACCTTTGTTGACAGTGAGATACTGGACCAGTCACTACTCACCAGTGTGATTTGTAAAAACTCACTAGTAGCACACAGCTGCATAAAACTCTTGTTCCTGTTATATTCATGCACCCGGCTATAGAGGTGATAATTGACTATTTGAAATAATTTTACTACTGCAGTCACTACTACTTCTCGGTAACTCGCTGCCATAACAATGTTATCGATTTGTTAGTGACCAAGCAGAACTGAGAAGAGACAAGCATATAGCATAAACCAAGTGCACACCTGAAATTCGAAGTTTTTATTAAGACTAACATGTTAGAAAAATGGAATATTCAGATGTTGCAAGCAGCAGCATAAGCTTATGCCCACCCCATATCCTGATAAAAAGACAGCCGACGGTATTTCAGAGCCTTAGACATCATTTTCTACTCTAAAGGCAGAATATATCATTAGAATGTTTTGTTGCCATAGAGCAGAATATATCTTTTTTTGTGACTAAAGCAGAATATATCATTAGAATGTATAAAGAACACTGTAATCCTGAGTACCTCACTGAATGCAGTCCATTAATTAAATAGATAGATTGTGTTAAAATACCTCCATACGTATCAATAATAGTAAAGTAAAAGACTAATGCATCCATACTTGCCGCATACTTTGCATCCATACTGAATTGCGCTGAAGCAAAATACTCTGAACTCTCTGAAAATGACTATGGCTGGAACTGAACTACTCTGTTCCTATCAACACTTATGCATAGGCTTGTAAAATTACTGATAAATGAAGAGAACTTGCAACCTAAAAGGACAGAACCTAAGATACTGGTTGAGCTTGTTGCTACAAATGACAAAGTTTACTCCTAATATATATTCTCAGTGATTATGCTATGCACACACTTTGATGATTCCTGCTCTCTATATGCACACAGTGAACCAATGATGGGTGACATGTGGACAATTCATTTCCAATTCAAGGGGAGACCTGAGGAAGACGAATTCACCTCCGTTGATATGGATAGAACTCATATCTCATTTTTTTAACCTGACGAATTTCAAAGAAGAGCTTGGGTATGGAGCGAGGACTTCTTATACTACAAGAAGCGTTGTGGTGGGGATGTAGCTAGACTTGAGCCCATCGGATATTTACGGCATGTAGAAGCAATATTACATGACGCTGCAGATAGGCAAATCAGGTTGGTATTGTCAAGGGAGCCGGAACTGGAGGAAAATGTTAGCATAACACCAATTAAGTGACATGGGGGGAAGCGAAAACATGATCAAACAAATGAACACCTTGATGCCTACAAGGTGTGGCTAGAAAATTTGCGAGCTGAAAATCCAGACATAGGTAAGATGGTTCTTTGCATCATTCATTCAAATTGTTATAACACAATGTTGCTTTGACGAGTGCATCCGGTTAATCATGACTTGCAGACTACATGGATGACTTTAGGGAAGAAACAATTGAAACAAACAAGGAATGGCTAAGGCATACAGGACGTCATCGACATCTGTGTAATTAAATTGCTTTCATCATGTCATCAAATATACTACTAACTCTTGTGCATTCAATAAAATAATTGACACATGCTGATCTATTTCTTTTCAGTGTCATTATTGGAAGAAAATGTGGACGAAGATCATTTAGCTAGAGGGGAGGGAAATCAGGAAAGGAGCATGGCAAACAAAGATAGGCCATCTCATGCAAGAAAACCAAAACAACAAGGGAATGGTATGTGCTGGTCTTTCCATTATGCATTGTACATTCAAAACTCTTTTGCTAATCTTGTATGTTATATTTATTTCATATGTTAATAAGGTGGACCCAAAACTCGTGGACGTGGATGCCTCAAAGGCTTCAAAGCAACTATCAAGAGAATTAAGAGCGGCTCTCAGAAATTAAAGATCGAATTTGACTCAGAGACAGGAGGCCCCTATGGTGAGAACAGCCGCGCATTCGTCGATGAGATTGTAGTCTTTACTAGGAAAAAGGCTCCACTTATAGGAGTGAAATGTTGGAAGGACATGAAGGACGATGTGAAAATAGCAATAGCAGATGAGATGATGGTGAGTCAATTGTTTTGTTTAGCCAAATGTTTTGAATTCAGTACCTACACTTTACTGTTCTATTTGTCTTTCCATTCAAACATAAAGTTTGGGACTTGGAGGACATTGAAGATGCTAGTGAAAAGATATTGGCAATTGCCGAGAGAGGTACACGGATGGAGAGCTTCATTTAGTTCAACATACAAGGCATACTCCACGATGCTCAATGAATGAAGCATAAGCACGAAGATTTAGACAACGTAGAGTGGTACTACTTGATCCAATATTTTGGAAGTGAGAGATTCCAGTTCGTTGGTGTCCAGCTTCTTTTGCGGTTCCACTTCTAAGTACAACGTAATTAACGGAGCTCTACTTGTACACCTTTTGTAGAATATTAGCACCAAGAACTCTGAAAACCGACAGAAACAGAAGACTAAGCATTTCATGGGATCGAAACCATTTTCCAAGTCAGTTTTGAATAGGTGATGACAACATTAACTAAGCTGATTACTTACTTAAAATATATGGCCGTTACCTAATGCTACATTATATTGTTGCCATCTCAGAGAAACCACACTGATGGTCAACAACTTACTGATTTGCAACTTTGGATGAAGACTCACACCAAGGACGGGCAATGGTCAAATGACGACTCTAGGGATGTCTACATGAGTGCTTGTATATTATTGCAGCTTTAAAATTACAGCATGATTCAAACTTGTTGGAACTGTTTGAAATTACATGATCCTAATTTATTTCTCATGTTCCTCTTAGGAAAATGCCGCATCCAAATTACAGCAGCAAAAAGAAGGAAGGGTAGGCCTTTCCTTACGGTGAGGAGGAAAACACAGTTTTCCAACTCAGCTACTCTAAAACTCTTGGAACAAAATCGTACAGATGTTATGGGCGTGGATACATGGCCAAATATCCAACACGAAGAGCTCTACTAAAATAGAGAGAAGATGCAACCCGTAGTGAAGTCTTAGCCCGACAAGAAAGGATGCAGCACGAACAAGAGGTTGAAGAGTTAAAAGAAAAGTTTGCAGATGAAGTTTCAGCAAGGGAAAAAGATAAGGAAGAAAGTATGAAACAAATTGAAGAAATTAGGAAAGAATTCCGTTCAACACTACAACACAATTGGCATTGCGCGGTACTAACTTTGGAACATGATTCTTCTTTTTCGGCTCCTCTACTTTAGCTAATGTTCCTTGTCTTTTGGGCTGCACGAGGCTATGACAGGAACCATCAACACCACACGGGTTCTTAATGGCCCAAGTGTCGACAACAACTTCGTCACACCACCATGCATAGAGGATACAACTATAGAGGTAAGAAAAATGCAGCAAAATTACTTACAAAAGGTGCAACATGTTTACATATAAAATGCAACTTGTTTACATGAAAGCGTTCATTTTGACAGAATAATGGACCAGCAAGCGTGTTGACCATAGAAAAGGTAGTTGGTGAAGGTACTACCATGGCAACAAAGATTGCTGCAATCAGGCCTCTTTTCCAGAAAAACAATGGTGCTAATGTAATTTGTACCCAACAATTATTGAGGACTCGTAATCAAATGAAGCAAGTAAGGTATGAATACCAATGTGGTTTGTCTTTGAAATGGTGGTTATTATGCTATGTATGGTGTGTTAGTAAAGTTCATCAAATTGGTGGGGATCTTATCATCCAAACGGTTTATGATATTTTTGCGGGTGTTCCTTAATTTACTTTATATCTTTGCCATGCCACTATGATCATTAAATTTGCACATACTTATTTTTCCATGCACTTAATCACGAGGTTCTTATATTAAATTAATAATAGATTCTATTGGGCTTCATAAAAATAATAAATTCTATTGTGTTCATGAATTGCGAAATGCGCGGATACCCAAAATATTTACGAAAGGTTTATGCCTATATGATAGTGATGGATAGCTAGAAGAATGAAGTGCTGATGGGCCATGGAGCATGGAGCAATCAATGAGTGAAATCATATTGAGTTATATTTTATTATGTAGTACTCAAAACATAGTTGCAAACTTGTATACGGAGATGATGTTTTTATTCAATTGTGGTCATCTTTATTCTAATACTACTCTAGTCATTGTGTTATTACTTTGGTTGAGACATATATTTAAAGTTAATAAAGGTTTGAGTTCTTATATGTGATTATGAAATCTATACTCGTAGCATAACTATTTTTGTTTCAAGAATTAAATTTCTAGCTATGAAACAAAAAAATATGCTGGTTAAAATGCCCTCATTGCAACAAACTACCACGCAACCCCTATTTGTAGTTGCAATATACATTATTGCCACAAACTTTATGCGTTGCTAAAGGACCTGTCTACCACCAACAATGACTCATTGCATTTTTCATCTATTACCACCAAGAATGATTTGTTGCATTTCCCATCTATTACCACCAACAATGATTTATTGTATTTTCCATCTATTACCACCAACTATACTTCATTGCATTTTCTATCTATTACCACCAACAATGAATCCATTGCACTTCCTATATATTACCACTAACAAATCACCGTGGCAATTTCGACTCTAGCCACCAAATTTGTTACATTACAAAATCTCTATAATGCAATGGAGCATGATGCATGGCAATATGGCCATATTCCCACATAACTACAGAGTTGCAATAACATTATTTTGCCACAAGTTCATCCATGACAACACTATCATATTGCAGCCACATGTTTCATCGCAACAGTAACTAACACAACCATTATGTTGGTTGCAATAGTTATTTTTGTGCATTGCAAAACTACTTTATTGCAACTCCACATTCAAGAGGATGCAATAACCTATTGCACCGTTCCAAATGCAACCACCTCTCAACGACCTTACATAGATGCAATTGATCCGTATTGCAACCAAAATAGTCATATTGCAACTATATATAGGCGTTACAACAGGGCTGGATCCTATTAGTGGGGGTCAGTGCAGCTCTCAGTGCTACAAGGACGGGGAATTGATGGTGGAGTAGCTCCTAGTGAGATCTCTAAAGACGTGCTAATGCAAAACCCGATGATAACAATGATGATGCTCATGATCTACACCCGGCCAAATCTAATCTCCGCCTTATCATTTCGCTATGTTTTGTCTTTACATGCTGGTTCAGATTATTTTGATCACTGCTGTAATATAACTAATGCCTCTCTCGGCCTGTTGGACCCTTTATTTTGCCCTTGCTGTGGGCCTGACTTAAGATGGGTTTTATCGATGCTTTATATCCTCGCCACCTTTATCTACATGTTCTCTGTGATTATGGGTTTTCATTCAGGAAAGGAAACTTGGATGCCTATTTTGCTATGCAACTCAAGCCCCTTTCGCTTTACCGCTCTTACATTATGATGATCAATCTCGATTGGATTATTCTTTGGTGGAATATCGAGGAATTAATGCCCAAGAAAAGTGGCGGGCAATCGAAATAAAATTGATGAAAGTGCCTATTTGGTTGTTTGCATCCAGGAAACTAAAAGGGAAGTTTTTGACAAAAGTTTCATCAAGAATTTAGCTCCAAAGAGCTTTGACTGCTTTGACTCTATTCCTTCGGTGGGGGCCTCGGGAGGTATCTTGGTTATTTGGAAAAGCGGTGTCTTCTTGGGCTTGGTCTTTGACAAGCAAAGCTTTGGCATCACGTCGCCCTAACCTCCCTCCAAGCTCCAATAACACGGAAATTAACAGGTAGTCTATGGACCTTGTGAAGAACCTCTTTGTTAAGAATTCATGACTTGGTTTAGAAATCATGAGATCAAGGAGCTGGATGATTGGCTTTTCTTGGGTGATTTCAACTTCTATCGTTCACTTTCCAACAGACATAAGCCGAGAGGGAATATACTGGACACCTTCACTTTCAATGAAGCCATTGGGCACCTGAGCCTAATTGAACTGCCAATAAAGGGTCGGGCCTTCACGTGGAGTAATATGCAATCAGATCCACTCCTAGAACAACTGGATTGGTTCTTCTCTTCCACGAATTGGACGACAGACTCCCGGATACCACAGTGTTTCCTTTGGCCAGAACCACTTCAGATCATGTCCCATGTAAGATCCTAATTGGCACAAAGATCCCCAAGGCAACCATCTTCCATTTTGAAAATTATTGGGCAGAGCAACCTGATTTCATAGATATAGTAACAGGTTGCTGGGCTACTACCACAGTTCAAGGATATGCTGTCAAAAATATTGCAAGGAAGTTTAAAACCCTAAGAGCGGTATTTAAAAATTGGAGCAAAAGCATTTCCAACCACAGAGTTCTTATAGAGAATTGCAACAATGTGATTGCCTTCCTTGACTCCCTAGAGGAAAGGAAATGCCTTTTTAACACAGAAGCCAATCCAAGGATAATAGTGACTAAAAAGCTTCAGCACTGGCTACACTATAAAAACATCTACTGGAAGAACAGATGCACCGTGAATAGGGTGAAGCTTGTGGATGAATGCACTAAATTCTTTCACAGCATTGCCACCATTGCCTATTGAAGAAATACAATCTCACCAATTAAGGATGATCAAGGGATTTGGATTCAAGATCATGCGGGGAAAGCTGTACTGCTTCGATCTTCCTTTAAAGATAGGCTGGGCTCCTCCTCCAATCCAGACATGGTTTTTGACCTCTCAAGCCTTATCCTCTCCCCAGAGAGGGCCTGGACTCATTTGCTCAGCCAATTACGCACGAAGAAATTGATGCAGTTGTTACAAGGATGCCCAGCGATAAGGCCCCTGGACCGGATGGCTTCAATGGACTATTGTTTAAAAAATGTTAGCCGACTATCAAAGAAGACTTTTACTGCCTTTGTGACTCCTTCCAACAAGGGCAAGCAAGCTTACAGCCAATCAACACCTCTTTCATCACTCTTATCCCCAAGAAAGAAAACCCCGAAACAATTAATGACTTTAGGCCTATCTCCCTGCTGAACTCTCCTTTGAAAATAACAACTAAAATATGGCTTCATTCAGTCTAGATCTATTCAAGGTTGCCTGGCCTGGGCATATGAGTATATCCATCAATGCCACTTCTCCCGAAGAGAGGTGGTTATTTTGAAGTTACACTTTGAAAAGACTTCTGATACTATAGAACACTCGGCGATATTCTTGATAATGCAGAGCCTTGGCTTCCCAAATAGATGAATGGAGTGGATTAAGGAGATCCTCTCCTCAGGATCCTTGTCGGTGCTTCTTAATGGTGTCCCTGGGAAAACTTTCAGATGCAGGAGAGGCGTGAGATTCCCCTCTCCTTTTTGTACTAGCAACTAAGATGATCCTAGTTCTGATCAATAAAGCTAGACAAGAAGGGTTCCTCCATCTATCGATTGCGCAACCAAACGATGACTTCCCTATGGTACAGTATGCAGATGATACCATCATCATTCTTCAAGCAGATGCTCGACAGATCTTCTTTCTCAGAAACCTGCTAAATAGTATTCAAATGGCAACTGGCCTAAAGGTTAACTACATGAAATCAAGCATGTATCCGATCAATATCAGTGCTGACAAATTACACCATCTGGCACTTACTTTTGGCTATGACGTGGATTCCTTGCCTTTGACCTATCTAGGCTTACCTATGGGGACAACAAAATCGAAGATTGAAGATTTTGTGCCCATGCTGGACAAGATTGAAAGGAAGCTATCAGCATGTGTGACTTGGTTATCCTACTCGGGAAGATTGGAGATGATCAATTTGACAATAACACAAATAACAACTTATGCCATGTCCACCTTAAAATTTTCGAAGGGTATCATTGAAGTTATCGACAGAACAACAAAACAATGCCTTTGGAGGGGCAACAGCATGGAAAAGAAAGGGGGTAACATGGCAGCGTGGAACTTAGTAACAAGACCAAAACTAAAGGGTGGTCTAGGGGTGATCAACCTGAGATTGCAGAATGATGCTCTCCCCATCAAGCAGCTCTCAAAATTATACAATTAGGAAGACATCCCATGGGTCAACCTTATTTGGTCTAAATATTATTTGGCCAAGGTCCCACATCACTGGAGGGAAATAGGTTCCTTTTGGTGGAAAGACATCTCTCGGCTAAATGACCTTTTCAGAATGATTGCGACCTGCAAGATTGGACGAGGGAACTCGGTGAGCTTCTGGCTAGACAATTGGAATAATCTAAATATTTCAGTCAATTACCCTCATCTTGCATCCTTTGCCAAGAAAAGAAATGCGTCGGTGGCTGAGATTATGCAGGCAGAGGACATGAACACAATCTTTCTTCTACCCCTTTCCGACAAAGCTTACTAGGAATTAGACTCGCTACAACATCTCTTGCAGGATCTACTGTATGAAGAAGAATCTCTTGATAGCTAGTCCCTGATCTGGGGAAACAAATACACCTCGAGGTGCTTCTACAACCACATCTTCAGCTCCATATAAGCCACAAAAGCTTTCAGTTGCTGTGGAAATCCAAATGCATGCTAAGAATCAAATTTTTTGCATGGCTATTGCTGATGGATAGGCTTAACACAAAATCGATGCTTCAAAGAAGACATATAAATATTCAAGATGACAGCCTCTGTATCATGTGCGACGCAAGGGAGGAAGAAACTGTCGAACACCTCTTCTTCCTATGTCCCTTTGCTGGGCAGTGCTCGTCCGCCTTACAAATCCAATGGGATAATTCTCTAAGAATAATGGATAGAATGGCCCAGATGGTCTCTGCATCCCCAACGCCGTGTATTTTCGAGATAACACTTCTGGCAGCCTGGGAACTTTGGAAGTTAAGGAACGACAAAGTTTTTCATAGAGCGATCCTGAGCCTAGCACTCTGGAAAAGAAACTTCAAGCACCAATGCACTCTTCAGATTCTTAGACCAAAAAACGAGGACAAATCCTCTTTCTGTGCTTAGTTAGATGCATTCAATTAGATTTGTTTCCTTTCCTTTTGAGTTCGGCTTTGTTGTCTAGGCATCTTCGCTTATGTTTAAAAGGTTGTATCCTAAACCCTTATCTCCTTTCCCCTTGAATTTTAAAGTTTGCTCCTAACTGAGGGGACCTCCCCCCAGTTCCTTTTGTCAGAAAAAGGAGGACAGCATAACAAAGGAATAAAAAGCCTAATCCACAAAATTGACTTGCCCGTCAAACAACAAATATGCGACCAATGCGGATTCCATGTGTGCCACAAGTAGCGAATTCTGTACAACAAAAAGTTCAAGATTTTTCTCGAATTTTAGGTTTGTAATCTTAATTGTGATATATACTAACTACTTTGAATTGTATTGATCATCTAATTTCGAACTATGTACATGTAGGAAATTATATCCAAGTCTGCGCCTACCAGCTTCGAGGGGATTAGAGGAGAGATAGCAGAATTAAGTGTCCGCGACATAGTGCAACCCAAAGGAATGTGTAGAATATAGGGTTAAAGTCCGAGACATGATGAACTTTTTTGAACATTTCAAAATTAATGTGAAAGACATGTAAATATGTACCACTCATGATATTATTAAATTACAATTTCGTCAAATGTGTTTTATACTTGCAATGTGAAATATGTAAATAATGGATCTGGATGTGAATAGATATGAGAATGTTAGATGTATGTGAATGTTAGATGTATGAGAAAGGGAATATCTTTGTTTCTCTAATTTTTGCAACGACCATGGCTTGCAAACGCCGAGGCTATCCAAAGAATAGAATTTTTTTTGGAAAAAACTCATCGTGACGGGTTTTAACTTGAGCCCGATGAAGATGTTAGTCGGTGGTGACGGGCCTAAGTTTAAGCTCATTGAGATGTTAGTCATCCATGACGGGCAATGATTAGGGCCCGTTTGAGATTGTTTCATCGGTGAAGGGCCCTTCTTTGGCTGGTCTTCCGGGTCAAACATATCGGTGACGGGCTGTAGTTTAGGCCCGACAAACATAAGTGCATTTCTGACGGGCATTTGCCCGCTAGAGATGACTTCTCAAGAGTGACCTTTGCATCGTGACAGGTGCTATACTCGACACAGATGAGGGTTGCCGCACGATTGAGACGAGGACAACCGTTGTAGTGTTGATCAAATTTATTAATGCAAATTATTTTGTCGACTTGATTGGTTGGCGTTAAAATAAGTAATTCAGGCTTGGAGTAGAGCCAAACCTACGGAGCACGATTCGATGGGGAATTTTTGGTGTCTTTAATTTTTTTATTAAATTTTTTGCAAAACTATTTTTTGGTTCTTACTTTTATCGAACTAGTCGCGGCCGCCCTGCGGGAGGTGGTTTTAAAAATCTCCCACCCGGAGGGCTTTTTGTGACGTGGCGGACGGCCGTTGGTCGCCGTCGTCGTGCACCCTTGCTGCCCTCGACAAGGGCGTTTTGTACTATGTACATAGGGGGGCGCCTGCAAAACGGACGGCTGGGGTGGCAAAATTGCAGGCGGTCCCCTTGCCGCCTTAGCAGAGGGCGGTTTTGTGGGCGGCCCTCTTGCCACCATAGCTAAGGGCGGTTTTTGGCTGTCGCCGCCCTTTGTAAGGGCGGTTTTTACGGCGTGGGGTATAAAATCCCTTCCCCCTCTCAAAAAATTCATTTGAATCGCTGAAAATCCAGGAAAAAAGAGAATGGTGAGGCAGAAGGAGGAGAGCGGAGAAGCCCTGTTGGTGTGTTAACTCAATAGCAGGTAAATACAATATCTCGAACTATGTTTATTTGAAATACAATATCTTTGTGAAGCATACTAGTCTAAGTAGTGTGTATTTGAAATATTTGTGTAGATGTGTAGCACTCAACTATGGAGCACAAGACAAGTCTGTATAATTTAAGGAATGAATTCTTTTAGGGAATTTGACTTAGGACGTAGCGAAAATCTATAGAATATATGTATGATGGAGGGTAGATCTAGAAGGACAAGCCGATTTTGTAGAATTTAGGATCAAGAACAGACATCTATTTGTAGAGACTTTAACTTACCCACATTACATATTGATATAGGCAACATATTGGTAGTACAAAATAAACTCAGTTTCAATCTGCTTATCAGGCACAATGCAAGTAAGGTCATATTTCGGATAGTTCATGATCAAGGCAACGTTAGATTTGGTGTAGGTGGTGTTGATATGTCTGAATTTAGGATAACAGTGAATGGCATCGATAGGCCTACCGAGAGAACATTTCAGTCAATTTGTAGTTGGTTGCTACGAGGAATTAAAGTAGATACAAGTGTCAACACAATGTCACTATATGTTGTAGTGAGTCGTACAACTGAAGGATATTTTTGGGAACTAATGCCTATAGATAACACTGATTCCTGGAGACGTCATGTGGAGATGGCTTTTGAAAGGTCATGGCCCCTTGTTATTTTTTTGGCATTGCATGAAATTTGATAATAGTGTTACAGTGCAAACAGAAGATGTTGAGGGTCCTAACATTGTGGTGGAGAATGTTGGACCATTGATGCAAACTGGGGAAAATCAAGCAAAGGTGCATGAGGCCATGGGCATGGCGGACGAGGGGAAGAGAATTGAAGTAATTGTTGAAGAAATGGAGAGGGAAGATTCTGAAAATGAGCAGGAGGAGGGCAATGCATCATCGAATGAGGAAGATGATGTAATGCCCATTGATTGCACAAAAGCGGATTTCTCTAGGATTGTAATCTCAGAGGGGCAACATGTACCCTGGGAATAAAGGAATAACGAGATAATTCAGGGTGCCAGGTATTCTCATAAGGAAGACATGAAACAGGCGGTGAAGCATTGGATACTCTCTTTGCAAAGAGAGTTTATGGTGAAGTCAACCAACTATGTGTATGAAGTAAGGTGCATGAAGGAGGAATGTCCGTGGTGTGTTCATGCATATAAGGGCAAATTGAATGACTATTGGAAAATAAGCATTGTGACCAAGCAGAACTGTTGTTTGCCAGGGGTGGAGAAGTATCACCGCAACATCACCTCAGCTTTTGTTGCCAGTGAGATGTATAGCGGTGTTGTATGTAACACTGACTTTGAACTGGGCTCTATTATTAAGCACATTGAAAACAAATTCAAGTACACCATAAGATATTCCAAGGCATGGAGGATGAAACAAAAGACTTTAGAGATGAGGTATGGCACATTTGAAGCATCCTATGAAAATTTGCCTCGTCTGTTAGCCACCATTGCTCATAGAAACAACAATACCTACTACGACATTCACACATTCACATCGTCTCATGACCCAAGCAAGAGTATGCTGCAAATAGCCTTTTTCTCACTGGGTGGATGCATCAACGCATTTGTGCACGTCGTCTGTCTTGTGCATAGATGGTACTTTTTAACTTGCAAATACGAGAGGTTTGATACTAATGGCGATTGGAGCTGATGGGAAAAACCAGATGTTACCTATGGCATTTGCATTTGTCGAGAGTGAGAACACCAAAAGCTGGTACTGTTTCCTGGAGAGAGTTCACCGTGAAGTCGTACGTATGAGGCCCAATGTTCGCCTCATACATCATGTGGGCATGTTGAGAGCATTTGAGTACCTACAGAATGGTTGGCCGGAGAGGGGACTTCTAGCTAGGTGGCTTGATCTTCAGAGTAGATGATGTATGCATCACATGGGTGCAAATTTCTACAAGCAATTCAAGAGCTAGCACCTGATGGATCTCTTTAAGAGGCTATGCGGTCAGAATCAAGAGAAGAAATCCAATGAGTTGTGGAGGAGGTTGGAGGACCTGACCACGAAGCAAACCTACAAGCAATCTCGTCGGCCACAGGATGATGAGCCTCCAATACCTCTTGGTTCACTACATGATGACCCACCCACAATGAGAAGGAGGTCCGCATCATCAATCCATAACTTCTCTCACTGGATAGAGAATGAACCGAAAGAGAAGTGGCCTCTGTTGTATGACACTGTTGGGTCTCGATATGGTATAATAAAAACCAACCTGGCCGAGGTGTACAACTGGATAATGCGAGGAGTCCCATTGGTTAGGATTGTCGAATTTATCCTTCATGGCACACACACATACTTCAGGGACTGATACAAGAAAATAGCTCCCTTAATGGCTGATAACAAGATAGTATTTGGGAATATGGTGACAAATATATGCAAGACAAAATAGCTAAGGCTATGAGGCATAGAGTTGTTCCCCGAGGTACCCAAGTTCATAGGTATGAGGTGATGTGTGTTGACAGGAGAAGGTGTGGCGTCTATCGCCACCAAGCTGTGTAGGAACGTGTGCTGCATGCGGATGGCGGATGTAGTTGCAGTTGCATGAAGCCCAAGCTTAAACACCTACCTTGCTCACATGTACTTGCGATTGCTGGGGATTGTGGTATACTTTCCAAAGTCTGTGTCACCTACTACACGAAAGAAGAAATCTTTCAGACATGGAGGAAGGAGGTATATGGGTTCAGGATATCTGGATCTTATACAACTCTGATGCCACAAGTCTTCTACATTTTGGATCCATCGAAGTTAAGGGTGAAAAAGGGCCGGCGTCAGACGAGACGCATCAAAAAAGACATGGACGAGTCAGAGGCAAGTGAGAGGACTCTACGGTGCAGCAAGTGCGATGAGTGCGGTCAAACTTACAGGAAATGCCCAAAGTTGCAGTTCCAATAGTCCTGGCTGCGGGTCCATTTGGAGAGGCAATTGATGGAAGCCGTTGCCGCTATTTCTTACAACCACAGATTAATCCTCAAGCGCACGGAATACCGTTGTAGCACTTAACTCAAGGGAGTATTCCAAGGGATATCAAATCCAAGGAACGGTAGGAACTATCAAAGAGAAAGGATCATCCAAGGACATCCAAGGTTAGGTAGGCGATAATATAGAGGGGATTACTATGGTTGTGGCTCCAAGAAGAAGGTAAATTACTCTATCTTTTCTCTTGCCTGCTTCAGGCGCCGGCTTACACTCGGTCTGCCGAGTGACTCCGGCGTACAGCTCTACGTTGTACCCGAACGTGGAGGAATACTAAGGATGGACAGGGCTGTCACCACCTGCCGCATACCCCTCACCTGTATAGTATGAGGCAAACAAAGGTAATCTATAGCCTAGACACAACGTCTAAACTATTAAATACTACTCTAGTCTCGGCCAAGAACACCCGTCTTTATCAGGTGTAACACCCTGAAAATCATAAACCTAAAAATGAAAACCTAAAATTTGGAGTTCACAAAAACTTTTGAATTGTTGCGTCTTGTCGAATGTTATTTCCTCTTATTTGTGAGTTTCTGTTGCGTGTTACAATAAAAGTTTACTTATTTAATAGTTGGAAAGAAATCAAAATGGTTTTTGAATCCCTAAATGAAAATGGATTTTGAAATACTAGAAATAAAAATTATGAAAGGTCATATTTGTGGAAAAACCTTAGGTTGGTGAAAATGTACTTTTAAAATCAAAAGTTGATTTTGGGAAAAATATCTGGGTTATTATATTATAAATCTATAGGACAGTGAATAAAACATTTTGGGAATTTGGACTGACCGAAAGTTCCGGGAAGACCTACCGGAAGTTCCGGTAGTTGATTGAGCTGACCAGTGTCAGGCGCGCACGTCGCCCATGCCGCCACGCGCCGTGCCGCTCCCGACAGTCCCCCACACGCGCGCCTGTGTCGCGCCATGTGTCACCACCTGCACGCGCGCGTCCCCAGCCCCTCCCCTTTGTCAACGCGCCGCACACTGCCATCCCGTCGTTGTCGCTTCGCCTCGCCGCACGTCGCCGTGCCACGCTGCCGTCGCATCGAACAGTGCAGCGCCCATGCCGCCGGCAGCCTATATAAGGGAGCGCCGGCCACTCCCCGACCTCACCGCACCACTACCGCCCCTCACTCCCTCTCCCCGTGCCACCAACGCCGCCGCGCCATTAGAGCCCGAGCTCCTTGTCGGAAATTCCAGTTGGAGCCAACCAGATATTCCGATCCTTGTCCTCTGTCCAAAATTTCGTAGCAACCGGAAGTTCGAAAGTTCCGGAACCCCCGTGATTTAATCTGATTTTGGATTCAAAATAAATATAACCTAATTTATTAACAACCATTAATTTTGTCCTACATCTTTTGTTCCAAAACTTAGATTTTCAAATTGTTTAAATGGTGTCATGTTTAGAGTAGTCTATTCTAAATTTGATTTAGTTTAACTCTCGGGTTTATCGTTGCAATAAAATTTGGAAATACAACTAGATTTTTTTATTTATCTTTTGGTATAGTATTTTGAATCCTTGATTCTTATATTTCAAAAGTTTAAAGTATTTTAACTTGGAATATTGTCACCACAATATATTTTAAAATCGGTATGATCGCGAAATTTCAAAATACTATAACTCTCTCGTTTTCAACTTGGATTTTGTCGAATCTCAAACCTGAAATCATCTAAAATCATAAACTAGTTTTAGGCATCACTTTTATGATTTTATTTGGCATTTTGATGATTTTTATTGAATCCTGATCGAAATCAATCTTATCTTTCGTACGTACGTATAGTGTCCGAGGAAGCTGTTGATTGCACTGGGGATCCCAGTCAGCAATATTGCAAGCAAGGCAAGTCATCGCTACCCTCGAACATATTGAACCTGTTTGCAAACTTGTGTTGCTTTTAAAAACTCAAATATGCATGCCATACACAAAGAAATTCCTATTCTTGCTATGCCATGCATTGATATTGATTACCAGTAAATATATTCTTTGTAACCTATGACATGATATGTTCGAAGAAAATCTTCGATAAATGCTTAGCCGTGCTAAATTAGATTAATGCATACTCATGTTTACAAAATGCTATATGCTTGGGCAACTACATTGGGGAAGGTGGTTGAGATACGGCATGTGGAGACATGAGCGCCACATTACCTAGAGGAGTATAGACATGAGCGCCACATTGCCTCGAATGGGTATAGACCTAGCGGAGTAGATAGCCTAGCGGAGGCAATATCCCTGCATAGTGGTTCTTATGATTGATATGAGGCTGCGGGCCTATGTGTGGTATGATGTTTGAAAATGGAAATTAATTGCAACTTAAAGAATGAGTTTTCCCTTACCCCGGGAGCGCCAGAACTCCTAACACTGCTAGGAAATGACGGCTAGAGTGCAAGAGGATTTAAGTTCATGGAGCGGGTACATCCAAAGTGAGGTTATTGAAAAGCTTTGCCGTGACCGTCTCATGTGTTGGGACGTAGGCTTATTTGTTGGGCAGTCATGGAGTACGGGTAAAGTGTACATCCACTGTAGTGTGAGTGAATCAATCTATTCAAATAGTCGTGCTCGTGGATATGGAGCGGCATGACAAGTTTCTCTCTTGGCTAGACTCATAAGTTTTAAAATGATGGGATGGTATGCCTGGTGATTTTTATATGCTGGTGGATCAACTTCTCGAAATGCGAGAAGGGGTAGACTCCCCAGAAAAGCATGTCGATCCGGTGGCGGGAAGCTATCCTTGGAATCACAATGGATGGTGGACAGAACCGTCACCGATTTAATGAACCATGGAAATAAAACATGATCAGTCTAGATTTTAGGTTTGTGAAAAGAATTACAATACTGGCTTTGTGCAAATGAACCACATCCATCCTTTGAATATCCCGTATCATATGCATCTTTGCTGTGGTGGCTTGCTGAGTACGGTTGGTACTCACCCTTGTTATATGCACAAACCTTGAGATGAAGGCAATGAAGACTTGGAAGACCCGCACGCATACTCCCAGGAGGGTGAGGAAGACGAATGCGCCCAATAGGTCTTAGACTCCGGTTGTTGCCTGTGGCAATGGCATGCCGCTGCCTTCTATCTGTGCCTTACCTAATTTCTGCTTTTGGTTGTATTCGGACCGTTTTGTCCATAGTGCTAGACATTTCCTTCGGGCCTATATTGTAATATGTTGTGTAAGTCTATTCGTGCACGCGCACTTGATAATTTAGTACTGTATTTCGTGGGTACCAAACTACTCGATCCAGGGAAATGGTACTATGAACACGAATGATTCCCGTTATAAAAACGGGGGTCTACAGAGCTGGTATCAGAGTGTGCGACTGTAGGATAAGACCGATGGCGGCCCACCCCTTTATAGCTGGTTAAAGGGAGGAATCCCCACCTAGGATTATTTTGAAAATAAAAACATTATGTCTCCAAAACAAAAATGTGTTTTCCCAAAAACTCTTGTGCCCTTATTTTTCTACAATGTTTATTTTGCTACTACTACTCTCTAACTCTAAGTTGTATAAAAAATAGATGTCGGGTCATGGCCGGATCGGAGCTTGGGAACTTGAGGTTCCACTGGAAGAAGGATATGTTCTGCAACTTCGGCTGCTGTTACGGTGCCTAAGGTACTCGGACATACCCACTTACAGGAGCAGGAGGTTAGGTACCGGAGACCATCCTGAGTGGGAGGCCGCCATAGCGATCGAGCCCCGCGTTGGTAGCGAGCCACAGTTTTGCTTCCAGACATGTTACCGGCGTGACTTGGTGGAGGCCTGTGGAGATTATGGCAATCGGATATGCTCATGGCAAGCCTATCCGACTGGAAATAGGGATAGGTTATGTTTATGGATTATGTAAACCGGCTATGACTTGGGTGTTACGTTGCCAATTAGATAAAGTAACGGCTCATAGTCATAATTGGTAAGATTGAGAAAACCGACATAGAGTATGATAGGGTTTCCGACTTGTAAGCCCGCCCTCCGAGACTATATAAGGGGGGTAAGGGGCGTCCCTTGAGGGATATCAGATTTATGCGAAACACATATGAGCTATTAGACACACGAGATCGTGAGATCAATAAAGACTCGGCGGATTGAATCCCCGAAACAGGAGTAGGGTATTACCTCACGAGAGGGCCTGAAACTGTCTAAACCTTGTTTTCCACTTAACTCATCGAGCTTGGTGATCTTGACTGCACCCCCAAATTTCTATTGCCAAAACCAAGTTTCGACAGTTGGCGCGCCAGATATGGGCCCGCGCGTCAAGACTTCTTCTTCAATCTCGCCGGCAAGCGCGATGGAATTTTCATCAGGATCGACGGCTTCACCGCAAAAGGATTCAACAAACTCTGCTTCCCCGACTCGGATTCCGACCAGTCGGGAGGGGGAACCCACTCGGCACCGTTCGGGTTACCGAACAACGCCGAGATCTACAACAAAGTTCTGACCTCCAAGTTGGAGTCCATCCACTCGGAAGGAGGAATCCACTCGGCGCCATTCGGATTACCAAACGCCGCTGAAATCTACAGCCATCTTCTGACCTCCCCGTTGGAATCCATCGACTCGGGAGGAGAAACCATCTCGGCACCATTTGGGTTACCAAACGCCGCTAAGATCTATTGCAAACTCCTCACTTCCGAGTCAAAATCAACTCACTCAGAAGAACCGCCATCATCAAGCTACGGCCCGGACTGGAACGTTCCAGATTCAAGCCATCCGGGTTCAAGGCAAGTCACCGTCATCCTCCAATCGTTCGGGTCATGCTCATCCACGGAGCTCGATGAGTACCTCAGCTCTTCAGATTTCGATGACCTCTACGGCATCTCCACGGACGAGGCCAACGACTCCGACTTCGACAAGGACTACGATCCTAGGTGCTTCAACGTTCTCATGGGCGAGGTGGCTGAGACCGACTCGGCCATGGCCCGTAGAATCATAGAAGAAGAACAAGTCAGGCTTGAGCAGGAGCGCAAGCTGGCAGAAGAGGAGAATAGGCGCAAGGAGGAGGCCGATAGGAGAAAGCGAGACCTGAGGGCGACTGGACGATCCGCTCGGGAGGCCATACTTCAGACGCGAGTCGACAACACCAACATCTTCCAAACGCCTCAACAGAATGCCGTTTTCACCCTCACCCTCCTCGACACTGTTATCGAGGCGGCACCCGCCACGGTAACACCAATCCTGGACAAGATCAAGACCATCGTCGCGGATATAGCCAATTGCCCTCCCTCCACCTCAGCACGAAGGCCGACTGAGTCCGTCGCTGAAACGCTCGACAGAAGCCGATTTCCGCCGCTGCGGTCGAAGGATTACAGGAGGCCCGAACAAGCTCGAATGACCACTAGGTCAAGAGACCCCCACCACGAGACCACACGGAAGCATCAAGAGCAATCAGCCGATTCCCGCGAAAAATGGCATGGACGACCACCCATCCATGACCAGGTCTGCCGCAGCAACAACTCCGACTACTGAAGCAGCCTACAAAGGACCCCGCCGAGTGATTTGCGGGAAGTCCTTGACCAGCGCTATCCAGAGCGAGACTAGCGCTCCCACGAAGATCGAAGGAGATCGCCCGACTGCAACGACGACGGAGTACCTGCGTTCACTCGTGTAACACCCTAAAAATCCGAAGTTTTAAAAATCGAAACATGAAAATCGGAACTTGCAAAAATTTTCTATTTGATTGCATCTTATCGTGTTTATTCGCCTTTTATTCGCAAGTCTTTGATGCCGAGTTAAATAATTGAATATCTACTTGAAGGAAAAAATCGATAGGGTTTTAAAATCCTAAAAGAAAGAAAGTTGCAAATATCATAAATAAAATTATAAAAATAAAGATTTAGGGAAGAGTTAAGGTTTAATAAAAATTTGCTTTTGAACAAAAGGATATTTAATTTTTGGATGCAATACAAAAATTTACTAAGTTATAAATAAGAAGAAAAAGTATAAAAAATAATAATAATAAATATATAATTAAAATAATATATATATGTATATAATAAAGTGGGCAAAAACTTAAAATCTAATTAAATTACAATTGGACCAAAAATCCTACTTAATTTATATGTGAAATACAAAAAGGAATTGATAGTTAAAAAACAAAAAGAAAAAAAATCAAAAAATAAAAAAATGCACTATTCATCAATGCGCCACTGTTCGACCCATTCCCGAGCACCGCGCCAACGTCGCGTCGCCGCGAACCCGTCCGTCACACGCGCCACGCTGCGCGCCATCGCCCTCGCGCCGCGCCCCCGGCCGTGCCGCACGCGTCGCCATCGCCGTCGTCGCGCCGCGGCCGCGTCGTGTCGCCACGCGCCGTCGCGTCATCCTTTTCCCCCGTCGACTGGCTATATAGAGGCCTCCCCAGACCAAGCTTGCTACACACCAAATCTTCTCCATCATTCACTCGCGCTATTCCCCCTGTTTTCCCCAAAAAATTAGCCACCACATTGCTTCAATTTTTCGAAAGACCGAAGTCGCCGGTAGAGATCGCCGTCGAGCCGCCGAGGCCGCCAATCCGGAATTCGTTGCCGCCGGCCAATTTCCACGCAACCCGAAGGTGAGAACACGATCTCTAGAACCCTCTCCAACTTTTCCCTAACCTACCCGTGCCAATCCACCACCGGAGCCCGCCGCCGTCGAGCCCGCCGTGGGCGTCCGTTCGGACCGCCGCTACCCCGCACGGTGCTAGCACACTCCATAGCTTTTCCGGCCAGGCCATCACCACCAGTAGCACCGCTAGGCTCCGCAGATGCTCCCAGGCCCGCCACATTGGCCGTGCCGTCGCCGGACTGTGCCACCGATGAGCATCGCCGCCGTCCGAACCACCTCGCCGTTGCCAGCCATCTCCGCCGATCCCCGGTCCCGGCCAAGTGGTGTAATGGGACCCCCGTGGTCCCGAGATGGTGAAAACCCACTTCCTTGCCGAGCTTGTCTTCCCCACTGCCGGCCGGCGCTAGCTGAGAGGAGGGAAGAAACAGAGCAGGCAGAAAGAGGAAAAGAAAAAGGAGGAAGAAAAAAAGAGAAAAAAAAAAAGAAAGAAAAGTTTGGGAAAATTTTTGGGAAAAATTAGAAAAAGTTTTTGGAAAATATTTTGGGAATATATTTGGGCTAAATTACATATTTTCTCGAAAACAAATTTTGATTTCAAAATTAGTTCAGGACCGATTATTAAACGCATTTTTACGATAATTTAGCCGTCGCCTAGATTATTTAGGGATTTATTTCTATCTTAGCTTGTCTTCAAATATTGTTTTGATATATATAAGATTGCTAAACCTAAAAAGTCCAAATTATTTATTATAGCATCTAGCTTCTAGATTAATTAACTATTTTGGGGATCGATTATTATTAACCCTAGGTCGTCTCTGAAGGGTTACGCGGAAGCTATGCTAGCCGAAAACAAAAATTTTCTACCGCGCAAACCAGGAACACTTGCAAGTAAGGGCCGATAGATCGTTACCGATTGGAGTGTACAGCGGAAACAGCCAATCAGGGCTATCCGATCCGAAACAGTGTAGCCGATTCTCGCAAGCCAACAGCCGATACCCGGGGACAGCCGATTCGCCAATCAGCCGATTCGCAGATGCCGTAGCCGATCCGAAGCCGATCAACAGCGCGCAACGTAGCAGCGCCTCTACCGGTATCCACACGTCCGGGGACAGAACGCCGTACACCCGTGTGCTAGCACGCGATGCAAGGCTAGGGTTTGGCTCGAAAGTGGGGAGGGTTTCCGTGGAGATTGATCGGCGACTTCTGTTGCACGTGATGCAATTGACGTACCACAGCTCTCCACCCCTCCCTCCTTTATATAGAGTTGGCCGACTGGGACTAGTGGCCGATTAGGACTCTATTTTGATTCGGATCTCATCCGTATCTCATAGAGTTGGCCGCCCACACGTCGTAAGCCCATAGGACTGTATCCGAGTCCAACTCGAATATCTATTCTATCCCCTTAAGCGTGCGACCCTGTAGGTTCAGGTATACTCGGTTTCGGCTATAGTCTAACTCAGCCGACCCGTCAACGGCGCGCCTAGCAGCACATATTGACACCATAGTATACAAGAATAATATCAGCTCGAACCGTAATGTGTACACAAATCCCTTTGCCTCACGATACCGGTTAAGATATAGGCAAGATGTGTGCCATCCCTTCAATAGCTTAACCATTCACTCGAAACGTATTGGATTATCATGTCATTGATTGACTTCTCAATCAACTTAGCATGGCCATGCATTTCCATAATCCATCACCTCGAGGGGCCCAGAGATATCTCTCCAAAGGAGGGGCAAATTCCATCTTGATCACTCACATCCCACTCCATGTTTCATAGCAAACCCGAAAACTACCTTTATAACTACCCGATTACGGAATAGTGTTTGGTAGTCCCAAAGTAGGCTACTACACATGTTGGAATCCATGGTGATCTCGGTCTAAGGACTTTGTACCAACACTACCGAGACCAACTAATGGCACATTAATTTCTGTAGTGTCTCATGATGGGTCTATCCAACAATGTGTTCTCCAACACATGTGTCCATGTTTATTGATTTGGTATCTCCATACCCATGATCTACGAGACATGATCATCAATCAATAAACATGCCGATCTTAGAATCATATTTGTTCCAACAATATGACATATGATCAGGGATCGTTTAGAAATAGATTCATACATAAAGAGTCTCATAAATAAGTCACGTACTTATTGATCAATACAAGATGTCTATTTCATGGAACTGAATAACACTTTATTCATTTATACATAAACATTGACGTGATATCCAACATCTCCATGTTGCCTCTAGGGCATATCACTAACAATCTCCCACTTGCACTAGAGTCAATCATGTAAGTATCTAATACCCATTGCTCTTGTGTGCGCCTCATGCTTCGGCTGAGGGAGAGGTTTTGTCAGCGGATCGGCTATGTTGAGATCCGTGTGCACTTTGCATATCTTGACATCACCTCTGTCCACTATCTCGCGGATGAGATGATATCGCCGAAGTATGTGTTTGGACTTCTGATGTGACCTCGGCTCCTTGGCTTGCGCAATGGCTCCACTATTGTCACAATAGAGAGACATTGGACCAGTTGCACTAGTCATCACACCAAGCTCAGAAACGAATTTCTTGATCCAAACAGCCTCCTTTGCAGCTTCTGAAGCAGCAATGTACTCGGCCTCCCGTTGTAGAATCGCAACGGCATCACGCTTGGAACTCTTCCAGTGGCGCCTCCGTTCGGGCGAAACACGAACCCAGATTGCGATCTATAATCATCCTTGTCTGTTTGGAAGCTAGCATCGGTGTAACCACTTACAACGAGCTCTTCTTCACCTCCATAGACTAGGAACATATCCTTAGTTCTTCTCAAGTACTTAAGGATATTCTTTCTGACGATCCAGTGACCTTCACTGGATCGGCGGTATCTGCTCGTAGCACTCAAAGCGTACGAGACATGCGGGCGTGTACAAAGCATGGCATACATGATGGATCCAATTGCCGAAGCATATGGAACCATACCCATCTTATTCCGCTCATCATGTGTCTGAGGACACTGATTCTTGCTAACATTAATGCCATGTGACATGGGCAAGAAACCTTTCTTGGAATCATGCATGTTGAACCTTTTCAACACCTTGTCAATGTATGTACTTTGGCTTAATCCAATTAGCCTCTTGGATCTATCTCTATAGATCCGAATGCTAATATATATGCTTGCCTCCCTAAGTCTTTCATGGAAAAACTATTTTTCAATGAAGACTTGACGGATTCAAGCATAGGGATATCATTTCCAATCGGTAATATGTCATCCACATATAAGATTAGAAATACAATTGCGCTCCCACTGACCTTTTTGTAAACACAGGCCTCTTCTTCATTTTTGATGAAACCAAACCCTTTGATTACTTCATCAAAACGAATATTCCAACTCCGAGATGCTTGCTTCAATCCATAAATGGATTTCTGTAGCTTGCATCTCTTTCCAGGCGATTTTGGATCGACAAAACCCTGAGGTTGTATCATGTATACATCCTCGCTTAGGTTTCCATTTAGGAAAGCCATTTTGACATCCATCTGCCATATCTCATAATCGAAATATGCAGCAATCGCTAGGATAATCCGAATAGATTTAAGCATTGCGACGGGCGAGAAGGTTTCATCATAATCAACTCCTTGAATCTGTTTAAAACCTTTCGCCACCAATCGCGCCTTATAGATGTGAACATTTCCATCCATATCAGCCTTTTTCTTAAAAACCCATTTACACTCAATGGTTTTGACACCATCAGGTGGATCAACCAAGTTCCAAACTTGATTGTCGTACATGGATTCTATTTCGGATTTCATGGCTCCAAGCCACTTGTTGGAATCGGGTCCCACCATCGCTTCCTTATAGGTCTTAGGTTCATCGTTGTCCAACAACAATATATCACGTTGTTCCACACCAGTGTACCTGTCAGGGGCACGACGTGATCTTTCGACCTCCGTGGGGGTGTATCTACAACTGGTGGTGCAACACTTTGTTCCTCCCGTTGTGGTTCGTGGTCCCCAAACGTTTTGGTGTTTCTTGAACTTCTTCAAGATGCACCCCTGCTCCCACTAACCCTTCTTGAAGGAAACTCTTTCTCCAAGAAGACACCGTGTCGGGCGACAAACACTTTGCCTTGTTCCCGATTATAAAAGTAATATCCCTTAGTTTCCTTAGGATACCCACAAAGAAGCACTTGTCGATTTGGGTGTGAGCTTGTCGCTGTAAACGTTTTACATAAGCTTCGCATCCCCAAATTTTGAGAAAAGACAAACTAGGGGTTGCCCTGTCCATATCTCATATGGTGTCTTTTCAACGACTTAGATGGAACTCTATTTAGTGTGAGCACATGTTTCAAGAGCATATCCCCAGAAAGATAACGGAAGATCACTTTGGCTCATCATCGACCGCACCATGTCCAACAAGGTGCGATTTCTCCGTTCGGACACTCCGTTCCATTGTGGAGTTCTGGTGGAGTCAACGTGGAACAATTCCACAATCTTTCGAGATGATTACCAAACTTGTCACGCCCAGAAATTCATACCAGAATTTCTGCAGCTAATTTGTGCATTACATCCTCGTCCAGGAATCAGCCGAGGTACACAAATCGACGTTATTGATAATACAGAATCCTCGTCTTAGAAACAATATAAAAGAGTTACACAAATGCAGCGGAAAGGAAAAAAAACTGACTTAAGCTAAACTTGACGCAAGCGAAGCGAAACACCAACTCCACAGCTAAACCTTGACGAGAACAAGCCTACACCTCCTCGGAGACCTCGCTCTCAACCTCTGGCACTGAAGGGGGAAAAAGAAGCAAGACTGAGTACAACCACCGTACTCAACAAGTCACATCGGAAAAGGGGACATGATGCAAGATAAATAACAAGGAAAGGTCAAGGGCTCAATTTGCATAAACAACATTTGCAATATATAATAATAATATTTGAAGACAGCAAAATAGTAGTAGTATTTAAGCAGTATTAAATAACGCTGTCCAACGCTCAAACCACGTTGCAACAGGCCCATCCATCCACCTGCACTAGTCATACTTCAACATTTCATTCGAATAAAATAAATGAGACTAATCAAGGTGAATCTGGTCGATCGCCCGTAACCGTGGGCACGGCTATTCGAATAGTTTTTACTCTGATCAGAGGTGTACAACTGTACCCACAAGACACAATCCCACAACACGTTACCGTGCGCCGGTTCCCCACCACGGTGCCCCGGAAAGGAATTGTGACAGGACCCTTCACATAACCCCCTCTAATCAATCGTACCACACCAAGGTTTCGCCCCCATTCCCATCGGGCAATGGGCAGCCCACTCTAGTGCCGCGGTGAATCCGGAAGCTGATCAACCCTTAAAACCGGGGCCGACCCAACTCCATCACGCTCACCCTCTCTGGGATACGTTAACTAGAGACAGATACGCTACGGGCCCAGCCATTACCCATGCTGGCTTGTGGTATGCACGGCATTTCTTCCAGGGTTTCCCAAGAACCGGTCCTTAATCGTCATGAGCACGCTAACCAAAGACCAACCATGTGCTCACGACCCACCTTTTTCATAATTCAATATTATTAAAAACAAGGTCATATCTTAATATCATCGGAAGGTCAACGTTGGTAATAAACTTGATTAGTGTGATTTCCTTAAGTGAGCTAGTTGTGCTAAGCGTAAATAAGCAACCTTAAACTATCATCTAGTCACATTGGACCCCAAGTTATCAATGATGTAAGGTAAACAATCCTATAGCTGAGTACAATAGGTATAAACATCCCATGAAATGACATTCTAAAACATGTGCAGTATTTGAACGAAAAAAGAGATATATACATAAAATAGGTACAATATGGTCAATGTGAGGTATGACTTGCCTTGCTCTGGAGCGAGGAACCTCGGCGACTACTTAAGAAGAACGGGTTCGCGGAAAACTCGGGATCTACACGGCAAACAAAGCACTCAACAAACACCCTAAAAAGTCTATTGAAACAGCACTTAAAAGTATTTTTAGTGGATTCTTGACATTTTTCTGGATTTAATGAAATTTGAATGGACTAAAACGGAGCTCGGGTTCAAAAGATATGAATTTTAGAAGTTTAATTGTGATTTTTAAACTAAACAGAAAAGATTAAATTATTTATTGCGCAATTAAGCCCCGGGTGACGCAAGCATGGCGCAAGCGGTAGGGCTGACGTCGCGGCGCAAGCGGCCGACGCAAGCGACGCGGGCGCGGTCCACGGTGGACCGAGTCCACGGCGGCGGCGGGAAGAGCGGGGCACGTGGCGCGCATCGGGGAGGGGTGGCGGCGATCGGATGGCGACGGCCTTGCGCGCGAGGGACGGTCCGATCCGCCCGATCCGAAGGATCGAACGGCGCGGATCGCGGCTAGGGTTAGGGTTTGGGCGGCGACCGAGGCGGACACGCGGCAGCCATCCGGCGTGCGGCGGCCGGATCGAACGGCGACGGATCGATCGCGATCGGACGGTGCGGATCCGCCCGATCCGAAGGATCGGACGGCGCAGCGGAGCGGCGCTATTGTTAGGGTTTGGCGGCGGCGGCTCGAGCTCGCCGCCGGCCATGGCCGCGCGGCGCCGACCGGACTCCGGCGGCACCGGCGACGGCGGCGAAAGGTGCTGCGGGCGCGGGGAACCACGGGGAAGGGCGGAACGATGCGCGCGGGAGCGGTTCGGGAGGAGGCCCGAAACCGAAAGGAGAAGGGCGGCGGTGCACTCACCGGCGACGGAGACGACGACGATGGCGACGGCGGGTTTGGGGGCTAGCGCACGGGAACCAAAAGGAAACGCGCGGCGGTGAAAGGGGAGTTTTATAGGGGTACAACGGGGCGAAACAAACACGGAAACGGCGCGGATTCCTCGCCGTTGTTCACGGACTCGGAGAGAGAGGGGAAACAATCGGCGACGGATTTCGCGTGGATAGGGTTTCCAACGGGCGCGGGTTCGCGGGGATGGAAACGGCGCGCGAGATTGAGCCCGCACGGGCCGACGTGGCTCGGATTCAAACGGAAAGGAGCGGAAAGGCGGCGCGCATGGCGGACGGCGGCCGGACCGGCCGGGCGCGGGGACGGAAACCCGACAGGCGGGGCCCACCCGTCGCCGACTCGCGGCGAGGGACGCCCGCGGACTTGCGTGCTGCGGCGGCGTGCGGCCTCGGCCCACGACCGGGCGCGCGCGGGAGGGACCGGGCCGACGGCCCAAGGAAAGAGCGGGAATACTGCAGCCCGTACGGAAAAGAAAAAGAAAAAAGGGGAAAAAGGATTTTTGGGGCTTAATTAATTCCTGATTTCTTATTTAATTGCTTAAAAATACTTAGAGTGCTCTAAAAATTCCAAGTAAAAATCAATAGCGTATTTTGACATGAAGAATTCAAGAAAAATCCTACCATGTCATTTCCATTTATTAATTGCATTTTAAAATTATAGGTTGACTCCGGTTTAATTTCAGAAATTCCGATTATTTCCGGGTAAATTATTTTAAAAGAAAAAGGAAAAAACCCAGGATGTGACAACCTACCCCCCTTAAACGAATCTCGACCCCGAGATTCGGAGGTACGCGAAGAGGTGCGGGTGCGCGGCCTTTAGCTCATCTTCTCGTTCCCAAGTAGCTTCTTCCTGAGTGATGAGTCCATTGAACCTTGCAAAATCTGATAACCTTGTTCCGCGTCCTTTCACTGACCTCAAGAATACGTACTGGTCTCTCTACATAGGTTAAGTCCTCTTGGATTTCAATCTGGTCTGGACTCGTCTGCTCTTCTGGTACCCTTAAACACTTCTTTAACTGGGACACATGAAACACGTCATGAATACCAGTCATGTTGGAGGGAAGCTCCAGCTGATAGGCCACTTCTCCTCGACGTTCCCGAATCCTGTATGGTCCCACGAAACGTGGTGCCAACTTACCTTTGGTTTGGAAACGATGTACTCCCGGAGTGGTGTAACGCGAAGATACACAAAATCCCCGCTTCAAAAGCGAGATCTCTTCGACGATTATCTGCATAACTCTTCTGTCGGGACTGCGCAATCTTCAACCTTTCCCGAATCACTCGGACCTTTTCCTCTGCTTCACTTATTACTTCTGTGCCAAACAACTGGCGCTCACCCGTCTGATCCCAGAATAGGGGTGTGTGGCATTTCCGTCCATACAAGTGCTTCATACGGTGCCATTTGAATGCGGCTCGATAGCCGTTGTTGTAAGAGAATTCTGCATAGGGCAAGCTTTTGTCCCATGCTTTTCCAAAATCGAGCGCGCATGCTCTCGCATATCTTCCAAAATCTGATTCACTCTCTCGCTTTAACCGTCTGTTTGCGGATGATAGGCCGTGCTAAAATTCAAACGGTACCGAGTTCTTCTTGCAACTTCTTCCGAATTTGGAAGTAAACCGACTTCCCTATCGGACACGATCTTCTTAGGCACGCCATGCAAACACATGATCCTTGCGAGATAAAGCTCGCCAACTTCTTCCCCGAGTAGGTAGTATGTACTGGTATGAAATGGGCCACCTTGGTGAGTCGGTCCACCACGACCCAAATCGAGTCATATCCTCGACGTTGTGCGGGGTAAACCCGTGATGAAATCCATTCCAATTTCTTCCCATTTCCACTGGAATCTGAAGTGGTTGCAACATCCGGCGGGCCGTTGATGTTCCGCCTTCACTCGCCGACAAACATCACAAAGTGCAACAAACTCGGCTATCTCCCTCCTCATGCTGACCCACCAAAACTTTTCTTTATGATCTTGATACATCTTTGTACTTGCCGGGTGAATTGAGTATTGGGTTTGGTGAACTTCCGTAAGGATTGTCTTTTTCAGATCCTTGTCTTCCGGCACACACAATCTCTTTCCCATCCAGTTGTGCCATGTTCGTCTTCCGTAAAACCACGAGCTTTTCCGACTCTCATGTTCTTCTTGAGTTTGGCCATTTCGGGATCGACGCTGAGCAGCCCGAATCGATCAATGAGAGTGGGTTGGGCTTCCGAGCAGCCACAAAACCAAAATCCACCACTCGTAGATTTAGATTCTCGAATTCTGCGCAACCGGTCACACATTCCTTCGACACCGAGAGTGGTGCGGTAACTCTTTCGGCTTAGTGCATCCGCAACCACATTAGCCTTGCCGGGATGGTAATGTATCCCTAAGTCATAATCTTTGATCGGTTCCAACCATCTTCTCGTCGGAGGTTTAAATCCGGTTGGGTGAAAATGTACTTAAGACTTTTGTGATCCGTATACACTTCACAACGATTACCAATTAGGTAGTGTCGCGGATCTTCAATGCATGAACCACTGCGGATAACTCCAGATCATGAGTGGTGTAGTTGTTTTCATGTGGGCGCAATTGACGAGATGCATATGCGACCACTTTGCCTTCTTGCATCAACACACATCCCAACCCTTGGCGAGATGCATCACAATAAACTTGGAAGTCCTTTGCTGGGTCGAGCTGTATCAACACTGGTGCAGACACCAACTTCCTCTTGAGCTCTTCAAAACTTCTATTGCATTCTGCCGACCACTTAAACTTCTCATCTTTCTTCAACAGTTGAGTCATTGGCTTGGCGATTTTGGAGAAGTTCTCAATGAAGCGGCGGTAGTAACCCACAAGTCCAAGGAAACTTCGGATCTGCGTAACCGTTTTAGGCGGGGTCCACTTGGTAACTGATTCCACATTGCTGGATCCACGGCTACTCCTTGGGCATTCACAATGTGACCGAGGAACTGTACCTCCTTTAACCAAAAAGCACACTTGCTAAACTTGGCGTAGAGTTGATGATCTCTCAACTTCTCGAGTACTATCCGAAGATGTTGCTCATGATCCTCCTCTGACTTAGAGTAGACCAAAATGTCGTCAATGAACACCACCACGAATTTATCCAAGAACTCCATAAACACCTTGTTCATCAGATTCATAAAGAACGCCGGTGCATTGGTTAACCCAAAAGACATGACCGTACACTCGTACAGTCCATACACGTGGTGAAGGCGGTCTTGGGAATGTCCTCTTCCCGAATCCTCAACGATGATAGCCCGATCGCAGGTCTATCTTGGAAAATACCTTTGCCCCTTTGAGTTGATCGAATAAGTCGTCAATCCATGGTAGGGGATACTTGTTCTTGATAGTAACCTCATTGAGGGCTCGATAATCCACACACATTCTCTTGGTCTTGTCTTTCTTTTCCACAAAAATCACCGGAGCACCCCAAGGCGATGTGCTCGGGCGAATATACCCTTTTTGCAACTGTTCATCCACTTGCTTCTTTACTTGGCCAACTCGTTGGCTCCCATCCTATATGGCCTCTTGTGTATTGGGGCGGTCCGGTACTAGATCAATCCGAATTCAATTTCCCTTTTTGGCGGCATTTGAGTTAAATCCTCGGGAAAACTTGGGGTATTCTCGACGATGGGGATATCCTCTAACTTCACAGGGGTGTTGGCCGCCATTTTGGACGATTCCCGGTGGAAACATGATTCAAACTTACTATAGTCTTGACTTGCATGGGAGAGCGAAAAACAACTCTTTCTCCTTTCGTATTAATTAGAGTAATGGTGCGACTAGCGCAGTCAATTACTCCCTTATGTCTGGACAACCAATCCATCCCAAGAATGACATCTATGCCTTTGGACTGAAGGAGGATAAGGTTGGCTAGAAACATAGATCCTTGGATTTCTATGGTTACCGAAGGACAATGCGAGTGGTCTCCAAGTGATTTCCAGGGGTTTCAACCCGCATAGGTATCTTAAGTCCCACTACGACAACCCATGTGCCCCAACAAATTGCTTTGAGATAAAAGAATGTGTAGCGCCAGAATCAAATAATACTGTGGCAGGAGTATAGTTTACAGGAAACATACCCAGTATAACTTCAGGAGCGGTCTGTGCTTCCTCGGCGGACGCATGGTTGACTCGAGCCTGGATGAACCTTGGCCCAGCGCGTCTTGGCTTCGGACACTTGTCTGCAAAATGCCCTGGGTCACCACAGTTGAAACAGACTCCTGGCTTTCCTCCCGAGTCCTTCCTTGGAGGTGGTGGCTGTGACTGTTGCTGGGATGGCGCCGTTGGAGGGCGCGGGGCTGGAGTACGCTGTTGTTGACCACTGCCACTACTGCCAGTTTGGAAATTCCCTGGGTGATAAGGTCGATGCTGACGAACAATCATGGTGGTAGGTCCACTCTGACTTCCAGGCATGAAACGCGGCCTCTGCTGATTTCCCTGCTGTTGAGGAGGTCGGGACTGAAATACTTTTCTCTTCTTGATCATCTTGTTGCGCTGATCTTCCTGTCGAATGGCCTTGTCAACCAGCTTCTCAAAGTTAGCATATTCTCCGGAGATAAGCTTGTCCGTGAGTTCATCATCCAAACCAGCCAAAAACTTTTCCTGCCTTTCTGCATCAGTGCGCACATCTTCTGGGGCATAACGGGCAAGACGATTGAACTCGTGCAGATACTCAGTAACTGATCTGTTACCCTGCTCAAGGGAACGGAACTCACGCTTTTTCTGTGCAACTATTCCCGCAGGAATGTGTGCGGTCCTGAAACTGCGACGAAACTCTTCCCAGGTAACTGCTGCTCCCGCCGGGCGAGTAACCAAATAGTTGTCCCACCAAGCCGAAGCAGGACCCTGTAACTGATGAGTGGCAAATGAGACTTTCTCCTGATCCGTGCACTGCAGCAGATCTAACTTCTTCTCTATGGCATGAAGCCAATCGTTAGCCTCCATGGGATTGGTGGTGCTGGAGAAGGTCGGCGGTCGGACACGAAGGAACTCTGGCAGCTTGGACTGGGGTGGTGGGGCGGCAAACTGATTATTCTCGTTGTTGTTGCATTTGTTGCGGCATCTCGCTGTTGCATCGATGGTGTTGTTGTTGCATTTGCTGCATCATTGCAGCCATCATCGTGTCGTGAAGCGAGCACTTGAGCAATGGTGGGGTTCTCGGGTGGCGGTGGAGGAGCATTGCCATTGGCGTCGTGAGCCTCGTTGTTGTGGGCACCTGACTGCCCATTGTTGCTGTTCGCCCCGCTGGTCCTGGTGTTCACCATCTAAAGGAGACGACCGTCCGAGAGAGAAAAGAAGAAAAAGCATGACTTAGAACTAATCTTTATTATTTGAATTCAAATGCATTGTTCGATCTTGACTAAAAACAAGGAAAAGCACCAAACATCCTTAATTGGTCGGTCATATCACACTTGATATCGACGCCGCCTATCCCCACACACGGCCTAACACACAACAACTACCAAGAAGACAAACTAAGGTAAACGGTAAAACTAAGGAGGGCAACTAGAACGATCCACGAGACGAGGAGTCGAAACGCTTCCTTCGAAGATCCCCACTCTTCCGAACGGCTCCTAGAGTCCTCGGGCGTCACCTCGACTTGGACTCTTCGAATCGGTTGCCGTAGCCCAACCGATCCTGCCTCTTCCTCCGAGGAATCTCGAGTCTCTTCGGAGTCCATGTCTTCAGCCGAATTCTCGAGCTCGAGTCACCGGAGACGGAGATCCAACCATTACGCCACCTCCACCTTGATTCGCCGAAGCGGGAGCAAAGGTGAGGGCGGAACCTGCAGGAGGAACTGGAACCGCGCCGGAACTGGAGCGGGTGGAGCCGGAGAAGGCGGTGGAATCCGAGGTGCCACTGGATACGGACAGGGCGCGGTGGTGGTCTTCCGAGGCGTAGTGCGGAGTCGACCCCAACCGGTGGCGGAAGTCCCTTCAATTCAGCTACCTCCTTCTTCGACGAACCACTTCGTCCTCGCATGCGCGCGATCCTCGGCATCTTCTTGTCGTTCGCTCTTTGGTCGCCTTGTGTAGGTCGAGTGCATCGATCCAGTCCTCCGAGCACGGTGCACATGTGACCGAAGGTAGTGTCATTCTCTTCCGCCGTTGACTTGAATGCACCGACCTCGGAGGAACTACCTCGACGGGGATGGTAGCGGTAGGAGGAGGTGCGAAGGTCGAGTCATGCAGCTCCCTCATCCTGGCTAACATCGGGTAGGCGGCTTCTTGACAAGCGTGATCGACGTGCCTCCGGAAGCCGTGACCTCCATGTTGGGAAGACACGTTCCCACAAACCCGTGAACCTCCAACCGAACACGGTATGGCAACTCGCCACCGAGAGGCGCAAGCGTTGTATACTCGGTGCTTCGGGATATCCAAGTGCAAGGGCCATACGCGCCAGCTCTGCCACGAAGCCTGTCATCCCTTTTCCGCAGTGCATCGCTGGGGAACCTGCCATCTATAGAAACAAAGGAGTGGGAAAATCAAAACATGCTCAAAAACCCACGACCAACATCCCATTTTCGCAATTCCTAAACCCTAGACTGACTCCACTTTTCAAAACACCCCCTTTTTTTTCAAAACATATGCACATGAAAAGAATTAGAGGGCTCTTAAGGTTTCCAGTTGGCTTGTCCTACAGTCACAGGAAGGCTCTGATACCAACTTGTCACGCCCAGAAATTCACACCAGAATTTCTGCAGCTAATTTGTGCATTACATCCTCGTCCAGGAATCAGCCGAGGTACACAAATCGACGTTATTGATAATACAGAATCCTCGTCTTAGAAACAATATAAAAGAGTTACACAAATGCAGCGGAAAGGAAAAAAAACTGACTTAAGCTAAACTTGACGCAAGCGAAGCGGAACACCAACTCCACAGCTAAACCTTGACGAGAACAAGCCTACACCTCCTCGGAGACCTCGCTCTCAACCTCTGGCACTGAAGGGGGAAAAAGAAGCAAGACTGAGTACAACCACCGTACTCAACAAGTCACACCGGAAAAGGGGACATGATGCAAGATAAATAACAAGGAAAGGTCAAGGGCTCAATTTGCATAAACAGCATTTGCAGTATATAATAATAATATTTGAAGACAGTAAAACAGTAGTAATATTTAAGCAGTATTAAATAACGCTGTCCAATGCTCAAACCACGTTGCAACAGCCCATCCATCCACCTGCACTAGTCATACTTCAACATTTCATTCGAATAAAATAAATGAGACTAATCAAGGTGAATCGGTCGATCGCCCGTAACCGTGGGCACGGCTATTCGAATAGTTTTTACTCTGATCAGAGGTGTACAACTGTACCCACAAGACACAATCCCACAACACGTTACCGTGCGCCGGTGCACCACCACGGTGCCCCGGAAAGGAATTGTGACAGGACCCTTCACATAACCCCCTCTAATCAATCGTACCACACCAAGGTTTCGCCCCCATTCCCATCGGGCAATGGGCAGCCCCTCTAGTGCCGCGGTGAATCCGGAAGCTGATCAACCCTTAAAACCGGGGCCGACCCAACTCCATCACGCTCACCCTCTCGGGATACGTTAACTAGAGACAGATACGCTACGGGCCCACCATTACCCATGCGGCTTGTGGTATGCACGGCATTTTTTCGGGGTTTCCCGAGAACCGGTCCTTAATCGTCATGAGCACGCTAACCAAAGTCCAACCATGTGCTCACGACCCACCTTTTTCATAATTCAATATTATTAAAAACAAGGTCATATCTTAATATCATCGGAAGGTCAACGTTGGTAATAAACTTGATTAGTGTGATTCCCTTAAGTGAGCTAGTTGTGCTAAGCGTAACTAAGCAACCTTAAACTATCATCTAGTCACATTGGACCCCAAGTTATCAATGATGTAAGGTAAACAATCCTATAGCTGAGTACAATAGGTATAAACATCCCATGAAATGACATTCTAAAACATATGCAGTATTTGAACGAAAAAAGAGGTATTTACATAAAATAGGTACAATATGGTCAATGTGAGGTATGACTTGCCTTGCTCGAGACTGAGGAACCTCGGCGACTACTTCGAAGAGAACGGGCTCGCCGGAAAACTCGGGATCTACACGGCAAACAAAGCACTCAACAAACACCCTAAAAAGTCTACTGAAACAGCACTGAAAAGTATTTTTAATGGATTCTTGACATTTTTCTGGATTTAATGAAATTTGAATGGACTAAAACGGAGCTCGGATTCAAAAGATATGAATTTTAGAAGTTTAATTGCGATTTTTAAACTAAACGAAAAGATTAAATTATTTATTGCACAATTAAGCCCCGGGTGACGCAAGCATGGCGCAAGCGGTAGGGCTGACGTCGGCGGCGCAAGCGGCGATGCAAGCGACGCGGCGCGGTCCACGGTGGACCGAGTCCACGGCGGCGGCGGAGAGCGGGGCACGTGGCGCGCATTGGGGAGGGGTGGCGGCGATCGGATGGCGACGGCCTTGCGCGCGAGGACGATCCGGATCCACCCGATCCGAAGGATCGAACGGCGCGGATCGCGGCTAGGGTTAGGGTTCGGGCGGCGACCGAGGGCGAACACGCGGCAGCCATCCGGCGTGCGGCGACCGGATCGAACGGCGACGGATCGATCGCGATCGGACGGTGCGGATCCGCCCGATCCGAAGGATCGGACGGCGCAGCGGGAGCGGCGCTAGGGTTATGGTTTGGGCGGCGGCGGCTCGAGCTCGCTCGCCGGCCATGGCGCGCGCGGCCGGCCGGACTCCGCGGCACCGGCGACGCGGCGAAAGTCTGCGGGTGCGGGAACCACGGGAAGGGCGGAACGATGCGCGCGGGAGCGGTTCGGGTGGAGGCCCGAAAACCGAAAAGGAGAAGGGCGGCGGTGCACTCACCGGCGACGGAGACGACGACGATGGCGACGACGGGTTTTGGGGGCTAGCGCACGGGAACCAAAGGAAAACGCGCGGCGGCGAAAGGGAGTTTTATAGGGGTACAACGGGGCCGAAACAAACACGGAAACGGCGCGGATTCCTCGCCGTTGTTCACGGACTCGGAGAGAGAGGGGAAACAATCGGCGACGGATTTCGCGTGGATAGGGTTTCCAACGGGCGCGGGGTCTGCGGGGATGGAAACGGCGCCGCGAGATTGAGCCCGGCACGGGGCCGACGTGGCTCGGATTCAAACGGAAAGGAGCGGAAAGGCGGCGCGCATGGCGGACGGCGGCCGGACCGACCGGGCTCGGGACGGAAACCCGACAGCGGGGCCCACCCGTCGCCGACTCGCGGCGAGGACGCCCGCGGACTTGCGTGCTGCGGCGGCGTTGCGGGCCTCGGCCCACGACCGGCGCGCGCGGAGGGACCGGGCCGACGGCCCAAGGAAAGAGCGGGAATACTGCAGCCCGTACGGAAAAGAAAAAGAAAAAGGGGAAAAAGGATTTTTGGGGCTTAATTAATTCCTGATTTCTTATTTAATTGCTTAAAAATACTTAGAGTGCTCTAAAAATTTCAAGTAAAAATCCTGTTAGCGTATTTTGACATGAAGAATTCAAGAAAAATCCTACCATGTCATTTCTATTAATTAATTGCATTTTAAAATTATAGGTTGACTCCAGGTTAATTTCAGAAATTCCGATTATTTCCGGTAAATTATTTTAAAAGAAAAAGGAAAAACCAGGATGTGACAAAACTCTTGGCTCAAGTATTCCCTCCACGATCGATCGTAGAAACTTGATTGTTTTCTCTAAATGATTCTCACTTCATTCGGAATTCTTTGAACTTTTCAAAGGATTCGGACTTATGCCTCGTTAAGTAGATATAACCATATCTACTAAAGTCATCGGTAAAGGTAATAAAGTACGATAACCACCTCGGCCGTTGAGCTCATTGGTCCACATACATCGGTATGTACGAGTGCCAATAAGTCACTTGCTCTCTCACTATGTCCCGTGAAAGGTGCCTTTGTCATCTTACCGAGTAAACAAGACTCACATGTCTCAAATGATTCAAAATCAAAAGAGTGAAGCAATCCATCCTTATGGAGCTTCTCCATGCGTTTCTTATTTATATGGCCTAAGCGACAATGCCGGATAAACGTGGGGTTTATATCATTAGAGAGTTGCCTTTCGTATTAATGTTATAGATGGGAGACGCTTCAAGATTCAAAACGTATAATCCATTCACCAATGGAGTATGAAAATAGAACATATCTCGAGATATATTGAATAACCATAGTTCATTGATCTAAAATCATATCCTTCCGCTTGCAAACATGAATCGGAAAGAACGTTTTGACATAGTGTTGGAACACAATAACAATTATTTAATTCCAAAACTAATCCTGAAGGTAGATGAAGTGGTACGGTGCCGACAAAGAAGCGTAGCAACGCTTGCTCCATTGCCGACGCGCAGTTCACCTCTCCCCTTCTCAATCCTCTACTTCTTCTCATTCCCTACAACGATTTGCAAATATGAGCTACCGATCCGGTATCAAATACCCAAGAGTCGGTAGGTGAAGTAGCAAGATTAATGTCTATAACATTAATACCGGCGTAAGTCGTACTTTGCTTCTTTTTGAGATCCTCCATGTACTTCTTGCAGTTCCTCTTCCAAGGGCCTGTCTCCTTGCAATAGAAGCAAACGGCATCGATGCCGCCGACCCTTCTTGCCCTTCTTTGCATTGGAGGCACTCGCGATCTCATCGGGAGTTAACTTCCTCTTGGTGCAAAGCTTCTTGACAGTGGTTTGCGCTTAGCCTTCTGCATCATCATCACATGATGACCGTTTTTCTGGATACTCTCCTCACTGTCTTTAGCATCCCATGCAATTCAGCCAAGGTCCTATCCATATTGTTCATGTGATAATTTAATATGAATGGCTCGAAGCTCGGAGGGAGCGACGGAGAATCACATCGCAGCCAACTCTTGGCTAAGGGAAAACCAGCTTTTCCGGACTCTCAATGTAGCCAATCATCTTTATCACATGCGGATGACGGGATTCCCTCAACAAGCTGCACGCAAACAAGGACTTTGAGGTGTTGAACCTCTCGGCCCGAGCTTGGTTCTCAAACATGCCACGCAGCCCCGAATAATAGTGTGAGCATCGCTGCTCTCATATTGCTTCGAAGCTCGGGGGACATTGTAGCAAGCATGAGACGGCTTATATCTAGGGCATCATTAGTGTGCTTCTCATAAGCCCTCCGTGCGCTTGCGGTGGCATTATTTGGCAAATCCTCGGGATAGGGTACTTCAAGAACGTACTCCTTACGCTCTTGCTTGAGAACAATTCTCAAGTTGCGATACCAATCCATAAAGTTTGTTCCATTTAATTTTTCCTTTTCGAGAATAGATCGCAAATTAAAGGTACTGGGTGTAGTATTAGCCGCCATTTATTCTACAACGTAAAAAGCAAAGTTTAGCACAATGTTTATGCTATGTCTATTGTTAAACAATTTAACATTAGACTCCCATTACGTATTTTCCACCTTCCCTCTAGGTTACGTATTGGGTCAATATCCACATGTTAATTAATTTTCTAGTGAGCTTTGGCATCACTGCTAGGAAATTAGTAACATCGGTAAGCAACACCTTGCTAATCACATCTCTATGTGACTCTTGTTGTTGGTGTGGCATCTCCATGCCCGGCGCCAACCTATGCCCCAAGGCCCAAAACTGTTTTGATAGCCTTGTTAAGTAAACCAAATGCTCCCGCATGTATATGTCCGACATATACCCCTCGTGTTATGATAGAGAATGGCACTCTGCTTTGGCGGACCCACCATTGACGAGCATAACGGTGACGGGTGCAACATTTGGAAGGGCATCATTACTACTTAATTTTGCGAGGATGCTATCCTATCAAACAAACATATCACATATGAAAGCAAGAAGAATAGCATATAGTGAAATAGTATGGCCCCCTTCACATGGTGATCTCCATCTCCATGCCGGTGTACAGGATCTCCATCTTCATCACCGTTCTTTCGAGTGCCGAATGCTTGATTTCTTCAAACTAAGCTACTACTATAGAAGCTCTAATTGAAGATTACATCGACTCGCAGGTCGTGAAAGAATATTACAAGCATTGCACGTATGAAAGAATATTACAGGGATTGCACATATGAAAGAATATTACATGCATCACATGCATCTCATACATCTCATACATACAATAGGGCCATACCATCTCAAAGCATTCTCTGCAAAAACAAGTTAGGCGTAGAAACGTTTTCTACTTATCGCAGAGCTACGGCATCGAGATGACCTATAAGGGGGTACGCACACGCCCGGAACACCACACGAAATTCATAGATCCAATCTATGAAATCGCTTACGGAAACCATGTCGGCATAATCATATTATGCCGTCCCGATACACTATCAAGGGAGATGGTTTGCGTAGGCGCGAGGCAGCTAACAAGATCGGACTACGAGATAGCTTCGGCATAATCACATTATACCGTTCCGATACACTATCAAGGAACGCTATCTCGAACCCAACTCAAACCGAGTTCTATGGATATTGCTTCGACGTAATCACATTACGCCGTTCCGATACACTATGAAGGAACGCAATTACCATTAACTCTCCTCAACGAGATCCCATAAAACCGATTGATCTAATCAACCCGTGCGCAAAACTTGTTCCAGATCCAATCTAAAACCCGAACTAAGCAAGATTAGCTCGATACCACTGAAGGGTTACGCGGAAGCTATGCTAGCCGAAAACAAAAATTTTCTACCGCGCAAACCAGGAACACTTGCAAGTAAGGGCCGATAGATCGTTACCGATTGGAGTGTACATGAAACAGCCAATCGGGGCTATCCGATCCGAAAAGTGTAGCCGATTCTCGCAAGCCAACAGCCGATACCCGGGGACAGCCGATTCGCCAATCAGCCGATTCGCAGATGCCGTAGCCGATCCGAGCCGATCAACGCGCAACGTAGCGAGCGCCTCTACCGGTATCCACACGTCCGGGGAGAGAACGCCGTACACCCGTGTGCTAGCACACGATGCAAGGCTAGGGTTTGGCTCGAAAGTGGGGAGGGTTTCCGTGGAGATTGATCGGCGACTTCTGTTGCACGTGATGCAATTGACGTACCACAGCTCTCCACCCCTCCCTCCTTTATATAGAGTTGGCCGACTGGGACTAGTGGCCGATTAGGACTCTATTTTGAATCGGATCTCATCCGTATCTCATAGAGTTGGCCGCCCACACGTCGTAAGCCCATAGGATCGTATCCGATCGGATCCCTATCCGATCGAGCCGTATCCGAGTCCAACTCGAATATCTATTCTATCCCCTTAAGCGTGCGACCCGTAGGTTCGGTATACTCGGTTTCGGCTATAGTCTAACTTAGCCGATGGTCGGCTCGAGTCCAACTCAGCCGACCCGTCAACAGCGGCGCCTAGCAGCACATATTGACACCATAGTATACAAGAATAATATCGGCTCTGAACCTGTAATGTGTACACAAATCCCTTTGCCTCACGATACCAGTTAAGCTATAGGCAAGATGTGTGCCATCCCTTCAATAGCTTAACCATTCACTCGAACCGTATTGGATTATCTATCCGTTGATTGACTTCTCAAGCAACTTAGCATGGCCATGCATTTCCATAATCCATCACCTCGAGGGCCCAGAGATATCTCTCCAAAGGAGGGGCAAATTCCATCTTGATCACTCACATCCCACTCCATGTTTCATAGCAAACCCGAAAACTACCTTTATAACTACCCGATTTGGAATAGCGTTTGGTAGTCCCAAAGTAGGCTACTACACATGTTGGAATCCATGGTGATCTCAGGTCTAAGGACTTTGTACCAACACTACCTGAGACCAACTAATGGCACATTAATTCCTGTAGTGTCTCATGGTGGGTCTATCCAACAATGTGTTCTCCAACACATGTGTCCATGTTTATTGATTTGGTATCTCCATACCCATGATCTATGAGACATGATCATCAATCAATAAACATGCCGATCTTAGAATCATATTTGTTCCAACAATATGACATATGATCGAGGATCGTTTAGAAATAGATTCATACATAAAGAGTCTCATAAATAAGTCACGTACTTATTGATCAATACAAGATGTCTATTTCATGGAACGGAATAACACTTTATTCATTTATTCATAAACATTGACGTGATATCCAACATCTCCATGTTGCCTCTAGGGCATATCACTAACAGTCTCAAGGCTAGCTTTTCGGAAATAATTAACCGTCCCGTAGTTTACTCGTTTAAGATTTTATTTACAACTTAGTTGGTCATCGCATAATATTTTTCATATAGATTTTCTAAAACTTAAAAATCTAACTTTTTTAAATACATGAGTCTAGATTCTAGTATCAATTTATTTTGATTTAAATTTAACCCTAGGGTTGCCGGCCCAATGAAATTGGATAAAATTTTAAAAATTAACCATATCTTTTTATTATTATATTCTAGGTCATCACCCATAATATTTCTCAAACTTTGAATATATTGACGGAAATAATACCACATCATAAATTAATTAAATCGGTTCAACGTAGAATTTCCAACCTTTGTGACTCGCTCATTCTAACCCAGATTTTATCGGAACTCGAACCTAAGCTCACATAAAATCGTACCCTAGTGTTAGAAGCCGCTTCGCAATTTAATTGGCTTTCATTGGATTTTATTTGAATTCTAATCGAATTCAATTGGATTTCTTGCACGTACGGTAGAGTCCGAGGGAGCCGTTGAGAACGTCAAAGACTCAAGCCAACAAGGTCGCGAGCAAGGCAAGTCATCACTCCTTTGAACATATTGATCCTATTTTGCAAAATGATGTTGATTTAAACTTCAAACATGCATGCTATACACAAAACACCTATGCTTGCTATATCGTGCCTTGATATTGATTACCTTTAGTTATAATCTTTGTAAACCTCGATGTGACATAACCGGAGACTTTCTTCGGTAAAATGCTTAGCCATGCTATTATTAGAATCTTGCATACTCATATTTTTACAAAAAGAGCTATATGCTTGGGCGACTACCTTAGGGAAGGTAGTTGAGATACAACATGTGGAGACATGAGCGCCACATTGCCTTGAACATGATGAAAATAGTTTGATGGAAAAAATGAAAGCACAAAACTTAGACTGGGGCGGCTGGATGATTTGGGTGGATTTTAGAAAAGGCAAGTGCCGACCCTGGTCAATTAAGGACCGAGCCATGAGATCGCCGGGAAACGAGCCAGTACAACCGTACTTCTCAAATGGGTATAGACCTAGCGGAGTAAATAGCCGAGCGGAGGCGGTACCCCTGCATAGTGGTTCTTATGTATGAGATGAGACTGAGAATGGATGATTGAAAATCGAAATTAATTATAACTTGAAGAATGAAGTTTTCCCTTACCCCGGGAGTGCCAGAACTCCTCACACTGCTAGGAAAGGACGGCTAGAGTGCAAGAGGATTTAAGTTCATGGAGCGGATACTGCCAAAGTAAGGTTATCGAAAGGCTTTGCCGTGACCATCCCATATAAAGGGATGTAGGCTCATTCAATGGGCAGTTGCGGAGTACGGGTAAAGTGTACATCCACTGCAGTGTGAATGAATCAATCTATTCGAATAGCCGTGCTCGTGGATATAGAGCATCGCGACAAGACTTTCGCTTGGCTAGACTCATAAATTTTAAAATGATGGGATGGGTTTGCATGATGATTTTTATGTACTGGTGGACGAACTTCTCGAAATACAAGAATGGTAGACTCCCCAGAAAACCATGACGATCCGGTGGTGGGAAGCTATCCTTGGAATCACAATGGATGGTGGACAGAACCGTCGCCGACTTAATGAACTGTGGTAATAAAACTTGACTTGGCTAGACATTAGGTTTGTGAAATGATTTACGAAAATTGGCTTTATGCAAAAGAACCACACTCATCCTTTGAATGACCCTATCATGTGCATCATTCCGTGTTGGCTTGTTGAGTAAGTTGGGTACTCACCCTTGCTATACGCACAAACCTTCAGATGGAGGAAACGAAGAACTGGAGGACCCCTACGCTTACTACTGGATGAGTCTTAGTCCCCGGTCGTTGCCTGTGGCAATCGACATGCCGCTGCCTTTCGTCTGCTATCTTGTCTAATCTCTGATTTTGGTTATATTCGGACCAGTAGGTCTTGCATGTAATGATCTTGCCTTCGGGCCTATTATTGTAATACTTTTGGTGTAATACTATTCGTGCACTTTGCACCTGATAATTCAGTATTATATTTCGTGGGTACCAAACTACTCGATCCATGGAAATGGTATTATGAACACGAATGATTCCCGTCCGCAAAAACGGGGGTCTACAGAGCTGGTATCAGAGCAGTGCGACTGTAGGATAAGATCAACTGGCGCCCACCCCCTTTATAGCTGGTTAAAGGAAATTATCCCTACGTAGGATTATTTTCGAAATACAAACTATTTTCACAAAACAAACATATGTTTCTCTCTTACCCCAATTTCTCTACAAACATTTGATTTTACCAATTACCTTTCTCTAAACCCTAAACTATCTTCAAAAATAGATATAGGATTGTGACCCTGTTAAAGCTTGGGAGATTGTCTGTTCCACCCGCTAACGCAATAAGAGTTCACAGGAATAAGGTCCTAACTAGAGCTTAACCTTTCTTCTGATTTCTTTCTCTCTCTGACAATAGATGGGAAAGAACAAGGGCAGGAAATCAAGATCTCAGCAATCTCATGGATCAACCCAGAGTGACCCTACGGACATTCCACCCTCTTTCCCTATGAATCCGACCTTAGCCCAGATAATGGCTAGCCAGACACAATCGATGATCATGATGGTGCAGCAAATGCAACGACACCTTCAAATTTTGGGTTCGTATCCAGAGCAACGTCGGTACGTTCCGACTCAAGCCCTGATGACTCCTGCGAATATACTGTCAAGCCCACAGAGAGCAGTAACGCCAAACCCACTATTAGGATGGGAGGAAACACTTGACCCTCGCTATGGTTTCATGGAACAAGGATATGGAATAAGGAACGGTACATGGGACAAGCACACCAGGACCCCGATCGAGAGAGAGGTACAGTACGGAAGAAAGGATAAAGAATCCAATCCAACAACCGGCCAAGATTTCAGTTCGTCACCATCTAACCCCAAGAAGAGGAAGTCACCAAAATGGAATACAGGTGGTACTGGCAGGATGATCATCACAAGCACAGTGTGTACCCCTGAAAATGCTTAGGAGATTCCCCGACGTCTAAGGAAGAATGTGCACTGCTTCAACTGTGGAGAGTTAGGGCACTATGCCAATGACTGCCCTAGGACAACTGCCGCACCGTTTGGCACTCCAACACCTATCCTGGCAGCCCCAAGGAAAAATGTGAATTGCTTCAACTGTGAAGAATTTGGGCACTATGCCAATCACTGCCCCATTTGTGACACCTCCGAATGAACTCCATGGTGTCTTTATACATGGTTGGCCAAAAAAACCCACTTTACTAGATTTTGGCCTGAGTCCGGAATGCACCGTAGTGCCCCTCGTACGGGGCCGCATTACATTTCTCTATAATTTGGGTGGCTTCAGCAGTCTGGATGCATCTTCTTAATAGTCCATCAGAACACACTCTGTACAAGTACGGTTCCTCCCACAATGAGTTTTCCTTTGTTTTCCCCTGGCGGGACATAACCAGTGACTATAAAGTTTATTATGTCCGCATACCAAGGACTAGAGTCCGTCACTTTAAGCAGCACGTAAAAAGTCAGTAATGGGCAGTTCCTGCATGTTAGTATAATGCATACGAGACAAATGGTCTGCTACCAAATTCTCTACTCCCTTTTTATCTTTAATTTAGATATCGAATTCTTGGAGCAAGAGAATCCATCTGATTAGCCTTGGTTTAGCATCTTTCTTAGTGAGCAGGTATTTTAAGGCAGCATGATCGATGTATATTATTACCTTGGCTCCAACTAAGTAGGATCTAAACTTATCAATAGCAAAAAAACACAGCTAGGAGCTATTTTTCAGTGGAAGCATAATTAAGTTGGGCTCCAGTCAAGGTCTTGCTAGCATAGGCTATTGCATTGCGTTTTTTCTCCTTGGTCTGGCCAAGGACTGCTCCTACAGCATAGTCGCTAGCATCGCACAATATTTCAAATGGCAGCGACCAATCTAGCGGTTGAATTATAGGAGCAAAGATGAGTGCTTCTTTAAGAACGTTAGTGGAGTGCAAACATTCATCATCGAAGTCAAAGGGAGCATCTTTGGCTAGCAGGTTTGTCACGGGTCTAGTGATCTGAGGGAAGTCCTTTATGAACCTACGATATAACCCCGCATGACCCAGGAAGCTACAGATTCCCTTGACATTGATGGGTGGTGGAAGCATTTCTATGACATCAATCTTAGCTTTCTCCACCTCTATCCCTCTCTCAGACTCAAGGTGCCCAAGAACGATGCCTTCACGGACCATGAAATGTCATTTTTCCCAATTAAGCACGAGGTCCTTTTCTTGGCATCGTTGTAAGACCTTGTCTAAATTCTCAACACAATAATCAAACGTTTTCCATAGACGAAGAAATCATCCATGAAAACTTCCATGATTTGCTCAATCATGTCTGAGAAAATAGACATCATACACCTTTGGAATGATGCGGGTGCGTTACACAACCCGAAAGACATCCTGCGATAGGCATACGTTCCATAGGGGCATGTGAATGTGGTCTTACTTTGATCGTTGGGATGGATAGGAATTTGATGATACCCGGAGTACCCATCAAGGAAACAGACGAAAGAATGATTCGCCAACTGTTCCAACATCTCATCGATGAAAGGAAGTGAGAAGTGATCTTTTTTTGTTGCCTTGTTAAGGTTCCAATAATCTATGCACATCCTCCATCTCATGATAGTTCATTGCGGAATTAATTCATTGTGAGAATTGGCAACGACTGTTATTCCTCCTTCTTTTGCACTACCTGGACTGGGCTGACCCACTCACTATAGGGAACAGGATAAATTATCCCGGCATGAAGGAGCTTCAAGACCTCCTTCTTCACCACCTCTCTCATCACATTATTTAACCTCCTTTAAGGCTCCCTAGAAGGCGTAAGACTTGGATTAGTAGGGATGCGATGTGTGCAAAGAGTGTGACTGATTCTCTTGAGGTCTTGGAGTGAGTAGCCTAGAACGGATCGATGCTTTTCTAAAATAGAGATGAGTTTGGAAGTTTCAATCTCGAAAAGCTTGTCACTGATGATGACAGGTGATTCCGCATCTCCATGAAGAAAAGCATATCGAAGGCTAGAAGGTAGAGGTTTGAGCTCGATCGGAGGTCATGATGGTGGTTTTGACATGGGTAGCTCAATTGTCTCTCCAGAGTCGGCTAATTCTTGAGTAAAAAGGTGAGCTTCTTTCTCAAGGACAGACTCTGGGGATTCTAAAGGAGAAACCTCAAAAACTTCCTCAACAGGCTCATACTGAGGTGAGGGCTTAGCTATGGAATTCATAGCTCTGATATAGGAACTGAGAACGAATCCCTCCCGAGTTTAATATTGAGGACTCCGAGAGTCGGTGCATCCAAGAAGAGCTTTTCAAGTGGGAACCCGATCAGACTGTCAAAGTCTAAGACTTTGAACACATGAAAGTCTAGGATTGCCTCAAGATTTTTGTGACTCAAAGTCATGTTCTTCAAAATCCCATAACTTTCTAAGAAATCACCATGAGGAGTCTTGAACGTTTTAAGAGTCGGGGTCAAAGGTTCATCACCAAGAAGTGCGAACGCAAGGGAATCATGAATAATATTTGCTCTGACTATGGGATTGTAAAGGACCTTGACCATTGTTCCCCTTATGTTGCAACGAATGGTTGATGAAGGTGAACAAATCCGAATTACTTCAGATGATAATTCACACTCTGTCAACCACTCATGGCTCATAATGGATGTTAATCCCTTCACGGTCTCTCTAAGAAATTTATCCTCGAGACACACGGGAGGGGAATCTTAATGGGTGGTCTCTTTTTGCAGATGAAATTTGAGGTATTTCCATAATCTTCGAAAATATCGTCCTCAAAATTAAAAGCATGCTCCGAAGTTTGAATTTCTTCATCCTTCGGTGTTTCTAGTTCGAGTGAAGTTTCTACAGCTGTATCTTGAGATATGCAGTTTAAAGGATGAGACTCGGTCGGAGGGTGATCCTCAGCGCTTTCCTTGTTTGCCGGTAGTGATTCAAGATAATCTTCAACGAAGGAGGTGTTCTATAAGATATAAATTAGGATTTCCCTTCCTTCTGCCAGAGTCTTATGTGAAAACGAACCATTGGATGCAATATCAAGGTATAGGGCAGACTCTTTGCCAAGACCGGACCAAAAATACTGCAACAGCACATGGTCGGGTAAAGAAAGGTCGGGGCTGGAATAAGTGAGCGTTGAGAATCTGGCCCAAGCTGCACCTATAGTTGCCTTCTTAGTCTAACGAAAGCTGAGAACTTCTACATGCAGAGATGTGATACGGGTTAGCGGGAAGAAGGCGAGACAAAATTGTTAACACCTAAATTTGGTAATTGAATCCCTAAGTCCTAGCAAAGATGAAGTAGAATCGGATCGGCTGGTTTGACAGAGAAATAGAGGCCACATCGGTTGAGAAGCGATCGGCTGCGAGGCCAGTCGGCTCAGGTTGAATCGGACAAGAACGGCCGATAGCCGATTCTAGTTTCAGAGAAGATAAAACCGTTTCTGGTGCAGATGTTTGAAGATAAATAGAAGATTCGGTTATCAGTTTGTGCGTTAAAAGATATTTCCATCTGTGGATAGAGTCCTGTAACGGCAATTGTATCTGTAAATTAGGAGTTTATTTAGACTCTTTATTGTAATGCGGCGTGGGTCCTTCCCGAGATATCATCGTATTTTAAATAGTAGTATAGATAGAGTCCAGGGTCTGTATAGATACAATTGAAGAACTCATTCAATCAATCAAACAACCTTCGGCACATCACCAAACCTTTTCTTCAGACGAGCAATTGATTTGGCTACGTGCTGCATCGTTTCGATCCTCAAATCCAGGTAAATGCTTGTCATTAGTGGTATGTTCTGCTGATTCTAGTGCTTCCATCGTAATGACACATTAGATTCAGTGGTTTATATTGTGATATTTACCATATATCACAAATAAATTGGAACAATGTTTAGATCTATCCTGCCATCGGCCAGTTCTGTCGAGAACCCGCAGCCGATAGGGCTAGATCTAAAGGTTGGGCTAGTTTATATGCGGTATCCACCATCTCGAGAGGTATAAATCAGCCGCAACAGATCAAGTTGTTCTTTTTATACTTAATGCTGCATCAACATTGAACTATTAAGTCATTTTTAGAACTTCCAATGATCTGTTCGGTTAGATTTATATGTTTAAAGACAGTGCTAGGGTTTCAGCCAGCCTTATCTACCCTGATATATTTTTAGTATATTTATTACTAGATTTATGATAGGACCGCCTCTTATATTAAGATCCCATTCTTGTCTAACGTCCTAAGCCGAATTCGGCCTGCTGCCAACAGCCGATGGCCGATTTCCCAGGCTAAGCATCTGGTTCAAGAATGATATCTTTCCATAAGAATCATCGGAGTACTAGCCGACCCATAGTTAGCTTTCCAGTATCGGATAGGTTGCAAATACATATATTTATTATCCTTTACTATATTTGGGTTAAGCGGTTGATGCTGTCTCGGTGTAGCCGATCCATTCTAGTCGCTTGGCTTAAATATATTTTAGGATAGCATATATATGCTCATGGATTCCCTCAGCCAATCTAATGGGGATCTAACCTAACACTTAACGCATATATCTTTGTTTTTCTTATTGGTTAACATATCAAACCAACTGGGATGCCCTGTACTGCATAGCTAGCCGAGAAGGACCTACACTGGAGCTAAGCAGATCTCCCAGGCCAGCGCGTGAGAGAAATTTCTCGTCAACACGCTTCTTGGCACGCCTGCTGGGACTTTCTCTATCGGCTCGGCTAGGACGCATCGACTCAGCCGACAAGATGGTCGACTCCAAGAGCCCTAATGTTTCTCAGGACAACATCGTGCCTGTGAAGATGTAGCAGTTATCGGCTGAGCAGCAAGCCGATTACAAGAGGATGGTGGAAGAGCTCTAGGCCACCTACTTGCAATCATTCACCTGCACCGATCCAGTGGCTGTACATCAAAAGTACAAGTTCAGCATGGACGAACTCAAGGCATGCTCCAGCAGATGAAAAGGCAAACAAAAGGTGGAGGAGCCAATTCAGGAAAAAGATGATTCGGCCCTGCACACCTTGCAAGACCGGATCGATTTGACCGTCCATCACGCGTTGGTCAACGAGAGTAGCATCTTGGTCAACACTCTCAACAACATGATCGCTACTGTGGTCGACGCCAAGATAGCCGACCAGCTGCAACGGGGGCCGACATACTTCACAGACGGCCAGTTTCTTGGTTACAGGACGTTGGTCACCCAGAATCAGCCGATCCCACCGCCAACACAACCAGGGCCGCCAGGAAGGGCCCTCGGCCAGCCGAATCCAACTGAATCGGCTACAAGGCCAGTGGTTACCATGCTGAACCAACACCAATCACTACCCCAGGATCAGATTGCTAAAATGTCCAACGACAATTGGCAGTCAGAGCCGATTGCCTAGATTAACCTGGACAGACGGTACAACACCGGTGGCCGACAGCTGTTCCCGGGACCACCAACGCCACCACCGGCGCATCGGCCGCCTCCCGCTGATCATCCACTCCACTACCAGTAGCAAGGAGGCCGTTAAGATCATCACTACAAGCCTCAGACGCCACCACCGCTGTATTGGCAAGCACCGCGCCATATGACCCATATGAGCCGATACAGCAAGACAACTGGACTTGGGCCGATCTGATTGCAGATGTCATGCGCGATCAATTCGGCCTCAAGCCAAAGGACTCAGGGAACATGTATCGGTATCCCTATCCAGAGCATTTCGAGTGGATTCCGTTGTCCAACCAATACAAGATCCTATATTTTTTGAAGTTCTCGGGGCAAGACAACGTATCAACATACGAGCATGTTAGCCGATTCTTGGCGCAGTGCGGTGAAGCATCGGCTATACACGCCTTGAGAGTCCGGTTGTTCCCTCTGTCTCTTTCAGGATCTGCTTTTACCTGGTTCTCCTCATTGCCTTACAACTCAATCCAGAGCTAGGCCGATATCGAAAAGCAATTTCACAGCTATTTTTACTCCAGCAACCATGAAATGAAGTTGTCAGACCTCACCAGTATCAGGCAAAAGCACAACGAATCGGTTCAAGAATACATTCAGCGCTTCAGAGAAATGGGGAACTGATGCTACAGCTTGGTGCTATCAGACGCCCAGTTGACCAATTTGGCCTTTCATGGCTTGATCGTGCCGATCCGAGAGCAATTCTCTGCGCAGGACTTCGACAGCCTTGCCCACTTGGCGCAGAAGGTGACGGCCCACGAACAGAGATTTCAAGACACGAGGAAGGCCGTCAAGAGCATAACTCAAGTCGTCGTTGAGTCAGATTCCGATTCCAATGACGATGACGCAGAAGTGGCGGCAGCCGAATGGGCCAAGAACAAAAAAGCCATCGTCTGTCAATGGCTGCTAAAGACGGCCAAAGAAGAGATATGACTTTGACATCACTAAGGCCGATAGAATTTTTGACTTGCTGCTCAAGGAGAAACAGATCCAGCTCCCTGAAAATCATGTGATCCCATCGGCCGAGGAAATAAAGAAGAAGAAATATTGCATGTGGCACAACTCCACATCCCATGCCACTAACGATTGCAAAGTCTTCAGGCAGTAGATCCAGTCGGCAATTGAGGCCGGGAAGTTGAAGTTTGCCGATTCAAATCGGTCGATGAAGGTAGACGACAACCCTTTCCTGGTCAACACTGTTCAAGCCGGCCCCAGGCGAGCCGATCGACAGAACAAAATGGCGCACGGCTTAGTCAACACATCAATCGGGGCCAGGACAGAAGGCGAGCCGACTGGACATCACGCCACGACAATCAACATGGTGCATCCCGTTATCAGATCGGCTGACCGACGGCCGATCTATGAAGACAGCCAACACCATCCTCAGCACCGGTCTTGGCGGGAAGAAGCTCGTGATGAAGCACCTCGTCGGCGCGAGCCGGAATCCCAAAACCGCCGGTACAAGGTGAGCTACAACAGTGCGGATCCGCATTGGCATTGTGATTTTTTCAGGTACTGCTGGGAATCCGGTATGAGGCTGCCGACACTGGACGACTGCCCAGCATGCAACGATCGCCGCAACGATGAACACAGGAACTCATCGGCTGTGAGCCCAACCTGGTTCGTCCCTAGAGACGTGCAGCAAAATCAGAGGCGGCGGCCCGTCCATGATCGGCTCGGCCCGATCCATCAAGACTTTTTCGTCGATGAAGACAACAACGAAAACAACCGCGACGACGAGGAAGCCGACGACGAGGAATCGGCCAATCCCCAATGGTGCCCGTCCGATCTCTTCACAAAGATGCAGAAAAGAAGAATTCAACGACTCAAGCGTGAAGGGAGAGAAGATGAAGTTTGGCACATGATCCAAGAACAGCGCTGTCGGCTGGGTAAGATCAAAAGGCGATGGGTTCCCAAAGAGAACCGCCGCAGCCGACGAGGAGCAAGCCCAGGAGAGTCAAGCCGATTAAGCCAATAGGGCGGCCAGAGGGAAAGGCAAAGTGTATGCGTCGGTCAACATGGTGTTCATACCGCCATTCGGCTGCTCGGCCGACACGGACACCATCGAGGACAACTTAGCTAAACTAGCAATCTCACCGGACCAAGCTATTTTTGACAAACCCGAGGGAACCAAAAATCGGCACCTAAAGCCGTTGTAAGTTAAAGGATTCGTCAAGGGCAAGCTGATGTCCAAGATGCTAGTTAATGGGGGGGGAGCTACAGTCAACCTCATGCCCTACGCAACATTCAGAAAACTAGGCAAAGGAGCCGAAGATCTGATAAAGACCAATATGGTGCTCAAAGACTTCGGCGGCAACCCATCAGAAACAAAGGGCATCCTGAACGTCTAACTGACCATCGACAATAAGACCATGCCCACAACATTCTGTCATCGACGGGAAGGGGTCTTACAGCCTGCTGCTCGGAAGCGACTGGATACACACTAATGTTTGTGTTCATTCTACAATGAATCAAAGCCTGATCCAATGGGACGACGACAAGATTGAGATCGTACCAGCCGATAGGTCAGCTAGCATCGTCAGTGCCGATTTGCCGCTTTGGGAAATCGAAGGCATCGATTGTTTGTCTGGGAAAATCTGGCAAGTCGATTTTCTAAACGTGTCCAATTCGACAATACAGCTGATTGGAGATGACGAGTTGTAGCTGCTGCTTTGAAGAAGACATGGTGGAGGTCTCAAGCGTCTTCGGCATGGATACTGTAGACGAAGACGATGGCAAGCTCGGGCAAGGTTTCACATCGGCCGACGAATTAGAAGAAAATGACATCGGCTCTGGTGACAAGCCGAGGCCGACGTATATTAGCAAAAATCTATCTCCTCATTGTAGATCCCAGCTTATCGATTTGTTAAAAGAATATAAAGATTGTTTTGCTTGGGAGTACTTCGAGATGCCCAGCCTCAGCCGATCAATAGTGGTCCATCAACTGCCGATTAAGGCAGGCTATCGGCCGTTCAAACAGCCTCCTAGGAGGTTTAAGGCCGATATGTATGAGGCAATCAAAGCCAAAATCACTCGGCTATACGATGCGGGATTCATTCGGCCTTGTCGATATGCCGAGTGGGTCTGAAACATTGTCCCAGTGTTGAAGAAAAATGGTAAACTTAGGGTATGCATCGATTTCAGAGATCTAAACGAGGCCACCCCTAAGGATGAATACCCAATGCCAATAGCCGATTTGCTCGATGCTGCTTCAGGTCACAAAATTATTAGTTTTATGGACGACAATGCAGGTTATAATCAAATATTTATGGCCGACGAAGACATCCACAAGACTGCTATTCGGTGCCCTAGCGCAATCGGCTTGATATCAACGGGCCATGAACTACATTTTTTATGACATGATCGGCTCACTAGTAGAGATCTACATTGATGACGTAGTTGTAAAGTCCAGGGAGATAGAGGGCCACATAGCCTATCTGAGACAAGTGTTAGAACGGACAAGGAAAGCATCTGGTTCAAGAATGATATCTTTTCATCATCGGAGTACTAGCCGATCTATAGTTAGCTTTTCAGTATCGAATAGGTTATAAATACATATATTTATTATCCTTTACTATATTTGGGTTAAGCGGTTGATGCTATCTTGGTGTAGTCGATCCATTCTAGTCGTTTGGCTTAAATATATTTTAGGATAGCATATATATGCTCGTGGATTCCCTCAGCCGATCCAATGGGGATCTAACCTAACACTTAACGCATATATCTTTGTTTTTTTGTTGGTTAACAGATCAAACAAACTGGCACGCCCTGTACTGCACAGGCAGCAGAGAAGGACCTGCACTGGAGCTAAGCAAATCTCCAAGGCCAGCGCGTGAGAGAAATTTCTTGTCAACAAAAACTCGTCTCTGAATTTTTCCCACTCACCGTGTGTTTTCTCTATGGTAAGAGTGTACCATTGCTTTGCCCTTTCGGTAAGCGAGAAGGGAAACAACTTCCACTTCAATGTTCTTTGCGTCATGCCTGGAATTGCCTTGCATGAACACAATTGTTCAAACTCTCACAGTTGATAGTATGGATTCTCATGGTCTTGCCCAGAGAAGGATTGCTCCCAAATCATGGCTATAAAGCCTAGGCAGAGTTCAAAGCCAGTTGAAAGAATTGGCTCAGAAGATGGTGGTGGCTCAAAGAACTCGCCCTTTGGAGCGGATAAACTTTGGATAGATTGTTGCATAATCTAGGGGTTAAAAGGAAAACAAAAAGATACGAGGATGACCTAAGCTCCAAGATAAATCAGCAACCGTTCCCCAGCAACGGCGCCAGAAATGCTTATTGATATTTCTTGTGACCACAGATTAATCCGCAAGCGCACGGAATACCGTTGTAGCACTTCACCCAAGGGAGTGTTCCAGGGGATATCGAATCGAAGGAACGGTAGGAACTATCTAAGAGAAAGGATCATCCAAGGACATCCAAGATTAGGTCGGCGATAGTATAGAGGCGATTACTATGGTTGTGGCTCTAAGAAGCAGGTAAATTACTCTTTCTTTTCTCTTGCTTGCTTCGGGCACAGGCTTACACTCGGTATGCCAAGTGACTCCGGCCTACAGCTCTACGCTGTACCCAAACATGGAGGAATACTAAGGACGGACAGCACTGTCACCACCTGCCGTATATCTCTCACATGTGGAGTACGAGGCAACAAAGGTAATCTCTAGGCTAGACACTACGTCTAAACTATTGAATACTACTCTAGTCTCGGCCAAGAACACCCGTCTTTATCAGGGGTCTTCGCCTAAAGCACCCAACTTAGGGCGGTGATCTCACAAGCAAAATTAAAGTAAAGTAAAGTATTCAATGTAAATGCCTAACAACCAAAGTAAACACGAACATTTACTTTACTGAAGAAAGCATTCATCGAGGTACAAGGGCGAAGGTCGGCACCAGGACTCCCGGCACTCCTCCACACTACCCCTCGAAGAAATCTCCGACATTTGGGGCAGTCCTTTCAGAGCTTCCCCTCACTCTGTAACCTATCTTCTAAGAACTAAAACTAGCACTACAATCTTTGGAATTGAAGCATTGATCTTCTTGGAGATGTGTTGAAGTGAGTGATGATTTCCCCTTTGATAGCTTGGTATGACGGTTGTATGGCGGTTAGAAACTGCCATGCCCACCTATGCAGGAATTGACGGTCTAATTTAAGGTGATAACGACCGTCAACAGCCATCCACCTGGAGAAGGAACAACAACCAGGCGACCATGTCCTAGGTGCCCTCGTGCAGCGACAACGTCCTTGGCTAGCGATGCAATTGCATAATATAATGACAAGTTTTCCGGTGTTATACCTTGCAAATTATGTGACTGTAGTTGTAATATTACTACTTGTGAAACATTCACTTTGTCATGTATTATAATGTTGGTGTCATTTCTGTAATATGTCTTTTACCAATTTGAATTATCCTTGTATTGAACTAATTTTGTAATGTTTATAATTTTTTTATATTTGTAATAGTTTTATTCATCGCTTTGAATTTTGGTTCCGTGTATCTGTTGCACTTAATTTTATTTCAGTCATATGTTGTGTATTTCTAATCAGTCTTCTGTAGGCAGGTATGGTGGATGACACACCAGAGCTCTTCAAGAGGGGGATCGACAGGAACCACCGCTCCTACCTGTCAGCAGTGTAAGGTGCGCAGCTCAGCACCTAACATCCACGTCCTTCGTGCCAGTTGTTGCATGTCCATCCGTGACATGTTCCGTGGTATGTCTTAACTCATTTATGTTACGGCAAAATTTGACTAGCCTTATCAGTACTAATGTTTTGACTCGACGGTATGCAGGTTGCGTGAGGTAGGCCTAATTGTGCTCTGTAGGCTTGTTGAGGCGAGGGCGGACGAGAGAGACCCGACGAAGCGCTGAGATGCGGACCGGTCGCTGCTGGCTACGCTAGGAGATTGGTGGCGGCCCGAGACGCACACCTTCCATCTTTCTTGTGGGGAGATGGCATCGACACTATAGGACGTGTCGTACCTGCTTGGTTTACCACTAGCAGGTGACGTTGTTGGGCCAGTGGACGGTGTTGAGGGATTGGAGGATATCACAGAGCGTTTCACGCCTATCATGTGGCCTCCAGGATTTGTGCCGACAGCTGCCATACACGCGTACACCACAACCGGGCCTATGAAGGCTTGGTTGCTTCAGTTCACTGTTAGTTCACTGTAAGGCTTGGTTATTTTCCACAAATCTAATTAGTTCTAATATCGTTTGCTATTTCTTGTAGGCTGATCAGCTTCCCTCGGACGCTGCCGAGTACTCTGTTAGATGTGCCATAGAGGCGTACCTTGTCTGGCTGTTCGGCTAGGTGATGTTCACCACCACCATCGGCCACGCAGTGGACAAGGGGTTGATCCACTATGCATGAGCTATTGCGGATGCTGAGTTAGGCAGTGTGCCTCAGTGGACCTAGGGATCGGTAGTCCTAGTAGAGACATACCATGCGTTGTGCGAGGCCTGCACGAAGTCGGATGTGGGGGCTATCTTCGCTGGCTACCTGTTGATGAGAAATTTCCCACGCGCTGGCCTAAGAGGTCTGCTTAACTCTAGTGCAGGTCCAAATTAGATCGTCTTTGGTGATTTGCAGGGCGTGCCAGTTGGTTTGATCCTGTAACCAACAAGAGACAAAGAATATATAATCAAATTATGATTAGAAACTACTTGATCGGCTCTAGATATTCATAATGCATGATTACTGTTCCAAAACATGTTTAAACTAAGTGACTGGGATAGATCGGTAGTATAACGAGACAGTATGAATCACTTATATCTAAAAATGCATTAGAACGATAATTATATATATTTATAACTTAGTCGATGTCGTAGATCTAATGTGAATCGACTAGTACTCTGATACAGTTTTATACTAAGATATTATTCTAAGCAAAATACACTAAACAAGGCTCAATTAGCTGTTAATATGACTTAACAGATTGATACCAGGCTTAGCAGATTTAATTAGCATAAGATCTTAATATAAAAGGCGGTTTTAACACATCGAGCAGTAATAAAACATATAAGATGGCTAAAATAGGTAAGATCGGCTGAAACCCCGATACTATCTCTAATAGCAGTCATTGAGCTGAATATATCTATATGACTCTAACAAAGACTTAATAGATCCAACTGATGGAGAATTAAGTACAAAAAGAAGCATCAGATCTATATAAGCTAATAAAAACCCTTCGAGATGGTGGATACTCCATATAACCTAAATCAACCTCTAGATCTAGCTCTGTCGGTCGTTATCTTCAAAGAAACGCTAGCCGATCATGAGATAGATCCAGACATTGATCTAGATTATATGCCGTATATGATAAATTAAGCAATTCGTGATATCATGATCAGAGAATCATGATGATGGAAGCATTAACCCCAACAGCACAAACCACTTGTGACAAAAGATTACCTTACTTGGAGATCGGAATCCGATGCACCCCAAGGATGAGGCAAGAACTTGTCAAAATCGAAAGTAAAACAAAAGGTGGCGATGCGCCGAGATTGTATTGAGTTGTGTGTTGTTAATTACATGGTTTCGGGTCATACTTATACCCGGATATACAATGAGTCCATAACAGACATGATTCCTATTACAGATTAAATTACAAATATTTCTAAACAAACCGACATTATCTATAAAGAAAACAGTACAAAATATCCTAATTTAATGATACAATTGTCGTTGTAGGACCTTACCATAGATGGCAACGTCTTTGAAGTTCTTTGGAAACCGAATCCAATAATTATCTCTAAGCTTCCCTTCTGAAATCGGTCCCATCTACTGCTCCCAATTGGAATCGGCTATCAGCTATCCTGGTCTGACTCAGACTCAGTCGACTATCTCCTTAGCCGATTCGAACAAAGCCGATGCGGCCTCTGTTTTCGAGGATCGTGCATTTCCTTCGATTCGCTCCAATCCTTGCTTCAAACTTGGGGATTTGTTTACCAAATTTGGTCATTAACACATGCCCTCCAAGTCCGCTATATTGTTAATGTTGTGGATTTGCCGAATCTTATCTTGGAGATTTCAGGACTTTTCCGTTTCGGCCATCACCATGCTTCTTTAAATAACATCCACTACCTTAGAGTTTTTCATGCCGTCACATTTGTCTCCGCCGCCTCAGCTCCAAACAGTTTCAACCTGCACAGGTGACCTCCCTAACGTTCTCGACGCACCCGAAGATTGTAACCAATTCGGCCAATATTGCAACCAATTCGGCTATAAGCACTGCTGGCCCATGGTGGTTCCTGCAACTGTGGTTGATACTCCATACTCAAAAAGTTGCTGGAAGGCCTGAACTAATCGAAGCCGAATTTCCAATGACACAGCCGATTACAAATGAAGACGGCGAAGAAATCACCATGCGCCGATGCATGTCATTCGGAGAAGCTGTCACCTCCTATCCTGGATCCAAACTATCGGCCGAACTCCTTAGCGACTGGTTCTGCAACCTGTATGACGGGTTCCCCAAGAACACAAGAATCTGGTTCCCTTATGCAAGCTATGAAGATTTCAAACTCCCTCATGACTTCAGGTTCAATCAATTCTGAAAAATATGAAAAGTCAAGAGAAATCTTCTCAGTTGTAATCTCTCCATGTGTCCTCCCTGTCGGCATCCATCAGGGAAGAAATGTCATAATGTCATACGAATTTTATCATCCCATGGTGGCTGCTAGGCAAATAGGAATGGGTCAGCTGTCGATTGGTCTGTACTTTAATGACAAAATCCAAACTAGGGGAGAGATCACTTCAGGCTTGATGATGCACAAGCTGTTGAACACCGAATGTCCTCCCGTCCGTAGTATTGATAACTTGGAATTGGCCATGATGAGGAGTGCGGCTTTCAACCGGTGGTGGATTGAGTTGAAGAAGCACATCTTTCACCAATCGGCTTCAATGTATATGACAACCATCCTCCCAGAATCGGTCCCTGAGGTAAACATCTTCTCTTTTGCCGCTTTCTTCATTCGTTAGCTAACATTCTTCGGGAATTTAACTATATCTTCTTATATTTGCAGACGACCGATTCTTCTCCTCCTCACATCAGCAACACTGGGGTTAGGATCCAATATGCCCCAGGACTGTTCCCACACAATGGTGGACTTGCCCCTTCGCCAATCGGCTACAATGCGCCTAAGGTAGCCACCCTGTTGCACGGCCAAACCCGCGAACCACTCCAAAGGAAGAAAAGGACCAAACCATCGGCTGCCGATTCATCGACTGTGAAGAAGAAAACTTCCAAGAAACAGAAGATAGACACAGCCGATGATCTACCGCGAGTGGATCCTGACATAGAAGAGGCCCTTGATCAAGAGGTGATGGAGGAGGAAATCGACGAAGTCCAACGAGGCTGCAGCAGCCATAAGTGAAACAAGAAGATTTGCACAAACGCCGCCACCACGACCCATCCCTCAAAAACGCCAAGTTCTCCAAGACGCCAATCTCAACATCGGCCTTAGCCGGTATGTGCTTCCTTCTAAAAAATTCTCATTCTAAATTTCCGCACTCCAACCCTTACCGAGTCCTCGCATTCCAGAAAAAGAGATTGGCTTCAAGGAAATGGCTGGCTCCGCCTCCATCGGTATTTTCATATTTGAATCGCTTTCAATTTTTTACTCAACCGATTCTCAACCAATCCTGCCTCTTTTCTCTTTCTCATGCAGCCTCCTCGCTCACTAACAGCTACCCCTCGTGTATCGAGTGAACGAACTCAATCGGCTAGGGGCAGCCATCATGTCGAGGTAGAAGAAACACCAGCTCCCATCATCCCTGTATGTTTTTCTCTCAGACTCAAATCGGCTCGTCCTAGACACCTCGGCACTTCAAAACTCAACTTTTGCTTTGCAGAAGCTAGCCGACATGTTTTCCTTTGATATAGAAGAAATATCAAAGGAAAACATGTCGGCGATATAAGATTTTCTTCTAGAATTACTTTGAGGTAAAATGGAATAAAACCCTAAGCTTTGCAATCCCAGCCGGTGAAAACAATTTCAAAATATACATGTGTGTACCCTGAAAAGAGCACATAGATATATATATGTATATAATATGGAGCATCACAAAAATAATATATTAATGTTTAAACCCTAATTGTTGAGGGAAGGATAATGAATAATTGGAATTTGGATAAAAAAATATATATTGAAAAGGAGAAATGAAACTTGAAACTTGTCTTCAATCAAAATCCCATTTTCTTGAATTTAAGAGAAGAAACAAAATAAATATGAAAAATATATTTTGAAAAGTAGGGAAATGTGGAAAATATAATTTTAGAAATTGTTCGTGAATACCAAAATTTATTTGGGATTTTTAGGAATAAAAGAAATGGAAATGGAAAATAGGATTTTAAATTCGGGAAAAATGGAAAAGCGCACTTGTTCATTGATCGCAGTGTTCGACCGATTACACCGCCCGTTCGCGCGCCGCCGCGCCGTCACCCGCCGTACACGAGACCTCGCGCGTGCACGTTCCCAACGTCATCGGCCCCGGTCACGCACAGGAGTCGCCGGTACGCGCGCCACGCCGATTGCCCCCAAAGTCGACGCCGTACACGCTGGGCATGCCGCTCGCGTTAGCGCCAGCGCGTACACATCCGCGCGCCACGCCGTCCTTGCCGCGGCGCCTGCACTCCCGCCCTCGCGCACTGCCTCACCGCGCTCGCCGTACACGCACGCGTTGGCTGCAGTTGCCGCACGTCGCCGCGACGTGCGCGCGCTGCGCCGCCTACGCCGCACCGGACGCCCGAACCATCTCACCGTCGACCGCCTATAAATCGGCCTCCCTGCACCCAGCTGACCACATAGCAAATCTTCCCCGAGTGCTCACTCGTGCTTTTCCCCCGATTTCCCCCAAAAGTTAGCCACTGCATTGCGTGAATTTTGGGAAGGATCGGAGCTCGGCCGGAAGAACCCTAATTCGACCGCCCGTGCAGCACTCCGAAATTCGTCACCCTCGGCCGATTTCTTCCCAAATTGAAGGTACCATCATCATCCCCGCGCTCTAAGTATTATTTCCCTAAGCTTCCCGAGCCAAATGGTCGCCGGAAAATCGCCGGCGACGAGCCCCTCGAATTCCCCCGTCTCGCCGCCGCCACCCCGCCGTCGCCGCCACGCTGCAATGCCTCCCGGCCGAACCAAACCCCTTTAGCATCCCTAGGGTTCACCGATGCTCGTAGACCCCTCACCTTGGCCGGAACTTCGCCGGAGTTTGCTGCCGACGAGCGCCACCGCCGCCGAACCACCCCGCCGTCGCCAGCCCTCTCCGCCGCTCCCGGTCTCGGCCGAGTGGAGAAATGGAACCCCGTGGTCCCAAGATGGTGAAAAGCCCCTCTTTCCCTAGCTCCGGCCCTCCCTCGCCGTCGGCACCCCTCCCTCACCGTCGGCCGCCGGTGGAAACAGAGCAGGGAGGGAGGAGGGAAGAAACAGAGGAAATAAGAAGAGAAGAAAAAAAAAAGAAAAGAAAAATAGTAAAGGAATAGGGGTTAAGGTAAAAAAATTATTTTGGAAATATTTTAGGATAAAATAAGGTTTTTGAAAATATTATTATTTAGGAATGAGTATAATATTCTTTTTCCTTCCAAAAGAAATACTTTGTGAAAATGATTTATAGATTAAAATTTTCCTTTTCTGAATTCAAATATTGTCCAACCTTTAAATTGTTATCGAAGTTCACCCGAGACTTTTTTTAAATATTGGCTAAGCATGGATGACATTATCCTATCGTTAGAATTTCAAAAACCCTAATAAATATAATTGCAACATTAAAGATCAATTATTGGAGATATAATAATTAGAAACCTAATTATTCTAAGATATCTTCAAATTTAAGTGCAAAATACATATTAATTACGAGATGGTTCGCTCGGTTTAACTGAACTCCTTTTCGTTGATTCAACTCTTAAGATTTCCGAAGTTTGAGGTTGTGTTTGGAATCCGCTTTCCGCGATCATTTTGAGATCTCTTTCTTTTTCGTTGATGTTGTTGAATTTTAATTGGATTCAACCCTTCTTTTCGCACGTACGGATAGCGTCCGAAGAGGTGAACACGACTACGCAGAAGACCCCACTCAACCGGCGTGCGAGCAAGGCAAGTCTTCACACCCTTTGAACATGTCGAACCCAATTGCGAAATGATGTTATTTTAAACTCTAAACATGCATGCTTTACGAGTTACCTATACTTGTTATGCCATTCCTTGCTATTGATTACCTTTAGAATTACTCATTGTAACTCGCGATGTGATACAAACAACCGAAGCATAACTTCGGTAACGCTTAGCCATGCTACACTTAGATTGTGCATACTCATGACCTTATGAAAAAGCTTTGTGCTTGGGCAACTACCTTAGGGAAGGTAGTTGAGATTCGGCATGTGGAGACATGAGCGCCACATGGCCATGAGAATGATGAACTGGGCAACTACCTTAGGGAAGGTAGTTGAGATTCGGCATGTGGAGACATGAGCGCCACATGGCCATGAGAATGATGAACTAAGTTTGATGAAAATTGAAAGTACTATACAAATGTTTTAGACTAGGGCGGCCGGATGATTTGGGTGGATTCCGGAAAAGGCAAGTGCCGACCACGTGGTCAGTGGGACCGAGCCATGAGATAGCGGGAAACGAGCCAGTACAACCGTACTTCTCGAATGGGTATAGACCTAGCTGACTAGATAGCCGAGCGGAGGCAGTATCCTTGCATAGATGGTCCTCTATGATGTGGTTATGGGATGAGAATGAGGCTACGGCCTTTGTTATGAATGGTGGGATTAAACGATGTTAACTAAACTTAAAGATTTGGAAAGTCTTCCCTTACCCCGGGTGCGCTGAACTCCTCTCCGCTAGAAAAGGACGGCTAGAGTGCATGAGGGCTTAAGTTCATGGAGCGGTACGCCAAAGTGAGGTTATCGAAAGGCTTTGCCGTGACCGTCTCATGTGTTGAGGCGTAGGCTCATTTGTTGGGTCGTCGCGAGTACGGGTAAAGTGTACATCCACGCATGTGAATGAATCAATCTATTCGAATAGCCGTGCTCGCGGATATTGAGCATCGTGACAAGACTTTCGCGTGGCTAGACTTTGAACTTAAAAAAATGCTGGGAGGGGTTTGCATGATGATTTTATTTGGGGGATCAACTTCTCGAGAATGCGAGAAGGGTGGACTCCCAGAAAATCATGACGAACCGGAGGCGGAAGCCATCCTTGGAATCACGATGGATGGTAGACGAGAACCGTCGCCGGATTAATGAACTATGAAATTAAAACTTGATTGGCTAGTCGATAGGCTTGTGAAAAGAATTGTGAAAACGGCTTTATGCAAAAATAACCCTAGCCATGTTCTTTGCATAACCCTATCATATGCATCAATTCTGTGTTGGCTTGCTGAGTACGGTTGGTACTCACCCTTGCTATACGCACAAACCTCCAGCTGATGGAAATGAAGAGCCGAAGACCCATATGCATATTACCGGAGGGCGAAGGAACCGACGGCGCATACTAGACCTTAGCTCCGGTCGTTGCTCGTGGCAATTGACAAGCCGCCCTCTTTCCGCCGCCTTATCTAAATTCTGTTTTTATGTTGTATTCGGACCATAAGGTCCGTGGGATGAACAATGCCTTCGGGCCTATTAATGTAATAATGGTATTGTAAGACTATTCGTGCATGTGCACTCGATTATCCAAGATCTGTATTCGTGGGTACCAACTACTCGATCCAGGGAAATGGTACTATGAACACGAAAGATTCCCGCCTCAAAATCGGGGTCCACGAGCTGGTATCGAGCCATGCGACCGTAGGCTAAGACCAAATGGCGCCCTACCCCTAACTAGATGGCAAAAGGGAAATATCCCTACAATAGGATCAGTTTTAAACTATTATTTCCGAAAATGCAAATATACCTTTTGTACATCCGTATTTCTTTTTACCAAATGATTATGATAGCTCTCTTCCGCTAACCCCAAGTTGCCTATAAAAGCAGATGTCAAACCACGACGGAACTGGGAAGTCACTATTCCGCGAGACGAAGGGTTTGTGGTACAACTTCAGTCCCTACTATGGTGTTTGAGGTACCGGAACCACCCACCTATCACACCAAAAGGCATGGCTCCGAAGTGTATCCAGCGGGAGGCAGCCGTATCCATAGAAGCCCGCATGGGAAGTGAGACATCCTACGCTTCCACACTCGCTACCACCGGACCTAGCGGGCGCTATTCGGGATGCAGCTCGCGAGGCCTTCCTTCGCCTTAATGCGGAACACCGTGCCGAACTCACAATGACAGAGTTCGTGCATCATCCTTATCGCGAAGAGGGTAACCTGACCGCACTGGGAGGCTACCCCGCTACAACCCGATGGTCACGCGTCTATCACGTTGGGCGGAGACGGCGGACGATCATTACGAGGAGGCCCCGATCGAGATCAACGATCAGCATCACGCCTCAATGATCCGGTCAACAGCCACCAAGGTCGTGGAGACCAGATAAACATGCCGCAGACTCATTGCCGCAGCCAATGGTGCCCAAGATGAGCAACTCTCGGACCGCTATATGGCCCGAGGAAGCTGTAGAGCTGGAAGAACAGCTCAGAAGAGCAAGCAAGATCAACCAGCTGGAGGAGCACTGCGCACTCGTCCCGTCTACGCCTGCAGTACTTCCACCGAGCCCGTACCAGCACCTCCCCGCCCCGTGCCCGACCACTATTACCTTATGACTCCAAGCATGCTTAGATACTTTTCAAGCTATGATGGATCAAGCTTTATGTTGAGCACAGAGCACCGCACTGCACGGTAGACCCCACCGCTGCCACATCCATGGGACCCACCCCGAGCTCCGTACTGTGGACCCCGATTTTGAGTCGGGAATCTTTCGTGTTCATAGTACCATTTCCCTGGATCTAGTAGTTGGTACCCACGAATGCAGTACTGGATAATCAAGTGCGCATGCACGAATAGTCTTACAATACCATTATTACATAAATAGGCCCGAAGGCATTGTTCATCCCACAGGACCTTATGGTCCGAATACAACATAAAAACAGAGTTTAGATAAGGCAGCGGAAAGAGGCAGCGGCTTGTCCATTGCCACAGGCAACGACCGGGACTAAGGTCTAATATGCGCCGTCAGTTCCCTCGCCCTCCGGGTAGTACGCGTAGGGGTCTTCTGGCTCTTCATTTCCATCAGCTGGAGGTTTGTGCGTATAGCAAGGGTGAGTACCAACCGTACTCAGCAAGTCAACACAGAATTGATGCATATGATAGGGTTATTCAAAGAACATGGCTAGGGTTATTTTTGCGTAAAGCCAGTTTTCACAATTCTTTTCACAAGCCTATCGTCTAGCCAAATCAAGTTTTAATTTCATAGTTCATTATCCCGGCGACGGTTCTCGTCTACCATCCATCGTGATTCCAAGGATGGCTTCCCGCCTCCGATTCGTCATGGTTTTCGGGAGTCCACCCCTTCTCGCATCCCGAGAAGTTGATCCACCAGCGAATAAAATCATCATGCAAACCCATCCCAGCATTTTTAAGTTCAAAGTCTAGCCAAGCGAAAGTCTTGTCACGATGCTCAATATCCGCGAGCACGGCTATTCGAATAGATTGATTCATTCACACCGCAAAGGATGTACACTTTACCCGTACTCCGCGACACCCAACAAATGAGCCTACGCCTCAACACATGAGACGGTCACGGCAAAGCCTTTCGATAACCTTGCTTTGGCGTACACGCTCCATGAACTTAAGCCCTCATGCACTCTAGCCGTCCTTTTCTAGCGGTGAGAGGAGTTCGCGCACCCGGGGTAAGGGAAGACTTTCCAATCTTTAAGTTTAATTAGCATTAGTTTAATCCCACCATTCTTAACAAAGGCCGCAGCCTCATTCTCACCCCATAACCACATCACGAGAACCATCTATGCAAGGATACCGCCTCCGCTCGGCTATCTAGTCAGCTAGGTCTATACCCATTCGAGAAGTACGGTTGTACGGCTCGTTTCCGGCTATCTCATGGCTCGGTCCTTACTGACCAGTGGTCGGCACTTGCCTTTTCCGGAATCCACCCAAATCATCCGCCGCCCCCCTAAAACATTTGTACAAGACTTTCAATTTTCATCAAACTTAATTCATCATGGTCATGTGGCGCTCATGTCTCCACATGCCGAATCCCAACTACCTTCCCTAAGGTAGTTGCCCAAGCACAAAGCTTTTTCATAAAGTCATGAGTATGCATAAATCTAAGTATAGCATGGCTAAGCGGTTTACCGAAGTTATGCTTCGGTTATTTGTATCACATCGCGAGTTACAAGGAGTAATTCTAAAGGTAAACAATAGCAAGGTATGGCATAACAAGTATAGGTAACTCGGTAAAGCATGCATGTTTAGAGTTTAAAATAACATCATTTCGCAAATGGGATCAATATGTTCAAAGGGTGTGAAGACTTGCCTTGTTCGCACGCTTCTTGAGTGGGGTCTCCCGCGGGGTCGTGTTCGCCTCCTCGGTCGCTAATCATACGAGCGGAAGGGAGAAAGAACAATGGATGCCGCTAACATCCGACAGAACGAACGAAAAGCATGAAAAATCATAAAGAACTCTCCAAATTATTTTCCCCTACGATCCTACTCGGATTACGGAGGATTTTCATAGTAAAATCGGCCGTAGCGACGAGTTTCGACGTTTTAGGGTTTTTGTAAAAAGGATCGATAAAACGACGAAGCGGAAGTCTTGCGAATGTTGTTCAAGAGGTTCGTTGATATTTCTTTGCCGAGTCCAATGGTTAAGTATAGTTTAAAGAAAAGAAAAGTAATATTAAATCTTCAAGAAAGTTTCCCGCAAACGGAAGTTTCCAAAAAAAAACCGTATATAGAAAATCATTTTACTCGAGAAAATACCCGAGAAAACTATATATTTTTGCACAAATATTCCCCAAAATTCCCTAGAAATATTCCCCAATTTTTCTAAAATTTTTCCCTATTTTTTTCTAATTTTTCTCCCTTCTCTTTTCTTTTTTTTTTTTTTTCTCCTAGCCGAGCGTGCCTTCTCTCTCCTCTACCCCCTCGTCTACCCCCTCTGCCCGCACGTCGACCGACGGCGATGGCGCGGCGGTAGAGGACAGCGGCGACGAGGTGGCGCGGCCCAAGATGGAAAATGGAATGGCGCGGGGCTCACCTAGCGGCGGCGGGCGACGGCAAACGGCGCGCGCAGGGATGGCGGCGAACGGCAGCGGCGCACGGTTCGGCAACCCGGCGACGGCGAGGGAGAAAGAGGGGGAGGAGGCGACGGCGATGGCTTGGGAGGAAATGGGGCTTTGCCCTTATTTATAGGCGCACACGGGAGAGAGGTCCCAGGAGGAAGCGCGGGGTCCGGCGGGCGACGGCTGCGTGCGCCACGTGACAGGCGGGTCTCGGCGGGGTCCGGCGCGCATGGGGAACACGGCAGCTTGCGGCACGGCATGCGCGCTGCGAAGGGTGGCTGCGGGCGGCGGGCGCGCGACGCGGTGCGGGCCGGGCGGCGTAGGCACGCACGGGCGACACGCGGTGCACGACGTGCGCGCGCGGGGGGCCGAGCGCGACGCCAGGTACGTGCGGGCGACACACGGCGCGCGGGAGCGGGCGGTGCGGCGGCGGGCCGCGTGGCGTAGGCGCGCGCGCGCGGGCGGTGCGGGGTCCGTACGAGCGGCGGACCGCGTGGCGTAGCGCGCGGCACGCGGGGCGGGCCGGCGCGGCGGGCGCGGCGCGGCGCGGCGCGCGCGCGCGGGGACGGTACGGCGTCGAACACATGGCGGCTAATGAACAGGTGCAATTTCACTTTTCCCGATTTTCTCTTTTCTTTTCCCATTTTCTATTTTCTTTCCTTCTAAAAATTTCAAAATAAATTCTAATATTCTAAAAATAATTTTTAACTTTATATTTTTAACTTTTTCTTGACTTTCATTTTTCCATAATTATTTTTTTCATACTTATTTAAATTCTTTTTCCTAATTTTCATAATTTACCCATTTTTAATAAAAATACATTTCCCAAATTTCGGAGTACGCCTCCCGAGGATTTTATTATTTATTTTGTATCTCAATTTATCTTCTCCCAACCAAAATTTTATTTTATACTTCCCAAACGCGCTTTCGCAAATCCGCACTTTCCCTCAAATTCCTTTTAAAATCCGGATGCGGCTTTCGCACCACCGTTTTGACAACTCCGAAACCTCCAAATACCGAAAAGGAATTGACCACGACTAAATTTATGCAACGAGTGTCAAAAATAAGAAGCAACAAACCCGAGAAGAAGCAATAAGCCACGGTTTTGAAAGTTCCGATTTTTTTACGTTCCGTTTTTGGTTCTCCGATTTTCGGGATGTTACAAACCTACCACCTAACAATAAATCTCGTCCCCGAGATTTTCTTACCGATTGCTTGAATAGGGGTGGATATTCTGTCCTCGGGAATTCTTCGCTCTCCCGGGTAGCCTCTTCTTCCGTGTGATTGCTCCATTGTACCTTGTACATGCGCCATGACTTGGTCCGTGTCTTCTTTTCCGCCTCGTCTAGTATCTTGATTGGATGCTCCGGGTAGGTAAGATCACTGTGGACATGGATGGCTTCTAAAGGAGCTTGCTCTTACGGTACCCGCAAACATTTCTTCAATTGTGACACGTGGAACAGGGTGGACATCGGAGAGATTCTCGGGCAGTTCCAATTGGTAAGCCACTTCTCCTCTCCTAGCGTTTATCAAGAATGGGCCCACGTATCGTGGTGCGAGTTTCCCTTTGACCTTGAATCTCGAGTTCCCCGGAGTGGTGAGACCTTTAGATACACGTAGTCACCTTCTTTGAATTCCAATTCTCTTCGACGAGTGTCCGCGTAGCTCTTTTGTCGTGATTGAGCGGCTTGTAGTCGGTCCGGATCGGGCGAACCTTTTCCTCGGCCTCCTTGATTATGTCGAGCCGAATACGGTTCGTTCACCGGTTTCGACCACATTAATGGGGTTTGACATCGGCGACCAAATAAAGCTTCGTTTGGCGACATCTTCGAGCGGCTTGATAGCTATTGTTGTAAGAGAATTCGGCGTACGGCGACATTTCTCCCAATCCTTGGTGAAATCCAACGCACGGGCTCTCGGCATGTCTTCTAGCACTTGATTCGTCCTCTCGGTCCGCCCGTCGGCGGGTGGTAAGCGTGCAAGGCGAGGTGACGCCGAGTGCCTCGTGGACCTTGCTCCAAAAATGAGATGTGAATTGGGTACCACGATCCGATATGATCCTCTTTGGTACACCGTGAAGACATACAATCCTACTCATATATAGTTCGGCTAGCTTGGCGCGTTGTAGTTAGTTTTCACTGTATAAATCGCGAGTCTTGGTGAGCCGATCTACTATTACCCAAATGGAATCGTAACCGGCGCGGTCTTAGGTAGTCCTACTATGAAATCCATGCCTATCTCGTCCCATTTCCATTCGGGAATCTTGAGTGGCTGCAGCAAGCCAGCTGGGCGCTGATGTTCGGCTTTCACCCTTTGGCACACATCGCACACGGCTACGTATTCGGCCACATCCCTCTTCATATTAGGCCACCAGTATTCTCCTTTCAAATCCTGGTACATTTTCGTGCTTCCGGGGTGTATCGAATATGCCGATTCGTGGTCTTCCTTTAAGATCAATCCTCTCAAACCGCCTCGTTCAGGCACACAGATTCTTTTCTTGTACCACAGGATTCCCTTGTCATCTACTGAAAACTCCTTAGCGCGTCCAGCGGCCATGCGTTCCTTGATTTCCTGGGTTTCTTCATTCCCTTATCTGCTTCTTGAGTTCCTCTAACTCGTTGGCCGGCATTCGATAGGGTCTCTTGGATATGGGGGCAGTACCAGGCATTAGATCGATGATAAATTCTACGTCGCGATCCGGGGGCATTCCGGGTAATTCCTCGGGAAACACATCCGGGTATTCTTGTACTATGGGCATTCCTCCAAAGGGCAGCATGGTGAACACTCCCGCAGCTTGTTCACATAGCTTTGGGTTTTGATCCATAGTTATGCTCATCGGTGATCCCACGGGGTGGATACCATGACTTCCCTTCGATTGCAGTCTATAATCCCATTATTTTTGGTCAACCAATCCATCCCGAGTATGACATCTATGGTTTGGGGCGATAGCACCATAAGGTTTGAGAGGAACACCACGTCTCTAATCCGTATGGGCACATTAATGCAGGCATGGGGTACGGTCATGTCTCCCCCAGGCGAGTGTACCAACATAGGCCTCTTAAGTGCTACTTGGTGTAGGTGGTGTTGTTTGCTTACTTGGGAAGATATGAATGAATGCGAGGCTCCGAATCGAATAAAACTTTAACGGTGTAGAGTTGATAGAGAACATACCCATCAATACGCTCTCGGTCCTCCCGTGCTTCTTACGCCCGCACATGATTCACTTGGCCACGTCGAAACCCGGTGGCGCCTCGTTGGGTAGCGGGGTCCTGACAGACCTCGTCCCGCTGCAGGGGTGGGGGTTCCTCGGACGGGTGTTGCATTGGCGCCCGGTGCGCACGGGGTGTTGCGTGGTTTTGGGCAGCTATTGGAGTAATGCCCGAATTCTCCGCTGCTTGAAACAGCTCACATTCCTTCTTCCGGAGCGGCTAGGGTTGGTGTGGGTGTACGAAGCCGTGGTGTAGCTGACTTGTTGACATGGTCGGAAGCGAGAGAACGTCCGCTTGCCGGGCGTTTGGCTTCCATCCGACGGGTGGCTCCCTTGGGGCGTTGTGGCGTTCCCTAAAATGGGCGAGCCATAGCGAGCCTCCTCTTGCGGTTATTGTCTACCACCTTTTGGTCATGCTCAAGTCGGACGACCTTGTTGATGAGGCTTTGAAACTGGTGTGATCCCGCCCGATCATTGGTCCCCTCGGTTCGTCATTTAGTCCCTCAATGAATTTGTCTATCTTTTCTTCTTCGTCCGCGGTCACCGGTGGCCTAACGGGCAAGCTGGGTGAACTTGTTCGATATTCTTGTACTGAGGTGTTCCCTTGACGCAGCCCTGCGGAACTCGTTCTTCTTCATCCTCATTACGCACTGGCACGAAATTCTCACGAACGCAGCCGTGAATTCCTCCCATGTTGGCTCGCCGGCGTCTTCACTCGTGTCTCCTTGTAGGTGTCCCACCGTCACTCGCGGGACCCTCCACCGGTTAGTAGCGAAGACAACTCTATCGCCTTCTCGGACTCGACGAGGGTTAGCTTCTTCTCTATCACTCTTAGCCAATCTTCAGCGTCCATAGGTTCTTCGGCCGTGGAAAAAGTGGGCGGCTTAGCTCTCATGAATTCCCCGGACTCGATCCTCCTCGACCTCCTTGATTATTGGCAATCGCTTGGAGTAGCCGGGTCGCATAGCCATGACCTCCGCCGGGGTGGAGGGGTTGGGTTCCGGCGGGTTTTCGTTGGTTGCCGCGGCTCTGCGACGATGTGCCATCCGAAGAAGGAGATGAATTAAGAGAGCGGTCTAGTTTAGGTTATGGTTCACGGGAAATTTTTCTTCAAGTTCTTTCGAATGATCTTCAATCAACGAGACAAGGTGAAATAATAATAAGCATACGAATTAAGACATCGCAAGGCGTGCCCGTGTTCATCATATTACATAAGGGGGTACATGGACTGTACACACACAGTCCTCCATGCCAGATAGCAATAATAATTATATCGTCCAACTACATCAACTAATTAAGGGGAAATAGGAAGCGCCGCAAGCCGGGAAGGTTCTTCCGCCTAGTCATCCAACCATCCGCAAGAGCCAGGGCGCCGGAAGTGGGTGGTCCGCTGAAGCAAACCGAAGTCCCCACGGCTCGGAGGTGGTGGCCTCGAGTCACGCCGAATCTTCCGACTCGGTGGTCGCGTACTCTTGCGAGCGGCGGCGGGTGAGGGGCCTCCCGTGTGAGTCGCGACGAGGGGGAGCTTCCTCCTCCATTGGGTCGGTGTCGCTAGACTCCCATTTGATCTCCATGGGCTCCGCCTCGGACTCCGTGTCGGTGTAGATCTGGATGGGGTTACCCTCTCCGATCCCGGCTCGGAGGATACTGGTACGGAGCTCGGGGTGGCAGCAGTGGGGTCTACAGTGCACGGTGCGGCTCAGTGCTCAACATGAAAGCTTGCTCCATCATAGCTTGAAAAGTATCCAAGCATGCTGGAGTCATAAGGTAATAATGGTCGGGCACGGGGGGGGAGGTGATGGTACAGCTCGGTGGAAGTACTGCGGCGTAGACAGGGGACGAGTGCGCACTGTTCCTCTAGCTGGTTGATCTCGCTTGCTTGCTCTTCTGAGCCGCTCTTCCAGCTCTGCCAGCAGCCTCCCTCGGGCCATGTAGCGGTCCGAGAGTTGCTCATACTGAGCACCATTGGCTGCGGTGAGTGCACGCAGCATGCTTATCCGGTCTCCACGGCCTTGGTGGCTGTCGACCGCATCATTGAGCGTGACTGGCGATCGTTGATCTCGAGCGGGCCTCCTCGTAATGCTGATCGTCTGTCTCTCCGCCCAACGCGATAAACGCGTGACCATCGGGTTGTAGCAGCAGGGGGTAGCCTCCACGGTGCGAGCCGGGTTGCCCTCTTCGCGGTAAGGATGATGCACGAACTCTGTCATTGTGAGTTCGACACGGTGTTCCGCATTAAGGCGAAGGAAGGCCTCGCGAGCCGCATCCCGAATAGCCGCTTCGCTAGGTCCCGGTGGTAGCGAGTGTGGAAGCGTAGGATGTCTCATTCCCCATGCGGGCTTCTATGGATACGGCTGCCTCCCAGGCTGGATACATCTCGGAGCCATGTCTTTTGGTGTGATAAGTGGGCGGTTCCGGTACCTCAAACACCATAGTAGAGGCTGAAGTTGTACCACGAACCCCTCGTCTCGCGGAATAGTGACTTCCCAGTTCCGTCGTGGTTTGACATCCGCTTACGGGCAACTTAGGGTTAGCGAGAGGGAGCTATCATAATCATTTGGTAAGAAATACGATGTAGAAAAGATATATTTGCATTTTCAGAAATAATAGTTTAAGACTCGATCCTACCGTAGGGATATTTCCCTTTAGCCATCTAGTTAGGGGTAGGGCGCCATTTGGTCTTAGCCTACGGTCGCATGGCTCGATACCAGCTCGTGGACCCCGATTTTGAGTCGGGAATCTTTCGTGTTCATAGTACCATTTCCCTGGATCTAGTAGTTGGTACCCACGAATGCGATCGGATAATCAAGTGCGCATGCACGAATAGTCTTACAATACCATTATTACATAAATAGGCCCGAAGGCATTGTTCATCCCACAGGACCTTATGGTCCGAATACAACATAAAAAACGAGTTTAGATAAGGCGGCGGAAAGAGGCGGCGGCTTGTCCATTGCCACGTGCAACGACCGGGACTAAGGTCTAATATGCGCCGTCGTTCCCTCGCCCTCCGGGTAGTACGCGTAGGGGTCTTCGGCTCTTCATTTCCATCACTGGAGGTTTGTGCGTATAGCAAGGGTGAGTACCAACCGTACTCGGCAAGTCAACACGATGATGCATATGATAGGGTTATTCAAAGAACATGGCTAGGGTTATTTTTGCGTAAAGCCGCTTTTCACAATTCTTTTCACAAGCCTATCGTCTAGCCAAATCAAGTTTTAATTTCATAGTTCATTATCCCGGCGACGGTTCTGTCTACCATCCATCGTGATTCCAAGGATGGCTTCCCGCCTCCGATTCGTCGTGGTTTTCTGGGGAGTCCACCCCTTCTCGCATCCCGAGAAGTTGATCCACCAGCGAATAAAATCATCATGCAAACCCATCCCAGCATTTTTAAGTTCAAAGTCTAGCCAAGCGAAAGTCTTGTCACGATGCTCAATATCCGCGAGCACGGCTATTCGAATAGATTGATTCATTCACACTTGCAGGTGGATGTACACTTTACCCGTACTCCGCGACGCCCAACAAATGAGCCTACGCCTCAACACATGAGACGGTCACGGCAAAGCCTTTCGATAACCTTGCTTTGGCGTCAGCCGCTCCATGAACTTAAGCCCTCATGCACTCTAGCCGTCCTTTTCTAGCAGTGAGAGGAGTTCTGGCGCACCCGGGGTAAGGGAAGACTTTCCAATCTTTAAGTTTAATTAGCATTATTTAATCCCACCATTCTTAACAAAGGCCGCAGCCTCATTCTCACCCCATAACCACATCACGAGAGAACCATCTATGCAAGGATACGCCGCTCTGGCTATCTAGTCGCTAGGTCTATACCCATTCGAGAAGTACGGTTGTCGGCTCGTTTCCGGCTATCTCATGGCTCGGTCCTTAATTGACCAGGTCGGCACTTGCCTTTTCCGGAATCCACCCAAATCATCCGCCGCCCCAGCCTAAAACATTTGTACAAGACTTTCAATTTTCATCAAACTTAATTCATCATGGTCATGTGGCGCTCATGTCTCCACATGCCGAATCCCAACTACCTTCCCTAAGGTAGTTGCCCAAGCACAAAGCTTTTTCATAAAGTCATGAGTATGCATAAATCTAAGTATAGCATGGCTAAGCAGTTTACCGAAGTTATGCTTCGGTTATTTTTATCACATCGCGAGTTACAAGGAGTAATTCTAAAGGTAAACAATAGCAAGGTATGGCATAACAAGTATAGGTAACTCGGTAAAGCATGCATGTTTAGAGTTTAAAATAACATCATTTCGCAAATGGGATCAATATGTTCAAAGGGTGTGAAGACTTGCCTTGTTCGCACGCTTCTTGAGTGGGGTCTCTGCGGGGTCGTGTTCGCCTCCTCGGTCGCTAATCATACGAGCGGAAGGGAGAAAGAAAATGGATGCCGCTTAACATCCGACAAGAACGAACGAAAAGCATGAAAAATCATAAAGAACTCTCCAAATTATTTTCCCCTACGATCCTACTCGGGTTACGGAGGATTTTCATAGTAAAATCGGCCGTAGCGACGGAGTTTCGACATTTTAGGGTTTTTGTAAAAAGGATCGATAAAACGACGAAGCGGAAGTCTTGCGAATGTTGTTCAAGAGGTTCGTTGATATTTCTTTGCCGAGTCCAATGGTTAAGTATAGTTTAAAGAAAAGAAAAGTAATATTAAATCTTCAAGAAAGTTTCCGCAAACGGAAGTTTCCAAAAAACCGTATATAGAAAATCATTTTACCCATTTTTAATAAAAATACATTTTCCAAATTTCGGGTACGCCTCCCGAGGATTTTATTATTTATTTTGTATCTCAATTTATCTTCTCCCAACCAAAATTTTATTTTATACTTCCCAAACGCGCTTTCGCAAATCCGCACTTTCCCTCAAATTCCTTTTAAAATCCGGATGCGGCTTTCGCACCACCGTTTTGACAACTCCGAAACCTCCAAATACCGAAAAGGGAATTGACCACGGCTAAATTTATGCAACCGAGCTGTCAAATAAGAAGCAACAAACCCGAGAAGAAGGAATAAGCCACGGTTTTTGAAAGTTCCGATTTTTTTTACGTTCCGTTTTTGGTTCTCCGATTTTCAGGATGTTACAAACTTACTTCTTTTCCGGAAGCTCATCTCCAAAGAACTCTGAGGTTAAACGTGCTTGGCCTGGGGCAATTTAGGGATGGGTGACCAACCGGGAAGTTCTTCCCGGGTGCGCATGAGTGAGGACAAAGTGCGCAGAAACTTCCCGGGTGCGCATGAGTGAGGACAAAGTGCGCAGAAAAGACTTGTGTTGGTCTGTGAGGGCTCTCTAAGATCCTAGAGAGCTTCCAGATGTAGGCGGGCCCAGCCCGGGAAGGGTGGGACGTTACAAGTGGTATCAGAGCCGACCCTCACGGTTTCATGGGGCTCGTGGCGGGTCAGTTGCGCGGGCATGGTGCGCATGGCGCGTGGGCCCTGAGAAGACACGGCATGGTACATGCGCCGGCACTGGACGCACGGACATGGCCAAGAGGGGAGGTTCCTGGCCTGGGGTTGACCGACGAGGACGTCGGGTTACCAACAAGTTGCAACTTCTTTTCCGGAAGCTCATCTCCAAAGAACTCTGAGGTTAAACGTGCTTGGCCTGGGGCAATTTAGGGATGGGTGACCAACCGGGAAGTTCTTCCCGGGTGCGCATGAGTGAGGACAAAGCGCGCAGAAACTTCCCGGGTGCGCATGAGTGAGGACAAAGTGCACAGAAAAGACTTGTGTTGGTCTGTGAGGGCTCTCTAAGATCCTAGAGAGCTTCCAGATGTAGGCGGGCCCAGCCCGGGAAGGGTGGGACGTTACAGTACCAGTACCATCCGGGCCGGGATCAGGAGAGGGTAACCCCATCCGGATCTACACCGACACCTCGGAGTCTGAGGCAGAGCCCATGCAGATCAAATGGGAGTCTAGCGACACCGACTCAATGGAGGAGGAAGCTCCCCTCGTCGCCCGACTCACACGGGAGGCCCCTCACCCGCCGCACCGCTCGCAAGAGTACGCGGCCACCGAGTCGGAAGATTCGGCGTGACTCCGAGGCCACCACCTCCGAGCCATGGGGACTTCGGTTTGCTTCCAGCGACGGACCACCCACTTCCGGCGCCGGCTCTTGCGGATGGTTGGATGACTAGGCGGAAGGACCTTCCCGGTTCGGCGGCACGAACCACTCCCTATTTCCCCTTAATTAGTTGATGCAGTTGGACGATATAATTATTGTTGCTATCTGGCATGAAGGATGTGTGTGTACACGTCAGTGTACCCCTTATGTAATATGATGAACTGAGCATCGCTTGCGGTGTCTTAATTCGTAAGCTTATTATTATTTCACCCGTCGTTGATTGAAGATCATTCAAAAGAACTTGAAGAAAAATCCCCACGGAACTATAACCTAAACTAGTCCGATCTCTTAATTCATCTACCTTCTTCGATGGCACATCGCCGCAGAGCCGCAGCAACCAACGAGAACCCGCCGAACCCAACCCCTCCACCTCGGCGGAGGTCATGGCTTTGCGACCCGGCTACTCCAAGCGATTGCTAATAATCAAGGAGGTCGAGGAGGATCGAGTCTCGGGAGAATTCATGAGAGCTAAGCCGCCCACTTTTTCCACGGCCGAAGAGCCTATGGATGCTGAAGATTGGCTAAGAGTGATAGAGAAGAAGCTAACCCTCGTCGAATCCGAGAAGCCGATAGAGTTGTCTTCGCTACTAACCAGCGGAGGGCCCCGCAAGTGACTCGGTGGGACACCTACAAGGAAACACGAGCTGAAGACGCCGGCGAACCAACAAGGGAGGAATTCACGGCTGCGTTCCGTGAGAATTTCGTGCCACTGCAGCTTATGAGGATGAAGAAAACGAGTTCCGCAGATCGCGTCAAGGGAACACCTCGTACAAAGAATATCTCGAACAAGTTCACCCAGCTTGCCGTTACGCCACCGTGACTGGCCGACGAAGAAGAAAAGATAGACAAATTCATTGAGGGACTGAATGACGAACCGAGGGGACCAATGATCGGGCAGATCACACCGGTTTCCAAAGCCTCATCAACAAGGTCGTCCGACTTGAGCATGACCAAAAGGTGGTAGACAATAACCGCAAGAGGAGGCTCGCTATGGCTCGCCCATTTCGTGAACGCCTCAACGCCCCAAGGGAGCCACCCCGTCTAGATGGAAGCCAAACGTTCCGGCAACCGGACGTTCTCCCGCCTTCGACCATGTCAACAGGTCAGCTACACCTCAGCTTCGTACACCCACACCAACCCTAGCCGCTCCAGGAAAAAAGAATGTGAGCCGCTTCAATTGCGGAGAATTCGGGCACTACTCCAATAGCTGCCCAAAACCACGCAACGCCCCGTGCGCACCGGCGCCAATGCAACGCCCGTCCGAGGAACCCCCACCCCGCGCGGGACGAGGTCTGCCAGGACCCCGCTACCCAACGAGGCCGCCACCGGTTTCGACGTGGCCAGGTGAATCATGTGCGGGGAAGAAGCTCGGGAGGACCGAACGTATTGATGGGTATGTTCTCTATCAACTCGCACGAGTTAAAGTTTTATTCGATTCTGGAGCCTCGCATTCATTCATATCTTCCCGAGCAAGCAAACAACACCACCTGCACCAAGTAGCACTTAGAAGACCTATGTTGGTACACTCACCGGGGGAGACATAACCGTACCCCATGCCTCGCATTAATGTGCCCATACGGATTAGAGACGTGGTGTTTCTCTCAAACCTTATGGTGCTATCACCCCAAACCATAGATGTCATACTCGGAATGGATTGGTTGACCAAAAATAATGGAATTATAGATGCAAGTCGAAGGGAAGTCACGGTATCCACCCCATGGGGATCACCGATGAGCATAACTATGGATCAAAACCCAAAGCTATGTGAGCAAGCTGCGGGAGTGTTCACCATGCTACCCCTAGGCGGAATGCCGTAGTACAAGAATACCCGAATGTGTTTCCCGAGGAATTACCCGAATGCCCCGGATCGCGACGTAGAGTTTATCATCGATCTAATGCCCGGTACGCCCCCATATCCAAGAGGCCTTATCGAATGCCGGCCAACGAGTTTGAGGAACTCAAGAAGCAAATAAGGGAACTACAAGAGAAGGGATTTGTACGCCCCGCTCTTCTCCCTGGGAGCCCCAGTACTCTTCGTCAAAAGAAGGATGGGAGTATGAGGATGTGTGTGGACTACCGATCGCTGAATGAAGTAACTATCAAGAACAAGTACCCGCTACCTCGGATCGATGACCTATTCGATCAACTTAAAGGTGCGCAGGTGTTCTCCAAGATTGATCTACGGTCAGGATATCATCAGTTGAAGATTAGAGCCGGAGCTATTCCTAAGACGGCGTTCTCTACACGTTACGGCTTATACGAGTTCACAGTGATGTCCTTTGGATTGACCAATGCCCCTGCATACTTTATGAACCTGATGAACAAGGTATTCATGGAATACCTGGACAAATTCGTAGTGGTATTCATCGACGATATACTTATCTACTCCAAGAACGATGAGGAACACGCGGAGCATCTACGACTCGTACTGGAAAAGCTACGAGAGCACCAGCTGTATGCAAAGTTCAGCAAATGCGAGTTCTGGCTAAAGGAAGTCGCTTTTCTTGGCCACGTGGTTTCAGCCGGAGGAGTAGCAGTAGACCCCGCCAAGGTCGAAGCCGTTATGGAATGGAAGGCACCCAAGTCAGTGACGGAAGTTCGGAGTTTCTTGGGCTTGGCCGGTTATTACCGACGGTTTATCGAAGGGTTTTCCACTGTAGCCCGACCTATGACTCAACTTCTGAAGAAGGAAAAGAAGTTTGAATGGAACGAGAAGTGTCAAAATGCTTTCGACCAACTGAAAGAAAAGTTAACCACTGCCCCAATCTTAACCTTACCTGACAACCGGAAGGATTTCGTGATGTACTGTGATGCATCCCGGCAAGGATTAGGAGGAGTATTAATGCAGGATGGAAAGGTCGTAGCGTATGCCTCGCGACAGTTACGACCCCACGAAGAGAATTATCCCACACACGACCTGGAATTAGCCGTGGTTGTACACGCATTGAAGATCTGGAGACACTATCTGATCGGGAACCACTGTGATGTGTATACCGATCACAAGAGCCTAAAATATTTCTTTACTCAGCCTGATCTCAACCTACGACAGAGGCGATGGTTGGAGTTGATCAAGGATTACGATCTAGGAATCCATTATCATCCCGGCAAGGCAAATGTAGTGGCCGACGCGCTGAGCCGCAAAGCCCAGTGCAACCACATGGGATTGAAAGGTATGGCTAATGAGCTCCAAGAAGAAATGGCTCGACTTAATCTGCACCTGATTCCTCACGGAGGAGTACACTCACTGGAAATCCAACCCCTTCTGAGGACTCAAATAGAAGAAGCCCAAAAAGGGAATGAGGAAACCCAAGAAATCAAGGAACGCATGGCCGCTGGACGCGCTAAGGAATTTTCAGTAGACGACAGGGGAATCCTGTGGTACAAGAAAAGAATCTGCATGCCTGAACGAGGCGGTTTGAGAGGATTGATCTTAAAAGAAGCCCACGAGTCGGCATATTCGTTACATCCCGGAAGCACGAAAATGTACCAGGATTTGAAAGGAGAATACTGGTGGCCTAATATGAAGAGAGATGTAGCCGAATACGTAGCCGTGTGCGATGTGTGCCAAAGGGTGAAAGCCGAGCATCAACGGCCGGCTGGCTTGCTGCAGCCACTCAAGATTCCCGAATGGAAATGGGACGAGATAGGCATGGATTTCATAGTAGGACTACCCAAAACTACGGTGGTTACGATTCCATTTGGGTAATAGTAGATCGGCTCACCAAGACTCCGCGATTTATTCCCGTGAAAACTAACTACAACAAGTGCCAAGCTAGCGGAACTATATATGAGTAGGATTGTATGTCTCCACGGTGTACCAAAGAGGATTATATCGGATCGTGGTACCCAATTCACATCTCATTTTTGGAGCAAAGTCCACGAGGCACTCGGAAGTCATCTCGCTTTCATCGCTTATCACCCACGACCGATAGCAGAGCGGAAAGGATGAACCAAGTACGGAGGATATGCTTGAGAGCCTCGTGCATTGGATTTCACCAAGGATTGGGAGAAATGCTTGCCGTACGCCGAGTTCTCTTACAACAATAGCTATCAAGCCTGAAGATGTCGCCAAACGAAGCTTTATTTAGTCGCCAATGTCGAACCCCATTGATGTGGTCGAAACCGGTGAACGGACCGTATTCGGGCCCGACATAATCAAGGAGGCCGAGGAAAAGGTTCGCCGATCCGGACCGACTACAAACCGCTCAATCACGACAAAAGAGCTACGCGGATACCCGACGAAGAGAATTGGAATTTAAAGAAGGTGATTACGTGTACCTAAAGGTCTCACCATTACGGGGAACACGAGAGATTCAAAGTCAAAGGGAAACTCGCACCACGATACGTGGGCCCATTCTTGATAAGCGCTAGGAGGGAGAAGTGGCTTACCAATTGAACCGCCCGAGAATCTCTCCGATGTCCACCCAGTATTCCACGTGTCGCAGCTGAAGAAATGTTTGCGGGTACCGGAAGAGCAAGCCCCGTTAGAAACCATCCATGTCCACAAGTGATCTTACCTACCCGGAGCATCCAATCAAGATACTAGACGAAGCGTAAAAGAAGACACGAACCAAGTCGTGGTGCATGTACAAAGTACAATGGAGCAATCACACGTAAGAAGAAGCTACCGGGAGAGCGAAGAATTCCCGAGGACAGAATATCCACACCTATTCAGCAATCCGGTAAGAAAATCTCGGGACGAGATTTATTGTTAGGGGGTAGGTTTGTAACATCCCGAAAATCGAAGGAGTGGAATTCGGAACGTGAAAATCGGAACTCACAAAAGCTTTTGGAATCATTACTTCTTATCGTGTTTTTCGATCTTAATTGCCGTTCAGCGCTATAAGATTTTCTTCTAGAATTACTTTGAGGTAAAATGGAATAAAACCCTAAGCTTTGCAATCCCAAAAGTGAAAACAATTTCAAAATATACATGTGTGTACCACAAAACAGCACATAGATATATATATGTATATAATATGGTGCATCACAAAAATAATATATTAATGTTTAAACCCTAATTGTTGAGGGAAGGATAATAAATAATTGGAATTTGGATAAAAAAATATATATTGAAAAGGAGAAATGAAACTTGAAACTTGTCTTCAATCAAAATCCCATTTTCTTGAATTTAAGAGAAGAAACAAAATAAATATGAAAAATATATTTTGAAAAGTAGGGAAATGTGGAAAATATAATTTTAGAAATTGTTTTGTGAATACCAAAATTTATTTGGGATTTTTAGGAATAAAAGAAATGGAAATGGAAAATAGGATTTTAAATTCTGGAAAAATGGAAAAGCGCACTGTTCATTGATCAGCGGGTGTTCGACCGATTACACCGCCCGTTCGCAGCCGCCGCGCACCCGCCGTACTGAGACCTCGCGCGTGCACGTTCCCAATGTCATCGGCCCCGGTCACGCACAGAGTCGCCGTGCAGTCGCGCCACGCCGATTGCCCCCAAAGTCGACGCCGTACACGCCGGCCATGCCGCTCGCGTTAGCGCCGCGCGTACACGTCCGCGCCACGCCGTCCTTGCCGTGGCGCCGCACTCCCGCCCTCGCGCACTTGCCTCACCGCGCTCGCCGTACACGCACGCGTTGGCTGCGCTTGCCGCACGTCGCCGCGACGTGCGCGCGCTCGCGCCTCCGCCGCACCGGAACGCCCGAACCATCTCACCGTCGACCGCCTATAAATCGGCCTCCTGCACCCAGCTGACCACATAGCAAATCTTCCCCGTGCTCGCTCGTGCTTTTCCCCGATTTCCCCAAAGTTAGCCACCGCATTGCGTGAATTTTGGGAAGGATCGGAGCTCGGCGAAGAACCCTAATTCGACCGCCCGTGCAAGACTCCGAAATTCGTCACCCTCGGCCGATTTCTTCCCGAATTGAAGGTACCATCATCATCCCCGTGCTCTAAGTATTATTTCCCTAAGCTTCCCGAGCCAAATGGTCGCCGGAAAATCGCCGCGACGAGCCCCTCGAATTCCCGTCTCGGCCGCCGCCACCCCGCCGTCGCCAGACGCCGCAATGCCTCCGGCCGAACCAAACCCCTTTAGCATCCCTAGGGTTCACCGATGCTCGTAGACCCTCACCTTGGCCGGAACTTCGCCGGAGTTTGCTGCCGACGAGCGCCATCGCCGCCGAACCACCCCGCCGTCGCCGCCCTCTCCGCCGCTCCCGGTCTCGGCCGAGTGGAGAAATGGAACCCCGTGGTCCCAAGATGGTGAAAAGCCCCTCTTTCCCCTAGCTCCGGCCCTCCCTCGCCGCCGGCACCCCCTCCTCACCGTCGGCCGCCGGTGAAACAGAGCAGGGAGAGGGAGGGAAGAAACAGAGGAAATAAGAAGAGAAGAAAAAAAAGAAAAGAAAAATAGTAAAGGAATAGGGGTTAAGGTAAAAAAAATTATTTTGGAAATATTTTAGGATAAAATAAGGTTTTTGAAAATATTATTATTTAGGAATGAGCATAATATTCTTTTTCCTTCCAAAAAGAAATACTTTGTGAAAATGATTTATAGATTAAATTTTTCCTTTTTCTGAATTCAAATATGGTCCAACCTTTAAATTGTTATCGAAGTTCACCTGAGACTTTTTTTAAATATTGGCTAAGCATGGATGACATTATCCTATCGTTAGAATTTCAAAAACCCTAATAAATATAATTGCAACATTAAAGATCAATTATTGGAGATATAATAATTAGAAACCTAATTATTCTAAGATATCTTCAAATTTAAGTGCAAAATACATATTAATTACGAGATGGTTCGCTCGGTTTAACTGAACTCCTTTTCGTTGATTCAACTCTTAAGATTTCCGAAGTTTGAGGTTGTGTTTGGAATCCGCTTTCGCGATCATTTTGAGATCTCTTTCTTTTCGTTGATGTTGTTGAATTTTAATTGGATTCAACCCTTCTTTTCGCACGTACGGATAGCGTCCGAAGAGGTGAACACCGACTACGCGGAAGACCCCACTCAACCAGCGTGCGAGCAAGGCAAGTCTTCACACCCTTTGAACATGTCGAACCCAATTGCGAAATGATGTTATTTTAAACTCTAAACATGCATGCTTTACAGAGTTACCTATACTTGTTATGCCATTCCTTGCTATTGATTACCTTTAGAATTACTCATTGTAACTCGCGATGTGATACAAACAACCGAAGCATAACTTCGGTACACTGCTTAGCCATGCTACACTTAGATTGTGCATACTCATGACCTTATGAAAAAGCTTTGTGCTTGGGCAACTACCTTAGGGAAGGTAGTTGAGATTCGGCATGTGGAGACATGAGCGCCACATGGCCATGAGAATGATGAACTAAGTTTGATGAAAATTGAAAGTACTATACAAATGTTTTAGACTAGGGCGGCCGGATGATTTGGGTGGATTCCGGAAAGGGGAAGTGCCGACCCTGGTCAATTAAGGACCGAGCCATGAGATAGCCGGGAAACGAGCCAGTACAACCGTACTTCTCGAATGGGTATAGACCTAGCTGACTAGATAGCCGAGCGGAGGTAGTATCCTTGCATAGATGGTTCTCTATGATGTGGTTATGGGATGAGAATGAGGCTGCGGCCTTTGTTATGAATGGTGGGATTAAACCGATGTTAACTAAACTTAAAGATTTGGAAAGTCTTCCCTTACCCCGGTGCGCGAACTCCTCTCACCGCTAGAAAAGGACAGCTAGAGTGCATGAGGGCTTAAGTTCATGGAGCGGGTACGCCAAAGTGAGGTTATCGAAAGGCTTTGCCGTGACCGTCTCATGTGTTGAGGCGTAGGCTCATTTGTTGGGCTGTCGCGGAGTACGGGTAAAGTGTACATCCACCGCGGTGTGAATGAATCAATCTATTCGAATAGCCGTGCTCGCGGATATTGAGCATCGTGACAAGACTTTCGCGTGGCTAGACTTTGAACTTAAAAAATGCTGGGAGGGTTTGCATGATGATTTTATTATTGGGGGATCAACTTCTCGAGAATGCGAGAAGGGGTGGACTCCCAGAAAATCATGACGAACCGGAGGCGGGAAGCCATCCTTGGAATCACGATGGATGGTAGACGAACCGTCGCCGGATTAATGAACTATGAAATTAAAACTTGATTGGCTAGTCGATAGGCTTGTGAAAAGAATTGTGAAAACGGCTTTATGCAAAAATAACCCTAGCCATGTTCTTTGCATAACCCTATCATATGCATCAATTCTTGTTGTCTTGCGAGTACGGTTGGTACTCACCCTTGCTATACGCACAAACCTCCGTGATGGAAATGAAGAGCCGAAGACCCATATGCATATTACCGGGAGGGCGAAGGAACGACGGCGCATACTAGACCTTAGCTCCGGCCGTTGCTCGTGGCAATTGACAAGCCGCCGCCTCTTTCCGCTGCCTTATCTAAATTCTGTTTTTATGTTGTATTCGGACCATAAGGTCCTGTGGGATGAACAATGCCTTCGGGCCTATTAATGTAATAATGGTATTGTAAGACTATTCGTGCATGTGCACTCGATTATCCAGTACTGTATTCGTGGGTACCAACTACTCGATCCAGGGAAATGGTACTATGAACACGAAAGATTCCCGCCTCAAAATCGGGGGTCCACATGAGACCACGAGCAAATCCTTAGCTCCTCTCACCGATGACCTTAAAGCCCAATTATCCGACATAGCTAAACGGCTTGAATGCTCCCTAGACTTCCTAGTCACCGATTGTGGATTGATAAGAGGAAGACATGAAGAAATTGAAGATCAGATTCCAGACCACTTAGCCGACGTCATTTCCCAAGACACTTTCCTTTAACTTCATCGGCACAAATTCGAGAGGGCGTGACAAAGAATGGCTGGTCAGCGAGTGAGAAAGGCTCTGGAGCACACCATTGAAGCCAGTTGGCAGATGATTATAACCGAGAAAGCCAAATTGAACGAGTTGACAACTAAACACAACTCCAAACTCGATCGGCTACGCAAGCGGAAAGAAGAATTGGTGGCTGAGCTAGCCAAGCTTGATGCCGATATAACCTTGGAGGAACAATGGTTTGCCATTCTTCCCAAAACCATCGAGGATGAAAAGTCCAGACTGAAAGTTTCGATGAAGAATCTGGTAGATCTTACAAACCTATCCTTGGAACAGATGCAGCCGATGCCAAGGCGATCGAACAAGTCGATCAAGTTCGGCAACGGGCCATATCGGCTATCAAGGACTTCATCGGCATGTAATAGGCCAACTTTAAAACTTCTGAAAACATTATGTAACGTATAACTTTTGTAATCGGCAGTCTACTGTGCCTCGAATGCTGTAATATATTCTTCTTTTGCCGATTTCCTTAATTTATATGTCTTGACTGTCTCGAAAGTTTGCGAAGTCGTGAAAATTTTTGAAGTCTTCTGATTTTATATGATATATATGCCCCCCTAATTTTTTAATGTTGCCTGCAGCATTGATAAAATTATAGAATAATACCAACCAACATCTGTCGGCCAGGATGAGCCGATTTGAAAAACCAAAGGGGAAAAACTTGTAGTAAAATCATCCTAAAGGCGATGTGTACGATTGCACAACACATCGGCTAGCATGGATCGGCAAGGACATAGCAGAATCATGAGTTGATCCAAACACTCGGTGATATTTCTTCAGATATTTGCTATTAAGAGCCCTTCCAAACACCTCTCCATCCAATCCTTCTAGCATATAAGCTCCTTTAGAGACGCACTTGTGGATCTTAAAAGGCCCTTAGTTAGGTGACCACTTGCCAAATTTATTATCTCTTGTACCAATCGGCAGTACCAACTTCCAGACCAGCTCGCCTTCTGTAAAAGACATAGGCACAATTTTCTTGTTATAATGACGAGCAATTCTTTTTTTATTCCTGGTCACCTTTCCAGAGCACGCATCCTTGACAAGACCAATTCTCGTCTACCATAAGGTTGTAATAATCATCGGCTGTTAACTAATTTTGTAGCTGAATCCTTCTTGAGCCGATGACATTCTCCCATGGCAAAAAGCTTCGTGCCCGTAGACCAACTTGTAAGGGGGTACCTGGATCGATCCATGACAGGCCATCCGATAAGCCCAGAGTGATTCGGCTAATCAGCTATGTCATTATTTTGGGTACTCAGAGATCTTTCTCTTTATCAACTTGATCAAACTTTTGTTGGAGGCTTCTGCCTGTCCATTAGCCTGAGCATAATATGGTGAAGAATTTAACAACTTTATCCTGATGCTGTTGGCAAACTGAACAAACTCATCTAAGACAAAGATAGATCCCTGATATGTGGTAATAGTTTGAGGGATGAAAAATCTGTAGATGATATGCTCCTTGAGAAACTCGATTGCATCCACGGAGTCAACATTCTTCAAAGGAATTGCTTCCACCAATTTGGTAAAGTAATCGGTTGCCACCAATATGAACTTGTGTCCCTTGCTCGACGGTGGATTAATCTGGCCGATCATGTCGATTCCCCATGCTGTAAATGGCCAAGTCTTGATGATTGGATTCATAGCCGATGCTGACGCCCTCTGGATAGCTCCAAACTTTTGACAATCCTCACAGCCCTTATAATACTTGAAGCAATCCTCCAGCATACTCGGCCAAAAATACCCAGCTCTCCGAAGAAGCCACTTCATCTTGTGAGCCGATTGATGAGTACCGCAAACCACTTCGTGCACTTCCCCTATGGCGACTTTGGCTTGATCAGCACTTAGGCACTTGAGTAGCACGCCATCAATCGTTTGATAGTATAAATCATCATCGAGCAAAACATATCGCAAAGCCTTGTAGCGCAATTTCCTTGAAGCCGATTGGGAAGGATTCTTTAAAAAGCTGTGAATCATACCTCCAGTCGTCGGCTGATATGGTTGCAATCTCCACTTCAACTTCTCTTGTCTTCGGCTTGTAGCCTGATGCCCCCTGAGCCAAATCATTTGCTTCTGACTTTTGCTTTCTAGGGATACGCTTTAAGGTTACCAGCCGAAAATTATCCATCAACTCTCGGCATTTTTGATAATCGACCATTAGCGCGTCGTTTTTGCATTTGTATTCTCCTGATAACTGGCTGATGACCAATAGTGAATCACCCATTATTTTGATAGCGTCGGCTTCAACTTCCTTCAGCAATTGCAGGCCCTTGAGAACACCTTCATACTCGGCTTGATTGTTTGTAGCATGAGGCGCGATGGTAAAAGCAAACTCAAAGCTTGCCCCCTGGGGGAGATTACCACCAAGCCGATGCCGCATCCATTTGCGCAGACCGATCCGTCGAAAGTCAATGTCCAGGGCATGATGTCAACTGAGCCGATTGAGTCGTCTCTGTGTTCTACAATAAAATTAGCTATGGCTTGCCCTTTCACTGCCTTGGGCTCTTGATACCTCAAATCGAACTCTGTCAAGGCAAATATCCACTTACCAACTCGTCCTTTCAGCACAAGAGCCGATAGCATATATTTTACTACGTCGGCTTTGCAAACTATAATGCACTCGTTGGATAACAAATAATGCCTCAATTTTGTACATGAAAAATATAGGCACAAGCATAACTTTTCCACGATAGAGTACCTTGTTTCTGCATCCAAAAGTCTTCTGCTGAGATAGAATATTGCTTTCTCCTTTCCTTCGAGCTCCTGGATTAACACTAAGCCGATTGACTTCTCGTCGGTTAATAGATATAGCCTGAATGGTACCCCTTTTGTGGAGAGATCAGTACTGGAGGGGAACTTAGATAATCCTTGATATTGTCCAAATCCTTCTGTTGCTCTGCCCCTAAGTAAACGCTTGATCATCTTTCAACCATAGGAAAGGCGTGAACGGCTCCATCTTCTCCGATAAATTGGCTATGAAGCGCCTGATGGAGTTAACTTTGCCGACCAAAGACTGCAACTGCTTGTTACCCTGAGGGGGCTGAATATTTTTGATAGCATTGATGCTTCTTTTTGTCACCTCAATCCCCCTTTCGTGAACAAGAAATCCTAAAAACTAGCCAGCCGACACCCCAAAGGCACACTTTGTGGGGTTCATCTTCAGGCCATATTTTCTGGTTCTATCCAAGACTTGTCTTAAATTGGCTATGTGATCATCTACCTCCTTGGATTTGCCAACAACATGATCGATATAGATTTCCACCAAGAAGCCGATTAGATCGTGAAAGATGAAATTCATGGCCCTTTGATATGTAGGCCCTACATTCTTCAACCCAAAAGTCATGACAACCCATTCATACAAGCCGATTGCTCCTGGACACCTAAAAGTCATTTTGTGAATGTCTTCCTCGGCCATAAAGATTTGATTATATCCAACATTGTCATCCATAAAACTTATTATTTTGTGGCTGGAGGCTGCGTCTACTAGCAAATCGGCTATCGGCATGGGGTATTCGTCCTTAGGGGTAGTCTTGTTTAAATCTCTGAAGTCAATGCACACCCTAAGTTTGCCATTTTTCTTGATCACTGGGACTATATTGGAAACCCATTCTGCGTATCCGCAGGGCCGAATGAAAACAACATCGTATAGCCGAGTGATTTTGACTTTAATCGCATCATACATGTCGGCGTTAAACCTCCGGGGAGGCTCTTTGTATTGCCGATATCCTGTCTTAATAGGGAGCTGATGTTCATCGATCGATCGGCTAAGACCAAGTATCTCAAAATATTCCCAAGCAAAACAATCTTTATATTCCTTTAACAAAATAATAAGCTTGGTTCTAAAATGAGAAGAAAGATTTTTACTAATATATGTTGGCCTAGGCCTATCTCCTGGACCTATATCAACCTCTTCAAGCTCGTCGGCCGACATAAAACTTTGCCCGAGTTTGCCATCCAGATCGTCCACGGTGTCCTTGGTGTAGACGCACGAGCCCTTCACGACACCCTCAAAGTAATAATTGAGGCTCTTCGTCTTCAATTGGTTGTATATCAGAGTAGGACACCTTTAGAAAATCGGCCTGCCAAACTTTGCCAGTCAGGCAATCAATGCTGTCGACTTGCCATAGAGTTAAGTTGGCATTGGTTATGTTGACTGACCTATCGGCTGGCACGATTTCGATCTTGTCGCCTTGCCACTGGATTAAGTTTTGATGCATTGTCGAAGGGAGATAGCAGTTGGCATGGATCCAATCCCTTCCGAGCAGCAGGCTGTATGACCCCTTCCCATCGATGACAAAGAACGTTGTGGGCACGGTCTTGTTGCCGACAGTCAGCTCAACATTGAGAACTCCCTTGGCCTCTGATGGGTTCCCGCCGAAATCCTTGAGCACCATATTTGTCATCGGCTCCTTTGCCCAGCTTCCTAAAAGTAGCGTAGGGCATCAAATTGATGGCAGCTCCTCCATCGACAAGCATCTTCAAAATCGGCTTCCCATTTACAAATCCTTCGACGTACAGGGGCTTCAGGTGCCGATGCTCAGTCTCCTCAGGTTTTTAAAATATTGTTTGTTTTGGGGATATACTAATTTGACCAAGGTCTCTTCTACTACGTCTGCATCGGCTTCGGCAGCCTCAAACTTGGCTGGCAATATGAACACCATGTTGACCGATGCAGCTGCTACTCCTTTTCCTTTAGCCGCCCTCTTGGCCCTGGTCGGCTGGACTCTCATCGGCTGGGGCAGCACCCCTTTTTATGCACCATTGTCTCCTTGGGCAGTTTTGTTCCTTTTTCCTTTTCAGCCGATAGTCGATTTTGGCCTGGACCTCTTTCGGCCGACCCTCGCTCTTTAGCCGTTGCACCTTCCGCTTTTGTGTTTTTGTGAAAATGTCAGAAGGGAACCATTGAGGGTTGGCGACTTGTTCTTCGTCGTCTTCCGAGTCTTCTTGAAAGAAATCTTGATGGATGGGGCCCAACTGTTGATGAACAGACCCTTTCTTCTGATTGAGCTGAACCGCTGTCGACCACCGTTTTTGAGGACGGAAATCATTCATGTTCATAGTACAATTTTCCTAGATCGAGTAGTTTGGTACCCACGAATACAGTATTGTATTATCAGGTGCAAAGTGCATGAACAGTCTTACATAGAATATATTACAAAATAAGCCCGAAGGCTATATCAAATACATGCAGGACCTACTGGTCCGGATACAACCAAAAGCAGAAATTAGATAAGGCAGCGGCTTGTCGATTGCCAAAGGCAACAACCGGGGACTAAGACCTAGTAGGCGCCTTCTTCTTCTTCGCCCACCTGGCAGTAGGCATAGGGGTCCTCTAGTTTTTCGTTCCCACCATCTGAAGGTTTGTGCGTATAGCAAGGGTGAGTACCCAACGTACTCAGCAAGCCAACACAGAAGTGATGCACATGATAGGGTCATTCAAAGGATGGCTGAGGTTTATTTGCGCAAAGCCAATTTTCATAAATCATTTCACAAGCCTAACATCTAGCCAAGTCAATTTTTAGTTCCAGAGTAAACGGTTCTGTCTACCATCCATCGTGATACCAAGGATGGTTTCCCGCCTCCGGATCGTCATGGTTTTTCTGGGGAGTCTACCCCTTCTCGCAATTCGAGAAGTTGTGTCCACCAGCACACAAAATCATTATGCATACCAACCCATCATTTTAAAACTTATGAGTCTAGCCAAGCGAAAGTCGTGTCACGTTGCTCATTAACCGTGAGCACGGCTATTCGAATAGATTGATTTACTCACACTACAGTGGATGTACACTTTACCCGTACTTCGTGACTGCCCAACAAATGAGCCTACATCACAACCACATGCGATGGTCACGACAAAGCTTTTCGATAACCTCACTTTGGCAGTACTCGTTGCATGAACTTTAACCCTCTTGCACTCTAGCCGTCCTTTTCTAGCAGTGAGAGGAGTTCTGGCGCTCCCGGGGTAAGGGGAAAACTCACCAAATTATCATTCATTACTCAATACGTTGGCCGCAGTCTTATTTCAACAACCAGAACCACATCTCCACACAAGAACCACTATGCAGGGATACTGCCTCCGCTCGGCTACCTACTCCGCTAGGTCTATACCCATTCGAGAAGTACGGTTGTACTGGCTCACTCTCCGCCTATCTCATGGCTCGGTCCTTAACTGACCAGGGACGTCACTTGCCTTTGCTGGAATCCACCCAAATCCATCCATCCGCTCCAGTCTAAAAACATTGGTTTTGTATTTTCATTTTTCCATCAAAACTATTTTCATCATGTTGAAGGCAATGTGACGCTCATGTCTCCACATGCCGTATCTCAACTACCTTTGCTAAGGTAGTTGCCCAAGCATATTGCCTTTGTAAAAATATGAGTATGCAAGATTCTAGTATAAGCATGGCTAAGCATTTTACCAAAGATTTCCTTCGGTTATATCACATCGAGGGTTACAAAGATTATATCTAAGGGTAAGCAATATCAAGGCATGGCATATCAGGCATAGGTATTTCGTGTATAGCATGCATATTTGATGTTTAAATCAATATCGTTTCGCAGTTAGGATCAACATGTTCAAAGGGAGTGATGACTTGCCTTGCTCGCACACTTGTTGGTTGGGGTCTTCCGCGTACTCAACGCCTTCCTCGGACGCTAATTGTATGTGAAAATACTTTTGTGTCTTAGGCATACAAAAATCCCAGACTTTGTTGAAACTATTTTTCTAGGTAGAAATTCAATTTTCTTGAAACTCTGACCCGAGGGTTAGATGGGATTTGAAATGGTTTAAGCTAAGGTTTTGATATAAATATAGCTTTGGAAATCAAAAACTCTGAAGAAAACTTGTGGCTTAAAGCATGGACGTGAATAGAGCATTAGAAGCTGGACTCAAGGTGAATCACCTAAGAGAAAAAGGGGAATCGGCTCAATGGCGACGCAACGATGCAGGGGGGCGTTGGCTGTGGCGTCGGCTATGGGCTTAACGGGGCTGAGGGGGGCTTGGGGTGGTGCGGTGTGGCAAGAGGGAGGCCGGGGCCTCTTTTATAGGCGCGGGCAGCTACAACGCGTGGAATCGGTTGACGATGGAACGACGTGGCTACAGCGCATGCGACGAGGCGAGCACAGGGCACGGATGCGACGGAGAGCATTGATGCGGGCGCATGGTGCGCGTGGCCGACATCAGCACAGTGCAGCGCGTCGAATCGGCTGACGCGGGCATGCGAAATCAGCTGTCACTGGGTGGCGAGGCTACAGTGGTGGCGACGCGATGACTCGGCGTGGCACAGCATGGGGCAGGACGGCGTGTTGATGCCGGCGCGCACACGGTATGGGCGTGTGTATGACAGCGTGGGCGTGCGACGTGCGTGATAGGATCGGCTGATGTGGTGCACAGGTACGGATGTGACAACAATGTTGACTCTGGGGGCATGCGGGTACGCGCGCACGTACGGTGACGTTGGCAGCGTTGACACCGGCTGAGGGCGACGCTATCGGTTGCAACACTATCGGCTACGGCACTATCGGTTGTGGCGATGCTATCGGCTGTGGGCGGCTTCATCGGCTTCGGCCGATGCCGTTAGCTGCGGCCAATGCTAGCAGTTGCGGGCGACACTATTAGCTACCCAAGTTCAAATGACTACTATTTTATTATAACACGTCACAAGACTTGCAAATAAGAAGCAATAAGATCCAAATGAAGGCAATGATGCAAAAGTTTTCGTGAATTCTAGGTTTAGATTTATAAGTTCTGATTTTCGGGGTGTTACTACCGCCCGGGTATAAATCTTTGGAGCTCTCATTGGTTGATCCTCGTGTCCACCGCATGTTGGGCGATCTTGGATTGAAGGCAATCTCATCCCCTGTTCCCAGCAAAACTTGAAGAAGTCGCAGCTCCAATGGGGATCAAAGCCATCAGGCTGCTGACGATGAGCCCCCTCGTGCCGATCGTGTCTCCTCGGATGTACATTGTAGACCCTGTCGGTCTCCTTTTCTTCATGTTTCTTCATGCTGTCCATCTTTCGTGGACGAGGATCAGCCGATCGACGACTGGCATAAACCATGTTGACGGGAAACGAATCAAGTTTCGTCTGCTTCTTGAGGTGCTCCTGGTAGTCCGCACCAATCCTTTTTTCTCCATATCCCTGCCTGTATCCGACTAAGCTGTCCGTCATTCTGTGGTGCTGATCAGCTTGCCTTTGACTAGCATAGACCATGTTGACGGGAAATGGATTGTCGTCGACCTTTATCGGCTTCGCCGAATCTTCAAATTTGATTTTTCCTGCTTCTATAGCCGACTGAATCTGTTGGCGGAACACCTTACAGTCGTTAGTACTATGAGAGCTGGTGTTGTTACATTTGCAGTATTTTCTTTTCTTTAATTCCTCGGCCGATGGGATGACGTGATTGGCCGGGAGTTGGATTTACTTTTCCTGCAGCAGCAGATCAAAAATCTTATCGGCTTAGTGATATCGAAATCATATTTCTCTTCTCTAGCCGATTTTTTCAACCACTGACATGTTATCGCCTTCTTATTCTTTGTCCATTCGGCTCCTGCTACTTTAGCATAGCTGTCACTTGAATCTGAATCTAAGGCGTAAGCGACGTGGCTGATTTTCTTGAATCCCTTCTTGGCCTCCTGAAAACGCTGATCATGCGCTATCACTTTCTGGGCCAAGTGGGCTAAGCTCTCGAAATCCTGGGTCAAAAACTTTTCCGTGAGAGGCGCCAAAAGGCCGTGGAAGGCCAAATCGGCTAACTGTGCATCTGACAGCACCAGGCTGTAGCACCGGTTCCTCATGTCCCTGAAACGTTGAATGTAGTCCTGAACCGACTCGTCATGCCTCTGCCTGATGCCGGTGAGGTCTGACAATTTCATCTCATGGGTGCCAGAGTGGAAATAACTGTGGAATTGCTTCTCAAAATCGGCCCAGCTTTGCACTGAGTTGTAAGACGGTGAAGAAAACCAGGTAAAGGCTGATCCCAATAGAGAGAGTGGAAACATTCTCACTCTGAGCGCATTCGTAGCCGATGCCCCTCCACATTGGGCCAAAAATCGGCTAACAGGTTTGTATGTTGAAATGTTATCCTGCCCAGAGAATTTTGAAAAATTTGGCACCTTGTACTGGTTTGGCAGGGGGACCCTCTCGAAGTATTCTGGATAGGGGTATCGATACATGTTGCCAGAATCCTTGGGCTTGAGGCCGAACTGATCACGCATGACGTCGGCAATCAAATCGGCCCAAGGCTTGTTCAGCTGCGCCTCTTGAGCTTAACCTTGCCATATCGGCTTGTATTGATCATGCTGCATAGGGGCTTGCCGATACTATATTTGCGGTGAATGAGGCTGATAATACTGACCAAAGTTGCCCCCTGGATACTGATGTGGGAGGTGATTCATGGGAGGAGGCGGCTGAGGCATCAGAGGAGGCTAATGTTCAAGGGGAGGCCAAACACTACTGGAGTTTTGAGGTGGATAGGGCGTATAGTTGCCGATCTGCACTTTGTGTATGTGAGGTTGCCAATCGGCGCTGAACATGTTCTCCATATGTTCTTGGGAGAGTATTGGAGCCCCGTGGCCCTGATGCAGAGGTTGTTGTCTGGTTAAAAGCTTGGGCAGTTGTTTTACAGCCGATGACTACACATTTGGCTGAATAGGGGCCGCCCTGGGGGGAGTCGGCTGTCCCAGTGGAGGGATTGGCAGTCCATGCATTGACAGAGTCCTGTAGTTGGGAAATCGGCTGTTAGGGAGAAAGGTTAGGCCCCTTGGCAGTTGCTCGGCTATTTTGGAATCCACCACGGTGCTGATCATGTTGTTCAAAGTGTTGACCAGTATCCTGGACTGGTTGACAAGACCGTGGTGGACAGCCGAGTTGATTCTATCCTGTAGCGTATGCAGTTCTGAGCCGTCTTTCGTTTGACCTCCTCAACATTTTATTTCCCCTTGCTCTTGCTGGAGGTGGCTCCAGAGTCGAATTCTTCGGGGATCACAAACTTGTACTTCTGAATGATTGCCCTAGACCTAGTCTGGGTAAAGGATTGCAACCGTTCTATCATCTGCTGATACTCAACTTATTGCTCGGCAAAAAGCTTGTCCATCATGACGGGGATGATGTTTTCCTGGTCTACGTCAGTGGACTTGACTTCAACCATTATATTGGACTTGGAAGTTGCAGATGTCCAATTGGGCATGCCAAAAGCGTGTTGATGAGAAATTTCCTACGCGCTGGCCTGAGAGATCTGCTTAACTCTCCTGCAGGTCCAAATTGGATCACCTTTGGTGATTTGCAGGGCGTGCCAGTTGGTTTGATCCTGTAACAACCAAGAGACAAAGAATAGATAATCAAATTGTGATTAGATCATACTCGATCGGCTGTAGATATTCATAATACATAATTACTATTTCCAAACATGTTTAGACTAAGTGACTGGGATAGATCGGTAGTATACCGAGACAGTATGAATCACTTGTATCAAAAAATGTATTAGAACAATAATTATATATATATTTAACTTAGCTGATGTCGTAGATCTCATATGAATCGGCTAGCACTCTCATACAACTTTATACTAAGATATTATTCTAAGCTAAATACACTACACAAAGATCAATCGGCTTTTAATATGACTTAACATATTGATACCAGGCTTAGCAGATTTAATTAGCATAAGATCTTAATATAAAAGGCGGTTTTAACACATCTAGCAGTAATAAAACATATAAGATGGCTAAAACATGTAAGATCGGCTGAAACGCCGATACTATCTCTAATAGCAGTCATTGAGCTGAATAGATCTATATGACTCTAAGAGCAACTTAATAGATCAAACTTATGTAGCATTAAGAACAAAAAGAAGCATGAGATCTATATAAGCTAATGAAAACCCTTCGAGATGGTGGAGACGCCATATAACCTAAATCAACCTCTAGATCTAGCTCTGTTGGCCGTTGTCTTCAAACAAACGCTAGCCAATCATGAGATAGATCCAGACATTGACCTAGATTATATGCCATATATGATAAATTAAGCAATTCGTGACATCGAGATCAAAGTATCATGATGATGGAAGCACTAACCCCAACAACACAAACCACTTGTGACAAAAGATTACCTTACTTGGAGATCGGAATCCGATGCAGCCCAAAGACGAGGCAAGAACTTATCGAAATCGAAAGTAAAACAAAAGGTGGCGATGCGCCGAGATTGTATTGAGTTGTGTGTTGTTAATTACATGGTCTCAGGTCATACTTATACCCGGATAAACAATGAGTCTGTAACAGACATGATTCCTATTATAGATTAGATTGCAAATATTTCTAAACAAACCGACCTTATCTATAAAGGAAACCATACAAAATATCCTAATTTAAATATACAATTGTCGTTGTAGGACCTTATCTGTAGATGGCAACGTCTTTGAAGTTCTTTTGAAACCGAATCCAATGATTATCTCTAAGTTTTCCTTCTGAAATCGGTCCCATCTCCTGCTCCTAATCGGAATTGGCTATCGACTATCCTGGTCCGACTCGGACTCAGCCGACTGGCTCCTTAGCCGATTCGGACACAGCCGATGCAGCCTCAGTTTCCGAGGATCGCACGTTTTCTTCGATTCCGCTCCAATCTTTGCTTCAAACTCGGGGATTTGCTTACCAAATTTGGTCATTAACACTGCCCTCTCCTTGTTCAGCTCTGGGCAGTTGAGAGGTTTGCCATTGGACGACCAATGGTGGACACTACATCGTACGAGTCAGGACCCCCAGCAGATGCGCCAGAGTTTGGGCCGAGGATGGGCACATACTGGTGTCGCTGTAATGCAAGTACAAATGATCATTCTTTCAAATTTTAGTTTAACTGCAGCTCTGTTTAGAACACATGGTTTTCTATGTGTCGTAGCGCCGTTACGCGCACGTATAGCTCTGACGGACTTATCCGGAGTTCGTGTTCGAGTTCAACCATCTATAGCCCAGCGACGTCATCTGGGAGCTGTAGACGGAGCAGGTCGTCGCGGGGAGAGCTCCTTTAGTACTTTCTTCCTTGTGCACACGTGATGCGGTGTACTGGCTCACTTTTTGCGCAGATGGTGTTCGACATCTTCAACAAAACTCACTGGCCGCAGCGTGTTCTGAGGCAATTCGGACTGAGTCAGCCTTTTGCAACGAACCCAACGATGCCCGTACCCCCCAGACCACCAGCGAGTAAATTATGTTCAACTTTACAACTATCATGTTCATTGCTGCATACAGATCCATACTGTGGATAGTAAGCAGGCACACTGTGGGCATCGTGACTGCAACGGTACATGGACGACTAGTTGATAGCTACCGAGGAGGACGAAGCCGAGCCCTTTCCACACTCTAAGGAGAACTACCGTGCGTACCTACGCTAGTACCTACCGCACATGTGTGCTCGTGTGACGTTCACTCCTACCGCTCCTCAGCAACACCAGGCAGCAGTCACGGACACATACCCCTTGCACCGTGACCGAGGCTATTTCATGGGGGTACATCCATCTTCTGCTCACTTCATGGGGGTACGTCCATCTTCTGCTCACTTCTTCCTTTCATTATCTTCGATTGGTATCTATGTTACTTACTGGAGTGCTTATTAATATCTTTCATAGGCCGACGCTGCACGAGCGTTGAGTGTCGATGTCAGCACGCTGACACAGAGGTTGGACGTTGGACTCTACCTCACCGACGCTGAGCAGAGGGCACTAGCCGACCGCCTGAACAGCAAGGTGCACGCTATAATGCACGTCTTCTCTTGTCGTAGCACCGTGGATGCGATACCTCCACCTGTCCCAGAAGACCTTGTCCACACGCCCCTACCCCTGGAGTGGTGCCACCTATAGCAGGGGCTTCCCACGGTGCTGCACCATCCAAAGGTCTGTTCCTTAGCACAACGTACCTTGTACATACCTTGTGCACGTTCTGACAAAATGCATGGCTCGTAGGTCTTAGGCTGCCCTCAGGCGCCATTGCTGGAGCAAGCGGTTCGTCGCACAGTGTGTCCATCCCTCGTCCGTACATGCAGCCATGAGACCCTCTAGGTGAGCATTCATCGTTCATTGCTTACTAAAATTGTACTAGTTGTCATAAGTACTGTTTAACATTGTACATCTCCAGCAGGGTATTCTGCGGGGGTTTTCAATGCAGGCGCCTCTTTGTCACATGCAGGCAGGTCAGGTGGTGACGATGATTTAGACGACCTGGAGGCCGACCGAGATTAGGACTTCCTTGGCGCCTCACAGCTTGACATAGCACCACCACCGCAAAGCCAGGGCTAGCCACCGGTCACGCCAGCACCTGATGTATAATAGGAAGGACATGCCGTACCCCCGGACCAGCTCACATACTCTTAGGGGCATGTTAGGGCGCAGGGTAGGAGGGACAGGGGTAAGAGGCCTTAGCATTAGTGTTGCAGCTTGTGAGTGCTTGCACGCACTACTTTTTTGTATATATTTACTTTAGTATACTTGTGCTACTTTTTCCTGCTATATCCTGATTCAATCATCTGTAGTGAGTTATATGTGTGTTGGGTCGACGGGTGGGTCGGCAGTCCTCAAAGGCGGGTGCCCAAGGAGGTGATGGTCGACTCGAGTTCTGAGTCGAGCCAAAGAAAAAAGACACAGAGCGTTATACTGGTTCAGCCCTCCCAAGGATAATAGGTCTACATCCATTGTTCCTTGTTGGGGTGTATGATGAACAAGAGGTACAAAGGACTGAGAATGCAAGCTCCGGATCAGAAAGTAGAAGTCTCTCTCCTGGCCACGTCGCCCCGCCCTCCCTTTTATAGCTCAAGATGAAGGGTTACGCGGAAGTTACGATAGCTAATAACAAAAATTTCTACAGCGCAAACCTGGAACCTTGCAAGTAAGGGTCAATAGATCGTTACCTATTGGAGTAGAGTGCAACGGAAATAGCCAATCAGGAGCTATCCGATCCGGAACAGTACTAGCCAACCCCGAGCTCAGACCGCCCGACCTCTGTCGACCACGCGCCGCTTCGCCCGACCACAACCAATTCACTGACCACAGCTGATTCCCCGACCACATTCAGTTTGCTGACCTCCTGACCGCAGCCGATCCGACCACAACCGATTTGTCGAGTCGCCTGACCACAGCCGATTCGCCGATGTGAGCTTGGCTCGTTGATCTCGTGGAGATTTGATGCCGCCGAACAACACCACAATGTAGCGATGTCTCCAGGGATAGAACGCCTAACACCCATATGCTAGCACGCAGTGAAACGCTAGGGTTTGGCTCGGGAGTAGGGAGGGTTTTCGTGGAGATTAATCTTGCCGCTAGCTTGCGCTATTTCAATCTATTGCGCCAGATTAGATTCGGTTCAATGCAATATCCCAGCTCTCCACACCTCGCCCCCTTTATATAGAGTTGCCGACTGGGCCTATAGTCCCATCGGGACTCTAACCGATTGGATCCCTTTCCGATCGAGCCGTATCCGAGTCCAACTTGAATGCCTGTTCTTATCCTCTTAAGCGTGTGACCCTGTAGGTTCAGCTATACATGGTCTCGACCCGAGTCCAACTCGGCCGACCGTCAATAGTGGCGCCTAGCAACACATACTGACACCATAGTATACAAGAATAAAATATCGGCTCTAAACCTATAACGTGTACACAAATCCCTTTGCCTCACGACACAAATTGAGCTATAGGCAAGATGTGTGCCATCCTTTCAATAGCTTAATTATTCACTCGAACCGTATTGGATTATCTGTTTGTTGATTGACTCCTTAATCAACTCGGCATGGCCATGCACTTCCATAATCGATTACCTTGAGGGGCCCAAAGATATCTCTCCCAAAGGAGAGGCAAATTCCATCTTGATCATTTACATCCCACTACATGTTTCACAGCAAACCCAAAAACTACTTTTATAGCTATCCAGTTACGGAATAGCATTTGGCAGTCCCAAAGTACGCTACTACACATGTTGGAATCCATGATGTAGTCAGGTCTAAGGACTTTGCACCAACACTACTCGAGACCAACTAATGGCACATTAATTCCAGTAGTGTCTCATGGTGGGTCTATCCAACAATGTGTTCTCTAACACATGTCCACGTATATTGATTTGATATCTCCATACCCATGATCTATGAGACATGATCATCAATCAATAAACATGCCGATCTTAGAATCATATTTGTTCCAACAATATGACATGTGATCAGGGATCGTTTAGAAATAGATTCATACATAAAGAGTCTCATAAATAAGTCACGTACTTATTGATCAATACAAGATGTCTATTTCATGGAACTGAATAAGACTTCATTCATCTATACATAAAAATTGACCATGATATCCAACATCTCCACGTTGCCTCTAGGTCATATCACTAACACAAGAGGGGTAGGAACAGGAGAGCTTGCGGGCCAAGAAATCTATGTCTAATGAGCTAAAAGGTGAGTACATACAATATCTGAAAAGGTACAAGATGGTCTGCTAGTTCCAATACACCGTGGGCATCTTGTACTCTCTTTCTCTTGCCTTGGGATCCCTCCTTCACTGCAGATGCCTCTACAGTGTTGTTGGGTGACGTCAGTCTCTGCTAGGCTGTCCCCTCACTCTTCCTCCTTGCGCGCCAAGTCTTGTCCCGAAGATGGTCAAGGTCGGGTCGTGGAATCGGGGTCGAGAGAGGAGAACTGAGGTTGGACTCGGGAAAATGTCGGGACGTCCGACCCCACGGGGGGTCGGGCCATCGACCGCGTCCTGAGGACTCTTGATTTTGACTTTAGTTGGACTTTGACTCCACTCCATGGGGTACCCCATGTTGACACCCCCCCCCACAGCAGCCCCTGAGCCTAAGGAGGAATCATCTATCCTTAGGATCCTCAAAGCATCGAGCCAAGGTTTTGGCACGTGCACTGCCTAGGTGGACCTGCCATGTGTAGCCCCCGAGCCTAGGGACGAATGGAATAGTCGTCCTTAGGGTCAAGTTTCCTTCCAAGGTGCTAGTTCCTTGCTGTTTGTCGAAGTTTTGGGAGTTCTCGATTTCATAGGTGCACCGCCTAGGTGCACTTGGCAGGTATATCCCCCGAGCCTAGGGGCGGATGGCACATCCAAGCTAGGGTCAGATTATCAAGAGTGCATTTCCCAAAGATTCTATTGCATCCAACGGGCTCGCTACCCAGAAGCATACGGCGGTCCCTGTGTTGCCTTCATCGTCGGCTGGGGGCCACGGATGGAGTTAAGGAAACCACAGCCCTAAGGCGGATGAGATGATATCGCCAAAGTATGTGTTTGGACTTCTGATGTGACCCTGGCTCATTAGCTTGTGCAATGGCACCACTATTATCATAATAGAGAGACATTGGACCAGTTGCACTGGTCATCACACCCAGCTCAAAAACAAATTTTCTGATCCAAACAGCCTCCTTTGCAGCTTCTGAAGCAGGCGATGTACTCGGCCTCCGTTTTAGATTCAGCAACAGTATCCTACTTGAAACTCTTCTAGCTGACTGCGCCGCCGTTTAGGCAAAACACAAACCCATATTGCGATCTATAATCATATTTGTCTGTTTGGAAGCTAGCATCAGCGTAACCACTTACAACGAGCTCTTCTTCACCTCCATAGACTAGGAACATATCCTTAGTTCTTCTCAAGTACTTAAGGATACTCTTTACGGCAATCCCGTGACCTTCACCTGGATCTGGCAAGTATCTGCTCGTAGCACTCAAAGCGTACGAGACATCTAGACATGTACAAAGCATAGCATACATGATGGATCCAACTGCTAAAGCATATGGAACCATACCCATCTTATTCCGCTCATCATTTGTCCGAGGACACTAATTCTTGCTAAGATTAATGCCATGTGACACGGGCAAGAAACCTTTCTTGAATTCGTGCATGTTGAATCTTTTCAACACCTTGTCAATGTATGTACTTTGGCTTAATCCAATTAGCCTCTTGGATCTATCTCTATAGATCCAAATGCCCAATATGTATGCTGCCTCCCCTAAGTCTTTCGTGGAAAAACTATTTTTCCATGAAGACTTGACAGATTCTAGCATAGGGATATCATTTTCAATCAACAATATGTCATCCACATATAAGGCCTCCTCTTCATTTTTGATGAAACCAAACCCTTTGATTACTTCATCAAAACTAATATTCCAACTTCGAGATGCTTGCTTCAATCCATAAATGGATTTTGGTAGCTTGCATATATTTCCGAGCGATTGTGGATCGACAAAACCCTCGGTTCTATCATGTATACATCCTCGCTTAGGTTTCCATTTAGGAAAGCCGTTTTGACATCCATCTGCCATATCTCATAATCGAAATATGCAGCAATCGCTAGGATAATCCGAATAGATTTAAGCATTGCGACGGGCGAGAAGGTTTCATCATAATCAAATCCTTGAATCTGTTTAAAACCTTTCGCCACCAATCGCGCCTTATAGATGTGAACATTTCCATCCATATCGGCCTTTTTCTTAAAAACCCATTTACACTCAATGGTTTTGACACCATCAGGTGGATCAACCAAGTTCCAAACTTGATTGTCGTACATGGATTCTATTTCGGATTTCATGGCTCCAAGCCACTTGTTGGAATCGGGTCCCACCATCGCTTCCTCATAGGTCTTAGGCTCATCGTTGTCCAACAACAATATATCATGTTGTTCCGCACCTGTGTACCTGTCAGGCGCACGACGTGATCTTTCAGACCTCCGTGGGGCTGGTGTATCTACAACAGTGGCACAACATCTTGTTTCTCTTGTTGTGGTTCCGTGGTAGTGAAACATTTTTCTGGTGTTTCTTGAATTTTTCAAGATGCACCCTGCTCCCATTAACCCTTCTTGAAAGAAACTCTTTCTCCAAGAAGACACCATGTCGGGCGACAAACACTTTGCCTTGTTCCCGATTATAAAAGTAATATCCCTTAGTTTCCTTAGGATATCCCACAAAGAAGCACTTGTCAGATTTGGGTGTGAGCTTGTCAGATTGTAAACGTTTTACATAAGCTTCACATCCCCAAATTTTGAGAAAAGACAAACTAGGGGGTTGCCCTGTCCATATATCATATGGTGTCTTTTCAACCGACCTAGATGAAACTCTATTTAGTGTGAACGTAGTGTTTCGGGAGCATAACCCCGAAGGATAACGAAAGATCACTTTGGCTCATCATGCACCGCACCATGTCCAACAAGGTGCGATTTGTCCGTTCGGACACGCCATTCCATTGTGGAGTTCTGGCGGAGTCAACGTGGAACAATTCCACAATCTTTCGGATGATTACCAAACTCTTGGCTCAAGTATTCGCCTCCACGATCGATCGTAGAAACTTAATTATTTTCCCTAAATGATTTGATCTTTTCAAGGGATTCATACTTATGCCTCATTATGTAGATATAACAATATCTACTAAAGTCATCGGTAAAGGTAATGAAGTACTGATGACCATCTCTGGCCATTGAGCTCATTGGTCCACATACATCAACATGTATGAGTGCCAATAAGTCACTTGCTCTCTCACCGTGTCCCATGAAAGGTGCCTTTGTCATCTTACCAAGTAAACAAGACTCACATGTCTCAATTGATTCAAAATCAAAAGAGTGAAGCAATCCATCCTTATGGAGCTTCTCCATGCGTTTCTTATTTATATGGCCTAAGCGACAATGCCAGATAAATGTGGGGTTTGTATCATTTGGGAATTGCCTCTCTGTATTAATGTTATAGATAGGAGACGCTTCAAGATTCAAAACTTATAATCCATTCACCAATGGGGTATGAAAATAGAACATATCTTTGAGATAAACTAAACAACCATTGCCCATTGATCTAAAATCATATCCTTCCGCTTGCAAACATGAAGCGGAAATAACTTTTTGACATAGAGTTGGAACACAATAACAATTATTTAATTCCAAAATTAATCCTGAATGTAAATGAAGTGAGGTAGTGCCGACAGGAATTGTAGCAACGCTTGCTCCATTGCCGACGCGCAGGTTCACCTCGCCCCTTCTCAAGCCTCTACTTCTTCTCATTCCCTACAACGATTTGCAAATATGAGCTACTGATCCGGTATCAAATACCCAAGAGTTAGTAGGTGAAGTAGCAAGATTAATGTCTATAACATTAATACCTAAAGCAGAAGTCGCACTTTGCTTCTTTTTGACATCCTCCATGTACTTCTTGCACTTTCTTTTCCAGTGACCTATCTCCTTGCAATAGAAGCAAACGACATCGATGCCGTCGACCCCTTCTTGCCCTTTTTTGCTTTGGAGGCACTCGCGATCTCATGGGGAGTTAGTTTCCTCTTGGTGAAAAGTTTCTTGACAGGTGGTTTGTGCTTAGCTTTCTGCATCATCATCACATGATGACCTTTTTTGGATACTCTCCTCAGCCATGTTTAGCATCCCACACAATTCGGCCAAGGTTTTATACATACAGTTCATGTGATAATTCAATATGAATGGCTCAAAGCTCGGAGGGAGCGACTGGAGAATCACGTATGTAGCCCACTCTTGGCTAAGAGGAAAACCTAGTTTTTCAAGACTCTCGATATAGCCAATCATCTTTATCACATGCGGACTGACGGGATTCCCTTCTACAAGCCTGCACGCAAACAAGGACTTTGAGGTGTTGACCCTCTCGCCCTAGCTTGGTTCTCAAACATGTCATGTAGTCCCTGAATAATAGTATGAGCATCCCTGCTCTCGTATTGCTTCTGAAGCTCAGAAGACATTGTAGCTAGCATGAGACAGCTTATGTCTAGGGAATCATTAGTGTGCTTCTCATAAGCCCTTCATGCAGTAGCAGTAGCATAAGTACTGGGTGTTGTATTAAAAGTTTAGCACAATGTTTATGCTCTATCTATTGTTAAACAATTTAATAAAAGACACCCATTACGTATTTTACACCTTCCCTCTAGGTTACGTATTTTGTCAAGATCCACATGTTAATTAAATTCTAGTGAGCTTTGGCATCAGTGCTAGAAAATTAGTAACATGGGTAAGAAACACCTTGCTAATGACATCTCTATGTAACTCTTGTTGTTGGGTGGCTTCTCCATGCCCCGGCACCAACCTATGCCCCAAGGCCCAAAACTATTTTGATAGCCTTGTTAAGTAAACCAAATGCTCCTGCATGTATATGTCTGACATATACCCCATTGTGTTATGATAGACGATGGCACTCTGCTTTGGCAGACCCACCAATTGACGAGCATAACGGTGATAGGTGCAACATTTGGAAGGGCATCATAACCACTTAATTTTGTGAGGGAAACTATCCTATCAAACAAACATATCATATATAAATAAGAAAGCAGGTAGAATAGTAATTAATGTAATAGTATGGCCGCCTTTACATGGTGATCTCCATCTCCATGCCGGTGTAGAGGATCTCCATCTTCATAACCGTTCTTCAGAGTGTCGAATGCTTGATTTCTTCAAACTAAGCTACTACTATAGAAGCTATAATTGAAGATTACTTCGACTCGTAGGTCGTGAAAGAATATTACAAGCATTGCATGTAAGAAAGAATATTACAAGGATTGCACATATGAAAGAATATTACATGCATCACATGCATCTTATACATACAATAGGGCCATGCCATCTCCAAGCATTCTCTGCAAAAACAAGTTAGGCGTAGAATGTTTTCTACCTATCACAGAGATATTGTATCAAGACGACATATAAGGGGGTACACACACGGCGGTCCCGCTAGCGGGCGGGGGGTCAAGGGGGAAGCCGCCCCCTCACGGGCTTCCGGGCAGCGCCCGGAACACCACACGAAAATCATAGATCTAATCTATGAAATCGCTTACGAAAACCTTATCGGCATAATCACATTATGCTATCCTGATACACTATCAAGGGAGATGGTTTGCGTAGGCGCGAGGAGACAATCAAGGTCAGACTACGAGATAGCTTTGGCATAATCAGATTATACCGTTCCGATACACTATCAAGGAACGCTATCCCGAAACTGACTCAAACCGAGTTGTATCGATATTGCTTCGACGTAATCACATTACACCGTTCGGATACACTATAAAGGAACGCAATTACCATCAACTCTCCTCAACAGATCCCATGAAACCGATTGATCTAATCAACCCGTGTGCAAAACTTGTTGCAGATCCAATCTAAAACCTGAACTAAGCAAGTATAGCTCTGATACCATTGAAGGGTTACGCGGAAGCTACGATAGCTAATAACAAAAATTTCTACCGTGAAAACCAAGAACCTTGGAAGTAAGGGTCGATAGCTCATTACCGATTAGAGTAGAGAGCAGCAAAAATAGCCAATCAGGAGCTATCCAATCCGGAACAGTACAGGCCGACCCCAAGCTCGGACCACCCAACCTTTGTCGACTGCGCGCCGCTTTGTCCGACCATAGCCGATTCGCTGACCACAGCCGATTGCCCGACCATAGCCGATTTGCTGAGCCACCTGACCACAGTCGACCCGACCATAGCCGATTCGCCGAGTCGCCTGACCACAACCAATCCGACCACAGCCGATTCGCCGAGTCACCTGACCACAGCCGATTCGCCGATGTGAGTTCGGCTCGTTGATCTCGTGGAGATTTGATGCCACCGAACAACACCGCAACGTAGTGATGTCTCTACCGGTGTCCACACATCCAGTGATAGACGCATAACACCCCTGTGCTAGCACGCGATGCAATGCTAGGGTTTGGCTCAGCAGTAGGGATGGTTTCCGTGGAGATTAATCTTGCCGCCGGCTTGCGCTGTTTTTTTTGGTTCAATGAATATCCCAGCTCTCCACCCCTCGCCCCCTTTAAATAGAGTTGCCGACTGGGCCTATAGGCCGATCGGGACTCTATCCGATCGGATCCCTATCTGTTCGAGTCGTATCCGAGTCCAACTCGAATGCCTGTTCTTATCCCCGTAAGCGTGCGACCCTATAGGTTCAGGTCTACATAGTCTCGACCCGTGTCCAACTTGGCTGACTGTCAATAGCGGCGCCTAGTAGCACATATTGACACCATAGTATAAAAGAATATAATATCGGCTCTGAACCTGTAATGAGTACACAAATCCCTTTTTCCTCACGATACCTATTAAGCTATAGGCAAGATGTGTGCCTGTCATATCCCAAAAATCTTGTACTTGAAGAGGAAAGAGTAGAATGTATATTGTAAATTTTTAACCCCAAATTTTTTTTAACAAGGAGCGAGTATCCGGTTTTGATATATAGTAGGGTGCATACGCATGGTAAGGAGAAATTGCTTCTTGGAATTTAATTGAAAAGAGCCCAAGAAAAACTGAGTAAAATATCTAAATACTTGTAAATGACATCAGCAAGTCAACCACAAGAATTAGGGACACATTACAAAGATGAAAATTAGGAATTAACATGAAACTAGACCCTAGGAAAACTTTGTAAGTGCTGTGCCGACCAAGACATAACTCTGGAGCTGAGTTTGAACTGTTGCCAAAATTAATCCAGCAAGCCCCAAGCGGTGAAACTTGGCAGTATTGTAGATTGAATCACATTTTACAAGTTTTCCATAGGGCACCACCCCTGAATCAGCCTGGAAGAACTTTAAACGAAGCCTAAATTTGTAAAGTCGTCACTGCATCGAGACTTAGAAAATTTTCAGCCTTCCCATCTCTCCTTCCTCTGCACACTGACAAGTGGGCCATACTAACCCATGGGCCCACATTGCCACAGTCACATCGTGTTCTCCCTTGCTCCACTCGCTCAGACACCGCGCCACGCACGGGAGCACGCGTCGTGCGCTAGGAACGCGTCGCACACTACCAAGCCGAGCTCGTCCTCCCGCGCACCGCCGATGACCAAATATAAGCCCGACCGGCCAACTGCCGCAGAACCCTTTCCACTCCTGTCGTGTTCCACCAAGAAGCACACACCAAACAGCCCGAGAACTCCCCGAAACTTCTAGCGACTCCTCTCTTCCGGCGAGCAAGATCCGATCGCATTTGAACTCCGGTGAGCTATTCCCTTAGGCAATTCACGTTCCCAACTCCCTGATCTCTGCTCTCTCTGACGACCGAGTTTCACTCCAAATGACGCAGCTGGTGACCGGGAACGCCATCGAGCCAAAGCCATAAATTGCGCACTCTCCACCGACCGCCGCCAAACCACCCGCTTGTCGCCAGCTCTCCACGGTGAGCCGTTGCCCGAACCCTTTCGCCACCTTATTACTTGATACCTAACATTGGTCGAAACCGAAGGAATCGCTCGGAAACACACAATGGGAAGAATCCCTCTTTTCTTCCCCAACTCTGGCCACTGCCGACGAACTCACCTCTTTTTCTCTCCGGTGAGTTCAAGCACGATTCCTCTCGATTCAAGTGTCCTCAATACTCGCTTGACAAGGCCCCACACTCCATTTTTGTAGACGTGCACTGTGATGCTCTGTCGCCATTTACCCGAAATGAGAGCCGCCGCTACCTTGGGACCCTACACGGCGCCATCGTCATCTCGACCTCACCAGACACCGTGTTTGCTCGTAAGCTTCCTCGGTGCCCCTAGTAGCTATTTCCGATACATGCACGACATGGCGAGTGCTAGAAACACACATGCACGTTGGTCCCGAGCCCCGGCGCCACCCGCTCCGTCATCGGCAACTATTCCGGCGATGGTAGAGTGCAAGATAACCACCGCTAGCTTCGCCCATGACAACCACTACATTTTATCTTTTGGTCACGACCACTCACCGACCGTCGTTCGCCGTCGGCGCCGGCGAGAACTTCGCCATGCGCCGCTGCTCTGTTTCCCCTCTCCATGAGCCACTGACAACCGGGGCCCACCTAATAGGCGCGCCATTAGATTGTTTAAACCTGGCTGCCGCTGACATGTAGGCCCCACACAGACTAAAAGATTAATCCAACTTGAAAATAGCATATTTTGACTTGGGACAAATTGAAAAGAGCATATTTTGACTTGGGACAAATTTTGTCAGGACCACAAGAGTATGAACTTTAATGCTGTGGAATAAAAATGACTACTCCCAGTAGCAGATTTAGCCAGAAAAATTCATTTTTTAAACACTGCTAAATAGGACAGGTTAAAATTGTAAAAATCATAGGAAAATCACCTTAGCTCCGAAATATGTGAAACAAAACTCTGTAGAAACTGTAAAATATGCACTTTAGGACAAAAATAGGAAACCATACACCTTCTGTGGCAGAAAACCACTTATAGATTTATCTAGCAAAAAAGTTATTTTAGAACACCCAGAATTCCAAAAATCATAGTGGACCCAATAAAATTCCTAAAAATACAAACTAAATTTTGTTAAGACCATTCTCCTATGTCCTATCAACTAAAAATAAAACACCTACCAGAAAGCCCATAGTTTGGTCCTGAACAAATTAGAAATATACAACGCTATATCTTTACACTACAAAATAGACAATAAATAAGCCTCTCACTTTAAGTGGGAAAAGTCTTAATAAAAACCTCACTTAATAAGCCAATCTAAAACTGGAACCCTTGCACCTCATATGCATTCATCTTAGTACGTTAAGGTTCTCACGAATGCTTAAGATCTAAGTTCTTGTACATTTACATTAGATGAACCGTCAGCATCCTTCGAGGAACCTGTGTACTTGTACGATCCGGAGGAAAGAGAACCAGGCAAGTCCTCACTTCCCCTTTGAGCACATTGATCCTAGTTTTATGGAGGTTATTTTAAAATGGTCAGGAACTTGCATGATGTTTGATGTACAAAACTAAAATCTTGATACAAATGTGCTAGATACTACACCAATGTTGCATGCCCCTGAAAACTCCACTTACCACCTTAGACAATTCCAAACCTTAGAAATAATCAGAAGCTAAAATATAGTGAACCAAATCTGAAGTCTGATGACTTAATTATCCCCATGCTTAGTTTGCTAGTAGTATACATTTTCCCAAAATCATTGGGCCAAGTACCGATGTTTTATTTGCAAAGCTTCCATTTCCAAAGGTTATGTTATGACAAGTATGCTTTATGTTAAAAACAAAACATGGTACAACTTGGTTTTCAAGTTTGGGCCGTAAGTGGTATACATATGGTGTTTAGTTGTATACCGATAGGGGGAGTGTGTGCCCAGACTACCCTAAGGACTTCACTCCACGAATGTTCATCTCGAATACAGTACAACCACATGTGCTCTTATGAGATAGCCCTAGCTTAGTATGCTATTTGTGGTTTAGCCACACATTTTGGTAGGCCGAAGTGTATGAGTTCGTATAACTCAGAGGAGCTTCCTAATGCCCTGATGAGGCAGTTAGGCGACTAAGCCTGTCCAATACAACGGTAATGTACCACGTGGGTGGGTTCCCGTCGTGTCCGCCACGGCGTTAAGTTTAAGGCTTGGGCCCTCCACTTAATGGTCCTATACCGTATTTCCAAAATGGTATAGGATGGAGAAAACACATATCGGGCTGGTGTAAGGCTAAATCACCGATAGTTGAAGGGCTTTGTTGTGTATAATAAATCAGATACTAATGTATCGTGTGCCATGCTTTGCATGATTATTATGTCAGATCATGTGGGTATAGTGTACACACTCTGCAGAGTTTAAAACTAATCGGTTAACCGTGTTCACGGTTACGAGCATCGTGTGAATGTGTTGTGGGTATAGTTTTCCCGTGTTCAAGAATATTTGTACAAGTCTTTACCAAAAGTATTCAAAATTCCAGCTCTCTAATTTATTTCTTTGCTGCCCCGACAAGGCAAAGGATGAATTGTTTATGAACATTATACTCCTTTGCTGCCCCGTAATGCAAAGTGAGAAACTTTACGAGCTATACTATGTATTAATGCCCAATATAGAGAACTACTTGTTCGCTGGAATTTATTTCTCAAACTTGTCTATTTATAATTGGGCTTTGCTAAAATAAAGATAGCTTTGTGCTAAAATGAAACCCCACATGAGCTCCTCCTTGATATTGCCTTATATTTAGTCCTAGGCTTGATGAGTGCTTGCCAGTACAATGTATTGTACTGATTCTTTGTATGTGTGTCTATACTTGTTTGTGCGTAGACATGGTTGCAGGGGAAACTCCTCCCGGGGAGGAAGAATTTGCCGAGGAAGTACCGTTCTACCCGGACGGTTCATACTAGGGCACTCCCTAGTCGGTTGGAGAAAGATCCTTAGGAATGTTTTTTGCTTCCGTTTGCTATAACTATCTATATAACTATTTGGCCTGACGGCCATATGTATCTCTAAGAACTATTATGTTGTAATAGCTCATGGATCACAATGAGTCATTAAACCAGTTATCGATACCATATGCTTGGATGAAAGTGGTTGGCCCGTTCCTTTTGTTAGGAACGTATTAACCACGTGTATGAGTTAAAGATAATTGAGACAACGTAGATCTTTAGCCATTTGATGTCAAGTCTCCTGGTTGTGTAACACATCTGGTCGCCGCCATCGAGTGGTTTCACGGGCACAATCCAGGCTGAAGTTGACTAGCAGGCTAAAGGCCCAGTGATGTCTCAGTTATCTCTCTCTCGAAGCATCAGATGTATTGCTATATTTTGGAGAAGAATGGACGAGTTCCATTCGGCTCCTAAGTATATCAAGAGGTCCGAAGGCGTCCCGATAGTGCCATCCTTTCAATAGCTTAATCATTCATTCGAACCGTATTGGATTATATATCTGTTGATTGACTCCTTAATCAACTCGGTATGGCCATGCACTTCCATAATCCATTACCTCGAGGGGCAAATTCCATCTTGATCATTCACATCACACTACATGTTTCATAGCAAACCCGAAAACTACTTTTATGACTACCTTGTTACGGAATAGTGTTTGGCAGTCGCAAAGTAGGCTACTACACATGTTGGAATCCATGATGATCTCAGGTCTAAGGACTTTGCACCAACACTACTCGAGACCAACTAATGGCACATTAATTCCTATAGTGTCTCATGGTGGGTCTATCCAACAATGTGTTCTCTAACACATGTTCACGTATATTGATTTGGAATCTCCATACCCATGATCTATGAGACATGATCATCAATCAATAAACATGCCGATCTTAGAATCATATTTGTTCAAACAATATGACATGTGATCATGGATCGTTTAGAAATAGATTCATACATAAAGAGTCTCATAAATAAGTCACGTGCTTATTGATCAATACAAGATGTCTATTTCATGGAACCGAATAACACTTTATTTGTTTATATATAAACATTGACCATAATATCCAACATCTCCATGTTGCCTCTAGCACATATCACTAACACAAGAGGGGTAGGAACAGGAGAGCTTGGGGGCCAACAAATCTATGTCTAATGAGCTAAAAGGTGAGTACAAACAATATCTGAATAAGTACAAGATGGTCTGCTAGGTCCTATACACCGTGGGCATCTTGTACTCTCTTTCTCTTGCCTTGGGATCCCTCCTTCACTAGAGATGCATGTACAGTGTTGTCGGGTGACGTCAGTCTCTGCTAGGCTGTCCCCTCACTCTTCCTCCTTGCGCGCCAAGTGTTGTCCCGAAGATGGTCAAGGTCGGGTCGTGGAATCGGGGTCGAGAGAGGAGAACTGAGGTCGGACTCGGGAAAAGGTCGGGATGTCTGACCCCGCAACGGGGGGTCGGGCTATCGACCACGTCTCGAGGACTCTTGATTTTGACTTTAGTTGGACTTTGACTCCAGTCCATGGGGTACCACGGGGTGACACTGTTAGTGATATGCCCTAGAGGCAACATGGAGATGTTGGATATCACGTCAATGTTTATGTATTTATGAATATAGTGTTATTCAGTTCCATGAAATAGACATCTTGTATTGATCAATAAGTACGTGACTTATTTATGAGACTCGATATGTATGAATCTATTTCTAAACGATCCCTGATCATATGTCATATTGTTGGAACAAATATAATTCTAAGATCGGCATGTTTATTGATTGATGATCATGTCTCATAGATCATGGGTATGGAGATACCAAATCAATAAACATGGACATATGTGTTGGAGAACACATTGTTGGATAGACCCACCATGAGACACTAGAGGAATTAATGTGCCATTAGTTGGTCTCGGTAGTGTTGGTACAAAGTCCTTAGACTGAGATCACCATGGATTCCAACATGTGTAGTAGCCTACTTTGGGACTACCAAACGCTATTCCGTAATCTGGGTAGTTATAAAGGTAGTTTTCGGGTTTGCTATGAAACATGGAGTGGGATGTGAGTGATCAAGATGGAATTTGCCCCTCCTTTGGAGAGATATCTCTGGGCCCCTCAAGGTAATGGATTATGGAAATGCATGGCCATGCTAAGTTGATTGAGGAGTCAATCAACGACGATAATCCAATACGGTTCGAGTGAATGGTTAAGCTATTGAAGGGATGGCACACATCTTGCCTATAGCTTAACTGGTATCGTGAGGCAAAGGGATTTGTGTACACATTACAGGTTTAGAGCTGATATTATTCTTGTATACTATGGTGTCAATATTTGCTGCTAGGTGCCGTGTTGACGGGTCGGCTGAGTTGGACTCGAGCCGACGATCGGCTAAGTTAGACTATAGCCGAAACCGAGTATACCTGAACCTACAGGGTCGCACGCTTAAGGGGATAGAATAGATATTCGAGTTGGACTCGGATACGGCTCGATCGGATAGGGATCCGATCGGATAGAGTCCTATGGGCTTACGACGTGTGGGCGGCCAACTCTATGAGATACGGATGAGATCCGAATCAAAATAGAGTCCTAATCGGCCACTAGTCCCGTCGGCCAACTCTATATAAAGGAGGGAGGGGTGGAGAGCTGTGGTACGTCAATTGCATCACGTGCAACAGAAGTCGTCGAGATCAATCTCCACGGAAACCCTCCCCACTTTCGAGCCAAACCCTAGCCTTGCATCGCGTGCTAGCACACGGGTGTACGGCGTTACGTCCCCGGACGTGTGGATACCGGTAGAGGCGCTGCTACGTTGCGCGGCTGTTGATCGGCTTCGGATCGGCTACGGCTCTGCGAATCGGCTGATTGGCGAATCGGCTATCCCGGGTATCGGCTGTTGGCTTGCGAGAATCGGCTACACTTTCGGATCGGATAGCCACGATTGGCGTTTCATTGTACACTCCAATCGGTAACGATCTATCGGCCCTTACTTGCAAGTGTTCCTGGTTTGCGCGGTAGAAAATTTTTGTTTTCGGCTAGCATAGCTTCCGCGTAACCCTTCAGTGGTATCGAGCTAATCTTGCTTAGTTCGGGTTTTAGATTGGATCTGGAACAAGTTTTGCACACGGGTTGATTAGATCAATCGGTTTTATGGGATCTCGTTGAGGAGAGTTAATGGTAATTGTGTTCCTTGATAGTGTATCGGAACGGCGTAATGTGATTACGTCGAAGCAATATCCATAGAACTCGGTTTGAGTTGGGTTCGAGATAGCGTTCCTTGATAGTGTATCGGAACGGTATAATGTGATTACGCCGAAGCTATCTCGTAGTCCGATCTTGTTAGCTGCCTCGCGCCTACGCAAACCATCTCCCTTGATAGTGTATCGGGACGGCATAATATGATTATGCCGACATGGTTTCCGTAAGCGATTTCATAGCGGGACCGCCGTGTGCGTACCCCCTTATAGGTCATCTCGATGCCGTAGCTCTGCGATAAGTAGAAAACGTTTCTACGCCTAACTTGTTTTTGCAGAGAATGCTTTGAGATGGTATGGCCCTATTGTATGTATGAGATGTATGAGATGCATGTGATGCATGTAATATTCTTTCATATGTGCAATCCCTGTAATATTCTTTCATACGTGCAATGCTTGTAATATTCTTTCACGACCTGCGAGTCGATGTAATCTTCAATTAGAGCTTCTATAGTAGTAGCTTAGTTTGAAGAAATCAAGCATTCGGCACTCGAAAGAACGGTGATGAAGATGGAGATCCTTACACCGGCATGGAGATGGAGATCACCATGTGAAGGGGGCCATACTATTTCACTATATGCTATTCTTCTAGCTTTCATATGTTATATGTTTGTTTGATAGGATAGCATCCCTCTCAAAATTAAGTAGTAATGATGCCCTTCCAAATGTTGCACCCGTCACCGTTATGCTCGTCAATGGTGGGTCTGCAAAGCGAGTGCCATTCTCTATCATAACACGAGGGGTATATGTCGGTCATATACAGCAGGAGCATTTGGTTTACTTAACAAGGCTATCAAAACAGTTTTGGGCCTTGGGGCATAGGTTGGGGCGGGGCATGGAGATGCCACACCAACAACAAGAGTCACATAGAGATGTGATTTGCAAGGAGTTGCTTACCGATGTTACTAATTTTCTAGCGGTGATGCCAAAGCTCACTAGAAAATTAATTAACATGTGGATCTTGACCCAATACGTAACCTAGAGGGAAGGTGGAAAATACGTAATGGGAGTCTAATGTTAAATTGTTTAACAATAGACATAGCATAAACATTGTGCAAAACTTTGCTTTTTCATTGTAGAATAAATGGCGGCTAATACTACACCCAGTACCTTTAATTTGCGATCTATTCTCGAAAAGGAAAAATTAAATGGAACAAACTTTATGGATTGGTTTCGCAACTTGAGAATTGTTCTCAAGCAAGAGCGTAAGGAGTACGTTCTTGAAGTACCTTATCCCGAGGATTTGCCAAATAATGCCACTTGCAATCGCACGGAGAGCTTACGAGAAGCACACTAATGATGCCCTAGACATAAGCTCTCTCATGCTTGCTACAATGTCCCCGAGCTTCGAAGCAATATGAGAGCAGCGATGCTCACACTATTATTCGGGGACTGCGTGGCATGTTTGAGAACCAAGCTCGGGCCGAGAGGTTTAACACCTCAAAGTCCTTGTTTGCGTGCGAGCTTGTTGAGGGAATCCCGTCGCGCATGTGATAAAAATGATTGGCTACATTGAGAGTCCGGAAAACTAGGTTTTCCCCTTAGCCAAGAGTTGGCTACGATGTGATTCTCCGCCGCTCCCTCCGAGCTTTGAGCCATTCATATTAAACTATCACATGAACAATATGGATAGAACCTTGGCTGAATTGCATGGGATGCTAAAGACAGTGAGGAGAGTATCCGAAAGAATGGTCATCATGTGATGATGATGCGAAGGCTAAACGCAAACCACTGTCAAGAAACTTTGCACCAAGAGGAAGTTAACTCCCGATGAGATCGCGAGTGCCTCTAATGCAAAGAAGGGCAAGAAGGGGTCGGCGGCATCGGATGTCGTTTGCTTCTATTGCAAGGAGACAGCCACGGAAGAGGAACTGCAAGAAGTACATGGAGGATCTCAAAAGGAAGCAAAGTACAACTTCGCCGGTATTAATGTTATAGACATTAATCTTGCTACTTCACCTACTGACTCTTGGGTATTTGATACCGGATCGTAGCTCATATTTGCAAATCGTTGCGGGAATGAGAAGAAGTAGAGGATTGAGAAGAGGCGAGGTGAACTGCGCGTCGGCAATGGAGCAAGCGTTGCTACGTTGCTGTCGGCACGGTACCACTTCATCTACCTTCGGATTAGTTTTGGAATTAAATAATTGTTATTGTGTTCCAACACTATGTCAAAACGTTATTTCCGCTTCATGTTTGCAAGCGGAAGGATATGATTTTAGATCAATGAACAATGGTTGTTCAATATATCTCGAGAGATATGTTCTATTTTCATGCTCCATTGGTGAATGGATTATACGTTTTGAATCTTGAAGCGTCTCCCATCTATAACATTAATACGAAAGGCAACTCTCTAATGATATAAACCCCACGTTTATCCGGCATTGTCGCTTAGGCCATATAAATAAGAAACGCATGGAGAAGCTCCATAAGGATGGATTGCTTCACTCTTTTGATTTTGAATCATTTGAGACATGTGAGTCTTGTTTACTTGGTAAGATGACAAAGGCACCTTTCACGGGACACGGTGAGAGAGCAAGTGACTTATTGGCACTCGTACATACGATGTATGTGGACCAATGAGCTCAACGGCCGAGAGGTGGTTATCGACTTCATTACCTTTACCGATGACTTTAGTAGATATGGTTATATCTACTTAATGAGGCATAAGTCCGAATCCTTTGAAAAGTTCAAAGAATTCCAGAATGAAGTACAAAATCATTTAGGGAAAACAATCAAGTTTCTACGATCGGATCGTGGAGGGAATACTTGAGCCAAGAGTTTGGTAATCATCGAAAGATTGTGGAATTGTTCCACGTTGACTCCGCCAGAACTCCACAATGGAATGGGGTGTCCGAACGGAGAAATCGCACCTTGTTGGACATGGTGCGGTCGATGATGAGCCAAAGTGATCTTCCGTTATCCTTCGGGGATATGCTCTTGAAACAGTGCGCTCACACTAAATAGAGTTCCATCTAAGTCGGTTGAAAAGACACCATATGAGATATGAACAGGGCAACCCCTAGTTTGTCTTTTCTCAAAATTTGGGGATGCGAAGCTTATGTAAAACGTTAGGTCGACAAGCTCACACCCAAATCGACAAGTGCTTCTTTGTGGGATATCCTAAGGAAGCTAAGGGATATTACTTTTATAATCGGGAACAAGGCAAAGTGTTTGTCGCCCGACACGGTGTCTTCTTGGAGAAAGAGTTTCTTTCAAGAAGGGTTAGTGGGAGCAGGGTGCATCTTGAAGAAGTTCAAGAAACACCGAAAACGTTTCGGCGACCACGGAACCACAACGGGAGGAGCAAAGTGTTGCGCCACCGGTTGTAGACACACCAGCCCCACGGAGTCGAAAGATCACGTCGTGCGCCGACAGTACAGGCAAGTGGAACAACGTGATATATTGTTGTTGGACAACGATGAACCTAAGACCTATGAGGAAGCGATGGTGGGACCCGATTCCAACAAGTGGCTTGGAGCCATGAAATCCGAAATAGAATCCATGTACGACAATCAAGTTTGGAACTTGGTTGATCCACTGATGGTGTCAAAACCATTGAGTGTAAATGGGTTTTTAAGAAAAGGCCGATATGGATGGAAATGTTCACATCTATAAGGCGCGATTGGTGGCGAAAGGTTTTAAACGAGATTCAAGGAGTTGATTATGATGAAACCTTCTCGCCCGTCGCAATGCTTAAATCTATTCGGATTATCCTAGCGATTGCTGCATATTTCGATTATGAGATATGGCGAGATGGATGTCAAAACGGCTTTCCTAAATGGAAACCTAAGCGAGGATGTATACATGATACAACCTCGGGGTTTTGTCGATCCAGAATCACTGAAAGATATGCAAGCTACGAAATCCATTTATGGATTGAAGCAAGCATCTCGGAGTTGGAATATTCGTTTTGATGAAGTAATCAAAGGGTTTGGTTTTATCAAAAACGAAGAAGAGGCCTGTGTTTACAAAAGGTCAGTGGGAGTGCAATTGTATTTCTAATCTTATATGTGGATGACATATTGTTGATTGGAAATGATATCCCTATGCTAGAATCCGTCAAGTCTTCATTGAAAAATAGTTTTTCCATGAAAGACTTAGGGAGGCACATATATATTAGGCATTCGGATCTATAGAGATAGATCCAAGAGGCTAATTGGATTAAGCCAAAGTACATACATTGACAAGGTGTTGAAAAGGTTCAACATGCATGATTCCAAGAAAGGTTTCTTGCCCATGTCACATGGCATTAATCTTAGCAAGAATCGGTGTCCTCGGACACATGATGAGCGGAATAAGATGGGTATGGTTCCATATGCTTCGGCAATTGGATCCATCATGTATGCCATGCTTTGTACACGCCCGAGATGTCTCATACGCTTTGAGTGCTACGAGCGGATACCGCGAGATCCGGTGAAGGTCACTGGATCGCCAGTAAAGAATATCCTTAAGTACTTGAGAAGAACTAAGGATATGTTCCTAGTCTATGGAGGTGAAGAAGAGCTCGTTGTAAGTGGTTTGTAACATCCCGAAAATCGAAGGAGTAGAATTCGGAACGTGAAAATCGGAACTCGCAAAAACTTTTTGGAATCATTGCTTCTTATCGTGTTTTTCAATTTTATTTGCCAATTCAGTTGCGTAGGAATTTCTTCTGGAATTGCTTTGAAGTGAAGTTGAATTAAATCCCTAAGCTTTGAGACCCCTGCTGGGGGAAATAATTCAAAATATATATATATATATAAATATGAAGAAGGGTAAAGATATTAATTTTGGAGATTTACAAAAGATTCTTGAAAAGAATATATTTGGTTTAAACCCTAACGGTGGAAGAAAAATAATAAACATTTAGATTTGGATGATAAAATATTTTGAAAAGGAAATATGAATTTAGAAATTAATTAAAGACCCCAACTTATTGATTTTAAAAGAAGAAATAAAGATATGGAAAATATATTTTAAAAAATAAAAGGTGAGGGAAAAGTTTGAAAATATAATTTCAAAATTTTTTTGGAAATATTGAAATTTATTTTGAATTTTTAGAGTGAAAGGATATGGAAATAGAAAATAGGATTTCAAAATTCGGGAAAAAGTGAAATTTCACTGTGCATTAGCCGCCAAGTGTTCGCGCTCAGACATCGTCGCCCGCGCGACGCCACGCGCCGCGCCCGCTCGCGCGCCGCGCACGGCCCCGCCTCAAGCCAGGCGCTGCCTACGCGGCCCGTCACAGACGGCCCCGCCTCGCGCGCTGTGTGTCGCCCGCACGTACCAGCTGCTGCTGCCTCGCCAAGATATCGCCGTTTGCCGCTGTGGTAGCGTGCCTACGCCGCCGGGCCACGCGCGCCGCCGCGCTTCGCCGCAGCTTCGCCGCCGCCAAGGCCGTTTGCCGACCGGCGACACGCCTCGACGCCGCAGCCTCGCCGCAGCCCGCAAGATGCGGCCGCAAGCCGCCGTGTTCCCATGCGCGCGGACGCCGCCGAGACCGCGGCCACGTGGCGCACGTTGCTCGCCGCCCGCTGACCCACGCCCCCTCTCCGTGACCTCTCTCCCGTGTGCGCCTATAAATAAGGGCAAAGCCCCATTTCATCCCAAGCCATCGCCGTCGCCTCCTTCCCTCTTTTCTCCCTCGCCGTCGCCGGGTTGCCGAACCGTGCGCCGCGCCGTTCGCCGCCATCCACTGCGCGCGCCCGCCGTTCGCCGCCGCCGCCGTCGCTAGGTGAGCCCGCGCCATTCCATTTTCCCTCTTGTGCCGCGCCATCGCCGTCGCCGCCGTCCTCAACCGCCGCGCCATCGCCGCGGTCGACGTGCGGGCAGCGAGAGGGGTAGACGAAGGGGGGGTAGAGGAGAGAGAAGGAAGGAACAGGCTTACTGAGAAAAGAAAAAAAAAGAAAAGGAGAAGGGAGAAAAATTAGAAAAAAATAGGGAAAAATTTTAGAAAAATTGGGGAATATTTCTAGGGAATTTTGGGGAATATTTGTGCAAAAATATATAGTTTTCTCGGGTATTTTTCTCGAGTAAAATGATTTTCTATATACGATTTTCTTCGGAAACTTCCGTTTACGTGAAACTTCTTGAAGATTTAATATTACTTTTCTTTTCTTCAAACTATACTTAACCATTGGACTCGGCAAGGATATATCAACGAACCTCTTGAACAACATTCGCAAGACTTCCGCTTCGTCGTTTTATCGATCCTTTTTACAAAAACCCTAAACGCCGAAACTCGTCGCTACGGCCGATTTTGCTATAAAAATCCTCCGTAACCCGAGTAGGGTCGTAGGGGAAAATATTTTGGAGAGTTCTTTATGATTTTTCATGCTTTTCGTTCGTTCTTATCGGATGTTAACTGGAATCCATTTTTCTTTTTCCTTCCGCTCGTATGATTAGCGACCGAGGAGGCAAACACCGACCCCGCGGAGACCCCACTCAAGAAGCGTGCGAACAAGGCAAGTCTTCACCCCTTTGAACATATTGATCCCATTTGCGAAATGATGTTATTTTAAACTCTAAACATGCATGCTTTACCGAGTTACCTATACTTGTTATGCCATACCTTGCTATTGTTTACCTCGTAGAATTACTCCTTGTAACTCGCGATGTGATACAAATAACCGAAGCATAACTTGGTAACCGCTTAGCCATGCTATACTTAGATTTATGCATACTCATGACTTTATGAAAAAGCTTTGTGCTTGGGCAACTACCTTAAGGAAGGTAGTTGGGATTCGGCATGTGGAGACATGAGCGCCACATGACCATGATGAATTAAGTTTGATGAAAATTGAAAGTACTATACAAATGTTTTAGGCTCAGGGCGGCCGGATGATTTGGGTGGATTCCGGAAAGGCAAGTGCCGACCCTGGTCAGTTAAGGACCGAGCCATGAGATAGCCGGAAACGAGCCGCATAAACCGTACTTCTCGAATGGGTATAGACCTAGTGACTAGATAGCCGAGCGGAGGCGATCCTTGCTTAGATGGTTCTCTATGATGTGGTTATGGGATGAGGATGAGGCTGCGGCCTTTGTTATAAATGGTGGAATTAAACTACCGTTAATTAAACTTAAAGATTGGAAATGTCTTCCCTTACCCCGGTGCGCGAACTCCTCTCACGCTAGAAAAGGACGGCTAGAGTGCATGAGGGCATAAGTTCATGGAGCGGGTACTGCCAAAGTGAGGTTATCGAAAGGCTTTGCCGTGACCGTCTCATGTGTTGAGGCGTAGGCTCATTTGTTGGGCTGTCGCGGAGTACGGGTAAAGTGTACATCCACCGCAAGTGTGAGTGAATCAATCTATTCGAATAGCCGTGCTCGCGGATATTGAGCATCGTGACAAGACTTTCGCTTGGCTAGACTTTGAACTTAAAAATGCTGGGATGGGTTTGCATGATGATTTTATTCGCTGGTGGATCAACTTCTCGAGAATGCGAGAAGGGGTGGACTCCCCAGAAAATCATGACGAACCGGAGGCGGGAAGCCATCCTTGGAATCACGATGGATGGTAGACAGAACCGTCGCCGGGATAATGAACTATGAAATTAAAACTTGTTTTGGCTAGACGATAGGCTTGTGAAAAGAATTGCGAAAACGGCTTTACGCAAAAATAACCCTAGCCATGTTCTTGAATAACCCTATCATATGCATCAATTCGTGTTGACTTGCTGAGTACGGTTGGTACTCACCCTTGCTATACGCACAAACCTCCACTGATGGAGTTGATGAGCCGGAAGATCCATATGCTTACCACCGGAGGACGAGGGAACGGACGGCGCATATTAGACCTTAGCTCCGGTCGTTGCTCGTGCAATGGACAAGCCGCCGCCTCTTTCCGCGCCTTATCTAAACTCTGTTTTTATATTGTATTCGGACCATAAGGTCCTGTGGGATGAACAATGCCTTCGGGCCTATTTATGTAATAATGGTATTGTAAGACTATTCGTGCATGTGCACTTGATTATCCAGTACTGCATTCGTGGGTACCAACTACTTGATCCAGGGAAATGGTACTATGAACACGAAAGATTCCCGACTCAAAATCGGGGTCCGAGAGCCGGTATCGAGCCATGCGACCGTAGGCTAAGACCAAATGGCGCCCTACCCCTAACCGATGGCCAAAGGGAAATATCCCTACCGTAGGATCAGTTTTAAACTATTATTTCCGAAAATGCAAATATATCTTTTCTACATCCGTATTTCTTTTTACCAAATGATTATGATAGCTCCCTCCCGCTAACCCTAAGTTGCCCGTAAAGCGAGATGTCAAACCACGACGGAACTTGGGAAGTCAGCATGTCCGCGGGACGAGGGGTTCGTGGTCCAACTCCGTCCCTACTATGGTGCTTGAGGTATCCGGAACCGCCCACTTATCACACCAAAAGACATGGCTCCGAGATGTATCCAGCTGGGAGGCAGTTGTATCCATAGAAGCCCGCATGGGAAGCGAGACATCTTACGCTTCCATACTCGCTACCACCGGGACTCCAGCGTATGTTTATTCAGATGCAACTCGCGAGGCTTTCCTTCGCCTTAATGCGGAACACCGTGCCGAACTCACAATGACAGTTCGTGCATCATCCTTACCGCGAAGAGGCAACCCGCCCGCACCGTGGAGGCTACCCCGCCGCTACAACCCGATGGTCACGCGTTTATCGCGTTGGGCGGAGACAACACGCTACGAGGAGGCCCCGCCGAGATCAACGATCTCACGCCTCAATGATCTCGGGCTCGACGCCACCAAGGCCGTGGAGACCAAATAAGCATGCCGCACTCACCAAGCAGCCAATGGTGCTCGCATGAGCAACTCTGACCGCTACATGGCCCGAGGGGAGGCTCAGAGCCGGAAGAGCAGCTCAGAAGAGCAAGCAAGCAGATCAACCAACTAGAGGAACAAACGCGCACTTGTCCCGTCTACGCCGCAGTACTTCCACCGAGCCCGTACCATCACCTCCCGCCCCCGTGCCCGACCATTATTACCTTATGA